>BPTQ01000003.1:120004914-120075868 GCA_019973895.1 Chrysanthemum seticuspe
CCATGTACCATTGAGTCACTTTTGATGAATTTGAACTTGATCATGAAATGGACAAACTGCAATCTGGACAACTGCAAAACAGACACAACAATACACAAGAACAACACAAAGACAAACAAACTAAAAGGTTATTAGACAGTTAGTGTTAGTAAGGAATAATGAATAACAGATGCAAAAATGCAAATTAGAGAAAATTAAGAAGATAAAATCTATTAAATAAATGCTATCACTATTGGCAAAATGATGTTTTTACAAACCTAGTTTATTGAACAAAATATGACACAAACAAAATATGCAGAGTTTGTACAAAATCCTCCCCTGAGGCATATGCCTCCCCTGAGGCCTATGCCTCCCCTCAAACTATGCAGTCAAGGGTTTAACATTCCAATATTGACCACGAGGTGTTGAAACCTTGGTCCATCAAACGCTTTTGTTAACAGGTCTGCCACATTATCATCAGTATGGATTTTAGCCACTTTTATCAAATGTTTTTCATATGCATCTCGTATAAAGTGGTGCCTGATTTCAATGTGTTTTGTTCGATTGTGAAAAACTGGATTTTTGACTATGCAGATGGTACTTTGATTATCTATATGAATTGTAGTGTTCATGAAGTTGTACCCATAGTCCAGCAATTGGTTCTGAATCCAAAGGACTTGTCCACAGCAATTTGCAGCAGCAACGTACTCTGCTTCAGTAGTTGAGGCAGCCACAATGGTTTGTTTCTTGCATTGCCAAGAAATCAACCTTTTGCCAAGAAATTGGCAGCCTCCAGTGGTGGATCTTCTATCCAGATTTGCTCCAGCATAATCACTGTCACTATATGCTTCCAACTTGAAAGGAGACTCTTTTGGGTACCAAAGGCCTAAAAGAGGTTGGCCTTTGAGGTACTTAAAGAGCTTCTTGACAACATTTAGATGGGAAGTAAGTGGAGTGACTTGATGTCGAGAACAAACACTCACAGCAAATGTAATATCAGGTCTTGAAGCTGTCAGATACATCAATGAACCAATCATGGACCTGTACAGATGAACATTCACAGGTAGATCTGGTTCATTATTTGCTTTAGTCTTTGGAGCTTCATAAGGTGTTGTGGCAGTCCTAACACCTTCCATACCAAACTTCTTCAGAATGTCCTTTACATATTTATCTTGACAGATAAAGATGCCATCTTGTTTCTGCTGAACTTGGAGACCCAAAAAGAAAGTAAGCTCTCCCATTGCACTCATTTGAAATTCACCCTTCATTAGTTCCTCAAATTCCCTGCACCAAGCTTCGTTTGTGGAGCCAAAAATAATGTCGTCCACATAAACTTGCACAAGAATAATGTCTGAGTAATTCTTCTTTAGGAACAGAGTTTTGTCAATAGCACCTCTCCTATAGCCATGCTTCAGCAGGAATGATGAAAGCCTAGCATACCAAGCTCTTGGTGCCTGATGTAAGCCATAAAGAGCTTTAACAACCTTGTAAACATGATTTGGGTGATCAGGGTCTTCAAATCCCTTTGGTTGAGTGACATAAACTTCCTCTTCAATCTCACCATACAGAAAAGCACCTTTGACATCCATTTGATACACCATGAAACCCATGTAAGAAGCATAAGCCAAGAAAATGCGAATAGCTTCCACTCTAGCAACAGGGGCAAACACTTCATCATAATCAATTCCTTCCTCTTGTCTGAAACCTTGAGCCACTAATCTTGCTTTGTTTTTGACCACCACACCCCGAGCATCTCTCTTATTCTTCAAAATCCACTTTGTCCCAATGGCATATTTGCCATCAGGTAGTGGTACCAAGATCCAAACCTGCTGATTGTGAAATTGTTGCATCTCTTCTTGCATTGCTTCTAGCCAACTTGAATCATTAAGAGCTTGAGATACACTGGTTGGTTCCACTTGAGAGAGAAAATAAGCAAACAGACAATGTTTGAAGTCTGTGTGATTGTCTCTTTGTTGGTTGGAGACATAAGAGAGAAAAGCAATCTGCCCAAATTGAGGACTTGTGATAGCCCTTCGAGTTCTAACAGGTGCCAGAAGATCACCTATGATGTTGGATTGAGGATGAGCAATGTTGATCCTCTGAGTAGCAGTGGGGCTGACTTCAATGGAAGAATCAACATTGGTGATTGTTGGTTCAAATTCAGCATCATAAGAGGGTGAGGTGAAAATGCCAGCTTTGGGTTGATGATTTCCAAGATCGGAGGGTTTTGGAAAGCGTGTATGAGGTTCTCCAAAGGCTGAAGACACTTGAGAAGGAACATGAGAGGAAACAGCGTAGCCTTCAGCAGATTTGTGGATGGTAGGTGTGACAGAGTCAACTTCAGCAGACACGTGGTTTCTGCTGACTCCTTCATTATCTACCTCTCCATTCAGTTTCTCTGCTTCAAGCTTAGCAGCAAATTCTTGTGTTTGAAGCTTAGCAAGGTCCTCAGCATAATGAGAGTCATCTTCATCACTCGTATCAGCAATATCCTTGGAGGTGGTACCTGCAATATTGTTAGGAGAGAAAGAAGGCACCAGTATGGGTTGCTCATCATCTTCAAACTCATTTTCAGAGTCATCATCTAAGGGACCTGCATTGTTAGTGGGAGAAGCTTGAGGACCTGCATTTTGGTTAGCCAAGTGTCTAGTGTAACCCAAGGAATCAGTTACGTAGTCAAGGTCAAAAGACCATGTATGACCCTGTCCTTGAACATTATGCTTATCTTCCAAAAATCTCAGGTTCAACGTCTCCTCTATCTTCTTGGCTTGCAAATTGTACACCCTGTAGGCCTTACTATGAGCTGAATACCCCACAATATAGCCATCATCAGCCTTCGCATCAAACTTTCCCAACGGATCACTGGTGTTTAGAATGGTCACTTGACAACCAAAAGGTTTTAGGTAGTGAATGACAAGAACCTTCCCAAAGAGAAGTTCATATGGTGTTTTGAGTTGAGGTCTTGTAATGGAGACCCTGTTGAGCACATAGCACGCTGTGCCAACAGCTTCAGTCCAGAACATAGTGGGGAGTTTAGAATCTGCAAGCATGGATCTTGCAGCCTCTATTAAGGTCCTATTCTTTCTTTCAGCCACCCCATTTTGTTGTGGGGTTCTTGGATTACTATAGTCCCTTTTTATACCTTTTGACCCACAGAGTTCTATTAGAATTGCATTTTTAAACTCTGTCCCATTATCACACCGAATACCCTTGACCTTTTTGTTCAACTGATTTTCAATGAGCGTGATGAATTCAGTCAGCACTTGAGATGTTTCATCTTTGGTTCTGAGAAAGAAAACCCAACAAAATCTGCTATAGCCATCAGTGATAACCAAACAGAAGAACTTATGATCAATGCTTCTGACTTGAGTTGGACCAAACAGATCCATGTGGAGCAACTGAAGAGGTTCAGTAATGATGCTCATAGCATTGATAGCTTTGTAAGAAGCTCTGTGTTGTTTTCCTTTGTTGCAAGCGACACAATTATGATCATTTGTGAATACTTTGGTGGGAAGACCTTCAACAAGACCCATTTTGGAGAGTTTGTTAATTGTCTTGAAATTTACATGAGCCATCCTCCTATGCCATTTAGTGGACTCATCAAGAGATGCTTTTGCCACCAAACAAGTGAGGTCACCACCTGGTTGCACTTCATTTAGGTTGAATGTGTATAAATTGTAAGTTCGAGGAACTTTCAGCAGGATTGAAGTTTCTTCTGGGAGTTTGAAGTCTTTAGACAGCACAAGACATTCATTCTCAGTGAAGAGAACTTTGTTCTTAGTGTCACAGATTTGTGAGACAGAGAACAAGTTGAAATGCTGAAGTTCCTTAACAAAGTACACATTTTCAAAATCCAGATGAGGTGTCTTTATGGTCCCCTTCCCCGTGATACTCCCATCACTTCCTCCAAAAGTTACATTGCCTCCTCCTTCTATGGGAACAAAGTTGTGCATCATATCTCTGTTTCCAGACATGCTTCTGGAACAACCACTATCAACAATACCAATATTCTTATGCTTAAGGGGATGATCCTACAAACAACAATAAAATATATACAAAAGGTTAGAAATTGATGGAGGTTCAAGTCATTACTGACTTGAACCTGCCTTGTGGATCACAGGTTTAGGACATGAAGATTTAGAGGATCCACCATTGTTCTTGGTCCTCCATTGATGATTGGGTCCCTTGTTAGTCCAAGAACAACCTGCTGAGGGCTTCACAGCAGTGCCCCCATATCCCATCCCAGCATACATAGAGTCAACATATGTAGGCCAATAACCATGTTTAAAGTATGAGCTAGTTGGTTGCACATAAGGTCTGGTAACTGAACCTCTCCAATGAGAGTCAGTATAAGCAGCTTGAGGGACATAAGGTGGAATATCAGCAACATTGGTCCACTTAGATTTGTGTTTCTGGAGAGGAGCACATGCACCCAGTCTTTGTTCATAAAAATCACAATCCTTAATCAAATGAAATTTACTTCCACATACAAAACATGTCTTCTTCTTGGAAGATTTATTCAAATAGGGAGATGTTTGATTACATGCAGAAGTACTTAAAACAGATACATTCAAGGAATTGTTTTTAACAGACTGATTATTAAAAGATGTAAAAGACAAGTCTTCAGAAGAAACTGTCTTGGAAGATGATTCCTCAGCAGCTTCCTTAGAAGGCTTGTAAGTAGACTGTGGTGCGGGCTTGGGTGTTGGTTCAGGCTTGGGAAGGTCAGACTTCTCATTTGAATCACAGCTTTCATAGGAAGTAGACCCTTGATCCGATGAATTGTCACTGTCAGAGCAAGAGACAAAGTCATTAGATGAGACATCAGGGTCTGGCAAGTCTTTTAACTTTCTGCCATATAGATGATGTGATCCATCAAAGTCAACAGTGATGGATAGGTCTATGGGCATAAATTCACCTCTAATAGGTCCAGGGACAGCATGCAATTCACCTTCTTTTACAAAGTTAGCTAACCCTGCTGGTGTGGATTTACGACCATCATATCTAGCTTCTACTCCTACATACTTTTGAAAGCCTAGTCCTAAGCCAGAGGTTACTGTTTGACTGTTATAGATTTCACTAGCCAGATTATCACCTGATATTAACCATTCCTTATGCCTAGCTATTTCCTCAGCCAGTTTTGCCTTAAGCTCTAGGTTCTCAGATACAGCTTCATCCTTAGCTTTCTCAGACAGTTTTAAGTAATTATTAGCAACTTCTAGATCAAACTGTAACACCTTTATCTTTTCTTCATAAGCTATTTGATTCTTTTGAAACCATACTTTTTGTCTTTCTACAGTTTTTAATGCAAGTTTATGAGCTTCATTATCAATATAGCATGCATCAAACTTAGGTTTCATAGCATCGAATTCTTCTTTAAGTTCATTGTATCTTAGACTACAACCAAATATACAGTTGTGTACCTGAGATAGTCCCATCAAGGCAAACTGATCATGCCTTTCATCCGAAGTGCACCTTGCAAGCAATCCAAGCTTGTCAGTATCATGAGCTTCCTCATTAACAGGTTCATGTGCAGTCCAGTTGACCTGTTCATCCATGGTGAGGAGAGCTGCTGAAGTTCCAGCTTCCTGCTGTTTCTGCTGATAGGAAAGATAGTTAGCTCCATCTCCACTTTTCCTGTCTTTGCATTCCCTTGAGAAATGCCCCATCTGGTGGCAAGTGAAACACTTGACTTTCCTCCTATCAAAGCGAGCTGGTTCCTTTCCCTTGAAAGCAAACTTCCTCCCAGACTTCTCTTCAAACCTCTTGATGTCAACTGATAGTAGTGCCACCTGCATTTTCAGCTTCATCTCCTCCATTTCAAGAGGGTCCAACTGATCAAAGTCTTCATATGCAAGATACTGCTGAGTATCATAATCAGCAACAAACGAGTGAAGAACATCCTCCATCACACTACTAGTCCTAGTTTGAGAACATGGTGGAGTGGGACGAGGGTTATGTGGTGGAGTGCAAGATGATGGTAAGTAGTTGGAACTGGGAGATGATGGAAAGTAGTTGGAACTTGGAGCAGGTACCATTGTGTTGGAGTGAGATGTTCCAACAAAAGCTGCATGGCCAGAAGATGATGTTCGGTAGGGAGTCCTGACATCTGGTTCAAGAGTTCTGAGTCTGTTGTACAGCTCATCAAAAGTGAGCATGTCCAACCCTCCTTTAGCCTTGAGTGCTATACTAACATGCAACCAT
This sequence comes from Chrysanthemum seticuspe, assembly GCA_019973895.1. Classification (NCBI taxonomy): domain Eukaryota; kingdom Viridiplantae; phylum Streptophyta; class Magnoliopsida; order Asterales; family Asteraceae; genus Chrysanthemum; species Chrysanthemum seticuspe. The sequence continues at coordinate 120,011,098 of BPTQ01000003.1, forward strand.
GATGGCGGCAAGGACCGCAAGAACTTTGAGTTGCAATCTTCATTATCCGGTTTAGCATTCAGCTGATTCAGCTGACTCAAGATCCTATGGAACCTGTCGTATCCCTTGTGGATACCTTCTTCTTCTGATATATTGAAGTCCTGAAACTGTTGTCTTAGCATGGACTTCCTCATTCTCTTTGATTCTTCATTTCCACTGAACCTTGCTTTGAGAGCCATCCATATGTCTTTTGCATCATCCAAATGATGAAAATCACACAGATGATCTTCTGGAATGGCTTGAAGCAGAATAGTTTTTACTTTATGCTCTCTCTGCATAGCCAGCACTTCTTCAGCAGTTTTTGGTGGAGCCATGATAAACTTCCCATCCCTGTCAGGAATCATTTTCTTTAGACTGTTTCCTTTCTTTACTACCTCCCATAGATTCCAATCAATATTGGAAATCCAGTTTTCCATCTTCATAGTCCAAAGTTCATACTCTTCCCTCTTTAAATAAGGAAATTTACCATTGCTGTTTGAGAGACTGAGTTGTTGCATGGAAGTGGTGTTGGTGTTGTTTGTGTTGGTGACTTCATTTTCATTATCGGATCCAGGCATGGTGAATGAATGTTAGTTTGTATGAGGAGAGAATGGTTCTTAGTATCGTAGAGATTTTCCCGAGGCTCTGATACCACTTGTTGAACACAAAGACCTTGATAGATCTTAAGCACTCGGAGATCGTTAGTGTTGCCAATGTAATCACAAGCAAACTAATGGAAGATCTCTACAACTCGTATTTTGAAGCGGAAAGTAAATACAAGTTATATTAACTAAGAACTCTTTGATCCTCTATGGATCTTTTGATTATAGAAACTCTATGTTTCGGATAGTTTTTAAGACTTGAAAGACTTGAGAAAAGCTTATCTATTACAAACTAACTTGGTTTCTTATATAGGCAAGAAACCCTAATGAGCGTTGACAATTTACGCTTCCTAATACTAACATAGACTAAGCATGCATTTTAGACAAGCATGCAACTAATCATATTGTTTTGTTAATCATATTGTTTATTCTGAGTAAGCTCTACATAATACGGCGCCAACCTATACATACGGCGCTGACTTTTACTCTATTCTGAGCTTATCTCTCCTACGTGGATTCACATCTTCAGCAGCAACACGATATCTGCTTTAACACTTCTGCTGAAGTGGTACTTCAGCAGAATCCTTTCTTCTTCGGCAGAATCCATTCGGCAGATGCTTCGGCAGAATCAGTAGTTTACCTTAATTCCCAACAGTTATGATAATGGAAGGTAATTAAAAATGAAAGAAACTAGTACTCCCCTGATTAGCTCGGTAGGATCCGTGTGTGAAGTAGTGGTTAAATCCTTTCCAAGAAGAATGTGTGCGTGAAAAGCTCCTTCCAATCTTTTGTTGCTTCTTCTTGATAAATGAAACCTGCACAATTGAAGAAAACAAACGAAACCTTCGCGTAAAATCGGTGGTAATAATATATATAAGACTCGATTAGACTAGGATATAATGCTTGTGGAATGGATGTTTACAGAATTTCTGGAAAATTAAGACCTGGAAAATTCCAAAAATTTATAAGTAGCTCAGAAAACGAGAAAAAAGTAATATGTTGTTTTTACTCCTTCCTGACGCCGTCAGGTTATCCTGACAAAAACTGGTCTGCGATTTTCTGGAAAAAATTCTGGAAAATTTACATCTTTAGAATCTGGAAAAATTTCTGCAAAACATCTATTATGACTCGATACAAGCATTTGACTCGAACAAACACACAAATATATCTTTTAATGAATTGTTATTCTCATGTTTACATTTTTTTTGAAAACGTGTGTAATCCTCCCTACACTTATCCTTTATATAAAATACCTTTATATGCAATTAAGACGAGGTTAAAAACAAAATAAAACATTTTTACAAATTTAAACATCAGAATAAACAATTAATAAAAGATATATGACACTAACAAGCAAACAATTAAGCATGTGTTGCCTTCCACGAAGCGCTTTTCTTTATTTAAGAGTCTTGTAGCTAGACTCGTAGTCGTGCCCTCACGTGACTTCATTACCGTCATCTCCTTCCTCATGACGGTCTCTATTGGGGGATTCCATGTTGTAGAAGTGCCCTATGATGCACCTCTCTAAGAGTTCGTCTTCTCCCCACTCGGTCCTATATTTCGGTCCTAGGTTCAAGCAATCCTTATAGAATCCGAAAATCTTAGCCATAACATAATCTACTCCTTTTTCTTTATCTTCCTCATTCCTATAATAGACCGATAGTTTAAGTTCCTTTTCATCATTAGAGAGTGATGAGAACTTCTCAATCTTGAACGGCATTTGGTAAGCTATGTCGTCATTCTCATCCTTGAATCGCACTATTCCTAATGAAGGATCATAAGTCATCCCGGTGTTTTATATGAAAGGTTTTCCTAGTATAACGTGGGACAAGCTAGGGTCTATGGCCGTGCTAATATCATCCACAATTATGAAGTCCGTGGGAAACGTGAAACTACCTACATAAACGGGTAATCCCTTAACTCTGCCAAGAAAATTGCAACTAACACTAGGGTCATCGGGGTCTTGCCTAGTTGGAATAGGCTTCTTCACTACCCAATTGTAGTAAGTGCTAGTCATTATGTTGATTGGGGATTTGCGATCAATGTATGCCTTTGCCACGAAAAGGTGTCCTATGCAACATGGTATGTTAAGATTCCAAGGGTTCCTAAACTTGATTCTAGGGCTTTTCCTAACATACATGTGACGGAGGTCACGTACTAAGTGAGGGTGGCGAGATAGCTCTTCTTTCGTAGGAAACTTATTAAAATAGTCATCGTCTACTTCATCTACTTCCTCGGTCGTTTCATTATCCTCAAGTATGTGGTCCTCTTCGTCATTTGTTCTATTAGGTTTCTCTAAGGTGATGGTATTGACGAATTGGACGTGTTTAGCTAACTTACTTGGTCCTTAATCTCCACACCGGAAGGCTCGGGAGTTGAGATAGCATTAACCTTCCTATCACTATTGGTCATGGCTTTCAAAAGGTTATATATCTTCCTATCCATTTCGGCTTGTTGTTGGTTAAAGCGGTCCGAGAGCTTAGCTATTTGGGCTTCTTGAGTTGCAACTAGGTTTTGCAACATCCCTTCGATGTTTTGTTGGTTAGGACCGTGGGGTGGGGGCCATGAAAAATCATTGGAAGTGAATTCCTTGGTTTGTCCCCAATAGAAGTCGGGCTTGCCCTTCCATGCTTCTCGGGTTTCATTGAAATTCCTAGGTCCGGGTATTGTAGGGAATCTTCCTCCCGTTCCATTACTACGCGAGGATGCGTAGTCAACGGAAGCATGTTCGGGGGATCGGGTGTAAGTGCGCGTGTTATGAGGATCATAAAACGGCTCACTCGAGGAAGAAACTTTGTTCACCTGGCGCGAATACTTAGGGTTTTCGTAGGAACTCATTAGGAATTTAACTTGATCTTCAAGTTCGATCATCCTACGGTCGGAAGATTGTGAGTCAATGGGAGGCAAAGAGATTGCCTTAACGGTTTTGGGCAACTCACGGGGGTCATTCCAACTTTCGTTGTCATAGAGAGCAAGGTCCTCTATTATACCCCATGATTCTTCCGCGGTGAGATCACTAAGTTTTCCACCGGCCGCTTGGTCAATGGATCGCTTGGTGGGGAAGTTGAGATGATCATAAAAGATTTGGACTTGAAGCCAAAGATCAATGCCGTGATGAGGGACTTTATGAAGTAGGTCCTTGAATCGAGACCATGCTTCGTAGAGAGATTCACCTTGACGTTGTTGGAACATCAAGATGTCATTCCTAAGTTTAGTGGTTCTCCCCGGTGGGAAAAATTGAGCAAGGAAACGAGAGGTGAGATCATCCCAACTTGAGATGGAGCCGGCGGGAAGTCGCTCAAGCCAATTACTAGCTTGGTCCCGTAGAGAGAATTAGAAGAGACGCAGGCGCATGGTCTCCCGAGTAGTAGCATCAAGGTCGATGGAATCGACAATTTTAAGGAAATCCCTTAGATGCTGATTTGGATCTTCGGAATGAAGTCCATGGAATGCACATCCGTTTTGCACCAACCGGATGGTGTCGGATCGCAGGGCCGTAGTTTGGGCTTGGTCGGGAAGCTCAATGGTGTTCCTATAGCCTAGGTGGCTTGGTCTCGAGTATTCACCAAGAGTACGGGCTCTTGGCGGGTCATTTGGTGGCAGGTTGATGAATGGTGGTTGGTTATCACCTTCCATGATGAAAAGTGATGGTGTTACGAACAAAATTCACGAAGAAGGGGGATAGACTACGAGAAAGCTAAGAATGAGAAAAATTTACTTGATAGGAATCAAGCAAAGAAACCTAAACGAGGTGGACTACTAACTAGCTATTCTATTCCCCGGCAGCGGCACCAAAAACTTGATAACGCTACACGCGTCGTTCGGGGTCAAAGGAACTTCCTTTTCTTCGAGCAAGTTTTATAACACCCTAGGCAGTGAACCTAATCGTTGTAGTGTAGTATTAGGGTAAGCCACGGGTATTGATATCATTCTCTAGGGGAATAGGAATGCTAGTGAGAAGTTACTACGCTAAGGTTGGGGTTGAGGAAGATTATTTTTTATCTTTTTTTTATGTTTTTTAGGAAATGGAAAAGTACGAATCTCTAAGGTGTATGTAGTCTATGTCTAATTATTGTGTGCTCGTATGATAGTTTAAAGATGTGTTTACTTAGGTTTTACTACTCCTTAATTATCTCCTATTGGTGGTTGAATTGTCACGTCCTTATTCTTAATTGCGTTGTGTGTCTAAAGTTGTAGGGTATGCGTTTATCCCTAACTCTTTGAAGTTACCAAAGGGTCTTGTCTACAAAATACCACTAGGGATCATAAACTCTTACTCTAAGGCCTCTTTGGATAGTTTAGCTTACAACCGCTCAAGGTGCTATAACCTAAGGTTCACAAAGATTAATCAAGCATTAAGTACACAACGAATGACCTATCGCATTACTATATCATTAACAACTAAGATAAGAGACAACTAATCAATATTCAATAATTAAGTTTCATATTCCCTAAGCAAACACACAAGTAAATTAGCCGGACATGGAGAACATGCAAGCATACACACAAATAATCAAAGACATAATTGTATTAATGAAGTAAAACACTTATCTTGATGTAAGATAGGGTTTGGAACCCTAAAATACTGTACAAGACAGCCTTGGTTCGGTTTAGGTTTTTACTCCAAAAGACTACACACCAATACTAAAAAATTCGGATTCTATATATAATATTACATATGCGACGGCGTCACCTTATGTTTTGTGACGCCGTCAGATCGCCGTCATTAGGGTTTCGTCTTGGCCATGTTAGACTTGCGACGGCGTCACCTTGTGCTTGTGACGCCGTCCTCTTCAGCTTCTGACGCCGTCTGGATTAAATCTAGGCCGTCTGAGTTGCGACGGCCTACTCTTTTATAACTTGACGTCGTCACTTGAAAATAAGAGTTTTGGCTTCTGTCCCGTCACAAAATCCTCCGACGGCGTCGCAGTTAAGCAGTGACGCCGTCACCTTGTGTTTTCAGCAGCTTCAGTGTCTCGGTTCTTGACTTTGGCCATTTTCTTCGTATATCCGCGCCTTTTCGTCCAAATAAGTGCCATTACAGCAATTTGCCTTCAAGAGACCTAAAAAGTGAAAAGGAACGATATTAAGTAATAACGGATACAAAAGTGATCAAATAAGGGCTTAAACGACCCCTCAAAAAGGTACATTTTAAAACCTTATCAAGATCAATCCATCTTCCAAAGCAGGTATTCCTAAACAAGATGCGGCGTCTTGCGTCTAACTTTTGCTTTATCAACCAAAAGTAGTTCAGTTTACTGGTAATGATTAAATTAGCTTCATAGTCCTAAAAAAGGTAAAAAAAAATATAATTTAAATCAGACCATGGATGGAATCTATACCAACGTCGTAAACAATTGCGTATACAATGCATGTAAACCACTCCTTATTAGTCTAGAGAGTGCCACTAAAATATTTAATGAACCAGGTTATGTTACATACCTAACATATGACATCTACCGTATTATACCCTACATAATTACGAATCAGACAGACATAAAAGAGGAGAAATCAAAGGTATTAATCGAATAACAACAACGATTTGTTGAAGCATATAACCAATTGCAAATAAATAATGTACAATAAACAACGAGGAAAATATTTACGTACCATATTTGGCCACATTTTTTAAACAAGCTTGATCAATCCAACGTGGGTTGTACTCAACAGTGTACCTTTATAGCTGGTGACATAATTTACGATACAAGGAAAAGAGGGACTGACGAAGAAGACGGTCTCATTTGTGAAAACAACTTAGTTACAATGTTTTTATGCGAGAAGCAAAAACAGAGAAAAACGGTAATTATGAATGTTTTTGTGCGAGTGGGAAATTGATTTTGAATACATATGTAATGTACTTTCACTATTAAATTGTGTATGTTCTATGTAATGTAAAATGACCAAAAAATCCTTTTTAAAAAATACGGTTGCCCAACGCTTTTTGGTTGGCAAAAAAACAATACCTTACACATACGGGACACTTGTCACAATTTCGATGAGTTGCCCAATGACAGCGGTTGCCCTCGGTCTATTTTCAAATTTAAAATAAAAGTGGTCCATAAAGTGATATGCATCAGGGCGCGCGGTCTATTTTTGTCATTTTCCCTAATAATAATAATAGATCTGAGTGAAATTTCGTTTTGCAAACTTGTTGGTTTCATGGTTTTATTGAAAGTTTGTTTTGTTTAAGGAAAATGACAACATAATTCTTGGTTGATTATAATCATGGGGAACATTTGAGTACTTTGGTATGTATTTCATTTATGTTAATTGGTATATATGTGTGTTTGATATTTGATTTTTATTTATTGTTACTATTTGTTTTTGCAGATGCTTCCTGACTACTTTCACATAAACTATTATAATGATAAAGATTATGTTTATCTGATTAACAACAACAGGATGAAAAGAAAATTTTTTTGAATCGTGTAAGTGGTACTGATGAATGGTACTTTTCTGGGGATTAATGGAATAATTTCATAGCCTTGAGTGGTTATTTGAATATAAGAATGATATTGTGGAAAATTAGAAGGGGGGTTGAATAGTTTTACCAATTACAACTTCCTTTTAGAATATTTAGATCGACTTATGTCAATCTATTTGGATGTGTGTGTTGGATGTTGATAAACAAGCATATAAAAGTATGTAATGAAAAGATAAGAGTAAGAAGCACAAAACCACAACGCGAGTATTTATAGTGGTTTGGCTACAAGGACACCTTCCTTGCCCTACTCCACTCCCCGAGTCACCTACTCAAGAGTTCGTAATCACTACACCAACTCCTTATGGCGGAGAAGCCTTTACAACGTCGTCTACCCTTTTTCTGGTGATAGGCTAACCACCGGGTTCTTTCACTCCAATGTGAACCACACCTACACAATGTCGCCTACCCTTTATCAGGTACTAGGCTAAGTACCTAGTTCTTTCACACCAAGGTGAACCACACCTACACAACATCGCCTACCCTTTATTAGGTACTAGGCTAAGCACCTAGTTCCATTGCAATGGAAGAACTACTACCCAACACTACACCAACGACTAATCCCAAAGGAGATCAACTCCTTTTTACAACATCATCAAGGATATCAATATCCTTGGAACTAGTACTATCTATCTTGTACATCGAAACACACCATATCAAATGTATATTTAAGGCACCTTTCACTAATGCCTTTAACTAGATCTTCAAGACACCCTTCACTAATGTCTTGTGTCTTGACTTCTAAGCACCCTTCACTAATGCTTCTAGTATTGACTTCTAAGCACCCACCACAAGTGCTTATCATATGGACGATAGATACCCTTCACTAATATCTTCGTCTTGACACTTGAGACACCTTTCACAAATGTTTTCAACACTTCTTAGGAAAAGAAAAACAATCATCAACAAGAAGACTTCAGTAGTCTTGATGATGAGGAAGCATGGCAACTCATGGACTTGAGCTTGCTCGACTTCAAAGGTGGTGATCTTGCCTTTAAGAGGAACCTAGAAGATCACACAAAAACAAAACTACAAATATAGATCTCTTGGATCTGAGGTTAGAGAGTTTTTAACTCAAGGAGAAAGTATGTTGGAAAGGGGTGAGAAACAATGAAGAAATGGCTCACTATTTATAGAGGAAAAATTATACTGTTCCCCGGATCCCACAGATCCCTCCCACAAGGGATCCGTCTAGCATAAAGCTAGGGATCCGTGGGACACTCCTCTTTACCCATGGGTATTTTGGTTATGGGTCATTGGTTGATCCATGGGTCTTTAGCTAGATACAATGTATCTCTTGAGTGCAATGCACCTAGTCACATGGGTATGGGTCAATACCATGGGTTATGGATATTATCCATATATGATATAAGCATGATGTCATGCAATGGGTTATGGGTCAAGCTCCATGGGTCATGGGCTTTGGGTTGTACCCAACTATATTCAATGTATTTGATCAATGGGTTGTGATACTTAAGTTTCTACCCATTTATATTACCCAATATACTACATACTAGTTATGTGTATACTTTATCCAAATATGTAAACACTAGTTGTTGTACATATGTAATATTAAATCATAAAATCACTTATACTTGTTTTAGTGTTTTATGAGAAAATGTGAATATGTTAGAAACTATTAGTTCAAATTATTTACGTATTTTATTTGTTTCGTTAAAATGATTTTACGTTTGTTATCGACAAAACATTAGAAGATCGTAAAATATAAATAAACGTTTTTACGGCTTATTTGTATTAACAGATACATTTCATTAAGGAGGGTGTCGACACATTCTATGTTACGGCTTATGAGGAAGATGGAACAGAGTTCGGTGGTTATGGTATTATTCACACACGTAACAGAAAAGTTAAATGTGTCGGTGAAGTTGGAAATGATACTAATCTATCTCTCGTAATACTCTGTTTTATAGTTTTCCTCTGTTTTGTTTTAATTTTAGTTATAGTTTATAATTTCATATATATACTTATATATATATATATATATATATTTTATTCAAGTGGTTTTCGCTAGAGTTTTTGCAAGATGTTGATAGGAATGAGTTTGTGATTCGTTTTTCTGACATTGAAATCCTCGTTGAGGCAAGGCAAGGTATTATTCCTGGAACAGTTGATACCATTGGATTTCAATTCAATGTGCATTGGAATACAGTTGTGCGTCATGCGAATCTGATGGTTGGCGAATGCGTTGTGCTTACTAAGACAAATAGGAATGATATTCGAATTTCTTTAATGAGGTTTGATGATGATGGATTCCAACTTATTCATGAAGCAAACTTCACCACTCGGCTTACCTTTTTGCAAGGGCATGATGAAAATGAAACAGGTGATAAATTATAATGGGTATTCCAATGAAATAAGTATGTGTTAGAAATACGACCGTTCAAATAGTTATGTGTTATTCTGAATTTGACTTGTATTTTTTGTTTTTAAGATGTGAGTGTTAGGATTTAGAAAATCCAGTCGTTAAAGTGTCGGTCACCTCAAGTATATGTAATCGTTAGAAAGCTCGTAGTCATAGTTATTTAATGTTATTTAGTATTTAGTTAAGTATCACCGTGGAGGAAGGACGGGTCTTTACCCACTGTATGCCTGATCCACAGCCCGTAGGTGGCATTTTATGTAAGGTACTATAAATACCCTCTACCTCACAAGGTAGAGGGTTGGAGCTCATAATAAGATTTTACTTTCTCTCTCTAAGTTCCCTAAACCTCTAAACTTTCTCTCTCTAAAATCTTAAAGTGTACGCCCCATTAAACATGGTTTGTTGTGTTTGTGAAATCTAATATGTTACAAATGGTATCAAGAGCTATGGTTTGATCATCTCTCTTACATGTTCTTGGATTTCTAGTGGTTTTATATGGTTTTTAGGGTTGAAAAAGTTTAGTGGTATTTGCATCATTTGGACCATTTCTAGTGTTAAAGTTTGAATTTTGATTGTACTTTTATGTTTAGAATCATCATAAGTGCTTAGGTTTTGATTTGGAAGGCTTGAATCAGTGTAGTTGGGTAGTTTTGGATTGAAAAGTGTTGCTTTTGAATATTTCTATCTATCGACTTGTGTCTTGGACTTGAGTTCTTCGTAGCGACTTGTCTCTACGTTTTCAGCGACTTGTCTTTGTTGTGGGAAGCGATTTGTGCACAGCTTTCTTCGTAGCGACTTGTCTCTACGTTCTTCAGCGACTTGTATTTGTTGTGGGAAGCGACTTGTGCTCTAGCGATTTGTCTTTTGAGACAAAACGACAAATAGTACAAAGTAGTGGTCGTACTGTTTTGTCTAGCGATTTGTCCCTAGCGACTTGTTACTCTAGCAACTTCTGTGTCTAGCGATTTGTCACTAGCGATTTGTCTTCATAGCGACTTGAGTCACTAGCGACTTGTTCTTCTAGCGAGTTGTCACTCTTGCAACTTGTGTGCCTAGCGACTTGTCCATTGAAGCGACTTGTATACCTAGCGACTTGGGTTAAAGCGACTTGTCTTCAAGCTTTAAAACGACTTGGTTAATTATTGTTTCTGATACAGTTTTCTCTTGATTTAGTAAAATCCCGTGAAAGAATCTATTTCCCGGTTTAATCATAGAGTTATAAAATCCCGTGAAATCTGTAATCATGTCTACCAACGTGCCTACAATCATCTCTTCCGTAGCTGAGGACGTTCAAGCAGCTGGATCAGATACTCGTCCACCTATGCTTGACAGAACTGATTATGACTCATGGGCTCAACGAATTAGGTTGTACTGTTTGGGAAAGGAAAATGGGGTTAACATTCTCAAATCAATTGATGAAGGACCTTATCAGATTGAGACTACAAGAGACACACTTGAAACTGCTGCGGATGGTACAGTGATCTTAGGTTTGGACAGACCAAAGACGTATGATGAGCTCAGTGATAAGGAGAAAAAGAGATACGATGCTGATATCAGGGCTTGAAACATTATACTTCAGGGTCTTCTAAAAGACATCTACAAGTTAATCAATCACAACACTGAAGCCAAGGCAGTTTGGGACAATGTTAAGATGCTTCTCTCTGGTTCTGAATTGACCAAAGAAGACAGGGAATCTCAATTGTATGATGATTTTGAGAACTTTGAGATGAATCCTGGAGAAAGTGTCACTGAATACTATGTGAGGTTCCACAAACTTGTGAATGATATGAGGAATAATAAAATGACCATGCCAAATATTCAGCTCAATTTAAAGTTTGTGAACAACATGAATCCCGAATGGCACAAGTTTATCACCACAGTCAAGTTAACCAAAGGATTAAGGAACACCAACTATGAGCAATTGTATGCCTTCCTACTTCAGAATGAGAAGCATGCTATGTTTGAACGAATGATTCTTGAAAAGTTCAAATCTAATCAGGGGGAGGCAAGCTCATCAAATGACTCAACAACATTATACACAAATGTAGAAATTACCACCAAAGCCTCACAAGTCATACCAATGGGTAACGGTAACCACAAGCTCATTCCTGATCCAGCATATAAGCCTCCAGACTCAAACACAGTCATGGAACATTTCATCAATCAACTTGCTCTTATGGTTAAGCAAAATCTGAACCTCACTCCACACACTAACAATGAGATCAGAACTGCATCCAATCTACACAATCATGCTATTGTCAGAGATGGTAAGATCATGGTGCAACCAGTGCAAGGAAGACAGTATGAATAAGGAAAAGGTGGAGTAGGTGGAAGGTATGTGGTTAATCAGAATTGTGGAAGGAATGCAATTCAAGGACAAGGAAAGTCAGTCAAGTGCTACAACTGTGGTGGTGAAGGACATATTGCAAGGAACTGCACATCTCCAAAACGCCCTCAAAATGCAGAGTATTTCAGGGACAAGATGCTGCTGGTTCAAGCTTAGGACAATGGAGCGGTTTTGAATGAAGAAGAGTTGTTGTTTCTTGCTGAGGGAAATGCCAAAACATATGATGCTGATGTGGATGAGCAGCCAATTCAGGAAATAGGTCACAATAATCAAAATGCCTTTCAAATTGCTAACTGTGATGCATTTGACTCTGATGTCGATGATGAACCTACTGCCCAGACAATCTTCATGGCTAGAATTTCACCAATGGTCTCTCCAAAGGTCTCATCACCACAACAGGCTGGTCCATCCAAAGATTCACTCATTTCAGAGGTATTAAAACTTTACGATGAAGTTGATGAGCAAAAGATACATAACGAAGTACAATCTCATGAAACTAATGAATCAGATATTGATAATGTGGGTAATAGTAATATTGTCCCATATGATCAATATGTTATACAAAGTGAATGTGAGATCGTACCAAGTGATGCATCTTCTGCAGTCAATGATGACTATGTCTTTGATGAATACACTGCATGTGCCCCTGATGATTCTGTTATCTCTGAACTAAATGCGTATAAAGAACAAGTTGCTATTTGTGAACAACGTGCTAAGTTTGAGTTAACTACCCGTGAGCAGGAAATGGATGACCAAATGCGTACAATTATTAGAAAAAGTAATTTTAGAGAAGAAGTGTTAAAACAAGAGTTAAACTCCTTACAAGAAAAGCTTTCTAAAACTGTTAAGCAAAAGCAAGAACTCCAAGATAATGTTAAAGTGCTTAAACAAGAATTTAATGCTAAGGAATCAAAACTTTTGAATGACTTTTCCAATCTAAAAACTTTGAAAAATAAGCTTGAAAATAAGTTGTACGTACAAGGGAATACCATTCAGACTGCTCACATGCTCATTAAGCACAGAGTCTTAAGCGATAAGCATAGTATACCCCAAGTAGAGGAACCAAATCCCGAGTATTGTAAAAAGGCTAAAGCTTTCCATAAGATTGTATACGATGGTAATGAGATCCTCAAGCCTAGGCAAACACCATCATGTATTGGAAGCACGGAAGAGGATAGAAAATTAGAAGATGCCTGTAACACCCCAACCCGACAAGGGTAAAGATATCGCAAATACGGTTTCATATCAGAACTTTAAATACTATACAATGGCGAAAGCCTTACAAAATATTCAAAAAGAAAACATAAATAGCTAAACTTCAAAATAAATCTAAGATCTCTAAAGGTCAAGTCTTGCTCTCGTCTCTACTCTCAACCCAGATCAGCTATCCCATAAGCTCATCTTGAATGCTTAAAACCTGCCGCAGGAAAAGAAAGTGCGGCTGAGCTTACAAAGCCCAGTGAACAGATATAACGAAATAAAAACTAAACAAAACAAATATACAAATAACGAAATCAAATTAAAATGATAATGAGAGATCTTCTAGGATTCTGCGGAAGCACAAATATACAGAAATCCAAACAACCACATAACAAATTATAACATCTCATAGCACATTAATGACACAACACAACCACAAACACATCAGAACAACCAAACACTCAACATATCAAGGATAAAAAATTACATATAAACCAAACGAAAAGTCTAAAACTAACGGAAACACTTTCTAGAAAATAAACATGGCATTCAACAAACTAATTAACCTTCATTTAACACACTTAAATCAATATTGCAGCAGCGGAAAATAGCAGACCAAAACATGGCAGTCTCACAAACAAATAGGAACATAGTAGACAAACTATACTTAAACAGACCAAACAAAACATAGCATAACCATCAGCAATTAATCAAAACAGATATAATAAGCTAAACCAGTTCTCGAATCAAATCCTAACATCAGCAGAGTTTAACATGGCAGGTCACATATACAAATAACATACACTAACGTATAGGCAAAGTTCACAAAATTAACTGAACAAATTATACATACTAAACTTATAGAATACTCACTTTCACACTAGCACATTCATCATACAGATCAACGACTTCACATAACGAAAAACTAACATGACATTAGATGACAACATACGAATCCCATTCAAACATATTAATCATAACCTAGCATTGTAAACGGTAATCACATAAACATACAAAAGCATACACATATATAATAACATATAACAAGTCCATCACGTAATCATAAACACTTGAACATACCGAAACATAATCAGAATACTTAACATAAAAATAACAAATAAAGATTTAGTTAACTACCACGAGCCCAAAACATATCATATCAAAAACATCATAACTATATAGAAACAATCTCAAAATAATACGGAGTAGCTAGCTCCCAGAATTTTATGAAGACGCGTATTGCACACGACATCATTCACCTAGATAAATCATATCAAATAACAGATCAGATCTAGGATGCATCCATACGCCCCACAAACATATATTGATAATATAATATAACTTGAGCTCATAACAAATAATAGATAAGGGACGTGGCAGAACTTCACTCTACTGCCCTAGAGTCATGTCAGAGGTGCATCACTGACACGGACATGGAACCCCCATGACTAGTTATTATTTGGCTCGGGTGTCAAACTAACTTAGGTCAAACAAATTGTCATAAATGACATAGATCATAATCAACACAAGGTCACAGATAACATATCAAATAGTTCATATAAGGTTCATATTCAAATATCCAGGAGTAGAAGTGTATATCACAATCACAAATCATACATTCATATCTAGAGGTTCATAATCAAATATTGCATGGTTCAATAAAACATAAGTTCAAATAAGCAACAGGTCAAACAATCAGGAAAGGTTTCATAGCAATGGCATTGGAAACCCTAATAAGTAAAAAGAAAAAAATAAGAAAGCTAACGAAAAGAACATCATAAGGAACCTTTACTGAAAGGTCAGAATATCTGTACCTTAAAGCAAGAGAGAGGAAAGCAAACGAATGTAGGAATACGAAGATGTAACGTCGCGTCTCCTTCAACGAATCTACACGGATCATGATTTATTTAATACTTATTAGCATCATTAATGTTATAATGAATTAATCTCATTAATACTTTTAGAGTTGTCAGAATATACTTATTTTAGTGACAGACAGAATTCCAACATTTAGAGTATTAATCATTTATTAGCCAAACTTAGGATTTGGAAATGAAAATTAGTAACCTAAGGCTTAATATAATAATTATCTTATTTGAGGACTTACATTCATTCAAAGTATAAGGTTTACAAATGTCAAGAACGGATTTTAGGACTCTCTTTCAAAACAGTTTACCCAAACCTTTATACCCTACGTGATTGACCCAAAACTCACACTTATCGAACCCATAATTACTCAGAATTACATATTACACTTTTGACATCTTTAATTTCACGATCTAACCTTATATTATCAGATTTTACCCTTTTAGCCCAAAGGTTTTAGAATTTGCAAAACATACCCTTCTTAATTTAATAACTATTCGAATGGCCCTCTAAATATCCAAAATTACACGTTTAACCCTCATACTTATTTTATACGTTTAGTACCTTATTTTTACTGTTTACAGAAATAACCTTTAAGTTTTATAATTTACAAAACCAACCCAAAACTTTTATTTAGAACCGAATTGTGCATAATTCAAGCACAAACCCTAAATCTAAGTTTAACCTATCATTAGTTCATCATTATTACTGCATTAATTACCCTTAATTATAACAAGTAAACCCTAGTTTTTTATAAACCCTAATCGTTCCTTTTTATTTTCTTTCCTTTTTCATACGCTATCGAACAATAAAACCCAAGACAAATCACACAAGATTCGAATTCATAAACATGTATTTTATTCAGGTTATATAACATATAAGAGCTTCCAGAAAAATCAGGTCATGGTCTTAAAAATCATTATAAGCTCGTTCGCTATTTTATACGCTTTTAGGGTTTTTAATCCAAAACAATTTCGTGTGACTTGTTAATTATGCATGACTAATTTTTACAGGTTCTATACGACTTGTAGGACTGAAAATAATATTGGAAACATACCCTTGATGAGATTTGGATGTTAGAACAAAAGAACCCAAAAACTCCTACTCGGCGAAACCCTAATCAACCAAGAAACTCACCACGATCAAACCAGCACCTTAGGACCTCGAACTAGATTTTTAATACCTTCTTTATCTTCAAACTCGTCCAAGAAAAATAGCTTTAAGCCTTGGAAACTGAATGTCGAATTATGTAGGGTTTTCTTAGGTCGGTTTAGGTATAATTGGATATTAGGGTTAGAATGAACCGTATATGTATATATATATATATGATTTACAATTTTTCTTGTGGGCTTAAAACTTATAATGGACTTAAAATAAATGGAATCTAAATTTTATAAATTTGTATTGGGCTTTTATTAATTTAATTCTTTTATAAAACTAAATAAATACATTCGGCTATATATATAAAATGCAAAACTGATTTTTATAAAATTATAAACTATAAAAATTAACTTTACAAAGTCTTTAAAATTTATTTGGATCATATGTGATATTTCTTGATAATTTTCTGAATTTACATAGCTTATTTGGTATTCTTTAAATTAATTATTCATACTTTTTGATCATAGGGGTATTTTGGTCTTTTTGTGAATTTTAGAAATTCAGGTATTACAATTTCTTCCCCTCTAAAATAAAATTTCGTCCTCGAAATTGAACAAGACGGGACAGTACGGCAACAAATGTGGATTTCGAACTTCAAGGAATATATGACGAACGCTAATCATATACTTATAAAGTATTAGCAGTAAAAGATGAGATAAGGAAAATCAAAAACACACTCTATCCTATTTCAGGTATTTAATGATGAAAACTATCATATGCATAGACGGGACGAATCCTAACGGTCTTACTAATCGCAGGAGTACGTGGAGACATACAAATCTAAGGCAGACATAACAATCTATAGGTTTACACGGATCATAACGATTTCGAATCCCAATGGTACAAAACTTATACGTAACAGTTATCGATGAAAATCTCACCATTAGATACAGAGTTTCAACCAAACATGAAGAGTGCCAAATAACAGCTACAAGTCAAAGTCCAATCACGTATCAGCCACAGGCATTTCCCCAGACGTCACATAATTTCAATAAGTTCAAATTATATGATCTCGGTATTATTACGTTGATCAGGCGTCATAATACTTGCATCACATAACAAGTTCTTATTGTCATTATATTCGGTCTCGGGTCATGACAAAACACATAACTAAAATCATAGCAAAACACACCATATACAGATAACATACAGATAGTAAGTAACCTACTATAACAAACCAGATCCACACGAGTATACTATCATGATGGTCATACTTATTCAAGCGGTAATAAAACAACGTCACTAAGAAAATAAATAGCAGACGAAACTTATGAGGACTAACGGAAACTCAACGAATTTATCAGAAAGAAAACAACAAACAGGAACTATACTTCCAAAATTTTTATTTTATTTCCATTAATCAAACAAAATTTTCAAAATCGCCGTAAGATGAGCTCCCAAAATAAAACTTTAATAATCCAAGATTCACTTATCTAAATGAAACAAAAGGACCTA
This sequence comes from Chrysanthemum seticuspe, assembly GCA_019973895.1. Taxonomy (NCBI): domain Eukaryota; kingdom Viridiplantae; phylum Streptophyta; class Magnoliopsida; order Asterales; family Asteraceae; genus Chrysanthemum; species Chrysanthemum seticuspe. The sequence goes on from BPTQ01000003.1 coordinate 120,028,611, forward strand.
ACTCAAAATCCAATGTCAAAAATTTCTCATAACGAGGGCAACTAATCAGGAGCGCAATTTCCTATCCTTGTGTCGGATTAAACCTACTAGTAGCCGTAGACTCCAAATCCGAGTCCACCTCGTATTCTTCCTCATCTTCTTCTTCTTCCTCTTCTTCCTCACTTATCCATCCGTTCCTATTTCCTTCGCGCTGCGGTAGTAAGCGGCTAGCAAAGTCATTTCTCCGATTCCTCTCTTCCTCTTCCGGCACACGGTCCACGAAAGCATACAAATCGTGACTCCTAGTCCAACCCACTCCTTCATCTTCGACGAACTTTGGACATCTATCATGATACTTAGTGGTGAAACCTTGGTTGTCAACCACTTTAGTTTCGTACTCCTCTACTATCTTTCCGTCTACGTCCTTCAAGGTCAGCTTCTCCTCGATTGTACATGGCCACATATAGGCCGGAACTCGTATCCTCTTGTTGGTTCGCTTCACTCTACCAAACCTCGTGCAGCCTTTAGCAATAACAACGGCCCACTTCGTCTTCTCCTTAGGTTGTCTAGCTGGTCCTTGATTGCTCCTATCAGGTGAACTAGAACGACGAGGGATCACCATCTAAAAGAACAACCAACTATTAGCAAAGTCTAAGTACGATAGTGGACGCAAAGAAAGTACGCAGAAGGGAAATCCTAAATCTACCCAATCCTCACAGGTCATAGCCTAAGCTCTAAGGGTCCTAAAATCTAGGGCTCTGATACCATAATTGTAACACCCCAACCCGACAAGGGTAAAGATATCGCAAATACGGTTTCATATCAGAACTTTAAATACTATACAATGGCGAAAGCCTTACAAAATATTCAAAAAGAAAACATAAATAGCTAAACTTCAAAATAAATCTAAGATCTCTAAAGGTCAAGTCTTGCTCTCGTCTCTACTCTCAACCCAGATCAGCTATCCCATAAGCTCATCTTGAATGCTTAAAACCTGCCGCAGGAAAAGAAAGTGCGGCTGAGCTTACAAAGCCCAGTGAACAGATATAACGAAATAAAAACTAAACAAAACAAATATACAAATAACGAAATCAAATTAAAATGATAATGAGAGATCTTCTAGGATTCTGCGGAAGCACAAATATACAGAAATCCAAACAACCACATAACAAATTATAACATCTCATAGCACATTAATGACACAACACAACCACAAACACATCAGAACAACCAAACACTCAACATATCAAGGATAACAAATTACATATAAACCAAACGAAAAGTCTAAAACTAACGGAAACACTTTCTAGAAAATAAACATTGCATTCAACAAACTAATTAACCTTCATTTAACACACTTAAATCAATATTGCAGCAGCGGAAAATAGCAGACCAAAACATGGCAGTCTCACAAACAAATAGGAACATAGTAGACAAACTATACTTAAACAGACCAAACAAAACATAGCATAACCATCAGCAATTAATCAAAACAGATATAATAAGCTAAACCAGTTCTCGAATCAAATCCTAACATCAGCAGAGTTTAACATGGCAGGTCACATATACAAATAACATACACTAACGTATAGGCAAAGTTCACAAAATTAACTGAACAAATTATACATACTAAACTTATAGAATACTCACTTTCACACTAGCACATTCATCATACAGATCAACGACTTCACATAACGAAAAACTAACATGACATTAGATGACAGCATACGAATCCCATTCAAACATATTAATCATAACCTAGCATTGTAAACGGTAATCACATAAACATACAAAAGCATACACATATATAATAACATATAATAAGTCCATCACGTAATCATAAACACTTGAACATACCGAAACATAATCAGAATACTTAACATAAAAATAACAAATAAAGATTTAGTTAACTACCACGAGCCCAAAACATATCATATCAAAAACATCATAACTATATAGAAACAATCTCAAAATAATACGGAGTAGCTAGCTCCCAGAATTTTATGAAGACGCGTATTGCACACGACATCATTCACCTAGATAAATCATATCAAATAACAGATCAGATCTAGGATGCATCCATACGCCCCACAAACATATATTGATAATATAATATAACTTGAGCTCATAACAAATAATAGATAAGGGACGTGGCAGAACTTCACTCTACTGCCCTAGAGTCATGTCAGAGGTGCATCACTGACACGGACATGGAACCCCCATGACTAGTTATTATTTGGCTCGGGTGTCAAACTAACTTAGGTCAAACAAATTGTCATAAATGACATAGATCATAATCAACACAAGGTCACAGATAACATATCAAATAGTTCATATAAGGTTCATATTCAAATATCCAGGAGTAGAAGTGTATATCACAATCACAAATCATACATTCATATCTAGAGGTTCATAATCAAATATTGCATGGTTCAATAAAACATAAGTTCAAATAAGCAACAGGTCAAACAATCAGGAAAGGTTTCATAGCAATGGCATTAGAAACCCTAATAAGTAAAAAGCAAAAAATAAGAAAGCTAACGAAAAGAACATCATAAGGAACCTTTACTGAAAGGTCAGAATATCTGTACCTTAAAGCAAGAGAGAGGAAAGCAAACGAATGTAGGAATACGAAGATGTAACGTCGCGTCTCCTTCAACGAATCTACACGGATTATGATTTATTTAATACTTATTAGCATCATTAATGTTATAATGAATTAATCTCATTAATACTTTTAGAGTTGTCAGAATATACTTATTTTAGTGACAGACAGAATTCCAACATTTAGAGTATTAATCATTTATTAGCCAAACTTAGGATTTGGAAATGAAAATTAGTAACCTAAGGCTTAATATAATAATTATCTTATTTGAGGACTTACATTCATTCAAAGTATAAGGTTTACAAATGTCAAGAACGGATTTTAGGACTCTCTTTCAAAACAGTTTACCCAAACCTTTATACCCTACGTGATTGACCCAAAACTCACACTTATCGAACCCATAATTACTCAGAATTACATATTACACTTTTGACATCTTTAATTTCACGATCTAACCTTATATTATCAGATTTTACCCTTTTAGCCCAAAGGTTTTAGAATTTGCAAAACATACCCTTCTTAATTTAATAACTATTCGAATGGCCCTCTAAATATCCAAAATTACACGTTCAACCCTCATACTTATTTTATACGTTTAGTACCTTATTTTTACTGTTTACAGAAATAACCTTTAAGTTTTATAATTTATAAAACCAACCCAAAACTTTTATTTAGAACCGAATTGTGCATAATTCAAGTACAAACCCTAAATCTAAGTTTAACCCATCATTAGTTCATCATTATTACTGCATTAATTACCCTTAATTATAACAAGTAAACCCTAGTTTTTTATAAACCCTAATCGTTCCTTTTTATTTTCTTTCCTTTTTCATACGCTATCGAACAATAAAACCCAAGACAAATCACACAAGCTTCGAATTCATAAACATATATTTTATTCAGTTTATATAACATATAAGAGCTTCCAGAAAAATCAGGTCATGGTCTTAAAAATCATTATAAGCTCGTTCGCTATTTTATACTCTTTTAGGGTTTTTAATCCAAAACAATTTCGTGTGACTTGTTAATTATGCATGACTAATTTTTACAGGTTCTATATGACTTGTAGGACTGAAAATAATATTGGAAACATACCCTTGATGAGATTTGGACGTTAGAACAAAAGAACCCAAAAACTCCTACTCGGCGAAACCCTAATCAACCAAGAAACTCACCACGATCAAACCAGCACCTTAGGACCTCGAACTAGATTTTTAATACCTTCTTTATCTTCAAACTCGTCCAAGAAAAATAGCTTTAAGCCTTGGAAACTGAATGTCGAATTATGTAGGGTTTTCTTAGGTCGGTTTAGGTATAATTGGATATTAGGGTTAGAATGAACCGTATATGTATATATATATATATATATATATATGATTTACAATTTTTCTTGTGGGCTTAAAACTTATAATGGACTTAAAATAAATGGAATCTAAATTTTATAAATTTGTATTGGGCTTTTATTAATTTAATTCTTTTATAAAACTAAATAAATACATTCGGCTATATATATAAAATACAAAACTGATTTTTATAAAATTATAAACTATAAAAATTAACTTTACAAAGTCTTTAAAATTTATTTGGATCATATGTGATATTTCTTGATAATTTTCTAAATTTACATAGCTTATTTGGTATTCTTTAAATTAATTATTCATACTTTTTGATCATAGGGGTATTTTGGTCTTTTTGTGAATTTTAGAAATTCAGGTATTACAATGCCTCTAGGGAGAAAATGGATAAGAAGCTAAAAGATCCTGAGTGTAAAAAGCAAAACATAACGATCAAACCCCATGATTACACAAAAGAAAATTGGATCTCCCTGAACATGTTTAAGCCTCAAACTCAATTAACCCCAGAACAAATTTTTTGGAAGAAAGACATGGATAAGCAAAAAGCAAATGTACTTGTTGAAACAAACACTCCCCTTAGGAAAGTGCCTGCAGCTACTGTGTATCCTCCGAATACACCAATGCATTTAGTTTCTAGAACTATTCCCACTAAGAGCAAGACCTTAATCAGCCTGTATGTTGTTTATCAACTATTCGTTGATTTTGAGAAGACATGTAAGAAGAGAATCACACCTATAGGGATAACTGAAAGGGAAAGGGGTTTTGAGCAAACTAAAGAATGCTATTTAATTGAGGTCATACCTTTCTTTAAACAATTAAAAGGTCAATTTGAGAGTCTTCAAAAAGGGATAGACTCAGATATTAAAGAAATGGAAAAGGAATTTGATGCAATGATAGTTGAGGTCAATGATTATGAACAGGAACTCAAATATAATGAAATTGAAAGGAAGAATATGCATATCTTAAATGAGAACTTAGTATTGAGTTGTGTGGCTCAAGATGTGTTTTATACTGTTACTAAGCATTCTATTACTGCTTCTCAATTTCATTAATTATCTGTTGCTTTGAAAGTTTCCCATGATCGTGTCATTGAGCTTGAAAACAAAAACTCAAAACTAAATGAGAAAATTGACCAGGATGATCACGATAATTTGGTAAAACATTTTTCTAAGCTAGAAGTTGAACATTTTGATTTGCAACTAAAATATCAACATCTCAAAGAAAATGTCAAAACCTCAAACATCAAGACATCCTCAAATGTTCCAGAGTTTGATGCAGTTTTTGAAATAAACAAACGTGACGAACAGATTCAAGCTCACTGTAACACGATCAGAAAGTTGAAAGCCCAAATTTCACAATTAAAGGTAGGTGTATTATTCTACATTTTCCCAAAAGAACATGCCTCCTCCTTTAGATTCTCAATTTTTCTCAAAACTTTCATCTTCAAAACATCATGAACGTAGTACAACAAGAAAATGAGAGTTTTCTAGAAGAAAATGAAAAGGTCAAACGACACTTCAAAGAGTTATACGATTCAATGAAAGTCACTCGTGACAAAAACAATGAAAAAATAACTTCGTTACAAAAGGAAATTGAGAATCTGAAGAGTCAGGTAAAAGGGAAAATGCCACTTGTCTTTAATGAGAATGTTGCATCAAAGTCAGCTGCAGATTCTAAATATACTGTGACTGTTAAATACATTCCTCCTCATCTTAGAAATAACGAACTTGTGTTTCATAACTATTTCTTTCACCTTAAGGATAGTCTAGAATGTCTCCGTGAGATTGTAGAAGAGGATCACATAAATAAGCCACTTGATAGTAAAATTAGGTTTGCTTGCATACAGGCCAAACGATCTCAGGAGCTGTTAGAATATTTAAGAGCAACATGTCCTAAATCCTTATGTGAGAAAGATAAAGCTGTGATGCCTTGCTCTATGCCCAGTGTTCAGAAAGTGAACTTTAATGTGCCTTCAAGTAGTTTAGATCCCAACACTTCTAAACCTGAAATGCAAAAAGTAGCAAAACCAACTAATGTTCCCATTCCCTCTATAGGAGTAAAAAGTGACACCAAAGCGAGCAGGTCAAAGCCTCAAGGCAACACAAAGAATGATAGGACCTTGCAAGCTAGGAATGTTCAGTGGAAGAGAGTAGAAGATCACCTTAGGAAGAATGAAACTATGTTGAATAAAACGAATCGTGTTAATTCTAGTGTTAGCTCTAAGCATGCTGTAATTAATGCGAATTCTGCTACTTTTGGCAAAACATGTAATGATGATTGCTTGGTTTCTGTTACTAATCATGTATGTGGTGTGAATGATTTGATTAATGCTGTTAAATACCCAGTTAAAATTGTTAATGCCAAAAATCAAGCTAAGAAGGCTAGAAAGCAAAGGCGGAAGAAGGTTAGAAAACATTGGAAACCCACAGGAAGAAAATTTAGTAATATAGGTTATCAGTGGATACCTACTGGCCGCAAATTTAATCTTAATGAGATGTGCCCTAAATTATCTAAGTCAATGCCCAATAGGAAATGGATGCCCACTGATAGAACTATACCTTTAAGAAGTGAACATACTTTGAATAGATCTACTGTTTCTACTAGCCCGACATCTACCACTAATGATTTTATTGACTCTGCTTCTGATGTGGATGTTCCAATCTCTTTGTCTAACCAAGTGGAACCCATTATTGCATGGGGATCCCAATTATCCAGTTATCCATTCTTGTCTGTGTTCAACTGCAGGTCGTTCAAATCGTTCTGTGGTACCTGGACTCAGGTTGTTCCAAGCATATGACTGGAGATCGCTCGCGGCTCATGAACTTCGTGAGTAAATTCATCGGGACTGTTAGATTCGAAAACGACCATTTTGGTGCAATTATGGGTTATGGAGATTATGTTATTGGTGACAGTGTAATCTCGAGGGTATATTATGTTGAAGGTCTTGGTCATAACCTGTTCTCTGTTGGTCAATTCTGTGATTCTGATCTAGAGGTGGCTTTTAGAAAACATACTTGTTTCATTAGAGAACTTGATGGTGTGGAACTGTTAAGAGGAACACTTGGTTCAAACCTATACACCATCTCTATCGAAGACATGATGAAGTCTTCTCCAATCTGCTTGTTGTCAAAGGCTTCGAAAACAAAGTCATGGTTATGGCATCGTCGTCTCAATCACTTGAACTTCGGCACCATTAATGATCTTTCCAGAAAGGACCTTGTAAGAGGCTTACCCAGATTAAAGTATGAAAAAGATCATCTTTGTTCAGCATGCCAATTGGGAAAAAGTAGGAAATATGCCCACAAACCCAAACCTGCAAACTCAGTTATGGAAGTTCTTCATACTCTTCATATGGATTTGTGCGGACCTATGAGAGTGCAAACGATAAATGGGAAGAAGTATGTATTAGTCGTTGTTGATGACTACTCTCGATTTACTTGGGTTAAGTTTTTGAGGACAAAGGATGAAACTCCTGATGTCATCATCAAACTTATCAAACAGCTGCAGGTTCGACTTAATATGACTGTTAGAATTATTCGAACAGACAATGGCACGGAGTTCGTTAACAAAGAATTAAGTCAATTTTATGAAAGCATTGGAATCAGTCATCAAAGAAGTGTTCCACGTACGCCTCAACAGAACGGTGTAGTTGAAAGACGAAATCGGACCCTTGTTGAAGCTGCAAGAACAATGCTAATTTACTCAAAAGTTCCAATGTTTCTTTGGGCTGAAGCCATTGCCACTGCTTGCTACACCCAAAATCGTTCCCTCATACACACCACTCATGGAAAAACTCCATATGAACTTGTCCATAAAAGAAAACCTGATCTCTCCTACCTTCGTGTATTTGGTGCTTTGTGATATCCAATGAATGACAGTCAAGATTTAGGAAAATTAAGAGCTAAGGCGGACATTGGAGTTTTTGTGGGTTATGCATCAAACAAGAAGGGTTACCGAATCTACAACAAAAGAACTCGAGATATCATGGAAACTATTCATGTCACGTTCGATGAGCTATCTGGGCAACTGGCTCTAGGACAATCAAGTTCTGGACCCGCATCTCAACCTTTATTAAGTAGTCCCATTAGTTTTTCTCTTGTACAAAATCCCTCACCAGCAACTCCATATGTACCTCCTTCAGAAGATGATTTGAAGAAATTGTTTGATCCAATGTTTGATGAACACTATGAGCATATTGCTAATGATCAGTCTAATCCTTCAACAGAGGCTGCCCCTAATCCAGTCAACATAGATAATCCTTCAGTTTCTATGTCATTGAGTCAAGAAGCGCCTACTGCTGATCACTCAGTCTCATTGATCCGGGCCAAACCGTCAAGTTTTCTCACGCAAGCTGACCACTTGTGAATGGCCAACGGTAAGAAACTTAAAACGGTTAAGACACGAACTCAATGAAGATCTGGGGAGTATAGTGTTTCCCCGGGTCGTTATGTCCCAGCGAGCTGTGCGAAGAATCACCAAACGTATAGTGATCGAGAGATTTGAACGGAAAAGAAGGATTTGAATTATTATAACTACAGAAAAAGTTATTAAATTACAACGGCTTAAATGCAAATTAAAGAAAATTAAAAAGATAAAAAAAAATATTAAATAAACGCTATCACTATTGTTACAATGATGCTTTTCTGATTTTATAAAACAAAATGACTTAAATAAACTATTTTAATTAAAATTTAAACTTAAATTATCTAAAAACGTGACTTAAAATGAAAACGAGCGCTATTTATAAAAATTACGCGAGTGCGCAAGCAAAAACGTAAAATTTGTGAAATAAAAGTCCTATGAATGTAAAAACAATTTTCCTACGTCCTAATTGACTAAAAATAATTTTAGGAAAAAGCGGAATATTTTTTTGAGTTTTATTTTATTTATAACAAATTAAAAACTATTTTATACTAAATAAAATAAAATAAAATACTAAATGAAAGTAAAAATTTCTAAAAAAAAAATTTCAAAACTAATCTAAACTACCATCTATCTAAGAAAAATAAAATGGACTTCAAGGCTATAAGCCATAAGCTGATAAGAAGCTAATGTATAAATAAGCTTAAAATGACAAATGCATACTAAATATTAAAGTGAGTGACAAATGACACAACACATGCACTAGCTCAGATGGAAGGGGAGTGTTTGTTGGGTTCTGCAACTGGGCGTGAGGTCGTGGGTTCAAGCCCCACAGCCCACCCTTTTTGTTATTTTTAGTTTAAACTGTGATTTGAACTTCGTTTAAAACATTAATCAAACGCATAAATAACAAACATGTTCCCAAGCACAGTTGGTTTAGGAGTGTTGGCTGTGTTGCGTGGATGTGTGCAGCAGGTGCTATGTTCGAATCCTGCAGGCCCCTTTTTGGTTTTGCTTTTTTTTTTTTCTTTTGACAAACTAAAAGGGACCATATGAAAACTAATATACAGAAACCACAACTTACAAAAACTTAAGATTTAACCTGTTAGCAGATTAGAACAAAAGCAAACAAAAGAAATAAGGGCTGTTTGGAACAAGGACAACTAAGGGGCTGTTTGGTATTGCGTAACAGAAGCTAAAATAAAGACTTAAGGGGCTGTTTGGACAGCTTATTCCAACTCAGTTTGGACAGAAGTTTCAAACACACTTTTACGCTTGTTTTTGAGCTAAGAGAACTATGGATAAGCAGTTGAAGAAAAGAACTAAGCTGAGACATGAATTCAACTATCTAAAATAAGCCAGAATAATCAAAAAGCAAACAGAAATTAAGGGGAATAAACAGTTGGGAGCTAGTTATCTATGGAAAATACTAAGCTAGAGCATGGTAAAAAAAATAAGCACTGCAAAACTTCTAAAGGCTACTGATAAGCACAAATTTGAGGATGAACAAGCCTCTTATGAGCTAAGCAAGTGGTGAATAAGCAGTAGAGATAGAAAATAAGCGAAGCCTACATGAAATAAGCTACACTTAACAGGGATAAACAGTGGGTATAATAAGCTATTCTAAGGGAAATCCTACAGCTAAGAAATGGGAATAAGCTTATAAGGGATGGAATAAGCACTTAAGGAGAATCAAATCAACTAATTAAGATCTAGACTAAACTAAAATGCCTAAATAGTACTAAAGTTAAACTAATAAGCAGATATTAAGCTAAAAATGAAATAAAAAGAGTGAAAACCAAAGGTAACCTGTACTGGCTTGCTACAGGCTGAAAAGCAGCCTAAAGGTGCTTGATTTGTACTTATTCTAAAGCTTCTAAGTTCTTCAAAACAAGGACAAGCTACAGGAAGTTCAAGTTAGCATAGCAAGAGTTCAAACTAAGCTGATTGGAGCCAAGAAAGAGCTTCCTTTTTTTTTTTTGCTTTGTGCTGACTCAGAAAACAGAACAAGTAAGGTAGGCTTTTGTCACTCAATTTTAACTATGCTAGCAGTTATGTCATTACTTGAGACTCACACTAGAGTAAGTTGGGTACAAGAGGACTAAAAAAAACAAATTTTCTAACTTTGAAAACCAAAGAAGCTGAAAAATAAGGTGATGAACATGCAGCTTTTGCTGCTCAATTCTGTAATAAAAACAAAAAAAAAACTTTTCTTTGCTCACTAACTTTGAGACCTCTTGACAACACAGATTGTAATAGACGCTATTCTCTGAACTTGCAAAAATAATCTTGACTCAACAAGTCAAATGGGTTAGAAGTGCAATCTGACCCGTTTGAAAACATAAGCCCAACACCCCTTTTTTTGGATAATGAAACTTTGACTGATTTTTTTTAAACACTTCCTTGACCCCTTCCTTAGAGGTTTACGTTGACACTTATACTAGAAGCAATTAGTAACCTTCAAACAAATTTTAGCAACTACTTTAACATGAAACTGAAAATGCTTATCATTGATATTAAAAAGAGAACTACATCAGACCGTAAAAACAAAAAAACTGAAAATTTTTAAAGATAAAACTAGGGGTTCCTCTAATCTAAAACTAAGAATACCTGCCTTATAAATTGGCATACAAGCTATATTTATACTAAACTCTAAAACGGGTCTTCTCTTTCTCCTCCATGCTTCTCTGTCCTCTTGGCCTTTGGATTGGTTGGAATTGATCTTGACCGTTTGTCTCTATTTTTGGCGCGAAAAATGGTTTTGCAACTTGGGGTTCTGTGACCTTTTTGGGACAGGGGAAAGGAAGCATTTAATGTGGTTTGGAAGGTTAGTGAAGCGTGGGGAGACAAGAGTGAGTAGGGTGGTTAAGGTTGGTACTAGTTGCAGAAAAGGTGGAGAAGGAAGAGGTGGTATGGAGGGAAACCAGGGAAAAATAAGGTGGGCGGGTGTGGCAGGTTTGGTGGGTTTTTTTTATTTTGGGTTGGTATTTTTTTTTTTTTTTTTGGGTTTATGAATTAAAAGGCAGGTTTGGTTTGTAGTATCAATACAAGGACCAAATTTGTAATTCAACCAAACTAGAGGCACTGAAACTGCACTTTTCCAAAAATTATTATAAGGACCAAAAATGACAAACTTTATTAACCAAGGACCATAAATAATATTTTCCAATTTTAAAAATTCCGGGGACTTGTTTTGCCATTTTTTAAAAGTTGGGGGACTGAAACTGCCAATTATGCAAACTTTGTTCGTTTTTTAGCTGTTTTTACTCATTTTGCATTTAAAACATATAAAACACAATTTTGGGATATTTTCAGTATTTTGATGCGTTTCTGAGTGTTTTTAAATGTTTTGCAGTTCAGATTTGACAAAAAATGATGAGTATTTACACACTCATCACTCATCATCAAATCCTCAATCATCGAGTGTACATCATGGAATTGTTTCTGGTACCTATGATGGAGATAACCCCTTTGCTACTCCCGAAGATGCTCCATTTGAAAATATATTTTCTCCAGAACCATCTTCATCAGGGGAAAACAACTCTGCTACCTCAGTTTTTCAATCACAACTACACGAGCATTTCAGAAAATGGACACACGATCATCCGTTGGACAATATCATAGGGAATCCCTCTCGTCCGGTATCCACCCGTAAACAGCTTGCAACAGATGCCTTATGGTGCTTCTTCAATTCCATACTATCAAAAGTCGAACCAAAAGATGTCAAAACAGCAATGTCAGAAGACAGCTGGTTCAATGCAATGCAGGAAGAAATTCATGAGTTTGACCAACTTGATGTTTGGGAATTAGTACCGGCTCCTGAGTGTGCAATGATCATTGCTCTCAAATGGATCTTCAAAGTGAAACTTGATGAGCATGGGGATGTATTAAAGTACAAGGCAAGACTTGTTGCAAAAGGATATCGTCAAGAGGAGGGTATTGACTTTGAGGAATCATTTGCTCCAGTTGCACGTATTGAGGCAATCAGAATCTTCTTAGCTAATGCTGCTAGCAAGAACATGGTGGTATATCAAATGGATGTAAAAACTGTCTTTCTTAATGGAGATCTGAAAGAAATCGTGTACGTCAGTCAACCAGAAGGTTTTGTGGATCCTGAACGTCCTACTCACGTCTATCGCTTAAAGAAGGCTCTCTATGGTCTGAAACAAGCTCCAAGGGTGTGGTATGATACTCTGTCAAAGTTCCTCTTATCTACTGGATTCAGCAAAGGAGCAGTGGATCCCACATTGTTCACCCGAAAGTCAGGCAAACACTTAATTCACGTTCAAATCTATGTAGATGATATTATTTTTGCCTCGACCGACCCTACTGAATGTGAACATTTTTCAAATGAAATGGGATCCAAATTTCAAATGTCTATGATGGGACAAATGTCATTTTTCTTAGGATTACAAATTTCACAAAGTCCCAGAGGAATTTTTATCAATCAATCTAAATATGCTACTGAAATTTTAAAGAAATTTGGATTTAACACTTGTGACACCTTTGACACTCCCATGGTGGAGCGTACCAAACTGGATGAGGACCCCTCAGGGATCATGGTAAATCAAACTAAATATCGTAGTATGATTGGATCCCTGATGTACCTCACGGCCAGTAGACCGAATATTCTGTTCGCTGTATGCATGTGTGCTAGATACCAGGCTAAGCCTACCAAGAAGCACCTTGAAGCGGTTAAACGGGTCTTTCGGTATCTCCAAGGTACCATTAACATGGGACTTTGGTATCCGAAGGACACCAACATGTCACTAACAGCATATGCAGATACAGACCATGCAGGGTGTCAAGATACACGTCGAAGCACATCAGGTGGTCCTCAATTCTTAGGAGAAAAACTTGTAAGCTGGTCTTCTAAGAAACAAATGTGTACGTCGATATCCTCTACAGAGGCTGAATACATCGCCATGTCATCTTGTTGTGCTCAAATCCTATGGATGAGATCCCAACTATCTGACTATGGCTTTGACTTTAACAAAATTCCTCTGTATTATGATAACAAAAGTGCCATTGCTCTCTCCTGCAACAACATTTAACATTCAAGAGCAAAGCACATCGACATTCGACATCATTTCATCCGGGAGCAAGTGGAAAAAGGTGTGGTAGAACTTTACTTTGTGAGAACTGAATATCAGCTAGCAGACATCTTCACTAAGGCACTCCCTCTTGTATATAATTATTCAAAAGGAAAAATACAAAATTATAAAACCCACAAAAAGAAAATAGAAAAATATAAAATTTCAAAAAATCCATAAAAATTAGAAAATCTTTGAAAAAGCTAAAAATAATTTTTTTTTCTTTTTTCTTTCTTTTTCTTTCCATCTTTTCTTTTATTCGATTTCATCTACGGTCTTTGTGTTGTCATTCAAAGAGTGACACGGGTCTTTAGATGAAGTTCGAATGTACATAAAAAAAAAAGAAAAAAAAAAGAGAGAAATGTAAAACAAAAGGTTTATAGTCATTTCAGACTATACCCCGTTTTTTAAAAGAAAGAACAGAGCCATGCTTTATCTTATTTTTCAAATATCATGCTCTGATTCTAAAAACAAATGTTTGTCACCAAAAAGACAAATGTTTCCTTCACAAATATTTTTCCTTCTATAAATTCTTCTGAAAAATATTTGTTATCTAATGAAAACTAATAGCTTTGAAAAATAACTCGGTCTCAATTTTTGAAAATCATCTGGACTTGACATTTGTCAAAATCTCTATCTCTCAATCAACAACTTATGTCATTGATTGAGGGGGAGAATGATTTCAATTAAATCAAAAGGTTATTTGTCATACAATTGGTTCAGACCAAGGCTAATGTCATGTTTTTTAAAGATACTCAAGCATGTTTAATCGTTGGAGTTTAAAGTCTCATATTTGATCCTTATCAGTTAAATGTTTTCATAAGCAAGTCACAATTCTCCTTAAAAGCTTTCAAAATCAATTTAAATCTATAGAGATCACAAATCTCAAATGACTTGAAAATTGTGATCGGGGGGAATTTGTGATTTAAATTGGATTTAAACTGATAATTCGATAAATGGTTTTATAAGTGATTAGCAAGCTCTCCTCCCTACATGTGCCAAACGATTTCAAATTTTTCATGCACATGTTAAGGGGGAGCATCTATATCAAACCAAAAAGGATTGAAACGTGATTGATGTGTCTCTAAGTGCAGGTTTTCCCTAATATGTGCAAAACACTTTCGAATCTCGATGCACATATTGAGGGGGAGCAAATTTTTGAAAACCACATCCTTTCCCAAAAATATCTTTAACAGTATTTGAAACACTAATTTTGATCGGGAAGGTGATATCGATATTTTTAGAAAATATTGATCAAAGAAGTGAATTCTTCCTCTTGCCTCCATGTGCCAAAATGACTTCAAACATACGATGCACATGTTGAGGGGGAGCCGTTTTATAAAATATCAAAAAAATTCAGGTACAAAATGCTTTGATAATATATCACAAGTACCTGGATTGATTTTCAAAAGGTTTTCAATTGGTTCCAATGGCAGAAGAACAATACCAAAAAGACCGACCAAATTTACTTTATGTATGGAGATAAAAGGATGGTTAGGTTAGGTATTCGTTCCCACTATCCCGCCAGAGCTGGAGGGATCTACCCAGGGACAATCCACTAGATAGTGTAGAGTCGTTAGGTATGATGAAAAAAGGAGAAAAGTGAGGTATGGGAAGAGTGCCGAATGAGAAAGAGCTAGAACTGGAATAAACCCAACAAGGTTCTAGTTATGAAGTCTCGGTAAGCACTGAAGGGGTTGAAGAATGAAAAAGAATTGAATGTGAAAAGGGTGAAAAGAAATAGCCCTCAAATATTTCAACCTTAGGGCAGAAACCGGGTTTAATTCATATGCTACTGGCTGTTACCTAGGTAACACCGGTATTGAAGATAAGACGTCATGGACCCAGTGACGCACTGCACTACATCTTCCCAAGGTACTCAAGTTCCTCTTAAAAGGACTTGTTTCATTCTCACGGGGAACCTACATTATCTATCGACTTTCTCTTAGAGATGGTTGATATTGAAGAAGGAGACCCTCTCCCTAGTCTCCGGCATAGGAATCAAATGTGCACTATTGAGTCTAGAGCCACGAGATCATCTATAAATCTCATTAGGACACAATCAATGAAGACTCTCTGTTTCACACTATGTGGAAAGTGAGAATATATCTTATGAGTCCTACGCATTATCCTTGTGGTATTGCCAGAACATCTGAGTGATATGCCAACATACTCACAATGAAGATGGAAAGCCTTCTAGAGCCAACATCAAACAAGCTCTTGGTACGTGGCATGTGAGATCTATCCAATAGATCAAACTTGTGACAACTGGATTGAAACAATGGGGCGATTCATTATTGAATCAACCTTGGTCCAGGAAATGGATTGACGAATACATTTGAAAAACCGGTCGTTGTGCTTAAAATTCTTTTCTCTAGCACATCGACTAGGTACTAATATTTCAAAATAAAAGGTGTTTATGATTGATAATTGATTTTTCTTAAAACTTTCGTTGTATTGCAAAAACACTTTATATTGAGCAGTACACGAATGTTTTTCAAAACTCTTTTCATCAATCAGTGAATCTCAAATTCGCTGGTTCACTCACTCCGTGTTGTCTTCTTCGAGACGTTCCGGTTTGAGAACGGCTAGAGCAGCTGCGAAACCCTGTCAAGGAGATTCTTCGGAATCATACCTGATCACAGGCAGTACTTGTACTGATCAACGGGGAACCGTGGGCCGTGTACCTCAATTCAACGAAAGTGATCAAAGACACTTTCGTGCACTTTATTGCTAACTGTTGTATGCAGGTACACCCAACGTTTGCAGCTGATCAGAATGGAGAGGTCAATCCATAGCCGCATGCTCACACAACACATTCATATCTAAAGAAATCATGAGAAGTGCATCAACGACTCTGATATTGTCACTCCATGCTTCTGCTACGCTGCTGCAAATATCATGAATCAACTAAAGCTTCCGCTACTCTGATGAGAAGAAATCATGATCCAGAGTGTGAGCATGTCGGTCCAATGTCACAACTTCACATAATGTCAACACTACAAAGGAAGAGTCGGAGATTTATGGTAGCTGATGATCTCAAAGCTGGCTCAAAACTCATGATCATGTGGATCAATTAAAGACCTCCACTTGGATTATCCAAACATGCAAAACATGAAAAATCAAAGACTATGGGCTACAGAGCAATGAACTTAAACAAGAATCCAAGAACAATCTTAATGTAATATCTGTTTGTATTCTGTGTAATTTGAGGTGACCTCCCTTAGGGGGAGATTGTTAGGATTTAGAAAATCCAGTCGTTAAAGTGTCGGTCACCTCAAGTGTATGTAATCGTTAGAAAGCTCGTAGTCGTAGTTATTTAATGTTAGTTAGTATTTAGTTAAGTATCACCGTGGAGGACGGACGGGTCTTTACCCACTGTATGCCTGATCCACAGCCCGTAGGTGGCGTTTTATGTAAGGTACTATAAATACCCTCTACCTCCCAAGGTAGAGGGTTGGAGGTCATAATAAGATTTTACTTTCTCTCTCTAAGTTTCCTAAACCTCTAAACTTTCTCTCTCTAAAACCTTAAAGTGTACGCCCCATTAAACATGGTTTGATGTGCTTGTGAAATCCAATATGTTACAGAGAGGCTGCTTCATGGTTGTAATTGGATAGACCATGCTGGACATTTAACTGAAGAATCCACATTTTACCTACGACTTTATCCGTTTGTGCTTGATTATGGTAGATTGGTAAGGATATTTTCTTTATTGAAATTCAAAATCTTATATGTTTGACATATATTTATTATAAGTTTGAAAATATATTCTTTGTATATTTTTGAAAAAACATGTTGCTCATTATTGCAGACTATACCGGCTCGTTTTGTGGATGCTAATCAACTTCAAGGTTTTCAACATGCAATTTTAAGAAGGATGGATACCAAAAGGCTTGTAATTTTGAAATTTGAATTTCATCCAGAAAGTCCATGGAGAAATGATCACCTGACATTGAGGACTAATTGGAAGATTCTTGCTGGAGAATTTAACTTTCCAATGAACAAAATGATTCGGTTTCAGCTTGCTGGAACAACACTTGATCCTGATTTTGAAGTCGAGTTGTTCAATGGTCCTATTCTGTTGGTTCCTATATTTGATGTTTGCTGAGATGATGTGAAGTTCGTTCTTGATGTTGTGATGTGTTTAAGAGCATGGTTTGTTTGGTATATGTGATAGTTGTGTCGTGAATTAGAACTTGGTAGTTCATAGTTTGTTGTGGTTGATGCTGTTTATTTTGGCATGTTTATGATGGATACTAGTACTAATGTTATGCGTTGGGTAATAGCGTAGGAATTAGCGTATGTATTTTGTAACTCTTGTTTTTACAATGTAAAATGTCGTTGTGGTTATGCATTAGGTTTCATGGTATGTGAAATGTTAATATGTTTTATGTGTAGATATGTTGTTTATATATTTTATGTCGTCGTGATTTGTAACTTCTTAAATCATTGATTTAGAAGCCATCAAATTAGTTGTTCCCGTTGGTTCAATTCATAGAAAAATAATGCATTCGGAGGATGTTCGATAGGTTTTACTCACTTTGTCTCAACAAACACAAATAAAATGACAATACATATCTCTCCCATGTTGCCTAGAACAATGGTTCCAAAATGACTTGCAAACAGAACTTTCAAACTAAAAACAATATTCAGCATAAATAAATAATCCAAACAAAAACAATTTTAAAAATATACAAAACATTGTATTTAGATTCTAACTAAAAAATATCTACCAAAGTATTTCGTATAATTTTTTTGAGTTGTTTTGACCATCCAAATCTTGAATTCCAATTTCTAATTGTTCATCCGCATCACGTGCTATTTTTTTCACACTTCTTAATAGATACTCACTTGTTGTAGCTTTATCATTTGTTGTTGTAGTTTGAGATTCCTAAAAAGATGTTTCATATGACAAAATTTGTGTAAGTGACAGATACAGATAAAAGAACAATACATAATTCAAAATTAACATTAAAGTGATGATATATCCATTACATTACTCTTCTATTTAATAGAATCTGTTAAAGTAATTTAATAAACGTATATGCAAAACACAAATAAATATACATAATTCTTTAAATTAAAAACAACTACAATACCATATTGTTGTTTTTTTATTATATCTGATTCAATCGTTGGTGTATCCATTATAGTGTTCTTTTGACGTGAATGGTTACCTGTTAAAAACAAATTTTACAAACATATACACCTGAATAATAATACACGTTTAATGAACCAACTTTAATATGAAAAAGAATCATAGATACAAAATACCTTATAAAGAAAAAATAATCAATGATTTATAAACACAATATAGATCATATAATCAAAAACATACCTTCTAAATATCATAAACTTTTACAATGACTGTTTATTAATGAAATAAAATCAATACATTTAAACAATATACAATAACTTATAAAAACAATCATATATAAATTAATCATCAACAACATACCTTATGAATATCGTGTACAAAATAAACAATATGGATCATATATATATAATAATAAAAAAAAATAACTTCTGAATCTCCTAAACATCTTTGTGGCTGCATAACAATACAAACAATATAAACAATATGGATCATATATATATATAATAATAAAAAACATAACTTCTGAATCTCCTAAAATTTTACCATGATTATTTACTAATGGAATAGAATCAATACAAATAAACATTATACAATAACTTACAAAAACAATCATATATAAATTATTCAATAAACAATATGGATCATATATATATAATAATCAGAAACATACCTTCTAAATCTCCTAAACGTCTTTGTGGCTGCAACATACCTTCTAAATATATAAATTTTGACAATGATTGTTTATTAATGAAATAAAATCAATACATTTAAACAATATACAATAACTTATACAAACAATCATATATAAATTAATCAATAAACAATATGGATCATATATATATATATATAATAATCAGAAACATACCTTCTGAATATATAAATTAATCAATAAACAATATGGATTATATATATATATATATATATATATATATATATATATATATATATATATATATATATATATATATATATATATATATATATATATTTAATAATAATAATCAGAAACACACCCTCTAAATATCTTAAACGTCTTTGTGGCTACAACATACATTCTGAATATCGTGCACAACTTTTGCTTTTGTTTCACTGATAATAGAAAAACAGTAAATATAACAAACGCCAAATAGTAATACAAAACATCACAATAATACAAAAACAATTCAAACGATATAAACAATATGAATCATACTTATATATAATAATCAAAAATATAACTTCTGAAACTCCTAAACGTTTTTGTGGATGCATGTATACCTTAAAGATTAGGATGAAATTTTATAGAATCATACATATAATCAAATTGTTAACACGCCCTAAATATAAGCATATAATATATCACAATATATATTTTTCTAATATATCATCATATAATTAAGGAGATAAATATGATCAAAAAAGAAAGAAACATTTATACCATTACAAAAACAGTCGTGTATATATATATTATGATTTGGAGTATGTAACCAAAAGTTTCATTAGCCTAATTGGTTTGGTTAGTTGAGGCGTTTAAACAGTATCAAACTAATGCAGGTTCGAACCTCACCTGTGTACATTTTTTAGATTATAATCTAACATGCATACCAGATTAAAACACTGCCAACGTGGCATTACGTGACAAAACGTGGCATTACGTGGCATTTCGGGTGATTAATGACATTATGAGCATCCTGTTATATATATATATATATATATATATATATATATATATATATATATATATATATATTATGCTTTAAGGGACTTTTTTTCCGTTACAATATTGCATTGAGCCTTATTTTACATGCATGTTACAAAAAGTTCAATATATATCCTGTCAGGTTTCATATAATACAAGATTCGGGTGGGGAAGTAGTCAAAACCTATGGTGATTTTTAGTGAGAGAAAGTAAAGAGTTGATGGAGAAAAAGATTAGTATGTTAGATGATTAGTTTACACAATGTTTTCTCACATCCCTCGTGGAGAAACATAAAGGGTATTTATAGGCTTTACACATCACTACCTTGCCACTTAAACACTAATAGTCTTTGTTGACAAAGCTATCAATATATCTAGTCCAACTCACGTATAAAATGCCAACTTCACAAAATAGCAAAGCTAACATATCCTATACTTGCAAGCATGCATGATCATCTTTGTATATCACAGAATTATAGAAACCAAGCTCGATGTAAAGAAATGTGCACATAGCCTTCCCCTAATTAATACTCCGTAAAAGGTAGTATATAAATAATAAACAGAATATAAAATTTTAAACTTCAGATATAGCTACACAAAACCTTATAGTAACCAACCATCAAAGGTTTCAATTCATAACATGAGATTTTTTAGAATAGACAACTTTTCATACATGATTACCAGTCAAAATGCTTCATTTGCCAAAATTAGATATCATGGCATTACTAAATTAGTAATAAGAAAACCTAAATAAAAGATAACATGAAGACACCGTTGTACAAAAAACATCCATCCTTTGTCTTCAGTTCAATGCTTACTCATGACCTCTCTTAGTCTTCTACTTCTTGATCACACGAATATGAAGCACGTTGTCTTTCACATGAGTTATCTTACAAGTATCTCCCATCTTAACTTTATTATCTTTAAGGAATTTAGACCATTGTGATCCTACAATTCTTGGCTTCTGGAACTTTCCCTGCTTTACCATACTTACCTTCACTTGCCACTCTCCTTTTTTGTTCGTTAGTTTTGCACACCCTTGACAACCGATTCCGGTTTCTTCCCCAAATTGCCTTGTAAGTGGCTGTAATAAATAATTCGTCAATATTTTATACTCCCATGGTCCCATATAATATAATTAATATTAATATATATTAATTAGTAATATGTGACTTACTAGTACACGTTCAGTAAAGTAAGACTTCTGGATAATCTTTGTCACGAAGCTCTTCTTGTTCTTGTTCTTGCTCTGGTTCATGTTCATGTTCTCTGAATCATCTTCACTGGTTTCTTTTTCAACATTTTTAGCTGTATCAGCTGTGTTACGTGGATTAGGTGGTTGTGTGAGACATCCCTCGGGCCCAAAGAAAATGACTTTAAAGTGTGTATTTGGATGAGGAGACTTGAGCAAAAAGATTACAAAATCATATTTTTTTAGCCGGTTTTCTTTCATGAAATCAAACCATCCATCCACCAAGAAATGCTCGTCTTTGATCTTTGCGTATTTTACATTCCATTTATCACCCGACATTGTTTCGAGCATGATGGTTTGTGTCTCATTTTTGCCTTTTTCAAAATACTCTATGGCAAAAGCAGAAGGTAATTGCTGCAAAACATATGCAAGAGTGTAATTTAAATAATATAGTACTATACGCATAAAAAAGGTGTATGTTTGAGAAAGGGAAAAAGATGGACTCACAAGAACGACTTCTGACTCCGTGAGTAATACCTTGAAGAAACCTCCACTTTGCTTGTCGAAGTTCATTTTCAGCCTGTGTGTATATTTGGTTTTTAGTCGTGTTAAACAAGCATTTTCAGCCTAGGTGTAATATTTATAGACATGGAACTTACGAGTTGGCAACTCACACAAGTGGGCACTTTTAGTTACTCCTGGAAAAAACAATTGTTTTATGGAATAATTGTCTGTATCTAAACTTACTATTTTTATTTTGTCATGTATCTCTCTCTCTTAGGTCAAAATTTGACCAAATTATCCTATACAAATATTTAAACATAAAATAGCCAAGTTATTCACTTATAAAATCAGTGAACGCACACTCTTTGATAAATCAGGTCGTAGCTCAAACAGTATGCTTCAAGAATAATAAAGACCAACTGAAGATGTATCTTACTCTCATATGCGGTGTCAATAAGTAAAGTACTTGAGCAATACCAGGATCACTGAGAACTGACAAATGTTTCAGCAACTCCAAAGACTTATCTCTGAGAAACAATTTTTAAATATGAGCGGGAAGTTTCTTGTAAAGACAAGTTGCAAGCATGCACAAGAAGGACAAAAGAAGAGAGTACTAAGAAGACACTACTTTAAGTACTTTATTTAAATATTCTATTAAAGCTTCTCTAGAAAGCTTCACTCTACTTTAATGCTTTAGTCAATATTTTATTGGGTTTTGGCCGTAAAATAGCAACGTACTTTGCCAAGTGTACTGATCTAGTACGCGTACTTTTTTTTGTTCCACTTAATGTAACGAACTTTCTGTTTTTGTTCCATTCTACCCAAAGATGACCGGCTACCGGGAAAAAAGTTTGGAAACCGGCAATGCATCATACCTGACATTTTTTATTAAAGGTTTTGGCTGTATAATAGAAACGTACTTTTTCAAATGTACCGATCTAGTACGCGTACTATTTTTTATCCCACTTAATATAACGTACTTTCATTTTCACACGCTTTTGTCCGTTTTTGCCCGTTTTAGTCCGTTTTTGCACATTTTCACACGTTTTAGCATGTTTTTCATCCGTTCTCACACGTTGTTTATCGTTTCTACACATTTTCATTCGTTTTTACATGCTTACGCCTGGTTTTGCACATTTTCGTCCATTTTTGCACGTTTTCATCCGTTTTTGCATGTTTTTGCACGTTTTCGCCCGTTTTCGTCTGTTATCGCACGTTTTTGAACGTTTTTGCCTGCTTTTTTGCATGTTTTCGTCCGTTTTCGTCTATTTTTGCATGTTTTCGCACATTTTCAGATGTTTTCGCACGTTTGAACGTTTTCGCACGTTATCGTCCATTTTTGCACGTTTTCGTCCGTTTTTGCTCGTTTTCGCCCGTTTTTACACGTTTTTGTTCGTTTTTACGCATTTTATTCATTTTTACATGTTTTCGCCTGTTTTTGCACAATTTTGTCCGTTTGTGCAAAAACGTGCAAAAACAGATGAAAACGGGCAAAATAGACGAAAACATGCAAAAACAGACAAAAACGTTTAAAAACGGACGAAAACGTGCAAAAATAGATGAAAACGTCCGAAAACATAAAAAAAATAGACGAAAACGGACTAATATATGCAAAAAAAATGGCCGAAAACGTGCAAAGACGGGCGAAAATGTGTAACAAACGCCAAATAGTAATACAAAACATCACAATAATACAAAAACAATTCAAACGATATAAACAATATGAATCATACTTATATATAATAATCAAAAATATAACTTCTGAAACTCCTAAACGTTTTTGTGGATGCATGTATACCTTAAAGATTAGGATGAAATTTTATAGAATCATACATATAATCAAATTGTTAACACGCCCTAAATATAAGCATATAATATATCACAATATATATTTTTCTAATATATCATCATATAATTAAGGAGATAAATATGATCAAAAAAGAAAGAAACATTTATACCATTACAAAAACAGTCGTGTATATATATATTATGATTTGGAGTATGTAACCAAAAGTTTCATTAGCCTAATTGGTTTGGTTAGTTGAGGCGTTTAAACAGTATCAAACTAATGCAGGTTCGAACCTCACCTGTGTACATTTTTTAGATTATAATCTAACATGCATACCAGATTAAAACACTGCCAACGTGGCATTACGTGACAAAACGTGGCATTACGTGGCATTTCGGGTGATTAATGACATTATGAGCATCCTGTTATATATATATATATATATATATATATATATATATATATATATATATATATATATATATATATATATATATATATATTATGCTTTAAGGGACTTTTTTTCCGTTACAATATTGCATTGAGCCTTATTTTACATGCATGTTACAAAAAGTTCAATATATATCCTGTCAGGTTTCATATAATACAAGATTCGGGTGGGGAAGTAGTCAAAACCTATGGTGATTTTTAGTGAGAGAAAGTAAAGAGTTGATGGAGAAAAAGATTAGTATGTTAGATGATTAGTTTACACAATGTTTTCTCACATCCCTCGTGGAGAAACATAAAGGGTATTTATAGGCTTTACACATCACTACCTTGCCACTTAAACACTAATAGTCTTTGTTGACAAAGCTATCAATATATCTAGTCCAACTCACGTATAAAATGCCAACTTCACAAAATAGCAAAGCTAACATATCCTATACTTGCAAGCATGCATGATCATCTTTGTATATCACAGAATTATAGAAACCAAGCTCGATGTAAAGAAATGTGCACATAGCCTTCCCCTAATTAATACTCCGTAAAAGGTAGTATATAAATAATAAACAGAATATAAAATTTTAAACTTCAGATATAGCTACACAAAACCTTATAGTAACCAACCATCAAAGGTTTCAATTCATAACATGAGATTTTTTAGAATAGACAACTTTTCATACATGATTACCAGTCAAAATGCTTCATTTGCCAAAATTAGATATCATGGCATTACTAAATTAGTAATAAGAAAACCTAAATAAAAGATAACATGAAGACACCGTTGTACAAAAAACATCCATCCTTTGTCTTCAGTTCAATGCTTACTCATGACCTCTCTTAGTCTTCTACTTCTTGATCACACGAATATGAAGCACGTTGTCTTTCACATGAGTTATCTTACAAGTATCTCCCATCTTAACTTTATTATCTTTAAGGAATTTAGACCATTGTGATCCTACAATTCTTGGCTTCTGGAACTTTCCCTGCTTTACCATACTTACCTTCACTTGCCACTCTCCTTTTTTGTTCGTTAGTTTTGCACACCCTTGACAACCGATTCCGGTTTCTTCCCCAAATTGCCTTGTAAGTGGCTGTAATAAATAATTCGTCAATATTTTATACTCCCATGGTCCCATATAATATAATTAATATTAATATATATTAATTAGTAATATGTGACTTACTAGTACACGTTCAGTAAAGTAAGACTTCTGGATAATCTTTGTCACGAAGCTCTTCTTGTTCTTGTTCTTGCTCTGGTTCATGTTCATGTTCTCTGAATCATCTTCACTGGTTTCTTTTTCAACATTTTTAGCTGTATCAGCTGTGTTACGTGGATTAGGTGGTTGTGTGAGACATCCCTCGGGCCCAAAGAAAATGACTTTAAAGTGTGTATTTGGATGAGGAGACTTGAGCAAAAAGATTACAAAATCATATTTTTTTAGCCGGTTTTCTTTCATGAAATCAAACCATCCATCCACCAAGAAATGCTCGTCTTTGATCTTTGCGTATTTTACATTCCATTTATCACCCGACATTGTTTCGAGCATGATGGTTTGTGTCTCATTTTTGCCTTTTTCAAAATACTCTATGGCAAAAGCAGAAGGTAATTGCTGCAAAACATATGCAAGAGTGTAATTTAAATAATATAGTACTATACGCATAAAAAAGGTGTATGTTTGAGAAAGGGAAAAAGATGGACTCACAAGAACGACTTCTGACTCCGTGAGTAATACCTTGAAGAAACCTCCACTTTGCTTGTCGAAGTTCATTTTCAGCCTGTGTGTATATTTGGTTTTTAGTCGTGTTAAACAAGCATTTTCAGCCTAGGTGTAATATTTATAGACATGGAACTTACGAGTTGGCAACTCACACAAGTGGGCACTTTTAGTTACTCCTGGAAAAAACAATTGTTTTATGGAATAATTGTCTGTATCTAAACTTACTATTTTTATTTTGTCATGTATCTCTCTCTCTTAGGTCAAAATTTGACCAAATTATCCTATACAAATATTTAAACATAAAATAGCCAAGTTATTCACTTATAAAATCAGTGAACGCACACTCTTTGATAAATCAGGTCGTAGCTCAAACAGTATGCTTCAAGAAT
Organism: Chrysanthemum seticuspe; assembly: GCA_019973895.1. NCBI lineage: Eukaryota > Viridiplantae > Streptophyta > Magnoliopsida > Asterales > Asteraceae > Chrysanthemum > Chrysanthemum seticuspe. Next base: position 120,054,822 of record BPTQ01000003.1, read on the forward strand.
AATAAAGACCAACTGAAGATGTATCTTACTCTCATATGCGGTGTCAATAAGTAAAGTACTTGAGCAATACCAGGATCACTGAGAACTGACAAATGTTTCAGCAACTCCAAAGACTTATCTCTGAGAAACAATTTTTAAATATGAGCGGGAAGTTTCTTGTAAAGACAAGTTGCAAGCATGCACAAGAAGGACAAAAGAAGAGAGTACTAAGAAGACACTACTTTAAGTACTTTATTTAAATATTCTATTAAAGCTTCTCTAGAAAGCTTCACTCTACTTTAATGCTTTAGTCAATATTTTATTGGGTTTTGGCCGTAAAATAGCAACGTACTTTGCCAAGTGTACTGATCTAGTACGCGTACTTTTTTTTGTTCCACTTAATGTAACGAACTTTCTGTTTTTGTTCCATTCTACCCAAAGATGACCGGCTACCGGGAAAAAAGTTTGGAAACCGGCAATGCATCATACCTGACATTTTTTATTAAAGGTTTTGGCTGTATAATAGAAACGTACTTTTTCAAATGTACCGATCTAGTACGCGTACTATTTTTTATCCCACTTAATATAACGTACTTTCATTTTCACACGCTTTTGTCCGTTTTTGCCCGTTTTAGTCCGTTTTTGCACATTTTCACACGTTTTAGCATGTTTTTCATCCGTTCTCACACGTTGTTTATCGTTTCTACACATTTTCATTCGTTTTTACATGCTTACGCCTGGTTTTGCACATTTTCGTCCATTTTTGCACGTTTTCATCCGTTTTTGCATGTTTTTGCACGTTTTCGCCCGTTTTCGTCTGTTATCGCACGTTTTTGAACGTTTTTGCCTGCTTTTTTGCATGTTTTCGTCCGTTTTCGTCTATTTTTGCATGTTTTCGCACATTTTCAGATGTTTTCGCACGTTTGAACGTTTTCGCACGTTATCGTCCATTTTTGCACGTTTTCGTCCGTTTTTGCTCGTTTTCGCCCGTTTTTACACGTTTTTGTTCGTTTTTACGCATTTTATTCATTTTTACATGTTTTCGCCTGTTTTTGCACAATTTTGTCCGTTTGTGCAAAAACGTGCAAAAACAGATGAAAACGGGCAAAATAGACGAAAACATGCAAAAACAGACAAAAACGTTTAAAAACGGACGAAAACGTGCAAAAATAGATGAAAACGTCCGAAAACATAAAAAAAATAGACGAAAACGGACTAATATATGCAAAAAAAATGGCCGAAAACGTGCAAAGACGGGCGAAAATGTGTAAAAACATGCGAAAGCGGACAAAAACGTGCAAAAATGAGTAAAAACGCACGAAAACGTGCAAAATAGGAAAAAGTGTGCAAACACAGGTGAAAACATGTAAAAACGATAAAAAACGTGTAAGAACGGATGAAATCATGCAAAAACGTGTGAGAATGTGCAAAAACGGACGAAAACGGGCAAAAACGGATGAAACATGCAAAAAGGGGCAAAAACATGCGAAAACAGACGAAAACGTGCGAAAACGAACGAAAACGGGCAAAAACGGATGAAACATGCAAAAAGGGCAAAACCGTTCAAAAACATGCGAAAACAGACGAAAACGTGCGAAAACGAACGAAAACGGGCAAAAACGGATGAAAACGTGTGATAACGTGCGAAAATGTGCAAAATCATTTAAAAACTGACGAAAATGTGTAAAAACGGATAAAAACGTGCAAAACGGACAAAAACGTGCAAAAATGGGCAAAAATTTTTTTGGTGCCGGTTTAACAAGTTTCATGGGGTAGATTGGTACAAAAACAGAAAGTTCGTTACATTAAGTGGAACAAAAAAAAGTACGCGTACTAGATCGGTACACTTGGCAAAGTACGTTGCTATTGTACGGCCAAAACCCTATTTTATTCAAGCTTCTCTTGGAAGTTTCACTCTTGTCCTAGCCTATATCTATACTACTTATAAAACATTTAGCACCCTCTCTCCTAATTTTTTTTAAGATGTCATTAACATTTTTTTAAGCATTACAATTTTAAATGCATAATGTACATAGCTTTTACTAATTTATCTTCAACAACATTTTAATGCTTTATTTATTATTTCTTTTTGAATTAGTATAGTTTTAATGCAAAAATGCACATATAAATGAATATGATGTTAAAATGCATGCAAAACTACAAAGTTCCAAAACTATTATTATATCGTAAGATTGTTTCGAGAATCAATCTAAATAATTTTTGAATTATTTTAAATAAAATTAACCACAAAAGTAAAAACGGTTTTTTGTAAAAATCGGGACAATTTTTTGAAGACAAATGATGCAAAGATGTAAATCCACAAGTGATAATTTATTTGATTTTATACATATTACACATATCTATACTACTTATAAAGCATTTGACAACCTCTCTCCTAATTTTTTAAGGATATCATTAATGTGTTTTTTAAGCATTACAATTTTTAATGCATAATGTACATAGCTTTTACTAATTTATCTTCCACAACATTTCAGTGCTTTATTTATTATTTCTTTTTGAATTAATATAGTTGTAATGCAAAAATGCACATATAAATGAATATGATGTTAAAATGCATGCAAAACTACAAAGTTCGAAAACTATTATTATATCGTAAGATTGTTTCGAGATCCAATCTAAATAAATTTTGAATTATTTTAAATAAAATTAACCACAAAAGTCAGTTTTTTTGTAAAAATCAGGACAATTTTTTGAAGCCAAATGATGCAAATGTGCAAAGTGCTAAGTGCTAATTCAATGATTAATATATTAGTATGTTAATTATTATACTTTTCATGGATAACTCTAAATGATTGCTTAAACATGTAAGTTTTCTTTACATTATAAGCATTTTTTTTATCTATATCTACTATCTATGTGGGACAAGTGTTATAAACAATATTAATGATACAAACATTTTCATAAATATATACTTACAAGATATATATATTATAAGCACTCTTTTATTTATATCTTTTATCTATATGAGACAAGTGTAATAAACAATATTAATAATACAAACATATTCAAAAATATATTTTATTTACTTATTACGAAGTGTTGATTATTACATATATATTTCATAAAAATTTGAAAACATAAAATTGAAAACATTTTTTGCCGAAAATTTTATTACTTGATAGCCGCCGCCGCAACTCGCGGGTACCCTACTATAATATTCTAAAGAGTTAAAATATGCGACATGAAACTTTTGGCATCTGCAATTTATCGTCACATAAAACGTTTCAGATTATAAAGCATGGTTCATTGAAAATTTTTATTTCAGGGTACCCGACGCATCGCGCGGGTACCGTGCTAGTATATTTAATATGTAATATAGATAAGTAGAAATTCTAGACTTAGAAAACTAACACGTTTGTGTTATAATGTTATGATCCTCCTCTCGTTGAATCTCAAGCTCGGATCAATGAGAGTTGAGAGCTTCATTTGTCATTCAACGGGGATAGTATTCCGCAACTATCCCCTTGAAAAGTCTTTGACACTTCTACTAAGATTTATTAAAGTTAAATGTGTTGTGAAACTAATAATTAAAAAGAGAACAAAGAACAAAAATAAAGATTGAAACATGGAAGAATTGTATTATTCATCTCACAATGGAGGTATGTATATATAATTACAAGATGGAGTATTCCACAAGATACAATTCACTAATTAAGATAACTACTAATAATAATAGATATGGACATCCATTCTTTATTTATCCATAACACTTCCCCTTGGATATCCATTTAATAATAATGCCTCGTTAAAACCTTACTAGACAAAACTCAGTGGGACAAAATTCTAGTGAAGGAAAAAGAATACATACTTCCTTTATATGGTCGGGGATGTTGCCTCATTAAAACCTTGCCGGAAACACTATGGGAACAAAACCATGGTCAAGGGAAAAGAGTGAAACGCATATCTTCTCTCCCCTGATGATCACATCACTTAAGCTCATTGAGTCAGTGAAATGCACATTAAAGTGTCTTGATAGAATCACATGAATAAATATTCTCTACATGTTGTTCGCATATTCATATTACCATATGTCATACATCTCATGCAATTATATCAACATACTTCATAAGTTATTCATTGCTAACAAATTCAAAGTGAATGATATATTATATCATGTATGATCACTAGCGAGAACTCCAATCGTTTCATACGCATTTTAGTATCACACTTTTAAATCTATATTGTGATCATCATCTTTATAAATCAAGGGGTCTTTCTTCATCATGTGACCTCATAAACATGAGCGTCATTTATCCATATAAATATATGTAGCATCTTTCGTTAGCTTTCATGATGCATAATGATTTCATCTTCACAATCATAAGCCGAGAGAAATTGTGTCTTTTGTTGCAAATTCAACTTTTATGCATTTAGTTGCCTTTATAATCATAAAATAAAACTGTATGAAACTTAAAAAATATTCATTTCTAGATCTCTTTATAAAGTTTCATGGGCAAACATAATTCTTTATTTGGCACAATACTATACACTAAGGCAATTATTAAACATATGCCAAAAACATGATGAATTTAATACACGCAAGTAGTGTTCTCGAGAACTTCTCTTATACGCTTTATACATTAAAAATCACTAGCATGCTTCATGCATTTTATATTCTATAATAAAATCTCACATGAGCTCTATTCATTTATTATTAGACGCGTATCAATTACTTTTTACTTTGCCAGACTTACTAAATACATTATTGGATCCACCACATGTGAACATGTATATGCATGATCATTTACAAGTCTTTGAGAGAATATGTGTGTGTCATCACTTATAACTTACGCATAATTTAATTTCACTTTCTCATAAATACTAATTCATATCCAATAATTTTGCACATTCATATGTACGGACTTCAAGTCCCAGTAACCATGTCTCATCACAAGAGATTTCAAACTTTCATTAGTTTTTTGCGTCTTTACATCTTTTGGCCATTCATTTATACATCTGCACTTCTTGCATGTATGCTTCCATAATCCTCACCATGATTATAGCGTTATTTTATTTATTTATATAATCATTACCATATCGACGTCGATTCGTTACTTTTCGATTCCACACTTTACTAGACATTATATTCTATCATTTGTTGAGATCTCAAAGTTTTTCATGTACCCAGGGTTTTCAATAACCTTCATGTCTAGTTTATTTTTAAAAAACTATTATGGGGTCTTTATTACCTTGATTCGACCATCTTGATCTTATTGCTCCATTTTATCTTTTCATTCGAAGACTTTTATTTGGAATCGATTAGTATATCACGTTGCAGAAGTGCCATAGACTCACTATTAATCATTGGTTTTAATGTTGGGACACACATTTAAATTGGAGCACTAGCAGCGTATATATAATCTAGTCACTTCTTTGGGTCACTAAACATGTCTGGAAATTACTAGATCTGGAATATAAATTGTCCCTTTAACTTAAAGTTCATATTCATTAGTGTGAGGATCAACATTTATGTTATCATAATTCATTCCAAATTTCTCGCTACTCATTCTCCCCCTAAATGAATTATCAATTTCAACATCTCAAGTTTGTGTGCATTGTGGTGTATTTACAATACAGGTTTCACACAGTTACAGAAAACTTTATATAGGAAACATATGGTTCGTGACCAAAACCATTCTATTGGGGAGGATTCATTATAGGTTAATGGCAAGATGCGAATTTCATATGTTATAACATGCCCCATAGACTATTTTTTCCATAATATTATTGGCTTTGCAATCAACTGAAGACGTTCTATAAACGTTTCAACAAAAGCAATTCGCGTATGAACTTGGCCTACTTTTAAATTCAACACTTATTCCAATAATCTCCCAATACTTTAAAGTATTCACCACCATTCGCAATAATATGATTTGGATAACCATGCTCACATTTTATAAGTCGAGCCACTAATCACGCTAACCTTAGGTTGCGTATTTGATGATTATTTTGACGATGCATCGATTTTAAAACTCAAAATGATCCACATGATGGATGTATAGGCCTACATACATCCCCTTTATATTTTTTCAAATTTATAGGACAAAGTCCTTATTTAACTGAGTGGTGATACATAAACAATGCACTTTCATTTAGAACAATAAAAATAATCAAATCACAGAGAACTCATGGTTCTTGTATATAGTTCGCATCATCCTTGATTCGGTATGGTCCAACCGGTCATGCCAATGAATAATCTTGGCTCATAAACTCTAGTTTATGACCACATCTGCTTCAATTGCACTTGACTTATTTCTAAAAATCGAATAATATGGAGAACATATATATGAGCTCTCTCATAGCTTTTACATAGTACTAATGTGATACTCCATTAGCCTATAGCGTCATTAAACAAGAAACACGTCTTTTATACAAGTGAACTTACACAATTTTCTAAACGCGTATATACAACTAATTATTCATTAAAAGGTTTCGTAAGCAAATAAAACCACATTATAAATGATGCACACATTCATTACAACTCAATAACATTATTAAAGTCATGACATTTTATTTAATGAGACAAAGTTAATAGTACTTCTTCTATAGCAAGAAATATCAATTCAGCATAAAAAAATATCATCATAAGTAACCTTATCTTCACTTAAAGGAATTACTAAGTAACCGATTGACCTAGCTTATTCATCAACTTAAAATCTTGCAACAATAGATGATATCATTCATGTCTATTTATAGAGGGTACCAAAGCATTTTGGTGAAATAATCATAAATAAACAACTTAGCGATTGTTTTGCTAAATGCATTAATTATTTACTTTGTTAATTATGTGTTAATGACTATTTTCACATATATAAGATTTTATGTTTGTGGAATCGACTCAAATACACCAACTTCGATTTGCACACTGGTATAGGCAAACCATATATCACTTTAATGCATATAAATGTAGATATTAGATGCTAATTGCTGTCGGAATTTACCCAATTTAACTAAAGCAAGTTGACGATCATGCAAATATTAGAGCATATAGGCTAAATTTGACGTCATAGATGACTTTATAAAACAAGTTATATACCAAATTATACTTCATCAAGAGAATGAAGATCTCAATACAACATCACATTTCTCCAATCAAAATGATATAAGCACTTTAATAATTTTCACATAGTTTAATTTAATATTGACATTATCAATTAATAAAGTATGATCTATACATAATCAATTAATCATATATCTTACATGCAAACAAATAAAATTTCATGATAAACAAGACACATAATAAACTCGGTTTCATTTACTTTAAACACATCTGTATCAAAATCTTTATAATGACTTTTCATATTTATTTTAAATTGTGGAGCATGTTCGACGGGTTTAATGATATTTGAACAGAAGCCCATTTACAAATTTATTAGCCATAAGAAAATGTCACTTCAATACTTTTCTTCATCATTGTCAAAATTCACAATATATATAGTCTTGTCTTCGCATAAAATGATTAAGAAGTAACCACATGACCATGGCCGGATTTGGACATGTGCGGAGTGATCAACCGCACAGGGCCCCGAATTTTTGAGGGCCTCAAAAATTTTAACGGTAGAGGTGTTTCAATTGAGGTTATTGCGTCAATCTTATGAAAGCGTTCTCTGAAACATAACATAGAGGGATTTTTACCGAAACTAATGAAAAAAACATCAAGTAGTTTTATTGAAATGTCATAAACCGGTTATGGAGGTTAAACGGCTGAGGAAGATGATAGTTTTTTAACTTTAATTTCTTAATTTCGACTTTGCACCCTAAAGTTTCTAAATTTTACACTTTTGCCCAAGTGTTTGAGTTTATTTCTAAATAAGCACAAACTTTAAGAAACTAATATTCTCAATACAGGTTTGAGACAAAGTTTAAAAGAGTTTTTTCTAACTAATAAGAAAAGCTTTAAAGGTGTTCTAATACTATGAGTGTAATACAACAAAAACTTGTCATACATCGTTATTCAATTTTTAATGGCAATTCATATTTAAAATTTTTTATTTATAAAAATATGTAAATCTTTCGTGTTTCTCAAAGGGCCCAAAATATTCTAATAGCACAGGGCCTCTAATATTCACGGGATGGCCCTGCACATGACCTAATACATGTATCAACTTTAAATCTCACACAGCAGGTAATAGTTTTTAACGAGCTTTATAAGAATCATAACATTATGTCATATATTTGCCCTAAAACATTCCAAGTAAATATTTGTATGTTTCTCATGTCTTATTTTCTTTGTCACCATATTGTGAAGACTATTTTCGTACAAACAAGTTTAGAATTAGAAAGCAAGATAAAAGTAGTGTCGAATTCATAAAGTAATATTTAATGTATATGATAGTGAATTTTTATCGTTCAAACATCAAGACATAATTACTTAGCGGTTTACATGGATTGAACTCAAAATTTGATTAGCACACGAACATATACAAATTGTAAATTGTTTTTGACTCATATCAAAATAGGTTAAATAAAAATTACAACCAGTATATGTAAAACTAGACTAAAGCAAACTTAAGATCATAAGAGAACATGAGAAAACATGTAATACATAGTAACATCTGTTAATTTCAACGTGATAAATAGACTCTCTAATCATGCAAGGGTTGACATCAAGGTAAGTAGTAGTATTTATCAAGTTACAAGTTAATCGAGTTACACAAATAGGCATATCAGTTCTAAATTATAATAATTATAATATGCACCAATATATATCAAAAACACAATTCATGTTCTCTACTTTGATCGGGATTATCTACAACATACCAAGTTTTATGTGAGTTACAATTCCAATCGAGAGGTGATTTGCACACTTTTAAAAATGATTGGGACACTCATAATTTGAGTGTTTGGACATTTATACTCTCACAATATTTTTAGTTATATTTATCTTGGAAGGGTATAAATATCCAATCACTCAAATTTGAGTGTTCCAATCATTTTTTATAGTGTGCAAATCACCTCCCATTCCAATCGCATACTAGATATACAAAATAAATTTTACATGAATTGATAATGATAATCATGGTAAAACATCGTTAACGAAGTGCAAAACTCATACCAAGAGTGTCATTAATATATGGAAAATGATAAATGGACCTAACTAAAGAGGCATAAAAGGAGACCTAATGCATAAATGACTTGTACAGTAACAGTACTGTACAAGTTATTTATGCATTAGGTCTCCTTTTAGGCCTCTTTAGTTAGGCCCCTATATCAAAGGCATCTTATGTGCCTAAGCCAAAAGGAATAGGCTGTGGCTAATCCTTTGGCTTAGCTGCAGAACATGCCTTTAGCTTCGCCAAAGGCTTAGCCGCAGAAGATGCTTTTGCATTCGACAAAGGAATAGGCTGTGGCTGATGCACAAAATGGTTTGAGCGAATATATGATAACTTAAAATAAACTTTTAAATCTGTTTTTTATTCTATATCACATATGAATTAATAAACATTTGCTTTTAAAATAGGCTTTTAAATATATGATAACTTAAAAATTTCCTTAGAAACAAAGGGTTTGGCTTAGATACAGGCGTAGCCTTCGGCCAAAACTTTCAATGAGTAAACATTTGCTTAGCCACAGACATAGCCTTCAACATTTCCGAACGCAATGCCTGTTTGTAACATATTTTGTAGCTACCAAAAATTTTATGTTACATATCACATATGATATAATAAAGATGTATTCAACTTTGCCAAATGTCTAGGGTGCAGATAAGCAACAGAAGAAGCCTTTGGCTTCGCCAAAGGCATAGGCTCCGGCTAAGCAAAAGCTTAACCGGATAAAATGCCTTTGCCTTCAACTTAGATGCAGAAAATGCCCTGAACAAAGATATCATAAAATAAAATAGGCTTTCAAATCTGTTTTTATTCTATATCACATATGATATACTAAAAAATTTTAATTATAAATAAAGGATTTGGGTTATCTACAGCCATAGCCTTAGGGAAAAACTTTATAGAATAAACATTTCGCTTAGCCACAGGCATAGCCTTCAGCAAAGGCTTAACCACATGCATAGCCTTCGGTTTTGCCGAAGGCTATGCCTGTGGCTAAGACTTTGACGAAAATGAACAAATATTCTGTAGCTAAAAAAAATTTATGTTACATACCAAATATGATATTATAAAGAATTTTGGTAATATACAGGCATAGCCTCTACCTTTGCCAAAAAGATATGCATGAACCTAATCCTTTAAGTAAACTGTCAGGATATTAAATAATTGTTGATTGTTGATGATGTAGGTGATGAAGAAAATGACGATTGAGATGATGTAGGGCATCTAATATCTACAATGCCGCTCTTAAAAACAACTGATGAATTGAAAAACCCTGCTAAAGGTACATATCATGTCATTAAAGGTACATAACTGTAACGGTCTAGTCATGGAGTTATAAGGTGACTAAGGATAGGAAATCCGTCCTATAATCCGCCAGAGCCAGAGGGATCTACCCAAGGACATCACAAATAGTTAGTATTAGAAGTCCTTAGGAATGATTGAAAAAAAGGAGTAATGTGAGAAAGGAGAAAGAAGGGGTTGAAGAATTAAAAAGAAATGTAATGATAAAGGGTGAAAAGAAATAGCCCTCCATATTCAACCTTAGGGCAGAAACCGGGTTCAATTCATCTGCTACTGGTTGTCACTAGATGACACTGGTATTGAAGACAAAGACGTCATGGGCCCAGTGACGCACTGCACTAAACCTTCTAGCCACTCAATTCCTCTCTAAAGGGATTTGTTTCATTCTCACAGGGAACCCTACATAATCTATCGGCTTTCTCTTAGAGATTGCTGGTATTGAAGAAGGAGACCCTCTCCCTAGTCTCCGCTCTGGAAAACCAAAATGCATTATTGAGTCTAGAGCCACGAGATTCATCAAAAGATCTCATAGGAACACTTGACATGACATCGCTTGTTGTTCATCAATAAGGACACAAGTGATATATTATAGAGTCTTACGCAGATCTTAGCAATCTGCCAGAACATTTATGAGAGGCTTCACAATTGTGATCCTCAGTGATTGAATGGAAACTCCTGCCAGGGTCAACATCAAGCAGCCTTGACAGCAGGTCACTTCGGTAACTCCCCGTGGATTACGCTTAGTGTGTCTCAAACGGTCTACAGTCGTGGGGTGATGCTTCGGTGTACCTCAGCGACTCATCTGAACTGTAGGTATATCTCGGTACATCGCGTTATCTCACTTGTGGGACTCCAGTTCAGGAACGGCCTCTGTGAGAATTAGAGACGTGTTTTCACACTATGCTGTTAACACCCTCGAAATTCAAACTTGTAAGTGCCGGAATCCGTTTATTACTAACCTGTTTTTATGTTTTCTTCTTGTGGAAGCTCCGGAGCGGATTGATCATGCAGACTCGCCACATGCTCATACCAACAACACATGAAAGTTCTCATCATAATCAAAGGCTACACAAAGTTAAAGATGATTCTTCGTCAATGTCAAAGAATCTACAAAGTCTAAAGACTCGAGAACCACATCATTGGTAACCAAAAGACAAATTGAAGTGTGAGCATGGTGGAGAAAGACATGGAGACACCAAACCAACGAAGTTGACAATGGCAGACAACCACATTATCTTATCACAAAGCATGAAGGAACAAAGAATTAAGACTATTCTATATCTACACACAAAGTTCTAGCTCGAGAAAAGTAAAGACCAAATCAAGTGGAGCATCTTTTGAATGACCACCCCTTAGGGGGAGATTGTTAGCCTTAATAGTTTTTATTAGAAGTGATGGTCATTCACGTTTAGGAACTTTGTAACGTGTGTTAGATATCGTGATAGAATAGTCAACGGGCTCGTGGATTGGACTAAGCTAAATGGGTATTAGTTTAGTTAAGCTTGCCTTATATCCAATCCAACCCATGTCCAAGCCCACGAAAGCCCATAGAAATCCTTTTAGGGCATCATGTATTCCAACTATAAATACCCCTCAAATGGTCATTTGAGGGGTGTGCTTGAAAGTGTGTGTGTGTGTGTGTTTTTCCTTTGGAATATACAACTTATTGTGTTCATCTTTCTCTACACATATACACGGTTTTAACATCAAGTCACCATCTTTCTCATCTTTATTTCTTTCATCTTCACGCATAGTTTGTGTTTGTGTTGTTCGTGTTTTACGCATAAAGTGTTGGGTTTGTGATAAGGTTGATAAAAGTAAGGTCCTACAATTGGTATCAATCGCCTAACAATGGTTTAGGAGTGGTTGGTTGAAGTTTTTTTTTGTTGTTTGTGTTGTTACGCGTAAGCTCTCGGTATCAAAAGTGGTTACGCTTAAAACTTTATTTTTCGCACTAAAATCTTCAAGATTCTTGTGGTTTGAGGTTTCTTTAGTGTTAAAGAGTCTAGTTTTGCAAAAAAGTTTGAAGCTTTACGTGTTTTACATCAGTTTTAAACTCGTGTTTATTGAGGTGTACGTTTCTACGCATAAGCAAACTAAGCACTTTGGGTGAAAAAGGTCAACATTTTTGTGTTATTCGAGTGTTTTTAAGGCTGTTTGTGCAAGAGAAATTGTTTGAATCGTTGAAAATTTTTTACGCGTAAGTCAAAACACTATTCTTACACGTAAGAAAGTCAAAACCCTTTTTCTACGCGTAAGTTTCTACGCATAACTTTTTGGTGAAGAATCTTCGTGCAACAAAGGTGACTCAGAGCTTCCCTCACTTGGATAAGTGTGTGGAACACTTTGACTTTCGGATATCTTTTACGCTGTGACATTGTAAAGGATTTTTTGTTTTAAACCAACTCTTACGCATAAGCAGAAAGCTTACGAGTAAGCACTCTACGCATAAGTTAACTCTTACGCGTAAGGTTCTCTACTTCTACGCTTAACGTTTATGCATAAGACTTACGTTTAACCTAAGGTTTACGCATAAGGTATCCTACGCCTAAAAATCCTACGCCTAAGATCTTTACGCATAAGGACTCCTACGCATAAGCTTCCTACGCATAAGCATTTTCTACGCTTAAGAACAGGTTTACGAGTAAGATTTTGAGCAAAACTTCAATCGGCTATAACTTTTGAACCGTAACTCCGTTTTCAGCGATCTACCCATCAAAACGACCGTGAGAACGAGGAGAATAGACTGCCGAATGAATTAAAGTCAACCTTCTAGTCCTAAAAATGCTCCGAAAAGAAGTTATTGAGGTTTTTAAGTTTTTAGAGCAAATTTCACTACAACAACCGAGCTTAATCTTCATCCAACACAACTCCTTTATCGTTGAATCGATCCTACATCAACTTTATCATATCATACCTTCATCAATGGCAACTCAACAAGACATTCATGCAGCCGGTGCCGAAAACCGTCCTCCTATGTTGGCAAAAGGTGGTTATCTTCAATGGAAAAGTCGTATGCTTCGCTACATCAAGACCAAACCTAATGGAAAACTCATGATTAACTCCATTACGAATGGACCCTTCAAGCCTCGACAAATCCTAGACCCTGGAACTCCTAACGTCCCACCATCTTATCATACTCAAATTGAATCAGAATACACTGAAGATGATCAGAAGCAAGTCGATGCAGATGACATGGCAATTCATATTGTCCAACTGGGTTTACCAATAGACATATTTGCTGCGGTAGACAGTTGTGAAATTGCTTTCGATATGTGGGAACGTGTTAGACGGCTTTGTCATGGAACAGAAATTGGTCAACAAGACATGGAGAATAAGCTGCTAACTGAATGGGAAAAGTTTACTTCAACTCCAGGAGAATCCATTGAATCCTACTATGGAAGGTTTTGCACTTTGATGAATGAGCTTATCAGAAACAAGTTAGCACCCAGAACTATCGTTCAAAACATCAAGTTCCTGAACAATCTTCCAGAAGAATGGGGACAATATGTCACTATTGTCAACCAAACAAAAGACTTACATCAGGTGAACTTTGATCAACTAAACGATTTTCTGAAACAAAACCAAGCTGAAGTGAATGAAGTCAGGAAAGAAAGATTGGCAAAGAATCATGATCCATTGGCACTTATTGCAAAGACTCAACCTTCAGTGAATACACAACAACAAGCTTCATCATCTTCCAACAACAACTTGCAGCAATACATTCATCAACCACAACAACAATTCTATCCACCAGAACAACAAGTCATTCAACAACCGTATCCACAATACCAGGAACAAGGAATCACTGATCCTGGAAATGAACAAGAAGAAGCTTTGCGACAAGTATTTTCTTTATTGGGTAAAGCATTCAGCAGTCGCTATTCCACACCAACTAACAACAACCAAAGGATTTCATCAAACACTCGCAACAGGAAAATTGCACAGCCGGGTGTGAATATGGGTAATCAAGGTCAAATGGTTGGAGTTATTGGGAATCAGCAGGGATATGCTACTGGATTTCGCATGGGTAATCAGGCGGTTCCGTATCAGGGTAATCAGTTGGGTCAGAATGTTGGAAATCAGATCGGGCAGAATGTTGGGAATAGAGCAGTGGGTAATCAGAATGGGAATGTTGCAGCTCCAGTCGTTGGGAATTATGGAAATGTGAATCAGGGTAATCAGGTTAAGTGTTATAACTGTCAAGGAGTGGGTCACATGGCACGAAACTGTCCCACTAAGCCGCATAAGAAAAATGCTGAGTTTCTTCGGAAAGCTATGTTGTTAGCACAGAAGCAAGAAGCAGGGATGCAGTTGAGTGCTGAGGAAAATGAGTTTTTCGCTATTGTGGATGATTTGGAAGACCTCGAGGAACTCAATGCAAACTGCATCTTCATGGCAAATCTTCAGGAGACTAAGTATGACACTAATTCTGACGCACCTCCTGTCTATGACGCCAACGCAGTATCTGAGGTACCAATCATTGATCCATGCTATAACAATGTCATATTTGATGTGTTTACTCATGACGAACAGCATTCTGTGACGCCAGCACCTACTTATGATACATACCTAGACAATCCGAGTTGTAGCAATACTAACTCTGAAACGCCAGATGTGGATCCTAGTGGAGGCTGTGTGGCACAAAATACTGAGACTGATGAGGAAACACGTGCTTATTTTGAATCATTAATCAATAAATGTGGCATTGAAATTGAGAACGTTAGAACGGTCAATCGCGAAGTTAAGGCCGCGAATGCTAAATTGACCGCTGAGCTTGAGAGTTACAAGGAGAACGCAAAAGCCTTTGAATTTCATAAAAACAAAGAATCAGAATTAGAAATTGGTTATCGAAATTTGATTTCTAAAGAACAACTTTTGCAAATCAATTATAACACACTTGATGTGAATTTGAACTTAAAAATTAAATCTTTAAACAAGGAAATTTCTGATTTAAATAACCAACTTTCTAAACAAAAAGAAATGTTTTCTAATCTTGAAAAAGAGAAGAAGCAGTTGATAACTGATTTTTAAAATGAGAAGATTCTCTTCTTGATGAAATTCTTGATAAAAATGAGAAAATCAAATCTTTGGACAATTTGCTTCTTACAACGGGTCATTCAGATAAAACAAACAAAATGCTTTCTAACCAAGTAAATCAACATTTTCATACTTCACATAAAATGGCACTTGGTAACGACCCTTCTTCGTTCCTCAAGAAAGCTCAGAAATCTCAGAAATCTCAGAATGTGTTAAACAATGGAAATGTTTTACATGAACCCATTATTGTTCGTGATTCTCTTGAAACGTTAGAACTATCTGAGGAGAGTAGATCAAAAATGAAACAAAAGAATTCGGAAATCAAACCAATTGATTATAACAAATGGAACAAAATTAACGGAATTACTTTTGTTAATCAAACAGAAATGTCAAAGTTTTCCATCACACCAAGTGTTTCAAACAAAGAGTCAACACCTGTTTCAAAATCTGTTTCAAAACCAGTTGTTGTCTCAAATTCTCTTTCGAACATTGAACAAATGTCTTCAAACAATCCTTTTAACACAAGTGATGCGAGAAGTATTTTAGAAAATGTGAAAACTAGAATTGTGGATCTTCAAGACACTGTTAAAACTAAAACCACTATTACACATAACAACTGGTTCTCTAGTTTTGACATCGAACAAAGAAAGTTTTTTGAAACTCAAATTGCCCCTCAGCTGAATGCCATCAGTGCAAGGGTAATTCATTTTGAACAAGCTTTTTTGAAAGAAACAGCTGACTTTGTCAAGGACCATAAATCCCTGGTAAAGCAAGCTAATGACTGTGTTGAACAAGTCAAAGTTTTGGAAAACTTAAATGACTCTCTCTTCGAAGATGTTCTGACTACTGATATTATGTCCATCATTTTGCAAACATATTCTGTTGAAGATCATGAAAGACTCCAGTCTGAGACCTCCGCAATTGTTTCAAAATATGAAAAAGCTCTTGAAAAACTTGAAAAAGAAAATGTCTCATATTTTAAACAACTTGATCGAAAAACTGAGGAATGCAAGTATGACAAATTGTCGTATGAGCGTGCCTACAATGACATGAAAGCAAAAAATGATCTTTTGAGGGCTCAGCTGGAAAGTCAAAAAGGAAAGGCAGTGGAAACTAAGATTACAAAACCATTGACTGAGGAGAAAGCAAATGTTCGCAAACTGGTTTTCAAACCAAAAATGTCTGTTTCTATGCCTCCTCCAAAAGTCAATGAGAAAAATGTTTCATCAAAACCAGTCACTCCACCTGCCCTACCTAAACATAATGTTGATAAAGGAAAAGCGGTTATAGAGAAACCAACAGTTTTAGCACCTGGACTTTTTAAGATGAGTACCACTAATGCGTCTGCCTCCACATCTAAACCATATGGAACAAACGACATAAGTTTAGAAAAGCACTCTAAAGAGACTAGGATAGCTGGAACCACTTCTCTAGATACAACAGTGAATCCTAATGCGTGTGCCTTACCTTCTACAGGACTAGGAAGCACCTCTAGGAGCAGCAGACTAAAGCCTAAGAGCAATACAAGGAACAATAGAGTCTCGCTTGCCTCTAAGAGTAGTTGCTTGAATAAAGAGAAGAACGTAGAAGAACACCCTAGGAATTTACCGCTTTTGAATACGAAAGACATTTCATCTGAATGTACTGAACCGTTGAACTCTGCTAAGTTTAATGAATCTGTTGAATCTGTTTGTTTAACTTGCGAGAAATCTTTAACTAATGTTCATGATGATTGTGTTTCTAAGAATGAGAGTGTTAAGCCTGTTCAGAAGAACGTTCCTAGAAGGACTTATGCTAAACCCATAAAAAGACTAGTTGCAAGACTTAGGTTTTACACTACTGATAAGAAGCATAGTCTTTACTATAAGGATGACATTTGGAAACCAACGGGTAGAACTTTCACACTCCAGAATGGTAGAATGAGTGAAGAACCTGTCTTACCATTAGATAACTTCTATGAGTGTGATCAGGATTTTACCTCTAACCCAAAGGAACCAAAATCAAAACGGTTTCCACAATATTCTTTTTCTGTTACTGGCAGGTTATCGAAATTTGTCTTTGGATCGTCGACTCGGGTTGCTCCAAGCACATGACTGGGAATCTGAAGCTGCTGATCAATTTTGTCTGGAAATTCATGGGAACCGTACATTTCGGAAATGATCATGTAGCAGCTATCATGGGTTATGGAGATCTACCTTTTGGAAATTATTTGATCACTCGGGTTTAGTATGTCGAAGGGTTGGGACACAATTTGTTTTCAGTTGGACAGTTCTGTGATGCAGATTTAGAGGTTGCTTTTAGGAGAAATGCTTGCTTCGTTAGAAACTTGGATGGCACTGATCTCTTAACTGGGAATCGTGATACAAACTTGTTTGCTATCGACATCAATCAAATGGCCTCTTCATCACCAATATGTCTTATGACACGAGCATCTGGAACACAGTCCTGGTTGTGGCACAGAAGGTTATCCCATCTCAATTTTGACACCATCAACAATCTGGCCAAAGACAACATCGTCAACGGACTTCCAAAGTTAAAATACACCAAGGATCACTTATGTCCATCATGCGAACAAGGAAAAAGCAAAAGAGCATCATATAAACCCAAATCCGTACCTAGTTCGGAAGCAAGGTTGCATATGTTGCACATGGACTTATGTGGCCCAATGAGAGTCGAAAGCATTAACGGGAAAAAGTATATTCTTGTCATCGTCGATGATTATTTGAGATATACATGGGTTAAGTTTCTGAGATCAAAAGACGAAGCACCAGGCATCATCATCACCTTTCTGAAGCGTATTCAAGTACTTCTTCAAACTCCAGTAAGGGTTGTAAGAACAGACAACGGCACAGAATTCACTAATCAGGAGTTAAGAACTTATTTTGAAGATGTTGGAATTACACATCAGACATCAGTTGTTAGAACTCCACAGCAGAATGGGGTAGTTGAAAGAAGAAATCGTACTCTTGTGGAAGCTGCTCGCACAATGCTAATCTATTCTTGTGCACCGTTATTTCTATGGGCTGATGTTGTTGCCACTGCTTGTTTCACTCAGAATCGATCCCTAATCCATCCAAGATTCAATAAAACCCCATATGAAATAGTGAACAACAGAAAACCCGATATCTCTTACTTTCGCGTGTTTGGCGCTTTGTGCTATCCGAAGAACGATAGAGAAGATCTAGGTAAATTGAAAGCTAAAGGTGATATTGGAATCTTCATTGGATATTCAGATAACTCGAGGGCATTCAGGGTGTATAACAGAAGAACTAGGAGGATCATGGAGACGATGAATGTGAAATTTGATGAACTTTCACATATGGCTTCTGAGAGACTCGCTCTAGAACCCGCACTAAACCCGCAGACTTCTTGACACATCAGTTCAGGACTCGTACATCAAAGAGCTCAATCAACTTCGTTTGACAATCCTAAGAACAAGAATGGGAAAATTTCTTCGAGTTAATGTTCGATGAATACTATGGTGGAACTTCGACTAATGCATCAAACCATAATTCCGCTGCACCCGCTCAAAATCATCCTCCACCACCAACAGAAGATGCATCTACAACGGTCGAAACCAATGCACCAACTCCATCAACATCATCTACATCTACTCCAGTTATTGCACCTGTTCTACCAGCAGTTGATGAGCAAAACCAAAACCAAAACGATGCAACGTTAGATGAAGACTTATTTGAAAACCCGTTTGCCACGGAATCAGCTGAATCATCTTCAAGCTTACGAGAACCATCTAACTCGCATACATTTAACCAACGGTATCCTTCTACTCTGAAGTGGACTAAAAACCACCCAATTGAACAAGTTATTGGTGAACCTTCAAGGCCAATTCAGACAAGACGTCAACTTGCCACCGATTGCGACTTGTGCATTTACCTTTGCTCAATTAGCAATATCGAGCCAAAGAACATTCGTGAGGCAATGGCAGATCCCGCATGGATAGAAGCAATGCAGGAGGAACTTCTCCAATACCGTATACATGACTCTTGGGAAATGGTTCCAAGACCTATTGACATTCGTGTCATCGATCTCAAATGGTTATGGAAAAACAAACGGGATGAAGAAATGACCGTCATTCGCAACAAAGCTCGTCTTGTGGCCAAAGGATACAGACAAGAGGAAGGGATAGACTTTGAAGAGTCATTCGCGCCGGTAGCTAGACTTGAAGCAGTCAGGATATTCTTAGCATATGCAGCTCACAAAAACATCACGGTTTATCAGATGGATATTAAGACCGCGTTCTTGAATGGAACTCTGAAAGAAGAAGTGTACGTGAGTCAGCCAAAAGGCTTCATCGACATGGAACATCCAGACTACGTCTACAAACTCAAAAAGGCAATCTATGGATTGAAACAAGCTCCGAGAGCGTGGTATGACGAACTGTCCTCTTTCCTTATCCAAAATAATTTCACCAAAGGAACAGTTGATCCTACCTTGTTTACACAAAAATGCAAAAACGACATTTTGATTGTTCAGATTTATGTGGATGACATCATCTTTGGGTCCACTAATCCGAATCTTTCAAAACATTTTGAAAATCTCATGAAAAGCAAATTTGAAATGTCCATGATGGGGGAACTAAAATTCTTTCTTGGTTTACAAATACATCAGTCCCCTCGTGGAATTTTTATTAATCAAGCTAAATATACAACTGAGATTTTGAAAAATCATGGTATGGATAATTGTGACTCGGTCGGAACACCAATGGTAACTTCACCAAAAATTGGAGCCGATTTGTTTCGGAAACCTATTGATCCGAAGAAATATCGGAGCATGATTGGTTCTCTCATGTACCTCACTGCTAGTCGACCCGATATTCATTTTGCTGTTTGCATATTAGCACGGTTTCAGGCAAAGCCTACAGAACTGCACCTCAAAGAGGTTAAAAGGATCTTTCGGTACCTGAAGACATCCATTCACATGGGACTTTGGTATCCGAAGGAATCCGGATTTGATCTTATTGCCTTTTCAGATGCGAACAATTTTTGGGTGAAAAGTTAGTAAGCTGGTCTTCAAAGAAACAAGATTGCATTTCACTTTCAACCGCTGAAGCTGAGTATGTATCTCTATCTGCATGTTGTGCTCAAGTTCTATGGATGAGAACACAACTCACAGATTATGGCTTTACTTTCGATAAAATACCTATGTATTGTGACTCAAAAAGTGCCATAGCCATCTAATGCAATCATGTTCATCACTCAAAGACTAAGCATATCCGAGTCCGCTACCACTTCATCAAAGAGTACGTCGAAAATGGTACTGTTGAATTATTCTTCGTGAAGACTGATTACCAACTCGCCGATCTATTAACTAAAGCCCTTCCAAAAGAAAGGTTTGACTATTTAGTTCAACGAATTGGAATGCGAAGCCTAACCCCTTGATCGGTGCTAAACAGTCAAGTCTAAAAGACTAAAAACTGCTCAAACACTAATACAATTAAGATCAGAGGAGTATAGAGTCTCCCCGGGTCGTTATGTCCCAGCGAGCTATGCAATGGATCAATCAACGTCTAGTGATCGAGGAATTTGAACAGAAAATGGATCTGAATGATATTATAACTACGAGAAAAGCCAACAAATTAAGACGGCTTAAATGCAAATTAAAGAAAATCAAAAAGATAAAACCTATTAAATAAAC
>BPTQ01000003.1:120085695-120267905 GCA_019973895.1 Chrysanthemum seticuspe
TTTGGACACGGTTAGAACAAGTTTATCGACATTAATCCCATCATTATGAACCAAACTAGAATTAATGTTTAACCATTTCTCAAATCCAGACAACCACGAGTATTGTCAATCCTATTCCCCACAAACCAAATAGTGAATTGGACTAGATCTCTACACAAACACCCGATTGAAACCAACAAGTACGAACAAACTGTTTAAATTCATGTATAGACAGAATGAAAACACAAGTTATAGACGTTTTCAGTTTTTAGGTGGAATATGTTAGAGTTGTCAATTGACAACTCTAAAAACCTTTAGTTTTAGATCTTAAGACAAATTTTCAGTATTTATTTCCAACAATATCGAAGTAATGTAGTAAATTGAAGTTGTAGTTAGTAATTTAACCTAGATTTGGAGTTCTTTCGATTGATGTTGAAGTTAAATGATGTAATGAAGCTATAACAACCTTTATTTATGACTTTTAAACAGAATTCTAGATTTTGATTTCCAAAAATCTCAACAGTTAACTGTTGAGATTGTATAAGGTGGATTTTTGACTTTTGCAGATATTGAACACAAAAGTAAGACAGATATGTACTTAAATTTGTCAAACAAGCATGAACAACCAAAGTTAGCCCACAAACACATCTCTAGATCAGGTTAAGTGATAAACCAAACACCCCTTATCCTAACTGTTATGAGCACCAACAGACCTAAACTCTTTACCAATTTGTAATTAAGATCAAACCAAGTATTACTACCCTAATTACAGCTATTTGAACAAGATTGGCACAGGTTTAGATAGTAAAAACAGATTAAGCTTTTAAACTAAATTACAACTTACAAAATGTCCAATAGCCACTATGGCTTGAATCCAAGAACCATGAACCACTAACCTATCCAAAATCAACCCAATAACTCAGTAACAACCCCATTCCATGTCTGCTTCACCCAATGACCAAGTCTGCACATATTTACCCCTTGTTTGACTTTTGTTGACCAAGGATCATAATGATTGTAAACTTGAATTGTAGCTTGTAAAAAGCTATTTTAAGCTTATTTAAGCTCAATGAAACTAAGAAACAAGTATTAAGAAGCTTTTGAGTATGAATATGAAATGGAAATGTTCAACAGTGGCTATAAAACATGAACTCTGATCATAACTTGAATTTATCACTGGAATTAGTTTATACTGAGTACAAAACACTTAATTTGTTACAGAGAAACAGAATACAACAAGTTTTACTTTTTTTCTAAAGCCTTTAACATAAAAACGACACTAAGTTAAAAATGAAAAAACTACTAGACTCCCCAACTTGCTTCCTTTTGCTCCTTTTTATAATCCAAAAGCTATTCCTCTCTCCTCTGAATCTTTCCCAACAATTCTTAGCCATAGGATTGCTCAAAAATGATCTCCACCGTTCAAAATGTTTTTGGCGCCAAAATGGTTAACTGCCAAATGGGAGAGATTGAGTGAAATGGGGGAGAGGCATTTATTGCCTTTGGAGTTTGGTGAGGTGGGGGGGGACAGGAAGGTGATATGGTAAGGCTAGGTGGTTGCAATGGAGGCTGGGATGGTGGGCAGACAATAAGGAGGGAAAACGGGGAAGAGGGTGAGATTGGTTTGACTGGGTAGTTTGACCAGATATTATAAAGGGGGGGGTCCAATTTGCATTTTGACAGGGGGTCACAAGTTATGAAAGGGGTCTAAGGTTGTGACAAGGGTCCAAATGGGTTTAAAGTATTTAATTATCAAGGGCCTTTCATGTAATTTCTGAAATTGGAGGGACCTAAACTGCCAATCTTGCAAAGTTGTTTCCAAGGGTTGAATTTGACAATCTCAAAAAGTATAAGGACTAAAATTGTCATTTTGCAATTCTCCAGGGGCCATTTCTGCCAATTTTCAAACTTGGAGGACCATTTTTGTAATTTCTCAAACTTTTTGATATTTTTCACCAAAGGACTAAATTTGACAACTTTTGATTTAAAAAGGACCTTTGGTGACTTTTCTTTTGAAATTTTGGCTCAGGGACTATTTTTGACAATTCTTGAAACTTGGGGGACTGAAACTGCAATTTTTGCAAAATTGATATGTTTTTCATCTGATTTTGATAATTTTGCATTTGAAACACATAAAACACTGATTTGTGATATTTTGATCATTTAGATGTGTTTCTGAGTATTTTCAGATGATTTTGCAGTTTATTTTGTATAAAAATGATGAGTATTTACACACTCATCACCCCTGAGGAGTTAGAACGCCTTCTCGAATCTTCTTGAAAATAATTTTCCAAAAAGCTTCGCTGTAAATATTTTTGAAAAACAAAATACAAAATTTGAAAAACCAACAAAAGCAAAATATAAAAATATAAAACTTTCATAAAATACAAAAATAATAGAAAATCAAAAATCCAAAAAATATTCTTCTCACGACATGTCTCTCGTATAATCGATATTCTGTACGTTTCTAGAAATGTCATTCAACAATGATACGGGCATGTACAGATGCTTGAGCGAGAGTTATTTATAATGTTTTTCAAAACATGTCGTTTCTCAAAATTTCTTCAAAAATGGCTTTCGTATACTTCAGTACGAAACCCGGACCAAAATGATGACTTTTGATTATTTCAAATCAAAACTCGTGCTTTTTAATGAAAATCACTAGTGTACGCTTCAGTGCACTACATTTACAAATGGTGAGAAATCATCATCATCTTGAGCACTTTTTCAAGATTGTTCAAAAAGATTTTCAAAATCTTTCAAATATTTTGTGCTCAAGATAACTCCCTCTAAAACCCTTTAATTGATTATGCTTTATTAAAGGGGGAGTATAAAACAAAATGTTCCAAATTCATGCTAAAATCAAATCCGTTTGTCTCCCCAAAAGATTCTAAAAATGTTTTTTAATCCGTTGATATAAAAAATATCACGTATATGCTATTTTTGAGGGGGAGGAGACGTGATTAAAATGTGATCAAAAAGTTTAATGATCGTTGTTTGATTCTCAAAAGAGCTCGACTCAGTTGAAACCAATGAATTGACGAGGAATCATGTACCATCTCGAGAAACTTTCTATGGACTTGACCAGGACGGGTAATAATTTCAAGCTAGTTCTCTAGTGATGTAAACGTGTCTCGAATCGGTCTAGTTCATTTAAAGTCGATCAATTCAAAAAGTGTGAACTCTACCCTCTATGTGCAAATTTCTGTCAAAACTTATAAGCACATGTGAAGGGGGTGTGTTTCTGAAAATATAAAACTCTCGGAGTGTTCCAAACATGTTTTCTATCATAAACATTCTGAGAGATTTTCATGAAAAATGGTTTTATGGCAACAATAGGACAGTCATGGAGAGTCATGAGGGGTATATATAGGCCCTATATTTGCCACTTACATGATACTAGTCCCTAAGGGCAAAGTATACTACGCATCTAGTCCAATTCACGTAAATGACGTTATATTTATAAAAAGCGAGGCTAACAATCTCCCTCCAAGATAGCGTCACACGTGAATGGTTACAATGAGACCTATAAATACAAAACAAAGTAAATTACAATAGTAATGAACTATGTTGACTTTCTTGAAGCGCAGAGTCTCTGTAGTCTAGATACTGAGGCAAACTTGAAGTTCTCCCTTCCGATGACCTCGGCATTTGATCTTCTTGTAGCTCTGAACTTCAACTGTAATGGTCTAGTTAGGTTATTACTCCCTCCTAACTAGTGAGCCTTTGTTTTTTCTTTCTATGCTCCCTCCTGAACCGACAACACTCTTCCAACACATCTTTAATCTTCAGACACGTAGCGGAGAAAGTAAACTCTTGATCGTACAATGGTTGTCGTTCTGGGAACATCATAACAACATAACTCACTTAGTATTGCATCCAAGTTGGTAAAAAACCCCGATGTACACCACACTACTTCTCCTTCTTCGGTCTTAAGCACAAATCCCTTCGTAATCCAATCACGAAAGATGAAATACCAACTTCTCCCTCCTGATGGTTGCGAGCTATCGAAATCATCATAATGTTGCGTACATGCCGTATTACCTTCTTGATGCAATTTTCAAACATCATAGCTTGATCATAATTTCCGTGAGAATATGTCGCAAAAATACTCTCAATAAACTTCTCTCAAACCAACCTTTTAACGAACCTCCTTTGAATTCACCGGCTAATAGTAATGACCACATATGGAGATAAGCCGATACGACTAACTTGAAAAGGAAGCAAACATCCCAACTTTGTGACTTGCTGCTTGTTCTAAATTTTTGAACAATCCACAACGCCATGTGACACTGAGCACTACAACGTAACTCCTTAAAGTGATGGTTACACACTGTGAGCACTACAACGTAACTCCTTACCAGTTATAACCAGATTTTCAAATTTCATAATGTGCTCCAACAAGTTATCTTGAGACATGCATCCAACCAACCATCGTCTCAAAGATAAAGAAGTCCACCCGTGAAATGTCACTTCAATTCCGCATCAATAATACCGTACAAGTCATTTTTCAAATTTCGCGCAAGCCGTAAATTATGTATCCCTCCGTGAATAATATACCATACCAATAATACACTAGTCTACCAAAGATTAAAATTTATGTATCCAAATTTTGTAAAAAACTCGGATAACATAAATTTTTGAAATCCACTAGATATTACATTTGGGCGTGTGAAACACCAAGCCGAATTAAATCTTAGTCAAAGTACTACTCAGCCCATGTTAGTGTTTCAACAAGTGAGGCCCACTCATCAACAACCCAAGTCCAAATCAGATAACACCCCGATCCAATCCAAGAATACTTATAACCGGTTGTGTTATATGATAAGACAAATATTCTCATTTGACCTAAACCTAACACATAGCGTCAAGTGATAAACAAAACGCCTCCCACCTTATCTTTCTCACGCAAATCGAATCTGAGAAAAAGTACGCTCCCATATCTTTTCTCACAAAGCTGCTTTCTCAACAATACAACTCTCTTCTTTCAAGACTTCAATCAATCAATCTCATAAACCCTTAACGTACACCAGAGATCGAAACATCAAACACAAATATATTCTCAAAGAATCGAACCATATGAGCTAGATAAGAGGGTCTCGTTCCAGCAGCTTCAAGATCCCTATGAGGGTCTCGGGTAGGTGTACGTGATGTTTCATTTTTATTTTTGACAGCAATCGAAACAAAGAGATGATTGAAACCTATTGGTTTTTGGTCTTTCTTTAAATTTCGAATATTATCATGAGGCTTTGACTTCGTACACAAATAGATCAATGATGATAAGGTTCCAAGAAAAAAATCTGTAAAAGATGAAATCTTGAACCGTTTCTGAGATTGTTTTTAATATAATTCGAGTTATTTTGTCGATTGAATGAGAGTTGAAGAGTGATTGTGAGGGTCTTTGGAGTGAGTCAAGATGTAGGATAGGTTTCGGTTTAGGTTGTTTCGGACTGATGATGTGATGAGACTGAAGTCGAGTTGTTTTGGTATAATGGTATGTGGTATGTGTCGTTTGTGGTCATGGTCATTTTTACGCATAACTGCTACTTCTTATCTGTTTTACGCATAAGGTTTTTTGAAAAAAATCTTACGTGTAACTTCTTTTCCTTTATGCGTAAGCAGTTTGTTTAGGCGTAAGGCATGTCTTACGCGTAGACCATGTCTTAGGCGTAAACCCATATGCGTAAACCATTTTTTCTACGCGTAACTTCACAGCTACGCGTAACAACTCTGTAGATGGATCCTTATGCGTAGAAAAAGAGTTTTGACCCTTTGACTTTTTTCCGGCGAGTTTTTCCGACCAATATAGCCGACCATCTTCATACAAAAACCCAGAAAAGCATATAAATGTTCTTCTTTATGACCAGTTAACCAAGAAGATGACGGTTTGACCAAAGTTTGACCACAATTTTTCACAGGATATTGGTACAAAAGATGTCTACAAAGATATGAAATACTGTTTGAACAAGATATACCCAAGACAGATGTTAAGACAAGATAGACCAGGACATGTTTTGACCAATAAGGATACAAAAAGATTTTAGAAACTGTTTTGCCACAATATTCGGAAAAAAAATTTCCGACCCACAGAAATATCACAAAAACAGTCTAAAACATTGTACAAAAACCAACATAAATCAACAAAAAGTAACCATGGCTCTATACCACTTGTTAGGATCAAAAAGCATAAAGATTTATGTGGTTTGGAGGTCGGGGTTGGTGGAAGAAGATGAAGATCTTCATCCTTTTAGAGAGAGAAACTAGAGAGAGGGAGGAGAAAATAAGGATAACTTTTATTGATAAGAACAAACACACTAACCAAATGCTTCACCTCACCCCTCATGGAGAGTCATGAGGGGTATATATAGGCCCTATCTTTGCCACTTACACGATACAAGTCCCTAAGGGTAAAGTATACTACGCATCTAGTCCAATTCACGTAAATGACGTTATCTTTATAAAAAGCGAGGCTAACATTATGTACAGAGAATATTTAAAGTACTAAATCACATATGATCTAATATACATGTTTTTTGCAGAAAAACCAAAAATAGTTGCTCAAAGGTTAACAAAAATACAGAAAAAGGAAAAAAAAGAAAAAAGCAGAGGAAGAAAAGCAAAGGAAGCTTGAAGTAGAAAAGAAATTGATACGCGTACAACGCGCGTTCGGGGTCAAAGGATCTTCCTTTTCGTCGAGCAAGTTTTTCAACACCCTAGGCAGTGAACCTAATCGTTGTAGTGTAGTATTAGGGTAAGCCTCAGGTATTAATATCGTTTTCTAGGGGAATAGGAATGCTAGTGAGAAGTTACTACGCTGAGGTTGGGGTTGAGGAAGATTACTTTTTTATCTTTTCATATTTTTTAGGAAATTGAAAGGTACGAATCTCGGGGTATTGGATTTAGGGGGGGGTTTGGTATTTCTACCGATTACTCTACTATTATAATTATCTAAGCTAAGGGGTAGTCTATGTCTAATTGATGTGTGCTCGTATGATGATTAAAGATGTGTTTACCTAGATGCTATTACTCCCTAGTTATCTCCTATTGATGGTTGAATTGTCACGTCCTTATTCTTAACGCGTTGTGTCTTCTAAGGTCGTAGGGTATGCTATTTTCCCTAACTCTTTGAGACTACCTTAAGGTTATTGCCTACGAAATCTCTAGGATTCATAAACTAACTCTAAGGTTATCTTTGGATGTTTAGCCTACAATAACTCTAGGTGATTATAAACTAATGTTCACAAAGATTACTCAAGCATTAAAAACACAACGAATGACCTATCGCAATCCTAGGTCAATCACAATTAAGATAAGAGACAATCAATCAATATTCAATACCTAGGTTTCATAGATCTAAGCAAACACACAAGTAAATTAGCTAGACATGGAAAACATGCAAGCATACACACATACAATTGAAGACATAATTGAATCAATTAAGTAAATTACTTATCTTGTTGTAAAATAGGGTATGAGAACCCTAAGATACTGTCCAAGACAACCAAAATTCGGTTTTAGGTTTTACTCCACCAAACTACCTCTTTAAAAGTCTGAAAATTCGAGGGTTTCGTCTTGACCACATCAACCTTGTGACGGCGTCACCTTATGGTTGTGACGCCGTCGGCTTCAGCTTCTGACGCCGCCTGGATCTGAATCTAGGCCGTCTGAGTTGTGACGCCCTACTCTTTAAAACCTGACGCCGTCGGGTGTAAAATAGCAATTTCGCTACTGAGTCGTCACAAATTTGGAGCACGTTGCGACGGCGTCTCCTTCTAACTCTTACGCCGTCACCTTCTATTTCAGCAGCTTGAGTGTCTTGATCTTGACTTGGCCATTTTCTTCATATATTCACGCATTTTCGTCCGAATAAGTGTCATTCCAGCAATTTGCCTTCAAGAGACCTAAAAAGTGAAAAGGAACGAAATAAGTAGTAACGGATATAAAAGTGGTCGATTAAGGGCTTAAATGACCCCTCAAAAGTGTATCTTTTAAATCCTTATCAAATATCCCTACACTTGGTATTTGTTTGTCCTCAAGCAAATGAGCTTTTGGCTAATTAATTTATAAGTTAGGGGTCATGAAGTATTAGTTAGAACAATTCACAACAAGTATAAGCCCAGCAAAAGTCATAACAAGCACGTGAATTACATACTAGCACCTCACAAGTGGTGTTTGGATACTCTCATCTCTCGGGTGTATATGAAATATATCAAGTTGGAAATGGAAGATAAACACTCATTAACCAGTCCTAGTACATAGATTACCATAGGCTTGAGACTAGATCAAACCTCCATCGCTTTGGCGTAAGCACCTAGGAAAAACTATCCAAGAGGTCTTTCAAAGGGTTGTAATGTTGGGCTTACGGTAAGGAAACTAATGGTTTGGTGGGATAGGCGATTTAGTGGTGGCAAGTCAAAAATATTTATGTTACAAGCATGAGAAGAATGGTGTTGCTAAGCCAAGACTCGACACTCTAAACTCTAGATAACTTTGAAATAAACAAACATAAATTTAAAGATAGATGTAGGAGGGTAGCCCGTTTTTTTTTTTTTTTTTTTTTACTCTATTTTTTTTTCTTTTCTCTTTTTTTTCGATTTTGTTTTATTATTTTTTTCATACACTTTTACTCTACCATCCTCTATGATAACATCAAAATAATAGGGATTTATAGGCACATCCATACACTTGAGTTTTTATTACTCTAACACTAATTTGACCCGAATTGAAAAGATCAAAACACTTGGAGTACATTATTACGTAAATAAAGGGAATTTGAATTTAACGTTCCTTCCCGTCACTTCATAAAATTTAACTTTTCTCATGAGTCTCAATCGTCCCAAAACTGTGTACAAAGGATATGATTCGACTTAGCAACTTATGCAAGCAACTAGATAATTGAACTAAGGGTTTAGTATGATAACAATAATGCACTAAAAGTGAGTGCATACAAGGTAGGCTAAGGCGATTTGGGTGTATATTTGGTGGTGGATTATAAACAATACTCTTCATTGATATTTCGGAAAACCGAAACATCACGAGAACCGCGAAAAGGGATAAGCTCTGAGGGGTTAACTAGGGGTATCGTGTACTAAAGATGAGTACAACGCAAGGGTGTGGGGGAATTACTCAACCGATGTGGAAGAAGTAATTATAATACGGGTATCAAACAAGGGCTATCCTAATGCCTCTTATCATTTAGTTATTCCTAATTACACAAGTGTAGTCTCACTAGCGATCTCGGAATGCTTCACAAAACAAGTTCTAGAATCTATTATACTACCGGTACATTCTCGAAGCATTAAAGATGAATGCTTTAATTCCTACAAATCTAAAGGCGATCCTCACATTTTAGGTGGAATTTAAGTGGTAAAGGGTTTTGTGCTAGTCATATAACTTCCTATCCATGAGACGCTTTATTAAGACTAATGGCCCACTCCTGCATGTCATGAAAAAATTTAAATTTGGTGCCAAAATTACCCTAATCGATATTTCTCATGATTTATTACACAAATGATATTAGACAAGGCAAATAGTCAAGTATAAGCATAGTTTCAAAGTTCCCATTTTATTTTCCCTCCCTACACTTAAACTGAACATTGTCCCCAATGTTCCCCGAAAGTATCAAAGTTATGATAATGGAGGGTAATTAAAAACGAAAGAAACTAATACTCCCCTGATTAGCTCGGTAGGATCCGTGTGAAGTAGTGGTTAAATCCTTTTTCAAGAAGAATGTATGCGTGAAAAGCTCCATCCAATCTTATGTATCTTCTTCTTGATAAATAAAACCTGCACACTTGAAGAAAACAAATGAAACCTTCACGTAAAATTGGTGGTAACACTATATATGACTCTACTAAACTAGGATATAATGCTTGTGGAATGGATGTTTGCAGATTTTCTGGAAAATTAAGACCTGAGAAATTCCAAAAATTTATAAGTAGCACAGAAAATGAGAAAAAGTGATAGGCTATTTCTGCTCCTCCTGACGCCGTCAGGTTGCGATCCTGACGCCGTCCGGTTATCCTGACAGAAACTGGTCTGCGATTTTCTGGAAAATTTATATCTTTAGAATCTGGAAAAAGTTTATGCAAAACATTCATTATGACTCGATACAAGCATTTGACTCTAACAAACACACATGTATATCTTTTTAATAATCGTAATTCTCATGTTCACGTTCTTTTTGAAAACGTGTGTAATCCTCCCTACACTTATCCCTTTTGTAAAATACCTTTATATGTAATTAAGACGAGGTTAAAGACAAAATAAAGCATTTTTACAAATTCAAACATGAGAATAAACAATCAATAAAAGATATACGACACACAAACAAGAAAACAATTAAGCATGGGTTGCCTCCCACGAAGCACTTTTCTTTATTTATGAGTCTTGTAGCTAGACTCGAAGTCGTGCCCCTACGTTGTCTCGTTACAGTCACCTTATTCCTTATGACGGACTCTATTGGGGTTTTCCATGTTATAGTAATGCCCTATTATGCATCTTTCTAAGAAGTCATCTTCTCCCCAATCGGTTCTATATTCCGGTCCTAGTTTCAAGCAATCCTTATAGAACCCGAAAATCTTATTCATCACATAATCTACTCCCTTCTCCTTATCTTCCTCATTCCTATAGTAGACCGATAGCTTAAGTTCTTTTTCATCATTGGATAATGATGAAAATTTCTCAATCTTGACGGGCATTTGGTAAGCTACATTATCGGTCTCATCCTTGAATCTCACTATTCCTAACGACGGATCTAAAGTCATCCCGGTGTTTTCTATGAAAGGTTTTCCTAGAATAACGTGGGACAAGCTAGGATCTATGGCCGTACTAATACCATTCACAACTATGATATCCGTAGGATACGTGAAACTACCTACATAGACGGGCAATCTCTTAACTCTACCAAGGAGATTACAACTAACCCTAGGATTATCGGGATCTTGCCTAGTTGGGATAGGCTTCTTCATTACCCAATTATAGTAGGTGCTAGTCATGATATTTATCGGGGACTTGCTATCAATGTAGGATTTTGCCACAAAAAGATGTCCTATGCAACAAGGTATGTTAAGATTCCAAGGGTTCCCAAACTTGATCCTAGGGCTTCTCCTAACATACATGTGACGGAGTCTTGTGCAAGTGCGAGTGTCATGAGGACCACTACATAGCTCACACAAGGAAGAAACTTTGTTCACTTGGCGTGAAGATTTAGGATTTTCTTAGGAGCTCATTAGGAATTTGACTTGATCTTCAAGCTCGAGCATCCTACGGTCGGAAGGTTGTGAGTCAATGGGAGGCAAGGAGATTGCCTTTACGGCTTTGGGCAACTCACGAGGGTCATTCCAACTTTCGTTGTCATAGAGAGAAGGTCCTCTATTATACCCCACGATTCTTCCGCGGTGAGATCACTAAGTTTACCACCGGCCGCTTGGTCGATGGATCGCTTAGTTGGGAAGTTGACATGATCATAAAAGAGTTGGACATGAAGCCAAAGATTAATGCCATGATGAGGGACTCTATGGAGTAAGTTCTTGATGTTCTCTCTTCCGACGATCTCGGTATTTGATCTTTGGCGCTGACGGCACAAATCCTTGTAGCTCTGAACTTCAACTGTAACGGTCTAGTTAGGTTATTACTCCTTCCTAACTAGTGAGCCTTTTTTCTTTTTTATGCTCCCTCCTGAACCAACAACACTCTTCCAACACGCAGCGGAGAAAGTAGACTCTTAATTGTAGCACAATGGTTGTCGTTCTGGGAACGTCGTGACAACATAACTCACTTAGTATTGCATCCAAATTGGTAAAAAGCCCTGATGTA
This sequence comes from Chrysanthemum seticuspe, assembly GCA_019973895.1. NCBI lineage: Eukaryota > Viridiplantae > Streptophyta > Magnoliopsida > Asterales > Asteraceae > Chrysanthemum > Chrysanthemum seticuspe. Next base: position 120,097,492 of record BPTQ01000003.1, read on the forward strand.
CACACACTACTTCTCCTTATTCGGTATTAAGCACAAATCCCTTCGTCAATCCAATTACAGAAGATGAAACACCAACTTCGCCCTCCTGATGGTTGTGAGCTAGGGGTGTGCACGGTTCGGTTTGGGTCGGTTTTTGGCTAAAACCGAAACCGAACCACAATGTTCGGTTTTTGTAGAACTCAAAACCGAAACCGTTCGGTTTTTGGCGGTTCAGTTTTTTCGGTTTGTTGTCGGTTTCGGTTCGGTTTTTTGGTTTTTCCGGTTTCTAACCGTTAATATTTGGGTATGGCCAAATTATACCAACAAACTTGTTTTACGTACAAAATTAGTTATTCTTCTATACTTTTTTTCAATCTAAGCATAATAATGTTTATTGCATAATTCTACAATTACATACATATAAATGAGACATACACATACAAGTGAACATACACGTAGTATAATCATTATCGAATACTTATTGATATATTCACACAAAACACGCGACACGACAAACACACATATAATTATAAACGTTAAGATAAATATATTATAAATCCACTCACAAAATGAATATGAATTTATAAATTTGATTTATTTAGTTATTTAATCATATTATATTAATTAGATATTATTATATAATAAAACCGGTTCGGTTCGGCTCGGTTTTTGTAGTTTGGTTTTTGGACGAAAACCAAAACCAAACCGCATTTTTCGGTTTCTAAAAAAGTAAAAACCAAACCATCGGTTTTTAGTCTCGGTCGGTTTTTTCGATTCGGTCTTTTCGGTTTTTGGTTCAGTTTCGGTTTTTTCTGTTTGTTTTGCTCACCCCTATTGTGAGCTATCGGAATCATCATAATGTTGCGTACATGCCGTATTACCTTTTTCTTGATGCAATATTAAAACCTTGGCTTGATCTAAATTCCGTGAGAATATGTCGCAAAAATACTCTCAATAATTCTCTCAAACCAACCTGAAATCGAACCTCCTTTGAATTCACCGGCTAATAGTAATGACCACATATGGAGAAAACCCGATACGACTAACTTGAAAAGGAAATAAACATCCCAACTTTGTGACTTACTGCTTGTTCTATATTCTTGATCAATCCACAACTGCGTGTGACACTAAGTACTCAAACTTCCTTAAAGTGATAGTTATACACTATAAGCACTACAACGTAACTCTTTATATCATTTATAACCAGATTGTCAAATTCATAATCACATAAAGTGATAGTTATGCCCCAAAAAGTTATCTTGAGACATGCAACCAACCAACGTCTCAACGATAAAGAAGATCACCCATGAAACGTCACTTCAATTTCGCATCAATAATACCGTACAAAAACCCCGTAGTCATTTTTCTTCAAATTTTAGCGGAAGTCGTGAATTTGTATCCCTCCGTGAAAATTTATACCATACGAAAAATACCTCTCATTTAAACAAAATAAAATTGTATCCTATATTTTTGTTTTAAAAAATTCGGATAGTAATGTTTATTCCTCCAAATGTTCATAAGCCCATCATAGTTCACTCAATGAATTCATGTAACCCAGGCCAAACATCCATGATCCATGAATTCAGATAGCAATGTTTATAGTCCATGTGCAGCCCAAGCGAATTCAATCACAAAGCCCAAGCCCAAATTCCAAAGAGAAGCCCACGTACACATTAGGAATACCCGATCCATATCCAGGAATATATATGACCGGTTAGAAACTAACTTCACACAACATATCACATAACCTAAAAATAAAACAAACCCTTACACACATCTATAAAGTGTATGCCTACCATCCAACTTTTATTCCTAAATCAGATTAAAAAAAACTATCCTTTCAATCTTTCAAACTCATCTCAGTTTCACCATCTTTTGTAATGATGCACATGGAGAACTACAATGGCGAAGCAGCAAAGAACTGGGACTTGAGCTTTCTGACAGAAGAAGAAGGACAGGGACATGCATTAATAAAGTTGAGAGTGAAGTATGAAACAAAGATGTTAACACATGAAATTAAAATTCACACAGAAAAAATCAGTGAAGAAGCACATGCGTTTGCAAAGGAACACACAGACAAAGCGTTGAAACAAAGATACATATTGGAGCAGATCGAGAAGAAGAAAAAAAAAAACAAGATGAAACACATGTTGCAAGTGCAATTTGAAGGTACAAGTTACTAGTGATGGTAGGAGTTGACGAATAGTTAGGAAGAAAAAAGTCGCTCTTTTTGGGGTAAAGGTGGAGTGACACTGGTGATGCAGTTAGAAACTAACTTCTGTTTAGTTACATTTGGGATGTCGTATGCCATCTAAAATGGTTTAAACATGTTTGTGAACATGTTAGAACAATATTGTATGTCGTATGGTACAATATCAGTATGTTATGTCGTATGGTACAATATCCTAACTAGTATTAAATTTCTATCTGAAAATGGTTATGTAATGAAAATGGCGGCACATCTGCGGATGTGATTTTGGATTATATGTGCTCTCAAGATGTATTGATTTGGAATCATTTCAACATTCGCATTCTTAAAGACAAAAAAATGTGTCTACATAATGTTCCAACTCTAACAAATAGCTGACAGGAACAAACAACTGATCCATCTTCTATGTTTCGCAAAACCTTCATGCAAAAAAAACTAATACATAGTCAAAAATCATATATGATTGTTGGAATCACTCCTAAACCTTAATTCAAGTGTTTGTTACTCATATGTAATAGGTAGCTCATTATGGCCTTTATGTTTGTTTAAGGTCAAGCTTATGTAGAAGGCTCATAAGCTTAGGCCCATGTCCAATAAGGAAAAGGGAAGGAGTGGGAGTGTTGCCCTAGCTCCTTGCCTATAAATACTCTTGTAAACCTTCATTTGAAGGTTGGTTGTTCAATTTATCCTTTCACATACATCTCTACGCCTAAACCGTCTAAGTAATACTTGTGTGTGTGTGTTTGTTTATTGTTCAACCGCCTCTATCTCTTTCTAGTAAGCTTGTGTTGTAAATCTAGTGACCTAACAGTGGTATCAATCGCCTAACTAGTTGGGTGAATCGTTATTTCTTGAAGTGGGTTTTGGTCCTACGCGTAAGAATAACAAGATACTTTAGTTCGCTTAAAAACTTGTTTTTTACACTTTTTAATCCAAGATTCTTGTACTTTCAACGTTTTAAGGTGTTAAAATACTTGTTTTTGGCAAAAAGTTTCAAACTTTACGCGTGGATCTAAGTTTTTAAGCTTGTTTTTGTTCGTGGGTGAAGTTCTACGCGTAACCCGTTTAGCCATTTTGGTTCATCAAGGTTCACACTTTTGTGTTATTTTGGTACTATTAACGCTATTCCATAACAAAAATCTAGTTTAGAAACAAATTTGGGCATATTCATTTTTACGAGTAAGATTACGCGTATCAAAACCCTAATCTTACGCGTAACTTTATCCGTGGTTTGATCTTCAGTTTCGTGGTTTACTCCGTGTTTTCTTGCTTGGATAAGCCTGCAAATACGTCGACTTTGGATATCTTTTGCACTGTGATAGTGTAAAAGATCATTTGGGCAAAACCCTAAACTTACGCATAAGCATAAAGCTTACGCGTAGAAATCCTACGCATAAGATTCATCTTACGCCTAAGCCAAGTCTTACGCATAAGGTAATCCTACGCATAAGTTTCTACGCCTAACTTTGTGTCTACGCATAACTTTAGAGTCTTTTCCATACTTACGCGTAAACTAAATTCTACGCGTAAGTTGTGATTGTTACGTGTAACTTTGGTGTTTTTACGCATAAGTGCTACTTGGATTATTGTGATTTCTACGCCTAAGGACACTTCAACAACTAAGGTTTATTCGACTACAAAGATCCATATTTATTACACAAGTTATGTAGGATCTTATTTTATTGTGTTAGATGATTCGGGTGGTCTTGGGAGATCAAAATACATGTTTTCCATTTTAGAGAGAGAAAGTAGAGAGAGAGGGTGTTCTTGCTAGAGGTTTACACAAATTGTAGAATATTAGATTGAAAGCACCACCCCTTCCATGGATGGAAGGGGTATTTATAGTTACAAGAAATACGACCTCCTATCGGCCTGTGGATCAGGCATACAGTGGGTAAAGACCCGTCCTTCCTCCACGGTGTTGCGCTACGCTAAACTAAACTACTAATTAACTAATTAACTACAAAACAACGTAAATAACTATAAGTCTACGAGCTAACTTATGCTAGATAATATTTGGGGTGACCGACTCTTCACTATGGAATTTTCTAATTCCTAACAATCTCCCCCTAAGGGAGGTCACCCCATGTTTTACATTTCGAATCCTAGCATTCTATTCTTGACTTTGTTCTTGAGCTCGTAGACTTCAATTCTTCAATTCCGCAAACTTTGTGCTTTAGCAGTGCAACTTCAAAGTCCGCATAGTTTTGTACTTTCAGTGGAGGTCTTTGAACTGATCCACATCTTTGATGATCTTTGAGCTTTCTTTGAGATCATCAGCCACAGTAAATCTCTGGATCACCCTTTATTGTGTTGCCGTCATGTGAAGTTGTGACTTTTGGACCGACATGCCTACACTTTCTGGATCATGACATCTTTCATCAGAGTAGCGGAAGCTTTACTGACTCATGATATTTGCAGCAGCGTAGCAGAAGCATAGTATAGAAATATCAGAGCCAGGTTCTGTAGATATGCATCAGTCATGATTTCTTCAATTAAGTGTGGATGCTGTGAGCATGCGGCTTTGGATTGACTCCTCAATTCTGATCAGCTGCAACCGTCCAAGTGTACCTGCAAACAACAGTTAGCAATAAAACACACGAAAGTGTCTTTGACCACTTTCGTCGAATTGAGGTACACGGCCCACGGTTCCCCGTTGATCAGTACAAGTACTGCCTGTGATCAGGTATAATTCCAAAGAATCTCCTTGACAGGGTTTCGCAGCTGTTCTATCTGTTCTCAAACCGGAACGTCTCAAAGAAGACAACACGGAGTGAGTGAACCAGCGAATTGAGATTCACTGATTGATGAAAAATGATTTGAAAAACAATCGCGTATTGCTTGAAGAAAGAGTTTTGCAATACGACGAAGGTTTTATGAGAAAGATCAATTTTCAAACAAAATACTTTTTGTATTAGAGAATGAGTACACATTCAACGTGCTAGCGAAAAGAAGAGATTCGCACATCGAACGGTTTTTTCTAAAAGTATTTTTCAATCAGAGATACTTTTTGAATTTGAAAACATAAGTACACATTCGACGTGCTAGAGAAAAGAAGATTTGCACATCGAACGGTTTTTCCAAAAGTATTCGTCAATTCCATTCCTGGACCAAGGTTGATTCAAGACTGAATCGCCCCATTGTTTCTATCCAGTTGTCACAAGTTTGATCTTACGAGAAGATCTCACATGTCACCCACCAAGAGCTTGTTTGATGTTGGCTCTAGAAGGATTTCCATCTTCATCGTGAATACTTTTACATACCACTCAGATGTTCTGGCAATACCACAAGGATAATGCGTAGGACTCTTAATATATACTTACTTTCCACATTGTGTGAAACAGCAAGTCTTCATGAATTTAGTGTCCTAACGAGATATTGTGGATGATCTCTTGGCTCTAGACTCAATCGTGCATATTTGGTTCCTGTGCCGGAGACTAGGGAGAGGGTCTCCTTCTTCAATATCAACAATCTCTAAGAGAAAGTCGAGAGATAATGTCGGTTCCCCGTGAGAATGAAACAAGCCCTTTTAAGAGGAACTTGAGTAGTTTGGGAAGTTGTAGTGCAGTGCGTCACTGGGTCCATGACGTCTTGTCTTCAATACCAGTGTTACCTTGGTAACAACCAGTAGCATATGTATTGAACCCGGTTTCTGCCCTAAGGTTGAATTATTGGAGGGCTATTTCTTTTCACCCTTTTCTCATTTCATTTCCTTTTCATTCTTCAACCCCTTCAGTGCTTACCAAGACTTCATAACTAGAACCTTGTTGGGTTTATTCCAGTACTAGCTCTATCTCAGTCCGCACTCTTCCCATATCTCACTTTTCTCCTTTTTTCATCATACCTAAGAACTCTACACTATCTAGTGGATTGTCCCTGGGTAGATCCCTCCGGTTCTGGCGGATCGTGGGAACGAATACCTAACCTAACCATCCTTATAACTTCATGCATAAAGTAAATTGGTCGGTCTTTTGGTATTGTTCTTTCCTTCATGAAACCAATTGAAAAATCATTTGGAAAAACAATCAAGGTACTTGTGATACGAGATCAAAGCATTTTGTACCTTAATAGTTTTGATCATTTAGAAAACCTCCCCCTCAACATGTGCGTATGATTTAGAAATTGTTTGGCACATGGAGGCAAGAGGACTTTGAAATATTTTCTTTGATCACAATTTTCATACGAAAAAGCCATTTGATTTTCTTGGTAAAATTCTCCCCCTCAATATGTGCATAGGATTTTTGAAATCATTTTTATCACATAGAGGCAAGAGTTCTTTTGACGCACATCCACAATCACAAAATCCATTAAGAAACCATTTGAAAACACAATCAAGGTACTTTATAATCTCTTTTAAAAAACTTTTGTACCTCGATGGTTTTGCTCCCCCTCAATATGTGCTTCGAGATTCGAAAGCGTTTAGCACATATGAGAGAGCAGCCTGCACAATTAAATCAAAACAATCACCTTTTATCAAATTTCATTATTAAATCACAAATTCTCCCCCGATCAAAAATATCAAACCCTTTGAGATTTTGGATCCCAAGTGATTTAATTAGGTTTAGAAAACATGGGAGAAAATGTGGCCTTGTTTAAATACTCATCTGGTTTTTGGATAAATCCTCCTCCTCAACATGTGCATTGTGTATATGAAATCGTTTGGCACATGGAGGCAGGAGTGCCTTTGAAGGACTAAAACCAATTCCATTTAAACAGATTTGAGATTTAAATCACGATCTCTACCCCGATCAGAAATATCAAACCATTTGAGATTTGTGATCCCAACTGATTTAAATCATTTAGAAAAATTTGGGGAAAGACGTGGCAAGATTCAATTTTTGAAAAATGACAGATAAGGACCAATTTAAGACATTAAAGATTGTTAGTGTCAGGTATGATAGTTTTTAAGAGATCTTTTAGTAAAATAAAACAATTTCACAATCAAACAAGAACAGAAAAAATTTCATTTTGAAAGACCTTGATTCTAAAGAAAAAATCATACCACGACATAACATTAAATCTTTAGATCACCACTTATATTGTACAAAGCGGAACTTTTGTGAAGAAATATCGTTTGAAAATATTTTATTTTAAATCACTCTCCCCCTCAATCCATGACTGTAGTCGATAATTGAGTGACTCAAGTTTTGATAAAATGAAGTCCGGTGATTTTCAAAATTTAGTCCAATATATTTTCAAAAACAATATTTTTCCATTTTCAAAACAATTTAATCAAATTTATTCAAAATTGTTTAAAAATGGTATCCTGCACAAAGATACGTTAGTGGTTGAGAAGCTTCCGTTGTTGTTGTTGTAGGGTTGGAAGAAAAACCGTCTGCAAATGCAGTGAGACTTCTTCTTACGTTGCATTTTGAATGCCAACTGAGGTCCAATTAAGCTCCGTTTCTTCACTTGCTGAAGAAAACCATCTGCTGATGCAGTAAGACCTCTTACGTTGCATTTCATGCCAACTCTCCATTGAAGTCCAGTTAAGCTCTGTTTCTTCATTTGTCAACCCAAGATATAGTTACCCTTTCCTTTCGGCATCCAATCATATTCAATTGTGGGATCCGGATCGGGAACATTCTTTTAAACCAATATACCTGCATACGTTAGTGAACACACATACAAATATATGGTGGTCGACATCACCCAAACAACAATCGACTAATTAAAGTCAATTTAACATAACAATCAGATCATATAAGGCATGGGGTTAATGTGTTAATCAAACTCTAATCATCTAAACCTAACAATCATATCCTAAATTCCTAGTCCTTCGACACAGGCAATTATCATTTTTAATTAAGCACGTAGGATAATTAAGAAAGCTCGTTAGATGATATAGATTTGAAAACATTCTCCCCCTCAATCAATGACTCATTTTTTGAAACATTTTAAAAGCGCAGAAGTCATTGATTGAGTTTGCAAATTAATACGAAAACTCTGATTCTGATTGATTTTTCAAGCAACTCATTTACCACCATTTTGAACACAACAAATATTTTTCTGAAGAATTTATAGACGGAAAAATATTTGAGTAGGAACAGCAGTCCTTCGACATACTTTCCTCGTTTTGAATTTGGATAAGTGCACGAAATATTTGAAAAATGGTTTAGCGTAGCACTTTCCTTTCTTGAAGAGCGGGTTGCTATCTGAACTAATAGCAAACCATTGTTTAAGCACGGGTCACAGTCTGAAGTAACTCCAAGCCATATTTTGAGACATGTTTAGAAAAAAGAATATTTACACCTCCTGCTCGAACTTCATCTAAAGTCCCGTGCCATTATTGAATGACATTTCTAAGACCGTAGATGTTATCGATATCAGAAGACATGTCTTTAGAAAACATATTTTTGGTATTTTTTTTTGAATTTTCTGATTTTTATGGTTTTTGAAGGTTTTATATTTTTATATTTTCTTTTGATGGTTTTATATTTTTCTATTTTGTTTTTGTTGGTTTTATAATTTTGTATTTTGTTTTCTGATAAATATATACAAGGATAGAGTAGATGATATAGTTAAAGAAGATGATGATACGAGTACCGAGATAAGGATATCGAGCAGCACGTCGTAGAAGATAGAAGTCATCAACTCTTAAACATTCACCACCAAAGCTTCCAGGGCTCTTGAATCGAAGAAAGAAATTGAACCATCTGAAAGTGAGACTCTGGCAGCTTCCCCCCAAACCGAAAATCCTTAAGATGAGCAGATTCGAAGCTCTATTTCAAGCTTGCTTTAGCCAGGTGCACAAGGAAGCACACCATTATCATAAATCCCGCTGCTCCATTTAAGAATGATAATCGAGGATCTCCATTCGGGGTTATATCATCCAATAGAAGAACAACAACGTTTCATCCCACACTTAAATAGTCTTCTCAAATTTCTTTTCTACTGACGTCCGAAGCGATCCATTCCAAAAGGTGTCAAGAGACCACTTCCCCCACGTAGTCGAATTGATGCAGTCAGTCTCTTAGACTAGAGCTCACGAACCCGAATACACATATACCCGAAGACAAAGAAACTTATACCATCGAAGTAGCAGATTAAGTCCAATAGCCAAAGAATAACCCCGATGTATACTTTTCTCTCCCCCTGAAGAAAGTGTATAAAGCTCAAGAACCCGAAGTACCCGAATGCCCAAAGAGAGAATAACCGATAACATTAAAGAAGCATGCCGAATCACTGATTATCTCTGCGGGTGACAATCTCTGCGGATGTCAACACCGGAATAAGTGATTATATCTCTGAATCACTGATTAAGCCCTCAAGTAAAATAGCTGAGCATCCCCAATGTACACAATCTCTCTCACCTGATGATTGTGATAACATCAAAATCATCACACACTTGTGTACCTCTTTCATCTTCAGAAACTAACTCTTCCATCTCTTCCCCCACATAGTTGGAATAAGAACACTAAACGCCTTGATGAGTAAAACCTTGAGTTTCTCTGCGGTCATGACATTTGTTTTCCCGGGATATCTTCAATCACTTAGAAGTATTAAGCTCATCAAGTTTACTCGCCATGAGTCAAACCTTGAGTTTCTCTGCGGTAATAACATTTGTCTTCCCGGGATATCTTCAATTACTTAGAAGTATTAAGTTCATCAAGTTTACTCGCGTTTAGATGCTTGTCTCCTTCCCCCATGCTGGTTTTGACACTTCAGAATCAGCAACTCTTTGTAAGCCCAAATACTTGAAATCTTTTGAGAAGAACACTATAAGCACAAATATATCTGTGAGAATCAACTTGCTGAAGCAGAATGTGAGCAAGTCTAATTGGGGATTAAATCTGGCTTTTCACTCTCCCCAAATTAGTGCTCTCCCCTAAACTGACAATCTTCTTCAAGATTGTCCAGTTGAGGAATAGATAGTTAACATCTTCAACTCACCAAAACAAGAACACCACCAAAAAGCATCCCAATCAACTTACATCTTGAAAATCCCCTTAACTAAAATTCCTCCCAATCAAACAAGAACAAAAAGATGTTCATCAAGGAAATTAGCAATCAGGCCGCAACGAACACATAAGATGGTAACACCAAACTACCAATCACATCAAACAAGAACAGAAGGTTGTTCGGAATCATCATGTTGATGTGCACGTGAAGCATTAACCGGAAGCACTTTGTCAATAAACTCATATCAGCTTGTGAAGATGTCAACTAACGGCTCTTAAGAAGAAACTCCATGTGAAGATTACCCGATAAGAAGAAGCTTGGTTCTTACATGAGTTTAGAGCCGTATGACCATTTAAATACTCAAATAATAATCAACCATGCAGTAATTTCACACTTCTTCTCCCCCTCAAGAATTGCATACGGAGTTGCCATTCTTGATTAAATAAGTGAAAATCATCCGAATGTTCTATTCACACTTCTCTCCCGCAAAATAAGCACATGATGTCGCCATCTTCATTATAATCGAGCAAGTGGAATGAGAAAAACAATCAGTGGTAGCCCGGTTCACTTGATGACTGAAGCGCATGGAAAAAGTATGAAGCATGTTGATGAGAATGGTCATAATAAGAAGATTTCTCTTCTTCAGAAGATAAAGCGCACTGACACGTACACTTTTCTTTTCTTTGAGGAACGAGGCTTGAACTGTTGTGAACAGACGTCATAATCTCTCTCTTTTCAACTCTCTTAGCAAAACATGTAATCAATCTCATTATCATTCAATAGGCTCTTTGACGTGACAGCTGATGGAGAAAAACCCAATATGACGAATTTGACCCTGAAGTAAACTAACCCGAACTCGTGACTTAAACTTGTACATATGTAACAAAGAGCGGTGTCGAGACTTCATGCCCATTTGAATCTCTAAGTACTCTATACTCTTCAACCAACCAACCATCAAGTATAAGACGTACATTACCTCTTGAAAATCTACAATTGAATGTGACACTGAGCACTACAACGTAACTCCTTAAAGTGATAGTTATTTTGTAGTGGTATGAGCCCAATTCCCCCAAGTGGTAAAAGAAAAGGTAAAAGACACCCAACAATAACTAGATTTCCAAGTCTTCGTTTTTGATTAAGCACGAACAAGGATCTTGAAGAATCTTCATCCAACCATCCCCGATACCTTCAGATACTAAGTACACTCGCTCGTGATATTTCACTTCAACCTCAAATAAATAATAGTGAATTAACGCCGTTGTCACATCTTCTGAACTGCTCAAATCTAGCCTTCTTTGACATTTGAATGAACTTTGATAATGGTTTCATCCCGACCATGGTTAAAAGCATAGAACCCCGTAAAACCAAGCAATAACCAAACTGTCATGACGAATATCCAAACACACATCCAATTTATGAAGTACACCCTTTTATCCCTTCTTTGAAGCAGAAACCGTAGCATCAGCATCAAGTAAGATCCAAATTTACACTTTCTCTTCTCCAAGATGGTTCCATCATTACGGGATTTTACAACTCTATGGTTTAAACCGAGAAATAGTTTCTTTCGCGGGATTTTACAAAACCAAGAATAAACCGTAAGATAGATCCGGAAATGCACTTTACAAATACCAGGATGTTTCCATTGTCACGGGATTTTACAAGTCTATGATTTAAACCGAGAAATAGGTTCTTTCGCGGGATTTTACAAAACCAAGACAAAACCGTAAACAATGTCAGCTTGAATGAGTTATGACAATTTTGGTTTCGGTGAATATCTGTTTTAGGGGAACATGCAGCGGTTCATCAACAGTTCATTATCCAACATCAACAACCTCATCAACAATCATCCAATACAAACTTTGGTAAATACATCATTCACGCATTCTGTCGGCTATTGTAGTGACCACACGGAGAAGTAAACCCGATATATCAAACTTGATCATGAAGTAGAATTCCCCAGATATGTTACTTAAGCTTGTGCTCATCCTTGTGAAAAAGAAACGGTGTACCCAATGTACAAAACCTCTTGACATATTCTCAAATGCGTGAGACACCGAAGTGATAGTTACGTTGTGGGTTAAACGAGATAGAATCACAACCGTAATTAAATAGCCAAGTCTTTATCACACTCAATAAACGCCCAAACAAGTCATCTTCGCGGAATGGTAGAAAGAAAGAAGACGAAATAAGTAGACACGCCCGGAAAAATCTCACTTCAAATCCAAATAATCAACACCATCCAAACAACCCCGTAGCCAACCTAGTTTCAATAATAATTCAAGCCTTGACAAAATATTTTCCGTGAAAATGTATATATCAAAGTACCAAACCACATACCACAACACTCTAATCAACATAGCAAATCTCATAACTCATCAAGTCTCATAATCACCATATCAACAAATCACATATTTGATAACTCTCATAGTATATCAACTCTCATAAAATCATTCAATCCAACATGTAAGAGTCAACAATCCGGCTCAAGCAATTATCACACGGTTGAATAATTCACGATATCACATGACATAATATCACTCGGCTAAGTAAGCTAAACTTGAGAAAGCGAATCATGCGTATATATTTCTTGGCCTCAACACCATGTCACACGAGATTCTAGCAAAAACTAGGCCCAAGATAAACATATAACGCATCTAACTAATACCAAGCCTAGACCAAAAACTCATCTAGCTCAAAATAAAAGAAATACCAACCGACCCCCATGAATTAGTACACCATTCGTATATGCCAATGAGAATAAACTCAAAATCAAGTGACCCATCACCCATCTCACAACAGATAACCAATCACACGGCCCATTCCAAATCAGGTTTAACTCAATCCAAAGTCATCAACAAGCTCAGGCCTGGTCCAAACTTTACACGGCCCAATAGCAAAACCCGGTTGGTCCATGTGAGCTAGAAGTGATCCAGAATCCTACCTCTCATACGAATGTGGGTATAAACTAGAGCATTTACACATATCACTAACCCTAATCCTTATCACATCCCTAAAAACACTCTCCAAATATTCGCCTCCCTTCACACATCTGTTTCTCTTAACCCTAATGTCACAAACAAAACTCCTCAGCCTCCATTCTTAGTCTGCCTACATCAGACCCTAAATTAACACAAGACAAATCTGCTCCTTCCTCTAGTAATCCTCACAAATTAACACCAATCAAAAAACCCATCCATTCATTTAATTTGATCAACGTTTTATCTCATCTTTACCTCGCCACAGGGATGGCTCGAGGACTTGACATGGTACGTCTTAACCACAGGGATGGTTAGAGGCATGGAGAAGGCTTCAAGGTAGGTTCTTTTATGATTAGTTAATGTTTCATTTAACCGAGCACGAGGAGAGGATGAAACCAGTTATTGGTTTTGTTCTTCCTTCAATTTATTCGGATATTATCATTAAAGTACGGATCTGTGATGATATTTTTATGAGATGATTGGGTCTTGAGACACCTTTACAGCCATAAGAATCTGAGATCCTCTATTTCTTTTAAGTTCCACGAGTTAAGAAAAATTGAGATCTAATAACATAGTTTGGATCTTTTCTTTCATTTTACATTCATGAACGAAAATAAAAGAAACGAGATAACATTGATGTTAAACTCTTTCTTTGTCTTCGAATAATATCACAATAGGATCTATGATGATGAGTTTTCGTGAATAAGACTTTAGGCAGTCTTGATGTAACAATTAAGTGCCACGAAAAGTATCTGAGATCTTTTACCATTTACCATTGATATCGTGTCTTGAAATATGTCATAAGATCTGTGATGTGTGAATCAAACATGTAAATCAGATATAGATTGGAATAAGGTTGAATGTGACTGAGATCTTGTGTCTTTATTATTAAGAATGAGTCTTGATGTTGTTGGGTTCAGAGTTGTAGAACATGGTATTGTGGCTGTGGTATACATCTCCTTTGCATTCCTTAAGATTTGTATTTCAATCTTGTTGATATTCCTGGACTGATGATGGGTTTATATAGAACCTGAGGTCGATTGATTTCATGTCTGGTATATGGTATAATGAAAAAGTAGTCGTGGTCAAAGTCTGTTCTTCTCCATCTCCATTTCTGTACCAAATCGCTAGTTTACTGGTCAAGTCGCTAGGACAAGTCGCTAGCCAAGTCGCTAGGACAAGTCGCTAGCCAAGTCGCTAGGACAAGTCGCTAGCCAAGTCGCTAGGACAAGTCGCTAGCCAAGTCGCTAGGACAAGTCGTAGCGACTTGTAAAGACAACTCGCTATAAGAGGTGCAATGCATCTGGTCAGTTTTGTGTCAAATCGCCAGCAAGATTTTTTATGTTTTCCGATGAGTTTTCCGGCTACTTTTCCGACCACCTTCATACTAAACCCAGAAAAACTATCATAAAAACTGCTACTTTAGACCCGTTTGACCACAAAGATGACAGTTTGACCACATATTTCTTCACGGATTGGTAACAAAAATTGTCTAATAAGATGTTATAACTTGTTTGGACCCAAAAGAGACACAAGGATAGATATAAACATGAATGACCAGGACATTTTTGACCAAAAATAAGATACACAAACCATGTAAAAACAGTTTACCCAAAAGATAAAAACATTCAGATCTGAAAAACAAGGTAAAACATATTCCGACCATAAAAAGGTACAAAAACAGTTAACAACAAGATCCAAAAACCACAAAAAAATCAACACAACACAATAACCTTGGCTCTGGTACCAATTGTAGGATCTTATTTTATTGTGTTAGATGATTCGGGTGGTCTTGGGAGATCAAAATACATGTTTTCCATTTTAGAGAGAGAAAGTAGAGAGAGAGGGTGTTCTTGCTAGAGGTTTACACAAATTGTAGAATATTAGATTGAAAGCACCACCCCTTCCATGGATGGAAGGGGTATTTATAGTTACAAGAAATACGACCTCCTATCGGCCTGTGGATCAGGCATACAGTGGGTAAAGACCCGTCCTTCCTCCACGGTGTTGCGCTACGCTAAACTAAACTACTAATTAACTAATTAACTACAAAACAACGTAAATAACTATAAGTCTACGAGCTAACTTATGCTAGATAATATTTGGGGTGACCGACTCTTCACTATGGAATTTTCTAATTCCTAACAAGTTAATCAACATGTCTCAACCACCATACTCTAACTATTTCCCTTACACTTATTCTCAACGACAACAACAACTAAGTCCACAACATCAACAATGGAATCAACAACAAGCAATTTATCAACAACAATTTAATCAACAACATACTCCACAACTTGGAGCAATTCGTCCACCACAAATGGTTCAAACACCTCCAAGCCTTCAAGTTCAACCCTACACAAACGATTTCAATCAACATCCCTCAAGGAACACTATGAAGGAACCCACTTGGTTTGCAAAGATGTGTGAAGCTTTAAGCAGCCAACAATCAATTCATGAGGCTGGATCACTTGATAGACCTCCAATGCTAACTCCAGGAAACTACGATCAATGGGTGATAAGGTTCTTTAGGTTTTGTGATCTGAAGAAGCCACATGGAAAGTTCTTAAAGAAGGTTATCTTGGAAGGTTCATTTGAGATGCCTACTGTCATTGTACCCGGAGATCCAAATTCTATTCCACCAAGAGATGAACAAACGAACATTGCTACTGTTGCAGACTTGAATCCTCAAGAACTTCTACACTATGAAGCAGATGAGCTTGCAATGGAATATATCCTCTTAGGATTACCAAACCCAATTCTTCGTAGTGTTGATGCTCAAAACACTGCACAGAAAATGTGGGATCATATTCGTCTTCTTATGGAAGGATCTGTACTCAATCAGGAGGATTTGGAATCCAAAATTTACTAGGCTTATGAACACTTCATGATTGAACCTGGAGAGACACTAGAGTCCTATCATCATCGATTTTCAGACATCATCAATGATTTGGATAAACACAACATCATCATGCCAAGAATTGCAGTGAATACTAAGTTCCTGAGTAGTCTTGGTCCTGAATGGGAGAAGTATGTCATTTTTCTCCGTCAAGCGAAGAATATGCATCATTCTACATATGGATTGTTGTACGATTACTTGAAGCCTCATGAAAAGGAAGTTGATCGGGAAAGGATTCTCCGTGCTCAAATTGCTCCACCTACACATCCGGAAAATCAACAACTTGCCTTATACGCTCAACAAAGTTATCCTCCTCAACAAGCAACTCAACCAACTGCCTCAGTCACACAAAACGATCATTCCCAGCAACAATCTCAACAAAATCAATTGGTTCCATACAACAACACCAATGCTCAACCAATTGTCAGTGAAGCTAATGAGGACATCGATCCGTTCGAAGCATTGCAACAAGGATTTGTTAAGATTGCTAATGCTTTTGGCCGTTATACCAACAAATCAAACAATCGTATTCGTTCCTCATCTAACACACGAAATCAGGCTGTTGTGAACAATGGACGAGTTGAAGTTCAGAATCGTGGATATGGTCGTCAGATGGGCGGTGGTCAAGGGTTTAATGCTACGGGTAGGAACAACAGAGCTCAAGTGGTGGAACAGAGAAATGCTCAGAATGGGTTAACTGGTCTTCGATGCTACAACTACAATGAGAAGGGACACCTGGCTAATGCATGCCCAAATTCGAGGACTAGGGGTAGTGCTTATTTCAAAGAGGCTCTTCTTTTGGCTCTTAAGGATGAAGCTGGTGGATCTCTCACAGACAAAGAACAGAGTTTTATGGCAAATGCAGACTCAGATGATGATATGGAGGACTTGCAGGCTAATGCAGCAGTTATGTTGATGGCTAATATGCATGAGCTACACATCAGTGACACAGGCCCAGTGTATGACACTGATGGCTTGTCTCAGGTACCCGAACAAACCATATTTATCACTGATCTAATATCTCCGCCAATATCTGAATCCGGCAAGGCTCAGAATGTTCAAAATAAGTCATCTACATCACATTCCGACGATTTTCAACTAAACCCCGTAGTTACATTTGACGATCAAGATGACCTTATGGTTTCCATTGATAATCAAATTGACTCCGTGGTTATACTTGAGGATCTAAATAATGATCATGTTGTGACTCCCGTTGAACAAACCAAACTTTTGCCTCATCCAGATCTTGCTCTCTTACTTAAAGACCAACAATCCCAAATTGAAGAATGTTGTGCATTAAATAAGGACTTAAAAAGTAAAAATGCACTGCTAACCAAGGATTTTGAATGCTTACAAATGCAACTCAACTTTTTTAAAACTCAAGAAAACCGTGAAAAAGGCTTTGAAGCCGCTTTTACTAAATCTCATCAAAACGAAAAATATTTAGAGAGACAGATGCGTGATCTAGCCGCTTCGAAGAATGCTTTGTTGTCTGAGATAGAACAACTGAAACATGAACATAAAAAGCAAATTAACGCTCTTACCTTGGAAAATCAAAAAGCTAAGGCTGAGTTGTTAACTTGTCAAAAACAGTTCTCTGCGTACAAAAAGCATTCAACGAATTGAATAGATGACCTTCTTGAAGAAATTATCGGCTTGCAAAACAAACTTAAAGAGTTTAAAACTGTTGTTTACAAACATGGTGAATCAGTAACAGCTATTGAAAAGTTTACTTTAAAACCCAATCCAAAAGGATATGGACCAACTCTTGCTGATTACAAACCTAAGCTTTCACTAAAAATGTTAGGAATTAGAAATTTCCGGTATTAAAGAGTCGGTCACCTCAAGTATATGTAATCGTTAGAAAGCTCGTAGTCGTAGTTCTTTTAAGTTAAGTAGTAATTTAGTTAAGTAACACCGTGGAGGACGGACGGGTCTTTACCCACTGTATGCCTGATCCACAGCCCAAAGTGTGGCGAGTTATGTAAGACTATAAATACTCTCTACCTTCCAAGGTAGAGAGTTGGAGCTCATAATAATATCTTTCACTTTCTCTCACTAAGTTCCCTAAACCTCTAACTTTCTCTCTCTAGAATTCCATCTATATGCTACTTTGTGTTATGGTTTGATGTGTATGTGAAAAGTTATATCTTACAATTGGTATCAGAGCCATGGTTAGATCATATCTTGCACATCTTTGGATTTATAGTGGTTTTTAGGTGGTTTTTGAGTTTGAAAAAGTTTAGTGGTTTTTGCACCATTTGGTTGATTTCTTGTGTTAAAGTTTGAATTTTGTTGGTATTTTTATGTTTAGAATCATCAAAAGTGTTTAGGTTTTCATTTGGTAAGCTTGAATCATCTTGGTTGGGTTGTTTTTGGATTGAAAAGTGAAGTTTATTTGGTTTTTCAAGCTAGCGACTTAGCTCTCGGACTATTTTCTTGGTAGCGACTTGCTTCACAGTTTTGTAGCGACTTACAGTGTTAAAGCTAGCGAGTTAGATCTAGCGAGTTAAAGTACAAGTAGTGGACTCTCCACTACGGGTAGCGACTTGTGGTAGCGACTTGGTCAGTAGCGAGTTGCTCTTTAGCGACTTGTGTTTCTAACGACTTGTGTAGCGAATTGCTGCCAAAATTTGGTTAGCGACTTGGTCTGTAGCGAGTTACTACTTAGCGACTTGCTTTTCTGTTAGCGACTTGGGTTTCTAGCGACTTGGCTTTCTAGCGAATTAATTGGTAGCGACTTAGTGCATTTGTCTCTAGCGACTTAGTGCATTATCATCTAGCGACTTGAGTGTTTGTTTACGGTTTTCTCTTGATTTAGTAAAATCCCGTGAAAGAATCTATTTCCCGGTTTAATCATAGAGTTATAAAATCCCGTATAATCTGTTAACATGTCTACCAACGTCCCTACTGTCTTATCCACTGTTGCCGAGGATGTACAAGCAGCTGGTTCAGATACTCGTCCACCCATGCTTGACAGAACTGACTACGATTCTTGGGCTCAACGAATCAGATTGTATTGCCTTGGAAAGGAAAATGGTGTCAACATTCTCAAATTCATTGATGAAGGACCATATCGAGTTGAGACGACTAGAGACATACTTGATACTAATGATGATGGAACTCCTATTTACGGAATGGACAGACCTAAAATGTATGATGAGCTTGATGATAAGGAGAAAAAGAGATTCGATGCAGATATCAGGGCTTCTAACATTGTTCTTCAAGGTCTTCCTAAAGACATCTACAAGCTGATCAATCACAACACCGATGCAAAGGCAGTATGGGATAATGTCAAGATGCTTCTCTCAGGATCAGAATTAACTATGGAAGACAGAGAATCCCAACTCTATGACGAATTTGAGCACTTCAAGATGAAACCAGATGAGAATGTCTATGAGTACTATGTGAGATTTCATAAGTTAGTTAATGACATGAGGAACATCAGAATGACTATGCCTAACATTCAATTGAATTCAAAATTTGTGAACAACATGAATCCCGAATGGCACAAGTTTGTTACCGCTGTGAAGCTTACTAAAGGATTGAAGAACACAAACTATGAGCAACTCTATGCCTTCCTCCTTCAGAATGAGAGACATGCTATGTTTGAAAAATTGATTCTCAATCAGTTCAAAACTAACCCGGGAGAGACAAGCTCGTCTAATGATTCAACTGCCTTCTACTCAAACATCGGAATCACAACCAAAGCTTCACAAGTCATACCCTTGGGTAATGGTAATCACAAACTCATTCCTGATCCTATGTACAAACAAGCTGATGCTGATGCACACGTGGGAAGCTTCATTAATCAACTAGCTCTTCTGATTAGCCAAAACATGAATTCTCTCCCACAAACCAACAACAACCTCAGAACAGCATCTAACCCACACAATCAAGCTACTGTTAAAGATGGAAGGATCGTGGTGCAACCAGTTCAGGAAAGACAGTATGATCAGGGAAGAGGTGGTGCTGGTAGAGGTTATGTGGGCAATCAGAATCGAGGAAGGAATGGTAACCAAGCTCAAGCTAAGCCGATAAAATGCTATAACTGTGGTGGTGAAGGACACATTGCAAGGAACAGCACATCTCCAAAGCGTCCACAGAATGCTGATTACTTCAGAGATAAGATGTTGCTGGCACAAGCTCAGGACAATGGTGCTGCGTTGGATGAAGAGGAATTGTTGTTTCTTGCTGAGGGCAATGCCAAGACCTATGATGCAGATGTGGATGAGCAGCCTATTCAGGAGATAGGTCACAATCATCAGAATGCCTTTCAAGTCGCTGACTGTGATGCATACGACTCTGATGTAGATGATGGACCTACTGCACACACAATCTTTATGGCTAGCATCTCTCCAATGGTTTCTCCCAAGATCTCTTCTTCACCACAAGCTGGCCCATCCAAGGACAAACTCATCTCAGAGGTATTAAAACTATACAATGATGCTGATGTGCAACAGATGCATGACAAAGTACAACCAACTGAAACTATTGAATCAAATGTTGAAAATATGGGGAATAACAATATTGTCCCATACGATCAATACGTGAAACAAAGTGAAAGTGAAGTTGTACTAAGTGATGCATCTTCTGCAGTCAACAATGACTATGTCTTTGATGAATACACTGCATGTGCTCCTGATGATTCCCTAATTTCTGAACTAAATGCCTATAAGGAACATGTTGCTATTTATGAACAACGTGCAAAATTTGAGTTGACCACTCGTGAGCAGGAAATGGATGACCAAGTGCGTACAGTAATTAGAAAAAGTAATTTTAGAGAAGAAGTATTGAAACAAGAATTAAATTCCTTGCAAGAAAAACTCTCTAAAACTGCTAAGCAAAAACAAGAACTTCAAGAAAATGTGAAAATGCTTAAGCAAGAATTTAATGCAAAGGAATCAAAGCTCTTAAGAGATTTTTCTAATCTGAAAACTTTGAAAAACAAACTTGAAAACAAGTTGTACATGCAAGGAAACACCATTCAGACTGCTCACATGATCACTAAGCATAGAGTTCTAAGCGATAAGCATAGCATTCCCATTATAGATAAACCCAACCCTGAGTATGGAAAGATAGCAAAAGCAGCTCAAAGTGTTATCTATGATGGCAATGAGATCCTTAAACCTAGACAAAAACCTAGTTGCATTGAGTGCACTGAGGATGACAAGAAATTAGATGAAGTCACTAGGGAGAAGATGAATAAGAAACTAAATGATCCTAAATGCAAAGAGAAGAAAGTAATTATCACTCCCCATGACTACAAGAAGGAAAACTGGATTTCCTTGAACAAGTTTAAGACTCAGACTTTGTTGACTCCCGAACAAGTCTTCTGGAAAATGGATTTAGATAAGCAGAAAGCTGAAAATATTGTAGAAACAAACCCTCCCCTTCGGAAAATGCCTAGAGCGACTGTGTATCCTCCTAATACACCAATGCATCTTGTACCTAGAACAATTGCCACTAAAAGCAAGACATTAATTAGCCAATACGTTATATTTCAACTATTTGTTGATTTTGAGAAAACTTGCAAGAAAAGGATCACACCCACTGGTATAACTGAAGGAGAAAGGGGTTTTGAACAAATGAAAGAATGTTATTTAACTGAGGTCATGCCTTTCTTTAAACTTCTAAAAGATCACTTTGAGAGTCTTAAAAAGGGGATAGAAACGGATATTAAGGGAATGGAAAAGGAATTTGATGCAATAATAGTTGAAATTAGTGACTATGAGCGTGCACTAAAATATAATGAGATTGAGAGGAAGAACCTGCATACATTGAATGAGAACCTTATTACTGAATGTGTTGCTCAAGATGTGTTTTTCACTGCTTCAAATTGCTCTATTAATGCTTCCAAATTTCATGAACTATCTGTGGCCCTGAAAGTCTCCCATGATCGAGTCATTGAGCTTGAACAAACTAATTCTAAACTAAACGAGAAAATTGAACTGGATGATCACGACAATTTCGTTAAACATTTTTCTAAACTAGAAGTTGAACATTTTAACTTACAACTAAAATATCAACATCTTAAAGAAAATGTCAAAACTTCAAATGTCAAGACATCTTCAGATGCTCCAGAGTTTGATGCAGTTTTTCAAATTAACAAACGTGATGAACAGATCCAAGCTCAGTGCAACACGATCAGAAAGTTGAAAGCCCAAATCTCTCAATTAAAGGGTCAAACGAACAATATGACAGGCTCCCAAATGCCTCCTCCTTTAGATTCTCAGAATTCTCAAACGTTTCATCTTCAAAACCTAGTAAATGCTTTACAAAAGGAAAACGAAAGTTTTCTAAAAGAAAATGAAAAGGTTAAACGTCATTTTAATGAGTTATTTGAATCAATTAAAGTCACTCGTAACAAAAACAACGATCAAATAGCTTCATTGCAAAAGGAAATTGAGAATCTGAAGAGTCAGGTAAAAGGGAAAATGCCAATGACCAATGGGGAGAATGTTTTATCAAAGGTTCACTCTTGTAATAAATATGCTTTATCTGTGACATATGTCCCTCCTCATCTAAGGAACAACAAACTTGCCATTCAAACATACTTCTCATCCCTTAAGGATTGCCTAGAATGTCTGCGTGAGATTGTTGAAGAGGATAAGCTAGAGAAACCTCATGATAATGCAATTGGACATGCATGCTTATATGCCAAACGATCTCAAGAAATCTTAGAATGCTTGATCACAATATGCCCAAAGACATTAGGTGAGAGAGTTAACCCTTTGATTCCATGCTCAATGCCTAAGGCCAAATATGATATGCACTCGATTCCCAATGCTTTGAATGTGAGCCGTAGTGTACCCTTGAGCAGTTCAGATTCTAGACCTGTCAATGCTAAGAAAGAGAACTCAAGTGTGCCTTCTAGGAGTACAAATCTCAGTACCTCTAGTTTTAAGAATGTGAACCGTAGTGCACCTGCATGTAGTTCAGATCCCAGCACATCTAAACAGGTGGTGCAAAGAGTAGTAAAACAAACTAATGTTCCCATTCCCTCTACAGGAGTAATCAGTGACATTAAAGGGAGCAGGTCAAAGTCTCAAGACAATACAAGGAATGATAGGACCTCGCAAGCTAAGAATGTGCACTGGAAAAGAGTAGAAGAACAATCTAGGAACTCTAAGTTTGAATCGAATAAAACGAATCGTGTTGATTCTAGTATTAGCCATAGGCGTACTGTAATTAATTCGAATTCTGATACTATTTGAAAACCTTGTACTGATGTCTGCTTGAATTCTGTTTCTAATCATGAATGTGGTGTTAATGTTCTGCCTAATGATGTTAATTGTCCAGTTAATATTGTTAATGCTAAAGTTCATGCTAGGAAGGCAAAAAGGCAAAAACGTAAGAAAGTTAGAAAACAGTGGAAACCCATAGGAAGAACATTCAGTAAAATAGGCTTTTATTGGACACCTGTTGGTCTTAAGACTAATCAGATAATGCCCACTAGAAAATGGATGCCTACTGGTAGAACTATTCCCTTAAGAAGTGGTCACACTGTAAACAGGGCTAATACAGACACTAGTATTGCATCTAGTCACAATGATTCCATTACCTCACTCTCTGATATGAATGCTTCTATTTCTGATGTGGGTGGTCCAAACATTGTAACTAACCAAATGGAACCCATTCTTGCATGGGGATCCCAATTATCCAGTTATCCATTCTTGTCTGTGTTCAACTGCAGATCGTTCAAATCGTTCTGTGGTACCTGGACTCAGGCTGTTCCAAGCATATGACTGGAGACCGGTCGCGGCTCATGAACTTCGTGAGCAAATTCATCGGGACTGTTAGATTTGGTAATGATCATTTCGGTGCTATTATGGGTTATGGAGATTATGTTGTTGGTGACAGTGTCATCTCTAGAGTGTATTATGTGGAAGGTTTAGGTCATAATCTGTTCTCTGTTGGTCAATTCTGTGACTCTGATCTAGAAGTAGCCTTCAGAAAACATACCTGCTTCGTTAGAGATCTTAATGGTAAGGAACTGTTGAAAGGAACTCGTGGCTCAAACCTTTACACCATCTCTATCGATGACATGATGAGGGCCTCTCCAATCTGCTTGTTATCTAAGGCTTCAAAAACAAAGTCATGGTTATGGCATCGTCGTCTCAATCACTTGAACTTCGGCACCATCAATGATCTTTCCAGAAAGGACTTAGTTGTAGGTTTACCTAGACTAAAGTATGAAAAGGATCATCTTTGTTCAGCATGTCAATTGGGAAAAAGCAAGAAGTATGCCCATAAACCCAAACCTACTAACTCTGTCACAGAAGTTCTTCATATGATTCATATGGATTTATGTGGACCAATGAGGGTGCAGAATATCTTTGGGAAGAAATATGTGTTAGTTGTGGTTGATGATTATTCTAGATTCACCTGGGTCAAGTTCTTAAGGACAAAGGATGAAACTCCTGATATCATCATCAATCTCATCAAACAGCTGCAGGTTAGACTAAACAAAACTGTCAGAATTATCAGAACAGACAATGGAACTGAGTTTGTCAACAAACAACTTAGTGAATTCTATGAAAGCGTTGGAATCAGCCATCAAAGAAGTGTTCCACGAACCCCTCAACAGAACGGTGTAGTTGAAAGATGAAATCGTACTCTTGTTGAAGCTGCTAGAACAATGTTGATCTACTCAAAGGTTCCAATGTTTCTCTGGGCTGAAGCAATTGCCACTGCATGCTACACACAAAATCGTTCCCTGATTCACACCATTCATGGAAAAACTCCATATGAACTTGTCCACAACAGAAAACCTAATCTATCTTTCCTTCGTGTGTTTGGTGCATTGTGCTATCCAACTAATGAGGGTCAAGACTTAGGCAAACTTAGGGCCAAAGCTGACATTGGAGTATTTGTAGGATATGCATCAAACAAAAAGGGATACCGAATCTACAACAAAAGAACCTGAAATATCATGGAAACAATTCACGTTACGTTTGATGAGCTGACCGGTCAAATGGCTCCTGGACACTCCAGCTCAGGACCCGCACTTCAAAACAGTCCCATTGGTTCATCTCTTGTTCCAAACTCCTCTCAAGAAACTCCATATGCACCTCCATCTGAAGATGATGTAAAGAAATTGTTTGATCTTATGTTTGATGAACTGTATGATTCAATTACTAATGAGGTGCTGATCCCTACAACAGAGGTTGCTCATATTCCAGTGAATGAAGTCAATCCTTCAGTCTCAATATCTTTAAGTCAAGAAGCACCGGCTGCTGATCCTTCAGTCTCATCAACAAATCATCATTCTTCAAATGTACATCATGGAAATGTTTCTGGCATCAATGATGAAGTTAATCCCTTTGCTACTCCTGAAGATGCTCCATTTGAAAACATATTTGCTACTCCTGAATCATCATCAGAACCATCTTCTTCAGGAGACATCGACTCAGCTACCTCAGTTCCTCAACAAATGCCACATGAACACCTCAGAAAATGGACTCACGATCATCCATTAGACAACATCATTGGTAATCCCTCTCGTCCTGTATCAACCCGGAAACAACTTGCAACAGATGCCTTATGGTGTTTCTTCAACTCCGTACTATCTAAGATCGAACCAAAAGATGTTAAAACCGCCATGAATGAAGACAGCTGGTTCAATGCTATGCAAGATGAAATTCATGAGTTTGATCGTCTTGATGTATGGGAGTTAGTACCTGCTCCAGACTGTGCTATGATTATAGCTCTAAAATGGACATTCAAAGTAAAACTTGATGAGCATGGTGATGTATTGAAGAACAAGGCTCGATTAGTTGCTAAAGGATATCGTCAAGAGGAGGGTATAGACTTTGAAGAATCTTTTGCTCCAGTTGCTCGAATCGAGGCAATCAGAATCTTTCTGGCTAATGCTGCTAGTAAGAACATGGTAGTTTATCAGATGGATGTAAAGACGGCATTTCTAAACGGAGATCTTAAAGAAGTCGTCTACGTCAGCCAACCTGAAGGATTTGTGAATCAAGAGCATCCTACCCACGTTTATCGTTTGAAGAAGGCTCTTTACGGTTTAAAGCAAGCTCCAAGGGCATGGTATGATACACTGTCAAAGTTTCTTCTATCAACCGGATTCATCAAAGGAGCAGTTGATCCTACATTGTTCACCAGGAAGTCAGGCAAACATTTGATTCATGTTCAAATTTATGTTGATGATATTATTTTTGCCTCGACTGACCCAATGGAATGTGATCGTTTTTCAAATGAAATGAGTTCAAAGTTTCAAATGTCAATGATGGGACAAATGTCATTTTTCTTGGGGTTACAAATTTCTCAAAGTCCCGGAGGCATTTTCATAAATCAATCTAAATATGCAACAGAGATTTTAAAGAAATTTGGATTTGATTCAAGTGACCCTGTTGACACCCCCATGATTGACCGAACCAAACTAGATGAGGACCTCTCAGGGATCATGATTGACCAAACGAAATATCGGAGTATGATTGGATCCCTGATGTATCTCACTGCTAGTAGACCAGACATCTTGTTCGCTGTTTGCATGTGTGCTAGATACCAGGCTAAGCCTACTAAAAAGCACCTTGAAGCAGTTAAACGGGTCTTTCGGTATCTCCAAGGAACCATCAATATGGGACTATGGTACCCGAAGGACACCGGTATGTCACTAACGGCCTATGCAGATGCTGATCATGCAGGTTGTCAAGATACTCGTCGAAGTACGTCAGGAGGTGCTCAGTTTTTGGGTGATAAGCTTGTGAGCTGGTCTTCAAAGAAGCAAATGAGTACTTCTATTTCCTCTACAGAGGCTGAATACATAGCCATGTCATCTTGTTGTGCTCAAATCTTATGGATGAGATCTCAATTATCTGACTATGGCTTTGAATTCAACAAAATCCCTCTGTACTGTGATAATAAAAGTGCTATTGCTCTCTCATGCAACAACGTTCAACACTCAAGAGCAAAGCATATCGACATTCGACATCATTTCATTAGGGAACAAGTGGAAAAAGGTGTGGTGGAACTATATTTTGTGAGGTCTGAATATCAGTTAGCAGACATCTTCACCAAAGCTCTTCCAAGAGAACGTTTTGAGTTTATTCTTCCACGACTTGGCTTGAAAAGCCTTCAACCAGAAACTCTCAAACGTATTCAGGAGGAAGACGAGGAGTAAAGGTCTATCTTCATCTATCTCTTGTATATATCTATTCGAAAAACAAAATACAAAAATATAAAACTTTCAAAATCCATAAAAATTTGAAAAATTCGAAAAAAAAAAAAATCTTCAGAAAATATTGTCATTTTGTCATGTTTCTCTCGATTCGATAATATCTACGGTCTTGATGTTGTCATTCAAAGAAAGACACGGGTCTTTAGATGTTGTTCGAATTTTTATATATAAAAAAAAAAAAAAAAAAAAAAAAAAAAAAAAAAAAAAGAAAAAATTTGGGAGAAAGAGAAAATATGGTTTATTGTCTTTTCAGGCAGTAACCCGGTTTTAAAAGAAAGAACAGAGCCATGTTTTATCATGTTTTCAAAATTCCATGCTCTGATTCTATAAACATTTATCTGCTGAAAACTAAATGCTTTGAAAAATAACTCGATCTCTATTTTTGATAATCATCAGGACTTATTTGTCAAAATATCTATCTCTCAATCAACAACCTACGTCATTGATTGAGGGGGAGAATGATTTCAATTAAATTAAAAAGTTATTTGGCATTAAATTGTTTTCAAAAGATGTACATGCATGTTTTTATCAATGGAGTTTAAAGTCTTAAAATCCGATCCTTATCAGTTAAAACGCTTTCATAATCAAGTCACAATTCCCCTTAAAAGCTTTCAAAATCAATTTAAATCAATAAAAGATCACAAATCTCAAATGATTTGATAACTGTGATCGGGGGAGAATGTGTGATTTAAATTGGATTTAAACTGATAATTAGGTAAATGGTTTTATAAGGATGTACATGCTATCCTGCCCACATGTGACAAACGATTTCAAATTTTCCATGCACATGTTGAGGGGGAGCATCTATCTTAAACCTATGATCTGAAATGTGATCAACTTTTCTAAATGTGCAGGTTCCCTCTAGTATGTGCAAAACTCTTTTCAAACCTCGAGGCACATATTGAGGGGGAGCAAATTTATGGAAACCTCATCCTTCCCGGAAATGCTAAATCTACTTGATTTGATGAGGGAAGTGATGTTGATATCTTTTAGAAAATGGTAATCAAAGAAGTTAATTCTTTCTCTTGCCTCCGTGTGCAAAACATTTTCAAATACTTGATGCACATGTTGAGGGGGAGTTCTCGTTCTAAAAATATCAAAAACAATTCAGGTACAAAATGCTTTGATAATATATCACGAGTATCTGAATTGATTTTCAAATGGTTTTCAATTGGATCCAATGGCAGATGAACAATACCAAATTGACCGACCAACTTTACTTTATGAACGGTGATATAAGGATGATAAGGTTAGGTATTGGTTCCCATGATCCGCCAGAACCGGAGGGATCTACCCAGGGACAATCCACTAGTTAGTGTAGAAGTCCTTGGGTATGATGATAAAAGGAGAAAAATGAGATAAGGGAAGAGTGCGGACTAAGACTGAGCTAGTACTGGAATAAACCCAACAAGGTTCTAGTTATGAAGTCTCGGTAAGCACTGAAGTGGTTGAAGAATTAAAAAGAATTGAATGAGAAAAGGGTGAAAACAAATAGCCCTCCATTTATTCAACCTTAGGGCAGAAACCGGGTTCACTTCATATGCTACTGATGGTAACATCGGTATTGAAGACAAGACGTCATGGACCCAATGACGCACTG
Organism: Chrysanthemum seticuspe; assembly: GCA_019973895.1. NCBI lineage: Eukaryota > Viridiplantae > Streptophyta > Magnoliopsida > Asterales > Asteraceae > Chrysanthemum > Chrysanthemum seticuspe. The sequence goes on from BPTQ01000003.1 coordinate 120,126,262, forward strand.
CACTTCAACTTTCCAAACCACTCAAGTTCCTCTTAAAAGGGCTTGTTTCATTCTCACGGGGAACCAACATTATCTATCGACTTTCTCTTAGAGATGGTTGATATTGAAGAAGGAGACCCTCTCCCTAGTCTCCGTTACAGGATCCAAATATGCACAAATTGAGTCTAGAGCCTCGAGATCATCAATAAATCTCATTAGGACACTTTCAATGAAGACTCTCTGTTTCACACAATGTGGAAAAAGACATTATATCTTGAGTCCTACGCATTATCCTTGTGGTATTGCCAGAACATCTGAGTGATGTGTTTACACTCACAATGAAGATGGAAAGCCTTCTGGAGCCAACATCAAACAAGATCCTGGTAGGTGGCATGTGAGATTCATTATATGAATCAACCATGTGACAACTGAACAGAAACAATGGGGCGATTCAATTTCTTGAATCAATCCTGGTTCAGGTTAGGGATTGACGGATACCTTTGAAAAACCGGTCTTTGTGCTTAACAACTCTTTTCTTTAGCACATCGACTGTGTACTCATTTTTCAAACCAAAAGGTGTTTTATGATTGATAATTGATTTTCATTAAAACCTTCGCTGTATTGCAAAAACAATTTCTATTGAGCAATACTCGATTGTTTTTCAAATATCTTTTCATCAATCAGTGGACTTAAATTCGCTGGTTCACTCACTCCGTGTTGTCTTCTTTGAGACGTTCCGGTTTGAGAACAGCTAGAACAGCTGCGAAACCCTGTCAAGGAGATTCTTAGGAATCCTACCTGATCACAGGCAGTACTTGTACTGATCAACGGGGAACCGTGGGCCGTGTACCTCAATTCAACGAAAGTGATCAAAGACACTTTCGTGCAATTTGTTGCTAACTGTTGTATGCAGGTACGCCCGACGTTTGCAGCTGATCAGAATGAAGCGGTCAATCCACAGCCGCATGCTCACTTAACACATTCAACTCTAAGAAATCATGATTAGTGCATCAATGACTCTGATATTTTCACTCCAAGCTTCTGCTACGCTGCTGCCAATATCTTGATTCAACAAATGCTTCCGCTACTCTGATGAGAAGATGTCATGATCCAGAATGTGAGCATGTCGGTCCCAAAGTCACAACATCACAAAATACCAACACCACAAAGGATGTGTCAGAGATTGTTGATAGCTGATGATCTCAAAAGATGGCTCAAAATGACTATCACGTGGATCAGTAAAAGACCTCCACTTGAAGTAACCAAACATGCAATGTGAAGAATCAATGACTACGAGCTTAGGAGCAAAGGACTACATCAAGAATGCAAGATCAATTGTTAAATGTAATATCTATTTGTATTCAATGTAATTTTGGTACATGATTGAGGTGACCTCCCTTAGGGGGAGATTGTTAGGAATTAGAAATTCCCGGTATTAAAGAGTCGGTCACCTCAAGTATATGTAATCGTTAGAAAGCTCGTAGTCTTAGTTCTTTTAAGTTAAGTAGTAATTTAGTTAAGTAACACCGTGGAGGACGGACGGGTCTTTACCCACTGTATGCCTGATCCACAGCCCAAAGTGTGGCGAGTTATGTAAGACTATAAATACTCTCTACCTTCCAAGGTAGAGAGTTGGAGCTCATAATAATATCTTTCACTTTCTCTCACTAAGTTCCCTAAACCTCTAACTTTCTCTCTCTAGAATTCCATCTATATGCTACTTTGTGTTATGGTTTGATGTGTATGTGAAAAGTTATATCTTACAAAAAACATTCAAACCAAATCCTGAAGTTTCCAGTGCAGAATATAAAATTAATGATACTATTATGAGTGTTGTTGAATATCATCGTCAAGAGGAATTAGATGCAGAAGACGAGAGTCGATCAAAATTAAAAACTGTTGTTTACAACAAACCTTTTAATTATTCAAAACCGGTCACTTTTGTCACACCAACGGATTCTTATAACACACCAAGGGTTATCATAAAAACACCTGAGTCTTCTAATGTTAATCCCAAACCAGATTATGCACAAATTTATGGTCCTTTACCTTCCATTAGTGAAGTAAACTCAAAACCTGAAAATCAAAAAATTCTTAGATATTTTGACATTTTCATGGCTGACCTCAAAACTTTACAACATGAGATAGAATATCATTCTGAAATCAAAGTTCAACATTTTCAATCGCCTCTGGCGCGAGAACAAAGAGACAATTTTCAGAAAAATCTTTTACCAAATGTTAAAAATTTGAAAAATTGTGCATTGTCTTGGGAACGGGACTTTCATAAGGAACTTGGAGTGCTGAAGGTCGTTTTCGAGAAAACAGAAACATCTATTTCTAACACTAAACGTAAAAAGAAAATGTTGAGAAAAGATGTTGATCGACTCTTGAATGTGCTGATATCCATAATGTTGTGTTATTCAATTCTTTGCCACATGTATCTGATTATATCTCTGCTGATACTGTTGATAAGAGTGTAACTGTTGAGAACACTGATAATGTGCTTCAGATCGAGTCTTTAAAAGCTGAAAATGAACGATTGCTTAACGAACTTTCCTATGCAAAACGTCGTCTTAACTGGTGTCAAAAAGATATTCACAATAAACAACTTGCTTTTCAAAACAAAATCGCTCAGTTGTGTGCAAAATCTTCTGATCCTAAAATTGAGCAACTGGATGATCAAAACGTGTCTTTGAAAAGTCAAATCTCAAAATATGAACAAGAACTTGTAAAAGTTAAACAGGAATATGGTGTCATATTTGATTTACTCAATAAGACTCGTCATGAAGCATCAAACGAACTTGATCACTATCTTGCTCACACTAGAGAAGTCATGAATTTTGCTGGTAATATTCGTTCTGAAAATCAAGATTTGATTCAAACTATCTCTAAGTTAAGAGAAATGTTAGGAAAGTATGAACAACTTCCGCCTACCGTGATTAAGATAATAGAACCAGTCACACTTAGTAATCGTGAACCTAGAAAACCTACTGCCAAATCACAAGTTGCTAACGTGCTTCCTTCTACTGAAACATGAATAGTTGCGTCTTTTCCAAACGTCCGCACTTCACAGCCTAGGAGCACTCAATCGAAGAATAGGAAGTTGCGACCTAAGAAAAGATCAATAAGGAATGCTCAAGTAGAAGAACACCCTAGGACTATGAATAAGACTCACGTTGCTTCCACTATAGATATTGCGTCTGACAAATGTAATTGAAATAGTGATGTAACGAATGCTAAACCTTTAAGCACTTTTGATATTCAGTCTGATGCACCTTGTGTTATTTGTCGTAAAAGTATGAATTCTGATTGTCATGACAAATGTGTTGCTAAAGCTATAATCTCTCATTTACGGAATCCTAAGAATCGGAATACCTCTAGGCCCAATAAGTCTGTGCTTGGTAGACCGCCTTCATTAGATACAAAGGCAAGCATTGCTGTCCCTGTAGTTCCAGTTTCACCTCCTAAGAATGTAGTACCACCTAGTGCATTCACTAAGACTAAAGAAAAGAGTAGTTATAGATGGCAGAAATGGATATATAACACACTAGGATTTAAATGGATGCCTAAAATTATTAATGTGTGTATGTCTAATATACCTGCTTCGGAACCCTCTAACATTTCGGGTTCCACATCTACTTCTATTCCATCTGTGTCGTCTGTGTGTAATGCAGGTGATACAGATCATTCTCTGGATTGTTGATAGCGGATGTTCCCGACACATGACAGGCAACCTTAAACTGTTATCAAACTTTATTGCAAAGTTCATTGGCACTGTCAGGTTCGGGAATGATCACTTCGCAGCTATCATGGGCTACGGAGACTATATCAATGGGAACATCGAAATCAGCAGGGTTTACTATGTGGAAGGCCTCGGTCACAATCTGTTTTCAGTAGGTCAATTTTGTGATGGAGATTTGGAGGTTGCTTTCCGGGAGAAAACTTGTTTCATTCGTGATCTACAAGGAAATGACCTTCTGTCTGGCTCGCGTAATTCTAGTTTCTACACTATCTCTATGCAAGACATGGTTGCTTCATCTCCCATCTGCTTACTTTCAAAGGCAACATCAACAAAATCCTGGCTATGGCACCATCGTCTCTCACATCTAAACTTTCAATCCATCACCAACCTTGCTCGACACAAACTCGTTGAAGGACTCCCATGATTCCGGTATTCAAAAGATCACCTATGTTCAGCTTGTGAACAAGGGAAAAGCACTCGTGTTCACTTTCCTTCAAAGGTGGAACACAACTCTCAGCATGTGCTTCATCTTCTTCACATGGATTTGTGTGGCCCGATGCGCGTGCAAACGATCAATGACAAACGCTACATCTTAGTAATTGTTGATGACTACTCACGATGGACTTGGGTCTACTTTCTTCGAAGCAAAGACCAAGCTCCACAAATGATCATCACCTTTCTCACGAAAATACAGGTTCAGCTCCGCAACACCGTCAGGCTAATCAGAACAGACAAAGGAACTGAATTTGTTAACCAAACCCTTCGTGAATTCTATGAGAAAGTGGGAATTCATCATCAAACATCTATTGCACGTACACCTGAACAAAACGGAGTTGTTGAAAGACGAAACCGAACGTTAGTGGAAGCTGCAAGAACAATGTTAATCAATGCTAAACTTCCAGATTACTTGTGGGCAGAAGCTGTATCTACTGCATGTTATACTCAAAACCGTTCTATACACAAAACGCCACAACAAAACACATTTCGAGCTTGTCCACAACCATACACCGAATCTCAAACACTTTCATGTATTTGGATCCCTTTGCTATCCAAATAATGATCGTGATGATTTTGGAAAGCTCAAAGCCAAAGCTGACATTGGAGTCTTTATTGGATATTGTGAGAATTCTAAAGGGTACCGGATATGGAATCGTCATACAAAATAGGTTATGGAAACGATTCATGCTCATTTTGATGAACTTACGGAAATGGCTTCTGAGTATAACAGCTTAGAACCCGGTCACAACCGTTTAAACTTCCCTCAACCCCCATCATCAGCTGAAGAAAGCCCCCAGCTCACTCGTCAACAAATGGAAAGATTATTTGCTCCTCCGTTCAGTGACGATATTGATGAACGTGCTCCAGGTGTATCCGTTGTTTCCGCTGCACAACCTGATACTAATCTTATACCTGATACACCTGCTACAACAACTACTGTTGAAGATGCACCTACACTAGTTGACTCCAACACAACAGTTGAACAAACCGCTTCCAACAATGATGAACCGGCTGATGATATTCTGAATGAAGTACCCCCACCTGCAGATTTTGATCCAAATGCGTTCTTTAACCCGTTTGCTAATGAGACTGCTGCACCAGATGTCGCAGAATCGTCAACAAACCATTTGAATCCTCAGAATCTACACAATGTATACCAACATCAACCCTCTACACATAGATGGACAAAAGACCATCCTCTGGAAAATATTATTGGCAACCCGAACCAACCAGTCGTTATGAGACAAGGTCTTCACTCAGATGGTGAACATTGCATTTATCCACTCACCGTCTGCCAATCTGAGCCCAAAAACATAAAAGACGCAATGACAAAAGACACCTGGATTAAATCCATGCAAGAAGAACTCAACCAATTCAAACGACTTGAAGTATGAGAACTGTTTGAAAGTCCAACAGGGGTTTACGTCATCGGTCTAAAATGGATTTGGAAGAACAAATTGGATGCTGAAGGAAACGTAATCCGAAACAAGTCACGTCTAGTTGCTAAGGGTTATTGTCAGGAAGAGGGAATATACTTTGAAGAATCTTTTGCTCCGGTTGCTCGTCTTGAGGCTGTTCGGATATTTCTCGCGTTCGCGGCTCATATGAATATGACGGTCTATCAGATGGATGTCAAAACTGCGTTTCTCAATGGACAACTTAAAGAAACGGTTTATGTCACCCAACCAGATGGATTCGTTGATCCTGAGTTCTCGAACCATGTCTACAAACTGAACAAAGCTCTTTATGGTCTCAAACAAGCCCCTCGGGCATGGTACGATAAGCTATCATCTTTCCTCATTGCTAATAATTTCACCAAAGGTTCGGTCGACCCTACTCTTTTTATACAATATCACGGGGCACATATATTAATTGTTCAAATTTACGTGGATGACATCATTTTTGGGTCTACACATAAAAAGTTTTCAATCGCTTTTGCAAAACTAATGAAGAAAAATTTTGAAATGTCCATGATGGGTGAACTTACGTTCTTTCTAGGATTGCAAGTTCATCAATCACCCCGTGGTATTTTCTTGAGTCAGTCCAAATATGCCCTTGAATTGTTAAACAAATTTGGAATGAAAACCTGTGACACTTATGCAACACCAATGGCTCATACCAAGAAGCTAGATGCTGATTTACATGGGAAATTAGTTGACCCTACCAAATACCAAAGTATTATTGGGTCTCTCATGTATCTAACAGCTAGCAGACCTGATATTGTATTTGCCGTTTATCTATGCTCCCGTTATCAGTCGCGACCAACTGAAACCCACCTCTCTGAGGCTAAAAGAATCCTCCGATACATCAAGGGAACCATTAACTTGGGGATCTGGTATCTGAAGGATTCTGGTTTTGAACTAATCGCTTTTTCAGACGCTGACCACGCAGGATGCTTAGACTCAAGGAAAAGTACTTCAGGAGCACTAAAATTTCTTGGTGATAAACTGGTGTCTTGGCAATCAAAGATGCAGGAATGTACATCGCTGTCATCAACCGAAGCAGAATATGTAGCCATGTCCGCGTGTTGTGCTCAAGTCATCTGGATGAGAACACAACTCAAAGACTATGGTTACGTATTTGACATAATCCCGATGTACTGCGACAATCGGAGTGCCATTGCAATCTCGTGCAACTCAGTCCAGCACTCGAAATCAAAGCACATCGATCTGCGTTATCATTTCATTAAGGACCACGTGGAACAGGGTACAGTTGAATTATACTTCGTGGGTACTGAATACCAATTGGCAGATCTGCTCACCAAAGCCTTGCCTCCCGCTAGGTTTAATGAGTTGGTCCACCGGATTGGTATGAGGTGTTTGACACAAGAGGAATTGGATGACCTCCTAAAACAGTCTTAAAAACCTGTCAAACACCAAAATATCTTTTGTAAATATTTTTCCAAAAACAAAATACAAAAATATAAAACCTGATAAAACAACAAAAATATTCTTCTATCTATATCTCTTCAAACATGGCAAGTACATCTCTTCCGTCAACACTCAAATCTCTCAAAATTCAGTATTTTTCCGATCAAGTGTTGAGGGGGAGAAAATTAATTCTTAACTGTTTCAAAATAACTGTGTACTTGCATGTTATCATATCCCGGTTGTTTCTTTTATCAATGGTGGTAAATCTTTCTGGTTCAATGACACTCCTCGGACTAAAATTTATAACATTTCATCATTTTCTTAAGTCGAGGGGGAGTGTCGTCAAAGTTATTTCCTAAAATCTTTGTTTGGTAACCATAATGGAAGTTAAATGGCTTTGTAGGAAAAAGGAAAAGGTGGAGGGACCAAAACTGTCAAAATGTTAAAGTCATTTTAATAAAAACACTCTCCACCTAACATATTCATCACATTTATTACTCATAAACCTAACCAATCCTACGCACGAAATTCGTTCTTCAAATCTGTGTTTCTGATCATCAGTTTGTAAGTTGTTTCATGATCTTAACATGTTTACAAACATAGGTTTTGATTTTTACACGAATCCAACAGTCAAATTTTTGTCTATGATTGTTTTTGTGTTCTACGCATAAGCGTAAGAACTCATAATCAAGAATGGGTGTTTGTGGTTAAAAGGATTGTGTCAAAACATGTCTTTAACATCAATGACACTAATTCTATCCTCCAAATCCACCCAGAAACACGAATTGAAAGTTTTTCAAAATTAGGGTTCTTAAGTCGAATTGGGTGTTTTCAAATGTGAAGGTTTATGGTCAAAAAGATTGTTGTGAATTGTTTATATCATGTTGTATTAAAGATTTCCAGGCCCTATAACAGCCCAGAAACACTAATTAAGTCAGAATTAGAAATTAGGGTTTAATGTTCTTGAGTTTGGGTATTTTTGATTCACCATGAATTGAGTGTTAGAATTTGGTTATTAGACTCTCATAACATCTAAGACCTACCAGAAAACGTTTGGTGCAATTCCTATGGCTAGAAATCATATGCGTAATTTTTAAACTCTAGGGTTTTGACTTACGCGTATGACTTTCTACGCATAACATGTTTAAAAAGCTTTCATGCCATAATCTGTTTTTAGAATGAATATATGTGTTAAGATTGATGATATGATGATTTTTATTTAAGGATTGCTACTCGTACAACTCAGAATCAGGGTCTTTGTTAATCTACGCATAAGGATCACCCTACGCGTAGACAGTTATGCGTAAGAGAAATCCTACGCGTAACTATTACGAGTAAGATTCTACAATGGGACTACGCGTATCCTGTGAAGGATATGCGTAAACAGTGACCTCTACGCATAAGGTCTACTCTTACGAGTAAGCCTTACGCGTAAGGTTTATATACGCCTACGCGTAAGCTCTACGCTTAAGGTCCCCGTTTCCTACGCGTAAGCTAGGATCCTACGCGTAAGCTTTCGTCTACGCGTATATCATTACTGTTTACGCTTAACTTTTCCAAATCTACGCCTAAGCCTTGATTGACCTTCATTATGAATTGTTACGTGTACAAACTTGTTAATAAACAAATCATATCGTCACGAAACCAATAATGTCACTAATAAACTTAAACGTTTGATATGTTGTGAACTATAAGTGATAACATAAACTTTAAAACTTAAAGTTAACTAACCCACGAAATGTTTCACGACGTCATTGGACTATTGGACATACAAGTGACTTAGGACTCGTAACAATCTTTAACACTGTACATTCAATAATTAGACAATAAAAACCTTCTGTTGACTAACATTATGTCTTTCGATATGTTGGTTTTTTTGGCTAATGTTATTTCAGATCTCGACATGGCTGCTCAAATGAATGTGGATGCACCAGAAGTTCTCACAATTGCTGACATCTTCCCCAATGGCTATCCTAGAAAGATTGGAAAGAACAACCTTAGGGTTGACTTTGAAACCCTCACTTGCTCAGAATCTTCTTGTCTCATTGCTGTGGATATTCTAAGGAATCATCCCTACCAGAACATGCTCTCACACTCTGCTACTGTACCGGAAATCTACATTCAGCAATTCTGGAATTCTATGCAGAGGATCACAGGTCAAAGTGCAGTGACAGTGACACTTAATCACAAACAAGTCACCATCACTCCTGCAGACTTACGGGCGGTTCTTATCATTCCAAACATCGTGCCAACCGACTTCTTTGCCACACCTACTGAAGAGACAGTTCTGAAATTCCTGATTGATATTGGCTATGATGAAGCTTCAGGAATTTCCACTAAGCACTCTCATGTGGAGCTTAAGAACATTCCTCAACCGTGGAGAACCCTATACATCATCATCACCAAATCGGTCTCTGGTCGTGATAGTGGCTATGAGCATCCTAAGCTCATGGAACTACAAATTTTCTGGTCATTAATCAACAAAAAGGACATCGAAATTGAAGCACTGTTATGGGAAGACATGATGTCATTTCACAAGAAACTTGGCTCAAAGATTCCCTATGTCAGATACACTAAACAATTGATCCAGAGAGCACTTGGACTTCATCCTGATATCCCCAAGCGGCTCAATGACCCAGATAATCACGACATGTTGACTGAGCCTATCCTATCTGTCAGAATCAAAGAATCGTCTACAAAGAAACAGGGTGCGGTGTTACCTGATCACCTTCTGACTAACGAAATCAAGAAGCTTGAAACGTACAAAAGGTATCGGGTAGCAGTAAGAGAAGGCAAAGTTGGTCATCTCGATGAAAAACCTTCTGGAACACCTACTCGAAGAACCAGAAGAGGAAGTGCTGGAAGTGCAGTAAGCACAGAGAGTCAAAGGAATGTTCCTCTTTGGCTCCAAAGAAGAAAGTTCCCTCTCAGGAAGCTGTTCCTATTCCTACATCTGAACCACCAAGAAAGCTACTGGACGAAAGCTCTGAAGATACACAATCAGATGAGGAGGTCCACTACTCTGAATCTGCAACCGTACCACCCTCTCAGTAGCAAAACCTCCTAGTCCTCCAGCTAAACATAGTAAAGGGAAGACTCCTGTTCTTGTGCCTTATGATGAAAGCTCAGATGAAGATGAAGAGCAACTGGATACTTCATACAGGAAGAAGTTTAAATTCGTCATACACCTTCAAAAAGCTGAAGAATTTGCTAAAGACCAAATGGGTGGCCCCGGAGGATCAAGTGGTGATGCCCACTCTTCACCAGATCCTGATGCGGTTAATCGACCAGATAAGGGATCTGGTGCCACCACTCTTGTGCAACAACAAACGCTTGTGGAGGAGTCTATTGATTATAACATTGAGGAACCAGAAAAGGATAAGACTGAGAAAGAAAAGACGGATGAAGAAGCTCAGGCTCAGATGGAAGAAAAGGCTAAACCTGGACAAGATAACGAAGAGAATTATGATGATTATCTTCTCAACAGTCCAACTCGTTCCAAGGAGGATACTTTTGCACCTCCAAAGGACCCTGAATCTCCTCACATCTCATCATCATCAGACTCATCCTCTCACTCTTCACCACCACCGTAAAAAAGATCAACCAAATCAACATCCAAATCAGTGAAGAAACCACCTCGATCTTGGATTTCTCATACTCATGAAAGAATTGTGAAAGTTGTCCAACAACTCAGAAAGAAGGACATGCTCCACAGAAAACTGAATTGGTTTGCTGACCAAATACAGTACTTACATGATGAGAATGACAAGATGCAGAAAGAAAGGGAATTCGTTAAGGAGTTCATGAGAAGTCATCGTCAAGAGGAACTAAACGAAATGATCGAAGGTTACACTAACAAGTACCTTCTGGATATCGTTCCTAAAGTCACACAGGAGATGTTTACCAGACAACTATATCCGAATCTTATGCGGATAGCCAAGCAAACTATAAGATCAACACCTTTAACCGTCACAATCAATCCATCTGATCCTGTAGTTTTCTCGGACAATGAATTGGTGGCCAAGCTTGTCACACAAATGTCTAAACGATCTGGGACATTTACTTCTGATGAAGGAAAGCTGTTTCAAGCATTGCTGGACTACCAACTCAAAGAAGCATGTAGATTCGAAGCAGAAAGGCCAAAACGTCCTAGAGACGATGAAGATAAGGATCAGGATAAGAATGATGAAGCTAAACGACAGAAGAAGTCTAGTGAATCATCTTCTATGTTACCTCCTCCCCAACGGACTCCTTCACAACAAAGGTCACCTCCTCGTTCTTCTACAGATAAACCTCAGGATTCTTCTGAATTACCACCCGAGACTCAGAAAACCGGTGATCACTTTGAGTATACGGGTGGTGACGATGAAGAAGTCCTTGAGCCCCTACAACAACCCACCTCTCCCAAACAAGTACAGAAACCAGGATCATCATCTAGGCCTTCGAAAAAGAAGAAGAAGACGCCTCAGACTGACGTTGTATCATGGCTAGACGATGATAAAACAGAGGAATTTGAATGGTTCTCTACACTTGTTAACTCCACTCCCTACCCTGAAGAAGGTCAAGATCTGGTAGACGGTAACACATTGGAGCATGCCAAAATTCTGCAAGAAAAGTTCCATGTGAAGAAGATGACGAAATCCTAGTTGAAGCGAATCAAGAATGAAGCATTTCAATTGTTAAAAGACAACTCCGAAAGTGCCCTCGAGGTCGAATATCACCTTGACAACATTGCTCGAGCGTTGTCTAACAACATGGATTGGCTCAACCCAGAAGCAAACATCGACTTCACCAAACGGGACAATCCTCCATATTACACCGACTGGACCAAACCTCTACCAACAATTGGCCAACCAGATGAACCTAGGATTCCATTCATATATTTCTTCAACAAAGACCTTGAATTTCTTCTACATGGTGGCGATGGGTCAAGGAAATACGCTACATCTTTGACACTTCCATTCCCCGCAGCAATATACTCAAACTGCATAGCTATCGAGGAAAGAGCTAATCACTTATTCTCTAACAAAGTGGAAGCTTACGACCGAGATGCATTGTACGGGATTCATCATTGGCCGGAACGCCGAAGAATCTACTACAGAAGCTGCCAGGTTCAGAAGTCTCAACATGCAGTGTTCAGTACTAAGGATATCGTTGCCATCAAACACGTTGCTCTTTCATCTAAGTGGGACTACACTTTCCTAAAGAATATCGTGGTCAAACGACAAGATGAAAAATATTATGCATTCTCTGAAGCTGACTTTGAGAATTTGTCTATCAACGACATTGAAGACATGTACCTTGCGAAAGTACAGGGTCGCATGAGGTAATTTTCAACCGAAGTACAACGTGAATTCATCAAGTCACTGCTCATCTTCATCAGACGCAAAGTCATCAAGGAACGTGTAGAAGATCTCCAGCTGGCAGTTGAATCTTATCAGACCCCGTGTCAACTTCACACCACCTCAGCTAGATCTTCCCGACATCAACCAGCTCTCACAATATACACTCATCAGCAAACCTTTCGGCGTCGTTTACCGTAGTAAACTACAAAGAAATTGCTTAATGGCGTGTAGTGAACTTCACAAGTTTGGGAATCACACTTTGAAGATGGTTAGGGACGGAGTGGCTTATAGGTTGAAGGATATACGTCACAAGATTGGGTCTCCTAAGCGATGGAATTCTCAGGATCGAAGGGATGTGAGGAGGATCATCAAAATGATTGATGAAAGGTTGAATAGAAGGGATCAGTTCAGAACTTTGGAAAGCTTTGTTGGTGGTCGACCCAGGATGAACATCACCGGCTATCAACGCCCGGTTCGCACTCCTGGAAACATCACTGGACTTCCTGGTACCCTTTGAACTGCTTCTTTCATTATAAATTTGGATGTGTGATTAAATATGTTTATGGCTTGTGCACACATAACAGTGTACAACCCGTAATTGTCAAGAAAGGACCCTGTGGTACGCTTCAGTGCCACAATCCTTATAAAAGGAGCGAAAGCTTCTTACTTTTGAGTAAAACCTATCAAACCTTTCTTTATTCAAGGTTTTGCTCAAAAGAACAAGTACTTCCCCGTATGATTTTCAAAACCTCAACCGTTTTTATCACTTGTTGAGGGGGAGTATTTGAATTAAAACTTTGTTCACAATTTGTTCACAGTGGTCACTCTTCCCGCAACACTCGAAATGGTCATATTTATTCTCAACCGTTCAAAAATCACATTTTTATATGCCATTTTTTAGGGGGAGAAAATTGTGTGATAAGAAATATGTTGTGTAAATGTAAATGAATCTGTGTACTTCAGACTTAACCAACGAATTGACGGTACTAAAACTGTTAGTAACTCGAAAAGACTTGTCCGGGACGGGTAATAATTTCAAGCTAGTTCGCTAGTAATGTAAACGTGTCTCGCAAAGGACTTATCCGAGTAGAAAGTACCATTCGAGAAACTCTTGGTAGACATGAATTCTGACGGGTATGACAACCTTTCGAGCTTTGTCTACACCTTCAAGGTAGTTATTAGAACTAGTTGTCACCTAAAAACTGACAATGTAACTCTTTAACTATGCAACGTAACCGTGTCTCGCGGGAGATTGTCTATCTTGAGTTGATCAATTCAAAAGTGCGCGCTCTTCCCACACAGTGCAGATTTCCGTCAAAACTCTAAAGCACATGTGGAGGGGGAGTATTTATGCTAAAAGATAAAACTCTCACAGTGGTTCAAACATGTTTTTCATTTACAAACCCTTTGAGAGATTCTTCACAACAGTGGTTTTAATGGCAACATAGGTTAGTCATGGTGTTATAAGGTGACTAAGGTTAGGAATAACCGTCCTATGATCCGCCAGAGCCGGAGGGATCTACCCAAGGACATCACAAATAGTTAGTACTTAGAAGTCCTTAGGTACGATTATAAAAAGGAGAAAATGAGAATCGAAGAAAGAAGGAGTTGAAGAATCAAAAAGAATTGCTAAGAAAAGGGTGAAAAGAAATAGCCCTCCAGATTATTCAACTTAGGGCAGACACCGGGTTCAATTCATATGCTACTGGTTGTCACTTAGTGACACCGGTATTGAAGATTAAAAGTCGTCATGGACCCAGTGACGCATGCACTAAACCTTCTTAGCCACTCAAGTTTCTCTCAACAGAAGCTTGTTTCATTCTCACAGGGAACCCTACATAATCTATCGGCTTTCTCTTAGAGATTGTTGATATTGAAGAAGGAGACCCTCTCCCTAGTCTCCGCTCAGGAAAACCAAAACGCATTATTGAGTCTAGAGCCACGAGATTCATCAAAAGATCTCTTAGGAACACTTGACATTTCATCACTTGTTGATCAACAAATAAGATCATCAGTGGTTCATATCGAGTCCTTCACAGATCTTAGCAATCTGTCGAGAACATTTATGAGAGGTTCACAATTGTGATCCTCAGTGATTGAATGGAAACTCCTTCCAGGGTTAACATCAAACAGCCCTGACAGCAGGTCACTTCGGTAACTCCCCGTGGATTACGCTTAGTGTGTCTCAAACGGTCTACAGTCGTGAGGTGATGCTTCGGTGTACCTCAGCGACTCATCTGAACTGTAGATGTACTTCAGTACATCGCGCTATCTCACTTGTGGGACTCTAGTTCAGGAACGGCCTTTGTAAGAATTAGAGTTGTGTTTTCACACTATGCTGTTAACACTCTCGAAGTTCAAACTTGTAAGTGTCGGAATCCGCTTATTACTAACCGTTTGAAATGTTTTCTTCTTATGGAAGCTCCAGAGCGGGATGATCGTGCAGATTCTTCTCATGCTCACGCCAACATCATCACTAATGGAAGTTCTATTCAAATGCAACACAACAGTCAGAATGATTCTTCGTCAAACCAAAGAATCTACAAAGTTAAAGACTTAAAGAACTTCATCAGTATTGAATTCCAACGTCAAAGAGCGTGTGAGCATGTTGAAGAATGACGTGGAGACACTGGAGCAGCGAAGCAGACCTGAGGTAGACTTGATGCAGACAACAACATACTATCACTTTCATCACAAAGAACAATGATCAAAGAACTAAGTTAAAGATGACGTCAAAGCATAACTGTTCAAAGACAACTATCTCTCTACACTGGGGAGATTGTTCGAATCAAGGCAATTCTTCTCACAAGAAAAAAGAATGTCAGAAGACGTCAAAGCTACTATTACATCAACGCCTTCACCGTTTTTCATCACCAACACTTGAGGGGGAGATTGTTGGAATCACTCCTAAACCTTAATTCAAGTGTTTGTTACTCATATGTAATAGGTAGCTCATTATGGCCTTTATGTTTGTTTAAGGTCAAGCTTATGTAGAAGGCCCATAAGCTTAGGCCCATGTCCAATAAGGAAAAGGGAAGGAGTGGGAGTGTTTCCCTAGCTCCTTGCCTATAAATACTCTTGTAAACCTTCATTTGAAGGTTGGTTGTTCAATTTATCCTTTCACATACATCTCTACGCCTAAACCGTCTAAGTAATACGTGTGTGTGTGTTTGTTTATTGTTCAACCACCTCTATCTCTTTCTAAAAAGCTTGTGTTGTAAATCTAGTGACCTAACAATGATATATCATATGTGATACATCATTTGATATATCACATATGATATATCATCTGATATATCACATATGATCTATCACATATTATCTATCAAAATTATAAAAGTATAAAAATTAACACTAAAAAATGCTTAAAAGACCATCAAAAAAACTGGTTAAGAAACTAACAAACCTTATACAGTCCATCTTCTCTGTGAAAAAAGTTAATCGGCTCTTTTTCTTCTTCATTTTTATCATTATCATTAGCTTTTTTCTTAAATTTCTGTTTTTTCTTAGCTTTCTTCTTCTTCATTAATTCATCAACAAAATTTTTCTCTTTAATAACAGACACCTCAGATCCTTCAACCAAACTTTTGGTATCTATTTGGCAAAACCATGTCCCGGCAAATATTTCGGCTTGAACCAATTCGAAATGGGGACGAGTATAAACCTTTGACACATTATGTTCAATCTTAAGATAGGTTCTAAGTGTAGGAACATAATCAATTGACTTATGATCTAACCTCTCTTGTATATTCCTCTATTTTTCCATTGCCATCTTAAAACTATTCATAAAATTCATGAGAGTAGAACCGGAATTTATAAAATGAGAGAAAAAGGAATTCTCACTCTTAGACCTAGATGTTTTCCTCATTAAACCACACAAAGGGGAGTCCACAAAAAAAGCAGGAATCCAACATGAACGTATGCGAAACATCTTTGTTAACCACTTATGATTCTACAACTTAAACTCATCTAATAGCTTTCCCCATTGATACTCAAACTCATCAGGACCAATATACATATTCCACACAATTTGATTAAATTTCCTTTTAAAGTCAGTGTGATCATAAATTTTTGAGCATATCTGCAAACAAATATCACATATGATTTAACAAATGATTTACCAAATGAAAAAAGTATGAAATATCACATATGATAAATCATTACAAACTACAAAAAAGCAAATAAAATACAAGAAAGCACATAAAGTATCACATATTTTATAACAAAAGAAAATACAAGAAAGCACATAAAATACCTTTCCAGGAAGCTTTTGTGTAATATGCCACATACATAATCTGTGTTTCGATCCAACAAATTCTTGTTCAATCGCCTTTCTCATAGCCCCGTCCTGATCAGTCACAACGATACTAGGAGCTTTACCAAATGCTTTTATAAATGCTTTGAGCAACCAAATATACGAGTTTGCAGTTTCATTCTTCAGCAAGCCTGCAGCAACCGTAACACACTTCCGATGATTATCAATTGCTGTAAAAGGAACAAACATCATTTTGTACCTGAAAAACAAAATAAAAAATAGTTAAAAAAACAAATACGAAGAATAAAATATGATATATATCACTGAAATACTTACTTATTTTTCCTGTACGTAGCATCAAAAGAGACAACATCACAAAACTCTTTGTAATTGTACTTGGAAACTTCATTAGCCCAAACAATTGCAGAAAGCTTAGTATTTTCAACCAAGTAATCAAACAAAAAATCTGGAACATGCTTCTTTCTATTTTCCATCTTAGCTATAAGCATCTGCGCATCACTATCGCCTATATAACAATTCACACTCCTAAAAAAGTTCTTAAAGTCAACAGTTGTACCATGAACAAGAAAATAAGATCCCTTCAGACCAGTCAACAAGTGATGAGCTCTCGTTGCACCTATATTCATGCTAGAAGCTTTAACAATAAACAACTCCTCAGCATATGTTAATTGCCTTTCGGTCTTTGACAAATTCTTATATTCTTTACGTTCAAGCTCATGGTTATGTATACTATCAAAAACATTCAACTTGTATTTTGTAGAACCAGGAATCAACTCAAACATAACACGTGCTTTGCAACCTGTGATATGCAGGTTCAAACTTCTCTTCTGCTTGTCGCTATTCTCTAAATCTAGTGTGTCTACATGAATTCCCTTAGGACAGCCTTCCCTATTACACACAGGATACTTTTTCTTAACAATACCGCTCCTCAACCTTTTCTAACATGATTTCCTAACCACAAACCCTGCTTTTGAAGCATATTTCATAACGCACTAATGCACTCATCAACTGAATTATAAGCATTGCCCTTAGCTAATAAAACTTCCACATGAACTTTAGGAATATAATAAACCATTCCACCAGGAGTATCAAAATTAGAGTGAGTAGAAAATGATTCAGAAGTTTTCAAAGCATTCAGTTCTGAAAAACAAAAGCACAAATAAAAACAGTGATCAAGTAAAAATGAAATAACAAACACATGTTCTTATGATCACATATGATATAACACATGTGCTGTATGTAACAGATATATATCACTTCTGATATCACATCTGATATATCATATGTGATATCACATATGATATCAAATGTGATGCATAATATTATCAAAATAAAGTGCTTAATTCAATCAAAACATAACTAATAGCTTATTCAAAAGCATTAAACTGCTTAATCACAGTTAAAACTACTTAATTTAATCAAAACGTAAACTAATAGCTTATCATAGCTTAAAATGCTTAATTCATCAAAAACTAATTAGCAGCTTAGTTTCAATCTAAACGTAACTAATAGCTTATTCAGAGCTTAAAATGATTAATTCATCAAAAACTAACTAATAGCTTAGTTCAATCTAAACCTAACTGATAGCTTATTCATAGCTTAAAACTAACTTAAAACTACTTAATTCAATCTAAACCTAAGTTGAAACTGCTTAATTCAATATAAACCTAACTAATAGCTTATTCATAGCTTAAAAATGCTTATAAATATAGGGGTTTGATTAAATTGTTTTATAGCCTAAGGGGAATTTAATAAAAGTTTATGGAAACTTTTTATAGATTAGGATTTTTATTATTTTTAATATAAATATTTGAATCGTTGATAAGTCCTAAATTGTTAGAATATTTATCACATGATTATTGCTCATGTATTGTATGTTTATGTCTGAATTGATACTTAATTGCCTAAGTTTTTCAATTTCAGTTATTATGGAGCAATATTACAAAAGATACAGAAAATACATGATTTGGAGTTGTTTTTGATGATTCTGTATGCAAGCTGAAAAAGAGCATACTACGTATAAAACTCTGGCCATACCATATTCATATATGGGAAAATTCACTAAGTATTGGTGAATATTGAAGCAGCATATGGCATATTTAACTCTAGCAATATGTCGTATTTGAAAGCTCTACAGTCAAACCCCAAGTTAACTATTGAAGGCATACGGCGTATAAAACTATAGCCATACGCCGTGATGAGTGTCTAAATACTCATCATTTTTGTACTATCTAGACTGCAAAATCATCTGAAAACACTCAAAAATGCTTCAAAATGATAAAAATATCACAAATCAGTGTTTTATGTGTTTTAAATGCAAAAAGATCAAAATCAGATGAAAAACGTATCAAGTTTGCAAAATTGGCAGTTTTAGTCCCCCAAGTTTCAAAAATTGTCAAAAACAGTCCCTGGTATATCAAAATAAAGAAAAATGTCATTTAAGGTCCATGGGACTCAAAAAGTTGTCAAAACAAACCCTTCAAAGTTTAAAATTTGCAAAACTACAACTTTGGTCCCTCAAGTTTGAAAAATGTCAAAAATGGCCCCTGGAAAATTGGAAAATGTCAAGATTGGTCCTTGCATTATTGAAACTTGTCACTTATGGTCCTTGGAGCAACTTTTTTGAATTGGCAGCCTAGGTCCTTGAGTTTTCAGAATTTACACCTTAGGTCCTTGTCATATTAAAACCTTTATGCCATTTTGACCTTGTCACAAACCTTTGTGACCCCTGTCACTATACATTTTGGACCCCCCATCATATATTAGCCACCAGTCAAAAATCTGGTCAAATCCCCAACTTGGCGCCAAGTCCTTCTTCCCCAACAACATCCCTGAAATCACTCTTCCTCCCATCCCCCCTCCTCACCATATCACCACCCTTGTCCCCCCACCTCCACACAACTTCAAGATACATTAAATGCCCCCTCCCTCATCTCACTCAACCCCAACTGTTAAAGACCTTTTTGGCGCCAAAATCCAATGAAAGGCCAGGATCAGTTTTACCAATCCAATGGCCCTAAAATAAGGTGGGATTATCTCAGAGAGGAGAGAGAAATCATCTGGAACTATAAAAGAGCAAGAAGAAAGAAGAAAAGGGAGTAGATGTTTAGTCTTAAATTAGTCTTATGTCGTTTTTCTTAGTAATGTATTAGTTTAACTCAAAAATTGTAATATTTTGTTCCTAAGTATTAAACTCAAGTTACATTTTCAGTTTCATCAAGTTTTAATCATTAATTCCAAGTTTCATTCAGTTTCATGTTTGTGTGCTCACTGTTAAAAATTTAAGTTTCCATTTCATAAACCCAAGCTTCATATAGCTTGTTTATAGGTTTCAATAAGCTTATACAAGCTTTTCATAACTTTTTGAAAGCTTGCATTCAAGTTTCTAGCCAGTTTGGTTCAAGGTCAACAAAAGTCAACTTTGATTCAAAACTGGGATTGGTGATGATTAAAGTTGATGCAGTGTGATATTGGGTTAAAATAGGTTAGGTTAGTGTGGAATTTGGTTTGGTTTCAGTTTGCATACCAGCTGGGCATTTGTGAGTTCTTTTCTCACTTCCATTTTCTTTTCAAATATTGCATTTTATGCTTATAGTGTATCTGTGGTCATCTTTAATGTAAACCTGCTTAAATAGTTGCAATTAGGTCATGTGAAATCAGTTTGATCATTGGTATAAGCTGGAACAGTAGTTAGGTCATTTTGATTGCATATCAATGTTTTAAAGTAGTGTTTGGATTGGTTGGTTCATCTGTGATTTAGGCTGGCTCAGAAGTTAGAACTTGTATTTCTAGGTTTATTAAGCTCAAATGAACTCACTCTAGTCAGCATTTTGCACCTGTACATCATTTAAGTCAAAATTACACTAGTTCTGTCTCAACAGCTTAACTGTTGAGTTTTTATAAAATCTAAAGCTTATTGTGTGTTCAAAAATCATAGAGCTAGCTTGCAGTAGTTTCATTTTAACATATTACACCATATTCAGTTGAGAAATTAGCCTTAAATTTCATTTTGGTCAAACTTGCAATACTGTCTCCAAAAGTCAAAATCTGAAAACTCGGTTTTGGCCTAACTAAGGTGATTTTTCTTGGCTTCATCTTTAATCCAATTTCAGTGAAAATTGTTGCTTTGAAAAGCTCATCTGGTCTATTTTGTTGGTAGCATTTTTATACATTTTTGTGAAATTTTTATAAGTCTCAAATATGCTCATCAAATTAGCTTCAAATGCCCTGTGCACAAGGCATTGAACTGCACAGGTTTGTGCAGTTCTTGCAACCTTTGCACAGAGCTCACAAGAGCTTGTGAGTGGCTACTTTTTGGTTTACAAGCTCTTTGCCAGGTCTTGTTTAGGGTCCCATATCTGGTTTTAGGTTTTAGCTTATTGGTTAGCTTATTCCTTAGCTCAAAGTAGGCCACCCAAAATCTGTTTTTAGCTCAAAAGTTCAATTTCATCAAATCTGTTGTAATTTCAAATCAGTGGTTTAGGCTAGTTAAAACTTGTTGCATTTTGGTTACTTTAGCTTATTCAAGCTTCTGTATCAGTTTGATGCTTGTTTGGTCCTTCTAGCTTAATCTAAGTGCTTATTTTTAAGCACTTATCCTTGCAGTTTCAAATTCCTCCAAACAACCTCCTGTTTTTCCATTTTTCCTAGCTTCCTAATATAATTTTAGAGTTTTCCTGAAATTTTCATATTTTTCCAAGCTTGTTTGCTATTTTTCCTAATTTAAATTAGTTTTTAAGTATTTTTAATTAGCTTTTAATACAAATAATTAAGAAAAGCTTCAAAAAAATAAGTTTTCATTTTTATTAGGTTAAGATATATATATAAGTCATAAAAAGTATTTTTCCATAATTTTCTTAGCTTAAATAGTATTTTCTAGCATTTTAATTAGTTTTAAATAGTTTTAAATTAATAATAAATACATAAAAAGTCTAAAAAATATATTTTCAGTTTTAAAATAAGTTTTATCATATTTTAGATTTTTCTAAGTTATAATTTCATTTTTATAGGTTAATTTTGTATTTTCTTATATTTTAGTGCATTTTAAATACTTAATAAATAGTTTTTAATTAATAATAATTAATTAAATAGTTGTAAAAATAATTTTCCTTTTCTAATAATTTTATTTTATATTTAGGATTGTAAAAATGTATTTTTCATATCCGTAGGTATTTTCCTTCTTTATTTTCACGTTTTATTTTGTACGTTTACGTAATTTTCATTTAAACGTACGTTTTAAGTTTTAAACGTTCATCATTTTAAATATAGTGATAGCGTTTATTTAATATATTTTATCTTTTTAAGTTTCTTAATTTGTATTTAAGTCGCTTTAATTTATAAACTTTTTCAGTAGTATAATATTCAATCCAAATCCTTTCCGATCACTATCCTTAGTGATCATTCTATCGTCTGATCAAGTGTTTGCACACCATTGAGTCTCCGTGGGACTTAACGACCCGGGAATTCATTGTATTCTCCAGGACTTCATTGCATTTGTGCTTAAGCTGTTTTAAGTCTGTTACGGTTGGCCATTCACAAGTGGCCAGCTTGTGTGATTAGACTTGACTAGTTTAGCACAAATCACGCCGTATTAAAGATCTTATCCCCAGTCCAAGTATATCGAAGATTTGAAGGTATACGGCGTATATAACTCTGGCAATACGCCGTATTTAAAAGATATGCAAATTATGCTTGAAATATGCTTTCTTCATCAGCAATCAAGAAATCTTGGATACGCTGTATCCAATCCTGGAATGCCGTATCGGTGCCCTAACGGAAGCCTATAAATACAAACCTCATATGGGATTTTTAGGCATCATTCACTCGCTACTCATCATCAGAGCCGAATTTCACCATTCTAAAGCCCCAAGATCATTCCTAAGAGCTAGGAAATCAAGAATAGAAAGTCACGTATCATCACATTAGGTTTAATCAGTTGATTTGCATCAGTTTCATCATGATTTATGTTTTTTCTTTGTTTAAATTATCTGCTTATACTTTTGCATACATTAGGGTGTTAGCCATGTTTATGAATATTACATGATTGTTATTTATGTTTGTTAAGATTTAATGTTTTGTATTGTTTAGAGTATGTGTTTATCGTTCAATACGTGTTGGTTTATATGTTTGAGTATTTTAAGTCTAGTTATCGCATGGACCAAGTGGGTACTAGATGTATATTACAAGAACACTTAAGTTAGTTTAGTGCTCTTCAATCTAGTAACCGTGCAAGAGGAGTAGGTATCGCATGGACCAAGTGGGTACCACAGATACATGACCTAAATTAGTTGACACGACTTAATGCATGCTTGTAGTTTGATAGGTCCATGGACCAAATGGCCTAGGAGATTACATGTGTAGAGGGTAGATGCATGGACCAAGTGGTATAGTCTAGGTTAGATAAGAGTATAGGGGTATTGTCTGAACCAAGGAGATACTCCCCATACATCCTGAAGTCACCAATAGTTTATAATTAAATCATTGTACTAATAGACGGATAACTAAAGTGTAATAGGAGTAACATGGCTAGCACTACTTTCTCCTATTGATCACAACAAACGTAGTTTAATTTACTTTTCTGTTTTAGAAGTTTAATATAAATCAATCAATCAACCCCCCCCCCCCCCTCTTTATGTCTTTAAAACTCATTAGGTTAAGTCTAAGCATACAATTCCTAAGATCGATCTCATACTTAGCCCACTGGCTACATCTGCTTGGGTACAATGCCCGTGAAAGTGTGCCCCTTAAGGTATAATTCCGGCAACTATAAATTTACAAATTGAATTCAAAATACCTACAACAAAACACACATCAAGTTTTTGGCACCGCTGCTGGAGAATAGTTTAGTTTTAGGTTAATTTAGTGCATTTTGTATTTTATTATTTTTTTTGTTAGTTTTGTTTGTTTTTATTTGTTTTTCTATTTTCAGTTTATGTTAACTGTTTTCTGTCTTAGGTTAGGTATACGGCGTATTCACTTCCATTAGATACGGCGTATTGCTTCATACTCATATACTACGTATTGCTTTCCAGCATACGACGTAGTCATTGCTGATACAGATTAGTTTGTCTAGTTTAGATTTTTATTTTTTATTTTCATTTTAATTTTTAATTCAGTAGTTTGTTTATTTTAATTTTTATTAAAATTTTCTACAAAAAAAATATATAAAAATTTTAAAAATCGTTATTATTTATCTATATGGCATATTCATTAATTTTGATACGGCGAATCGGTTTTAAATTCAATATTCGTATTCTAAGAAATTGGAATATTGAGTATTGTTTTAAGATTGAATACGGTGTATACAGTTTTCTGTATACGGCGTATTATGTGAATAGTAACACCAAAAATATTTTATTTTTCGTATTTAGGGTTAATTTCTTTTTGTTTCTAGGTCACTAATAGTTCATGTTTTATTTCAGATTTATATTGACTATTGATGCACAGGAAAATCATGTCAAAGAAATGGACATCATGAACATTGATACTGATTTGTTCGACTATGAGATCACAACTAGCCTTCTTATGATCGCACCAAATTTTTTTACTCATGGCATCAATGTGCACGTTAACGTTGAAGAACAACTATTTATGAGATCTAATGATCACCCTAATGGAATTCCATGGACAACTAGGGAAAATGATGAAGAATTCTTAACATGGAGCTCGAAAATGCAAGAAATACAAGATGCATGGATCCCTTGGACCGTTGATGCATGCCAGGAAGAAGACATCTTATATTTCCTGCGTTGGAATGCTAAGATGATGAGGATTCATGGTAAGAAGGTGGCATTGAGTAACAATGAACGAATGAGTAATTGGCCAGTTTTTGTTTCGGAGTGTTATCGGTTGATACGATCGGAAATTTATAATGAGATGAAGAAAACGATGAAGGGCCGTGATATGAGATTTTACCACTGGACCAATACATGTCACAAGGATTTGAATATTTGAGCGAGAATGAATTGGAAGAAATGTGGGCGACTTGGTACAAAATGGACTACATGGATCTTCTAGCGAAATGTTTACGGTTTTCTGAAGGAGTAGAGGTAGACACTTGTGAATGTCTTCCCACAGAATAAGGTTTGCTATTAAAATGAAGAAGTAAGGGGACTGCTATAAAAAATAGAGACTATAATTGGGTCTGTGGGATTGATACCGAAGTTGAAGTCATTGGAAAAAAGATTGAGTCCAGTCACTTAAATTTTAATCATTGGCTTGACATAATGTATGTTGTACATAAGATCACTGATTGGAGAATGAAGAATAAACTCTATAATGAATGGGTCGAGATAGGTATAGAAGAGTTATTTGAAAAATACAAGAAAATGACAAGGGATACAGTGGAATATGAAACTCCGACTAATTATTAGTTGTTTGAAAGAGAATTCCATTCTGAGATTTTAGACTTATGGGATGAATGCATGGATAAAGAACACTACTAGACAAACAGGTTTTTCCCCGGTAAAATCCGTGGGAAAGGCCTTTTTCCACATATTTCACGTAGAATTATTCCGTTGGTAAAAACCTTGTGGGTAAATATTTTCCCACCAATCTTCCCACAGTCGTTGACTATTTTCACACCAGATTTGTCGTCCCTATTATGTGGGTAAAATTAGCCACGGATTTCTCACGTATATTTCCAACAGGTTTATGGCAAATTTCCTACTAATGTTCCACAAAAAAAATTTCCACAGATTTCCAACGATTTTCTCATGATAGATTTTTCATGGTTTTCACTCAACTCTTTCCAACTAATTTCCCACAAATCATTTTCCCACATATTTCCTATGTTTTTCCGACAAATAATTCCGGCCAATAATATTATGACGAACTATTTGTCACAAAATCAGTGGTTCATTCTTCTAGTATTTTGTAATAAAACATTTTATTGTATATCTGGTAATACGAAACTAGAATTCGAGTAATCATATCATCAAATGCATAAATCTGTTATGAAACAACAAACCAGTGGTCCAAACACTTAAATTTGCCTTCAAAATGACATAAGATACTAAAGTGCTATATGTTATGAAACAACAAATAGTTTATACATACTACAACGAAAATCCATACTTCTTCAAAAGCTCCTTGATTTCCCAGCGCGTATTTTCCAGCAACTCATTACCCATTTGTTTCTCATCGGGGTCTTTTCTTGGAAGAAGGTGCGAATCTTCGAGCATGTCTTTGAGTCTTGATAACGCTTCACGCGTCGTTCGGGGTCAAGGAAACTTCCTTTTCTTCGAGCAAGTTTTATAACACCCTAGGCAGTGAACCTAATCGTTGTAGTGTAGTAATTAGGGTAAGCCACGGGTATTGATATCGTTCTCTAGGGGAATAGGAATGCTAGTAGGGAGTTACTACGCTAAGGTTAAGGTTGAGGAAGATTATTTTTTATCTTTTTATATTTTATGAAAATGGAAAGGTACGAATCTCGGGTATTGAATTTGGGGGGGGTTGGTATTTCTACCGATTACTTCTACTATTATCTAATTATCTAAACTAAGGTTGTGGGAGTCTATGTCTAATTAATGTGTGCTCGTATGATAGTTTAAAGATGTGTTTACTTAGTTTGTATTACTCCTTAATTATCTCCTATTGATGGTTGAGTGTCACGTCTTATTCCTAGTTGCGTTGTGTTTCTAAAGTTGTAGGGTATGCGTTTCTCCCTAACTCTTTGAAATTACCAAAGGGTCTTGTCTACAAATCCACGTAGAGATTATAGACTCCTACTCTAAGGCACTCTTCGGATGTTTTAGCCTACAATCACTCAGGTAATCATACTCTAAGGTTCACAAAGATGAATCAAGCATTAAGTACACAACGAATGACCTATCGCATTACTAGATCATTAATCAACTAAGATAAGAAACAACCAATCAATATTCAATAATTAAATTTCATACTTCCTAAGCAAACACACAAATAAATTAGCCGGACATGGAGAACATGCAAGCATACACACAAATAATCAAAGACATAATTGAATTAATGAAGCAAAGACTTATCTTGGTGTAAGATAGGGTTAAAAACCCTAAAATACTGTACAAGACACCTTAGGTTCGGTTTTAGGTTTTTACTCCAAAGACTCTCCACACAAAGACTGAAAAATTCGGATTCTATATATAAGATTACAATTGCGACGGCGTCACCTTATGTTTAGTGACGCCGTCGTGTCGCCGCCATTAGGGTTTCGTCTTGGCCACGTTAACCTTGCGACGGCGTCACCTTATGTCCGTGACGCCGTCCTCTTCAGCTTCTGACGTCGTCTGGATCGCATCTAGGCCGTCTGAGTAGCGACGGCCTACTCTTTCACAACTAGACGCCGTCTCTTGAAAACACGAGTTTTGAGTTCTGACCCGTCACAATAATTCTCCGACGGCGTCGCAAATAACTCCTGACGCCGTCGCCTTCTACATTCAGCGACTGTGAGTGTCTTGATTTCGACTTTGGCCATTTTCTTCATATATTCGCGCCTTTTCGTCCAAATAAGTGCCATTCCAGCATTTTGCCTTCACGAGACCTAAAAAGTGAAAAGGAACGATATTAAGCAATAACGGATACAAAAGTGATCAAATAAGGACTTAAACGACCCCTCAAAATGGTACCTTTTAAAACCTTATCAAATATCCCTACACTTTTTATTTGCTTGTCCTCAAGCAAATGTGCTTTTAGCCAATTAATTTATAAGTTAGGGGTCATTCAGCATTAATTCAAAACGGTCCACAACACATATAAGCCCCGCAAAAGTCATAACAAGCACGGAAATTACATACTAGCACCTCACATGGGGTGTTTGGATACTCACATCTCTCTCAGGTGTATAAATGAAATATAACAATATAGGAAATGGAAGATAAACACTCATTAACCGGTCCTAGTACATAGATTACCATAGGCTTGAGAATAGATCAAACCTCCATCGCTTTGGCGTAAGCACCTAGGAAAGACTATCAAAGAGGTCTTTAAAGGGTTGTAATGTTAGGCTTACGGTAGGGAAATAAGGGTTTGGTGGGATAGGCTATTTAGTGGTGGTAAGTCAAAAATCTTTATGTTAACTGCATATGAAGAATGGCGTTGCTAAGCCAAGACTCGACACTCTAAACTCTAGATAACTGAAATAAACAAACATAAATTTAAAGGATAGATGTAGGATGGTAGCCCGTATTTTTTTTTTTTTTTTTTTTTTTTTTTCATACACTTTTACTCTACCATCCTCTACGATAACATCAAAATACTAGGGATTTACAGGGACATCCCTACACTTGAGTTTTTATTATTCTAACACTAATTTGACCCGATTTGACAAGATCAAAACACTTGGGGTACATTATTATGCAAACAAAGGGAATTTGAATTTAACGTTCCCTTCCCGTCATTTCATAAACTTTAACTTTTCCCATGAATCCCAATCATCCCAAAACTGTATACAAAGGATATGACTCGACTTAGCAACTTATGCAAGCAACTAGATAATTGAACTAAGGGTTTAGGGTGATAACAAATATTTGCACTAAAAGTGAGTGCATAAGGGGTAGGCTAAGGCGATTTGGGTGTATATTTGGGGGTGGGGTGTAAACAATGCTCTTCATTGATATTCCGGAAAAACCGAAATATCACGAGAACCGCGAAAAGGATAGGCTCTGAGGGGTTAACTAGGGGTATCGTGTACTAAAGATGAGTACAACGCAAAGGGTGTGGGGGAATTACTCAACCGATATGGAAGAAGTAATTATATTACAGGTATCAAACAAGGGTTTATCCTAATGCCTCTTATCATTTAGTTATTCCTAACTACACAAGTGTAGCCTCACTTGCGATCTCGGAATGCATCACAAAACAAGTTCTAGAATCTAATATACTACCGGTTCACACTCTAAGCATTAAAGATGAATGCTCTAATTCCTACTAATCTAAGGGCGATCCTCACATTTTGGGTGGAATTTGGGTGGTAAGGGTTTTTGTGCTAGTCATATAACTTCCTATCCATGAGACGCTTTTGTTAAGACTAATGGCCCACTCCTATATGTCATAAAACATTTTAAATTTGGTGCCAAAATTACCCTAACCGACATTTTCTCATGGTTTATTACACAATCACAATTGGACAAAGCAAATAGTCAAGGATAAGCATAGTTTCAAAGTTCCCGTTTTATTTTCCCTCCCTACACTTAAACTGAACATTGTCCCCAATGTTCCCCGAAAGTATCAAAGTTATGATAAAAGAAGGTGATTAAAAACGAAAGAAATTAATACTCCCCTGATTAGCTCGGTATGATCCGTGTGTGAAGTAGTGGTTAAATTCTTTTCAAGAAGAATTTATGCGTGAAAAGCTCCTTCCAATCTTATGTAACTTCTTCTTGACAAACTAAACCTGCACACTTGAAGAAAACAAACGAAACCTTCGCGTAAAATCGGCAGTAATAATATATATAAGACTCGATTTAAACTAGGATATAATGCTTGTGGAATGAATGTTTACAGAATTTCTAAGAAAATTAAGACCTGGAAAATTCCAAAAATTTATAAGTAGTTCAGAAAACGAGAAAAAGTAATCTGATGTTTTTACTCCTTCCTGACGCCGTCAGGTTGCAATCCTGACGCCGTCAGGTTATCCTGACAAAAACTGGTCTGCGATTTTCTGGAAAAATTTCTGGAAAATTTACATCTTCAGAATCTGGAAAAATTTCTGCAAAACATTCATTATGACTCGATACAAGCATTTGACTCGAACAAACAAACATATATATCTTTTAATTAATTGTTATTCTCATGTTTACGTTTCTTTTGAAAACGTGTGTAATCCTCCCTACACTTATCCCTTATGTAAAATACCTTTATATGTAATTAAGACGAAGTTAAAAACAAAATAAAGCATTTTTACAAATTTAAACATGAGGATAAACAATTAATAAAAGATATATGACACTAACAAGCAAACAATTAAGCATGGGTTGCCTCCCACGAAGCGCTTTTCTTTATTAAAGAGTCTTGTAGCTAGACTCGTAGTCGTGCTCCTACGTTTCCTCACCAATCCTCTCGTGCTCATACTTGAGCCATTCCAACGCTCTTTCATTCTTTTTGTAATCATCTCTTAATTCAAGGCATTTTTTGTAATATCGCTTAGTTTTCTCATATGGGTACCTAAGCCCATTCTGCCTATC
The DNA here is from genome assembly GCA_019973895.1 of Chrysanthemum seticuspe. Lineage (NCBI taxonomy): Eukaryota > Viridiplantae > Streptophyta > Magnoliopsida > Asterales > Asteraceae > Chrysanthemum > Chrysanthemum seticuspe. The sequence goes on from BPTQ01000003.1 coordinate 120,156,135, forward strand.
CTTTTCACTAAGCAATGAAATAGGGGTCATTCTATTACAAACCTCAATGTCCTTATGTTTAAACCTAGGATGAGTACGTGGCATTTGGTAGACGAAATCTTCAACTTCATCGGAGAATGTAATTAGACCATCAATCATCCGTTCATTCAACTTAGTCAATTTTTTGAAAGGTTTTCCAAAAATTACTTGAGTGAGGTCCTTATCTATAAATTCTCCTAAGTCTTCTAAGACCATGAACTCTACCAAATAAGCAAAACTTCCGACAAACACGTGCAAATAAATGACTGCTTCAACAACATTGTTCCCTTGATAAGTTAACTCATTGACCTTGATTTTGTTGTATAGGTCCCTTGAGATTAAGTTTAAAGGTAAGAATGAATTCAAATAAGCATCGAACCCTTCTAGTCCTATTTTGCAAGGGAATTGCATATTAAAGGGTCCATCTTTCTCAATCCTACACCTAGGGTCAAAACATTGGGATGGGTCTTCCTTAATTTCAGAACTAGCTTCATTAATGACCTCCCCGCCATCAAGTGCTTCATCATAATTAAATTCCTCATCAGAATCTGAGTAATAGAAAGGACTTTGTTGTTGCCAATTTATCTCATTATGCTCTAGGTGATTACCAAAATGGTGAGTGGGTGAAGGGTTTTGTGGGATTGCGTTCTCAATCTCGGGATTGGGAACGGGTAGAGTAAAGAATCTTCGATGGAAAATACGGATCATGGTTAATGATGGTTTTTTTTTTTTTTTACGAACGAGGGTCACGAAGAAGGGGGATAGACTAAGAGAAAGCTAAAAATGAGAAAAAACAAGTTTACTTGATAGGAATCAAGCAAAGAAACCTAAACGAGGTGGACTACTAACTAGCTATTCTATTCCCCGGCAGCGGCGCCAAAAACTTGATAACGCTTCACGCGTCGTTCGGGGTCAAGGAAACTTCCTTTTCTTCGAGCAAGTTTTATAACACCCTAGGCAGTGAACCTAATCGTTGTAGTGTAGTAATTAGGGTAAGCCACGGGTATTGATATCGTTCTCTAGGGGAATAGGAATGCTAGTAGGGAGTTACTACGCTAAGGTTAAGGTTGAGGAAGATTATTTTTTATCTTTTTATATTTTATGAAAATGGAAAGGTACGAATCTCGGGTATTGAATTTGGGGGGGGTTGATATTTCTACCGATTACTTCTACTATTATCTAATTATCTAAACTAAGGTTGTGGGAGTCTATGTCTAATTAATGTGTGCTCGTATGATAGTTTAAAGATGTGTTTACTTAGTTTGTATTACTCCTTAATTATCTCCTATTGATGGTTGAGTGTCACGTCTTATTCCTAGTTGCGTTGTGTTTCTAAAGTTGTAGGGTATGCGTTTCTACCTAACTCTTTGAAATTACCAAAGGGTCTTGTCTACAAATCCACGTAGAGATTATAGACTCCTACTCTAAGGCACTCTTCGGATGTTTTAGCCTACAATCACTCAGGTAATCATACTCTGAGGTTCACAAAGATGAATCAAGCATTAAGTACACAACGAATGACCTATCGCATTACTAGATCATTAATCAACTAAGATAAGAAACAACCAATCAATATTCAATAATTAAATTTCATACTTCCTAAGCAAACACACAAATAAATTAGCCGGACATGGAGAACATGCAAGCATACACACAAATAATCAAAGACATAATTGAATTAATGAAGCAAAGACTTATCTTGGTGTAAGATAGGGTTAAAAACCCTAAAATACTGTACAAGACACCTTAGGTTCGGTTTTAGGTTTTTACTCCAAAGACTCTCCACACAAAGACTGAAAAATTCGGATTCTATATATAAGATTACAATTGCGACGGCGTCACCTTATGTTTAGTGACGCCGTCGTGTCGCCGCCATTAGGGTTTCGTCTTGGCCACGTTAACCTTGCGACGGCGTCACTATATGTCCGTGACGCCGTCCTCTTCAGCTTCTGACGTCGTCTGGATCGCATCTAGGCCGTCTGAGTAGCGACGGCCTACTCTTTCACAACTAGACGCCGTCTCTTGAAAACACGAGTTTTGAGTTCTGACCCGTCACAATAATTCTCCGACGGCGTCGCAAATAACTCCTGACGCCGTCGCCTTCTACATTCAGCGACTGTGAGTGTCTTGATTTCGACTTTGGCCATTTTCTTCATATATTCGCGCCTTTTCGTCCAAATAAGTGCCATTCCAGCATTTTGCCTTCACGAGACCTAAAAAGTGAAAATGAACGATATTAAGCAATAACGGATACAAAAGTGATCAAATAAGGACTTAAACGACCCCTCAAAATGGTACCTTTTAAAACCTTATCAAGTCTTTTATTTGTAGTGGTGGTGTGAGTATCTGTTAGTGAATGCTTTACTGGTTGTGAAAATATGAGTGATCGCATCGGTGCATCTTGGTTATGGCTGAACCAGGGAGATGGGGAGGTGGCCGCGTCGGTGGATCTTAGTGGTGGTTGAACCCGGGAGATGGAGAGGTGGTCGCCGTCGTTCGATCTTGGTGTCGGCTGAACTAGAGATATAGATAAAGAGAGATATGTTTAGTTTTGGTTTAGGTTAGTGTGTGGTAATATGATAAAAGGGATGGGGGAGTATTTGTTTTTGTTGTGATTAAGATGTTTAGTTTCATCTTATCCATTAAAAATGACATGTTGACAATCCATGTAAAGTCTTCCAAAGGTCTAATATACTTCCCTTACAAACACAGTAAAATTACAAGTGAAGTAATTGATGATATCTTGTCAAAAGAAAAGTGAATAAAATGAGTTAAGTTAGAGGACTAGGTGTCATAACAAGCCTTACTTCTTTATCAGTGCCACCTCAGCGCCACATCAGCATCCCACTTCTGCACAACTAACCACAACAAACCTCCCTCACTCATAATAAATCTCAACCTCTTCATTTGAGGCCCACCACTACCATTTTATTTTTTTTTATTCAATTTCATTTCCAAATAAACTAAATTCATTTTATTCAAAATAAAAATACAATACATAACTTAATAATAAGAAAAAAAACAACACTTACTAATAAAAACGATACGAAAAGAAGAAAAAAAACGACACGGGTAAAAAAATACAACACATACTAATAATACGAAACTTAATACTAGTCATCTCTTTGGTGATATTTCTTGATTAGACGTTCCTGCCTCTTGCGGATGATTTCTGCTTTTACCGGGTCATGATTCAAATTCGGATCTATCATCAGAAAATTCATCTCGATCTTCTCTTGGAGAGCTTTTTCCTTTTCCCGCCTCGCCTCGTAACAAGCCCTTTGAGCATCGGCATTTTGAGCATATATTTCGGATATATGTCCCGAAAAACTACTCGATTGACTTCCACCAGAGCTTGCAGCGCTCGACGTCTGCGTCCAAATCCACAGCATGTTTTTTTGCCTTCGTCTTTTTTCCCCTGCCTTTTGCCGGTTCACGTGCTTTTGGAACTTTGAATTGTGAACCGGACGGTTATGATTCCATTTGGGGCAACTGTGGAGGCTGTGAAGGGTTAAAAAACTATGGAGGTTGTGACGGGTTAAAAAACTGTGGTGATTGAAATCGGGCGGGGTAACTTGCAAATCCTTGTTGAAACTGATATTGTTGGTTAAGAAATATTTCTTGTGGAGACATGTTGGAATTTGTTGAGGAGGGGGTAGACGGGTTTGAAGAACCCCCGTATTGTGGTGGGTTTGAGTTAAGTAAGTTTGTGAAGTACCCTCCGTCATTTGGGTTTTGAGACATTGTGAGATTTTTTTTTTTTTTGGATAAGTAAGAATGGAAGATGTAGGAGATGAAGATGATAAAAATGGTGGAGACGAAAATGATATAAATAGGGGTAGTGGGTTTTTTTTTATATATCCGTTTAATAACGGATATATATCCGTTGCATCCCACTTTTGTCAGCAAATATGCTTCGTCGTCAGAACAAAGCTTCAACACACGGCGGGGGGGGGGGGGGGGGCGGTGTCACGGCGGCCGACGTCAAGCTGCCACGTTGGACGGCGAGCTCCCACGAAAAGGCGACACCGTATGCTCTTACAAAGTTACAACAAAACAAGTATAGTTTTTAGCTAAAGGTTTTATCTTACTATTTTGATTGTTAGTTATCTTATAAGATTGGTGACATATCTCAAACAATAGTTGAATGTCTAAATTATCTTATAAGTTTGGTGACATATCCCAAAAAAAATGTTTTGGGCTTTATCAATGTCATTATTTGGACAACACATATCAGTTTTGGGGAAAAAAATATATACCGAAAATTTGGACAGGTGGAGCACATATTTTAGAGTTTAATCTTGTTTTGAGCTCTAGCTTGTAATTCCGGAAACTAGCTCGTGATTACGGAAAACGTGTGGTGGGGTCGAGCGGATCTTGGTGGGGATCTTGATGGTGTGGCCATGTGGTGGGGTGGGTGTAGTTTTGTTTTAGTAAATAATACTATGTTAGTTTGATAGAACACAAGATAATAGATGAATGGTTAATAATTAGGGCTCATTTACCTATAAATTGATAGGTAATATGTAGGTTAGTACCCACATATTTCCCACAAATATAATCGTTTTATTTTACTTTTTTGATGTAGTTGCACGTTCACGCATATACACGTCCATATACCTAGATAAAAGACATCTATAGATGCAATGAAGGCCATAAATAGAGATACGTAAAATAGACACTGTAGACCAATGGAAGGGATGTAGCGCAGCTTGGTAGCGCGTTTGTTTTGGGTACAAAATGTCACGGGTTCAAATCTTGTCATCCCTACCTATTACTGCTCCTTTGAGCAGTAACGAGGGAGTTTTTGAGATCAATTCACATTGGACATATCGTGGAGAATCTTTCATTCTTTTGATACTATTGTATGCATACAAGATGTATTGGGGCCAATCTTTTTCTTTACAGTCTTATCTTTTACTTTTATGAGAAGAAAACGCTCTTAGTTCAGTTCGGTAGAACGTGGGTCTCCAAAACCCGATGTCGTAGGCTCAAATCCTACAGAGCGTGATTCGTCTTCGATTGAATTCGACTGAAACACTAACTGGAAAATCAATCTTAATTTTACCTCCTGTATATTAAAGAAAGGAGGAGGTCAATCAAAAAAAGAGATGTTAATTAATGGACTTACCTCACATTTGGAATTACACAAAAAAGTGTAGATATCCACACATATACAACGTTTTATTACAGAAAAAGGTTATACTTGAACATACACATACACTTGTGATGGTGACATAAATAGTTCCATTAATAGACGAACACATATAATATGAAACTATAAACACATATGAAGACATACTAAGTAATGTGGGAATTTCTAAGTAGACAAAACAAACAAACGATATTTTTCTTGGGAAATCCGTGGGTATTTACACACGTATTTCCCATAGATTTATTAAATTGATAGGTAACCTATGGGAAAGTACCCAAATATTTCCCACGGACATAATCGTTTTCTTTTACTTTTTTGATATATTTACACGTTCACGCATATACACGTCGATATACCTAGATACAAAACATTTATAGTTGCAATGAAAGTCATAAACAAGAATATGTAACATATTCATGCAGATATCCACACAAATAATGGTTGTTACACAAAAAATGTTATACTGAAACCTACATATACACTTGTGATACTGACATAAATAGTTACATTAATTGACAAACACATATAATATAAAACTACAAACACATATGAAGACACTTTAAGTAATGTGGGAATGTGTAAGTAGGCCAAACACAAAAACGATATTTTCTGTGGAAAATCCGTGGGTGTTTACGCACGTATTTTCCAAAGATTTATTAAATTAGTAGTAACCTGTGGGAAAGTACCCACATATTTTCCACGGACATAATCATTTTCTTTTATTTTTTGATATAGTTACACGTTTATGCATATACACGTTGATATACCTAGATACAAAACATCTATAGATACAATGAAGGTCATAAAGAAGCATATGGAACATATACGTGTAGATATCCACACACATATAATGGTTTGTTACACAAAATGTTTATGCGCGGAACCTACACATACACTTGTGATATTGACATAAATAGTTACATTAATTTACAAACACATATAATATGAAACTAAAAACACATATGAAGACATATTAAGTAATGTGGGAATTTGTAAGTAAACAAAACACAAAAAACGATATATTGTGTGGGAAATCTTGGGTATTTACACACGTATTTCCCACTGATTTATTAAATTAGTAGATAACCTGTGGGAAAGTATCTACATATTTCCCACAGACATAATCGTTTTCTTTTACTCTTTTGATATAGTTACGCGTTCACACATATACACATCGAGATATCAAGATACAAAACATCTATAGTGTTGGAATCACTCCTAAACAGTATTTCAAGTATTTATATTTCATATGTAATAGGTAGCTTTATTATGGCCTTTATGTTAGTTTAAGGTCTAGCTTATGTAGAAGGCCCATAAGCTTAGGCCCAAGCCCATATAAGTAAGGATGGGAACTAGGAGTGTTGCCCTAGCTTCCCTCCTATAAATACCCTTGTAAACCCTCATTTGAGGGTTGGTTGTTCAAGTTACTCTTTCACATACACTCTACGCTTAACCTTTCTCTTTGATACGTGTGTGTGTGTTTGGTATTTGTTCATCCGCCTTTATCTCTTTCTCTATAACTTGTGTTTGTAAAACTAGTGACCTGACAATGGTATCAATCGCCTACTAGTTGGGTGAATCGTGTTTGTTTTTGAAGTGGGTTTCGGTCCTACGCCTAAAACGCACCTTGATACTTTGGTTCGCTTAAAAACTTGTTTTTTACACTTTTTAATCCAAGATTCTTGTACTTTCAACGTTTTAAGGTGTTAAAATACTTGTTTTTGGCAAAAAGTTTCAACCTTTACGCGTGGATTTACGTTTTTAAGCTTGTTTTTGTTCTAGGGTGTCGTTCTACGCGTAACCCGTTTAGCCGTTTTGGTACATCAAGTTTCACACTTTTGTGTTCTTTTGGTACTATTGAAGCTATTCCATAACAAAAATCTGGTTTAGAAACACATTTGGGCAAAATCAAAATTACGAGTAATCCTACGCGTATTGAAACCCTAAAATTACGCGTAAGATTATCCTTGGTTTGATCTTCATTTTCGTGGTTTATTCCGTGTTTTCTTACTTGGATAAGTCTGAAAATACGTCGACTTTGGATATCTTTTGCACTGTGAGAGTGTAAAAGATCATTTGGGCAAAACCCTAAAATTACGCATAAGCATAAGCTTACGCGTAGAAATCCTACGCATAAGATTCACTTTACGCGTAAACTTAGTTCTACGCATAAGGTAATCCTACGCCTAACTTTCTACGCCTAACTTTTGTCTACGCATAACTTTAGTGCTTTTATCCTACTTACGCGTAAGCTAAATCCTACGCGTAACTCCTCATTGTTACGCGTAACTTTTGGTGTTTTTACGCATAAGTGCTACTTGGTTCTTGTCTTTTCTACGCCTAAGGACACTTCATTAACAAAGGTTCATTCGACTACAAAGATCCATTTTTACTACACAAGTTTATCATCATGTCTCAATCACCATACTCTAACTATTTCCCTCACACTTATAATCATCAACAACAACAACAATTAACTCCACAACATCAACAATGGAATCAACAACAAGCTATTTATCAACAACAATTTAATCAGCAACATACTCCACAAATTGGTGCAATTCCACCACCACAAATGGTTCAAACACCGCCAAGTCTTCAAGCTCAACCATTTGTTTGAACCAATCAACATCCATCAAGGAACACTATGAAGGAACCCACTTGGTTTGCAAAGATGTGTGAAGCTTTAAGCAGCCAACAATCAATTCATGAAGCTGGATCACTTGATAGACCTCCAATGCTCACTCCAGGAAACTATGATCAATGGGTGATAAGGTTCTTTAGGTTTTGTGATCTGAAGAAGCCACATGGAAAGTTCTTAAAGAAGGTTATCTTGGAAGGTCCATTTGAGATGCCTACTGTTATTGTACCCGAAGATCCAACTGCTGTTCCACCAAGAGATGAACAAACCAACATTGCTACTGTTGCAGATCTAGATGCTACAGAACTTCTACACTATGAAGCTGATGAACTTGCAATGGAATACATCCTCTTAGGATTACCAAACCCAATTCTTTGTTGTGTTGATGCTCAAAAGACTGCACAAAAAATGTGGGATCATATTCGTCTTCTTATGGAAGGATCTGTACTCAATCAAGAGGATATGGAATCCAAAATCTACTTGGCTTATGAACACTTCATGATTGAACCTGGAGAGACACTAGAGTCCTATCATCATCGATTTTCAGACATCATCATGCCAAGAATTGCAGTGAATACTAAGTTCCTGAGTAGTCTTGGTCCTGAATGGGAGAAGTATGTCATTTTTCTCCGTCAAGCGAAGAATATGCATCATTCTACTTATGGCTTGTTGTACGATTACTTGAAGCCTCATGAAAAGGAAGTTGATCGGGAAAGGATTCTCTGTGCTCAAATTGCTAAACAGTCACATCCGGATAATCAACAACTTGCCTTCTATGCTCAACAGAATTATCCCTCTCAACCAGCAACTCAACCAACTGCTTCAAACACACCTTCACAGCAACAACCTCAACAAAATCAATTGGTTCCATACAGCAACAATGCTCAAGCATATGTCAGTGAAGCGACTGAGGAAATCGATCCATTCGAAGCATTGCAACAAGGATTTGTGATGATTGCTAATGCTTTTGGCCGTTACACCAACAAATCCAACAAACGTATTCGTTCCTCATCTAACACACGGACTCAAGCTGTTGTGAACAATGGACGTGTTGAAGTTCAGAATCGTGATTATGGTCGTCAGATGGGCGGTGGTCAAGGGTTTAATGTTGTGGGTAGGAATAACAACAGAGCTCAAGTGGTGGAACAGAGAAATGCTCAGAATCGGTTAAATGGTCTTAGATGCTACAACTGCAATGAGAAGGGACACCTGGCTAATGCATGCCCAAAGCCAAGGACTAGGGGCAGTGCTTATTTCAAAGAGGCTTTACTTTTGGCTCTTAAGGATGAAGCTGGTGGATCTCTCACAGACAAAGAACAGAGCTTTATGGCAGATGCAGACTCAGATGATGATATGGAAGACTTGCAGGCCAATGCAGCTGTTATGTTGATGGCTAATATGCAAGAGTTACACATGAGTGAAACAGACCCAGTGTATGACACTGATGGCTTGTCTTAGGTACCCGAACAAACCATCATCATATCTGAACTAATATCTCCATCAATATCTGAATCCGGCACGGCTCAGAATGTTCAAAATGAGTCATCTACATCTCATTCTAACGATTTTCAATTAAACCCCGTAGTTACATTTGACGATCCAGATGACCTTATGGTTTCCCTTGATAATCAAATTGACTCCGTGGTTATACTTAAGGATCTAAATAATGATCATGTTGTGACTCACGTTGAACACGATGAACCTTTGCCTCATCCAGATCTTGTTCTGTTACATAAAGACCAACAATCCCAAATTGCTGAATGTGTTGCATTAAATCAAACCTTAAAAAGTAAAAATGCACTGTTAACCAAGGATTTTAAATGCTTACAAATGCAACTCAACTTTTTCAAAACTCAAGAAAACCGTGAAAAAGGTTTTGAAGCCGCTTTTGCAAAATCTCATCAAAACGAAAAATATTTAGAGAGACAGATGCGTGATCTAGCCGCCTCGAAGAATGCTTTGTTGTCTGAATTAGAACAACTGAAACACGAACATAAAAAGCAAATTAACGCTCTCACCTTGGAAAATCAAAAAGCTAAGGCTGAGTTGTTAAATTGTCAAAAACAGTTCTCCGCATACAAAAAGCATTCAACGAATCGGGTAGATGACCTTCTTGATGAAATTATCGGCTTGCAAAACAAACTTAAAGAGTTTAAAACTGTTGTTTACAAACATGGTGAATCAGTAACAGCTATTGAAAAGTTTACCTTAAAACCCAATCCAAAAGGATATGGAAAAAATCTAGCTGATTACAAACCTAAGCTTTCACTAAAAACATTCAAACCAACTCCTGAAGTTTCCAGTGCAGAATACAAAATTGATAATACTGTTATGAGTGTTGTTGAATATCATCGTCAAGAGGAATTAGATGCAGAAGACGAGAGTCGATCAAAATTAAAAAACGTTGTTTACAACAAACCTTTTAATTATAAAAACGCGGTCACTTTCGTCACACCAACGGATTCTTCTAACACACCAAGGGTTATCATCAAAAAACCTGTGTCTTCTAATGTTAATCCCAAAACAGATTTTGCACAAACTTATGGTCCTTTACCTTCAATTAGTGAAGTAAACTCAAAACCTGAAAATCGAAATATTCTTAGATATTTTGACATTTTCATGGCTGACCTCAAAATTTTACAACATGAGATAGAATATCGTTCTGAAATCAAAATTGAACACTTTCAATCGCCTCTGGCGCGAGAACAAAGAGACATTTTTCAGAAAAATCTTTTACCTAATGTTAAAAACTTGAAAAGTTGTGCATTAGCCTGGGAAAAGTATTTTCATAAGGAACTTGGGGTAATGAAAAACGTTTTTGAGAAAACAGAAACATCTATTTCTAACACTAAACGTAAAAAGAAACTCTTGAGAAAAGATGTTGATCGACTCTTGGAAGACCTTATCTGTGCTGATGTCCATAATGTTGTGTTATTCTATTCTTTGCCACATGTATCTGATTATATCTCTGCTGATATTGTTGAAAATGTTGTAACTGTTGAGAACACCGATAATGTGCTTCAGATCGAGTCTTTAAAAGCTGAAAATAAACGATTACTCAATGAAATTTACAATGCAAAACGTCGTCTTCATTGGTGTGAAAAAGATATTCACAATCATCAACTTAGTTTTCAAAAGAAACTTGCTGAGTTGAGTGCAAAATCTTCTGATCCGAAAATTGAGCAACTGGATGATCAAAACGTGTCTTTGAAAAGTCAAATCTCAAAATATGAACAAGAACTTTCAAAAGTTAAACAGGAATATGGTGTCATATTTGATTTGCTCAATAAGACTCGTCATGAAGCATCTAACGAACTTGATCACTATCTTGCTCACACTAGAGAAGTCATGAATTTTGTTGGTAATATTCGTTCTGAAAATCAGGATTTGATTCACACTATCTCTAAGTTAAGAGAAATGTTAGGAAAGTATGAACAACTTCCGCCCATAGTGATTAAGAGAATAGCACCAGTCACACTTAGTAATCGTGAACCTAGAATTCCAACTGCCAAATCACAAGTTGCTAATGTGTTTCCCTCTACTGAAACAGGAATAGTTGCTTCTTTTCCAAACGTTCGCACTTCACAGCCTAGGAGCACTCAATCGAAGAATAGGAAGTTGCGACCTAAGAAAAGAACAATAAGGAATGCTAAAGTAGAAGAACACCCTAGGACTCTAAATAAGACTCATGTTGCGTCCACTATAGATGTTGCGTCTGGCAAATGTAATAGAAATAGTGATGTAACAAATGCTAAACCGTTAAGTACTTTTGATATTCAGACTGATGCACCTTGTGTTATTTGTCGGAAGAGTATGAATTCTGATTGTCATGACAAATGTGTTGCTAAAGCTATAATCTCTCGATTACGGAATCCTAAGAATCGGAATATCTCTAGGCCCACTAATCATTCTAAGTCTGTGCTTGGTAGACCGCCTTCTTTAGATTCTAAGGCAAACTTTGCTGTCACTGTAGCTCCAGTTTCACCTCCTAAGAATGTAGTACCACCTAGTGCTTTCACTAAGACTAAAGCAAAGAGTAGTTATAGATAGCAGAAATGGATATATAACACACTAGAATTCAAATGGATGCCTAAAATTATCAATGTGTGTATGTCTAATATACCTGCTTCGGAACCCTCTAACATTTCGGGTTCCACATCTACTTCTATTCCATCTGTGTCGTCTGTGTGTAATGCAGGTGATACAGATCATTCTCTCGATTGTTGATAGCGGATGTTCCCGACACATGACAGGCAACCTTAAACTGTTATCAAACTTTATTGCAAAGTTCATTGGCACTGTCAGGTTCGGGAACGATCACTTCGCATCTATCATGGGCTACGGAGATTATGTCAATGGGAACATCGAAATCAGCAGGGTTTATTATGTGGAAGGCCTCGGCCACAATCTGTTTTCAGTAGGTCAATTTTGTGATGGAGATTTGGAGGTTGCTTTCAGGGATAAAACTTGTTTCATTCTTGATCTACAAGGAAATGACCTTATGTCTGGCTCCCGTAATTCTAGTCTCTACACTATCTCTATGCAAGACATGGTTGCTTCCTCTCCCATCTGCTTACTTTCAAAGGCAACATCTACAAAATCCTGGCTATGGCACCGTCGTCTCTCACATCTAAACTTTCAAACCATCACCAACCTTGCTCGACATAAACTAGTTGAAGGACTCCCACGATTCCGGTATTCAAAAGATCACCTTTGCTCAGCCTGTGAACAAGGGAAAAGCACTCGTGCTCATTTTCCTTCAAAGGTGGAACACAGCTCTCAGCATGTACTTCATCTTCTTCACATGGATTTGTGTGGCCCGATGCGCGTGCAAACGATCAATGGCAAACGCTACATCTTAGTAATTGTTGATGACTACTCACGCTGGACTTGGGTCTACTTTCTTCGAAGCAAAGACCAAGCGCCACAAATGATCATCACCTTTCTCACAAAAATACAGGTTCAGCTCCGCAACACCGTCAGGATAATCAGAACAGACAAAGGAACTGAATTTGTTAACAAAACCCTTCGTGAATTCTATGAGAAAGTGGGAATTCAGCATCAAACATCTATTGCACGTACACCTGAACAAAACGGAGTTGTTGAAAGACGAAACCGAACGTTAGTGGAAGCTGCAAGAACAATGTTAATCAATGCTAAACTTCCAGATTACTTATGGGCAGAAGCTGTATCTACTGCATGCTATACTCAAAACTGTTCCATGATCACAAAACGCCACAACAAAACACCTTTCGAGCTTGTCCACAACTATAAACCGAATCTCAAACACTTTCATGTATTTGGATCCTTTTGCTATCTGAATAATGATCGTGATGACTTTGGAAAGCTCAAAGCCAAAGCTGATATTGGAGTCTCTATTGGATACTATGACAATTCTAAAGGCTTCCGAATCTGGAATCGTCGAACTAAGAAGGTAATGGAAACGATTCATGCTCATTTTGATGAACTCACGGAAATGGCTTCTGAGTATAACAGCTTAGAACCCGGTCACAACCGTTTAAACTTCCCTCAACCCCCATCATCAGCTGAACAAAGCCCTCAGCTAACTCATCAACAAATGGAAAGGTTATTTGCTCCTCTGTTCTGTGACGATATTGATGAACGTGCTCCAGGTGTATCCGCTGTTTCCGCTGCACAACCTGATAATACTCCTATACCTGATACACCTGCTACAACAACTACTGTTGAAGATGCACCTACACCAGTTGACTCCAACACAACAGTTGAACACACCGCTTCCAACAATGATGAACCAGCTGATGATATTCTGAATGAAGTACCCCCACCTGCAGATTTTGATCCAAATGCGTTCTTCAACCCGTTTGCTAATGAGACTGCTGCACCAGATGTCGCGGAATCTTCAACAAACCATTTGAATCCTCAGAATCTGCACAATGTATACCAACATCAACCCTCTACACACCAATGGACAAAAGACCATCCTCTGGCTAACATTATTGGCAACCCGAATCAACCAGTCGTTACGAGAAAACGTCTTCACACAGACGGTAAACATTGCATTTATGCACTCACTGTCTGCCAATCTGAGCCTAAAAACATTAAAGATGCAATGACAAAAGACAACTGGATTGAATCCATGCAGGAAGAACTCAACCAATTCAAACGTCTTCAAGTATGGGAACTGGTTGAAAGACCAACAGGGGTCTACGTCATTGGTCTAAAATGGATTTGGAAAAACAAATTGGATGCTGAAGGGAACGTCATCCGAAACAAGTCACGTCTAGTTGCTAAGGGTTATCGTCAGGAAGAGGGAATAGACTTTGAAGAATCTTTTGCTCCGGTTGCTCGTCTTGAGGCTGTTCGAATATTTCTCGCGTTCGCAGCTCATATGAATATGACAGTCTATCATATGGATGTCAAAACGGCGTTTCTCAATGGACAAGTTAAAGAAACGGTCTATGTCAGCCAACCAGATGGATTCGTTGATCCTGAGTTCCCGAACCATGTCTACAAACTGAACAAAGCTCTTTATGGTCTCAAACAAGCCCCTCGGGCATGGTACGATAAGCTATCATCTTTCCTCATTGCCAATAATTTCACCAAAGGCTCGGTTGACCCAACTCTTTTTATACAATATCACGGGGCACACATCTTAATTGTTCAAATTTATGTAGATGACATCATTTTTGGGTCTACACATAAAAAGTTTTCAATCGCTTTTGCAAAACTAATGAAGAAAAATTTTGAAATGTCCATGATGGGTGAACTTACGTTCTTTCTAGGACTGCAAGTTCATCAATCACCCCGTGGTATTTTCTTGAGTCAGTTCAAATATGCCCTTGAATTGTTAAACAAGTTTGGAATGAAAACCTGTGATACTTATGCCACACCAATGACTCATACCAAGAAGCTAGACGCTGATTTACATGGGAAATTAGTTGACCCTACCAAATACCGAAGTATTATTGGGTCTCTCATGTATCTAACAGCCAGCAGACCTGATATTGTCTTTGCCGTTTATCTATGCTCCCGTTATCAGTCGCGACCAACTGAAACCCACCTCTCTGAGGCTAAAAGAATCCTCCGATACATCAAGGGAACCATTAACTTGGGGATCTGGTATCCGAAGGATTCTGGTTTTGAACTAATCGCTTTTTCAGACGCTGACCACGCAGGATGCTTAGACTCAAGGAAAAGTACTTCAGGAGCTCTACAATTTCTTGGTGATAAACTGGTGTCTTGGCAATCAAAGAAGCAGGAATGTACATCGCTGTCATCAACCGAAGCAGAATATGTAGCCATGTCCGCATGTTGTGCTCAAGTCATCTGGATGAGAACACAACTCAAAGACTATGGTTACGTATTCGACAGAATCCCGATGTACTGCGACAATCAGAGTGCCATTGCGATCTCGTGCAACTCAGTTCAGCACTCGAAATCAAAGCACATCGATCTTCGCTATCATTTCATCAAGGACCACGTGGAACAGGGTACCGTTTAATTATACTTTGTGGGTACAGAATACCAATTGGCAGATCTTCTCACCAAAGCCTTGCCTCCCGCTAGGTTTAATGAGTTGGTCCACCGGATTGGTATGAGGTATTTGACTCAAGAGGAATTGGATGACCTCTTAAAACAGTCTTAAAAACCTGTCAAACACCAAAACATCTTTTGTAAATAAATTTTTCAAAAAACAAAATACAAAAATATAAAATCTTATAAAACAACAAAAATATTCTTCTAATCTATAATCTTTCAACATGGCAAGTACATTTCTTCCTTCAACACTGTAATCCTTCTAAATTCAGTATTTTTACGATCACGTGTTGAGGGGGAGAAAATTTTCACTTAACTGTTTCAAAACATCAGAGTACTTGCATGTTTTCATATCTCGGTTGTTTCATTTTACAATGGTGGTGAATTTTCTGGTTAAAGGACACTCCTCGGACTAAATTTATAACCTTTCATTATTTCTTAAGTATAAGGGGAGTGTCGTCTAGTTTCTTTCCTAAAAACTTTGTTTGGTAACCATAATGGAAGTTAAAAGGCTTTGTTTGAAAAAGAAAAAGGTGGAGGGACCAAAACTGTCAAAACCTTAAAGATATTTTGAATAAAAATATCCTCTACCTAACATTTCACTTCTCATTTATTACTCAAAACCTAATACATCCTACGCCTAAGAATCGTTCGTCAAAACCGTGTTTAAGATCGTCAATTTGTAAGTGATTTCATGTTCCTAACAAGATTTTAAACAATGGTTTTAAATTTTACACGAATCCAACGGTTAAAACATCGTGTAATCTTGATTTAGTGGTCTACGCGTAAACGTATGAACACCCAATCAAGAATGGGTGTTTGTGGTTAAAAAGAATGTGTCAAAATGTTTTAACAACATCTATGATATCGTTTCTATGCTCAAAACACACTCAGAAACACGTTGTAATGATTAGGGTTTATGAGTTGAATTTGGGTGTTTTCAAATAAGAAGTGTTTTGGTCAAAAAGGTTGTTGTATAATGTTTGTATGATGATAAATTGATGATTTCCATGCTCTATAACCACCCAGAAACACTAATTGTGTCAGAATTAGAAATTAGGGTTTAAGGTTCTTGAGTTTGGGTATTTTTGATTCACTGCAAACTAAATGTTAAAACTTGGTCAATATACTCTCACAACATCTATGACTTACCAGAAAAACTTTGGTGCAAATTCTATGGCTTGTGCACACATAACAGTGTACAACCCGTAATTGTCAAGAAAGGACCCTGTGGTACGCCTCAGTGCCACAATCCTTATAAGAGGAGCGAAAGCTTCTTATTTTTGAGTAAAACCTATCAAACCTTTCACTTTTCAAGGTTTTGCTCAAAAACACAAGTACTTCCCCATATGATTTTTCAAAACCTCAACCGTTTATATCACTTGTTGAGGGGGAGTATTTGAATTAAAACTTTGTTCACAAATTGTTCATAGTGGTCATCTTCCCGCAACACTCGAAATGGTCATATTTATTGTCAACCGTTCAAAAATAACATTTTTTATGCCATTTTTGAGGGGGAGAAAATTTGTGTGATACGAAATATGTTGTGCAAAATGCAAATGAATCTGTGGACTTCAGACTTAACCAACGAATTGACGGTACTAAACTGTTAGTAACTCGAAAAGACTTGTCCTGGACGGGTAATAATTTCAAGCTAGTTCGCTAGTAATGTAAACGTGTTTCGCAAAGGACTTGTCCAAGTAGAAAGTACCATTTGAGAAACTCTTGATAGACATGAACTCTGACGGGGATGACAACCTTTCGAGATTTGTCTACACCTTCAAGGTAGTTATTAGAGCTAGTTGTCACCTAAAAGCTGACAATGTAACTCTTTAACTATGCAACGTAACCGTGTCTCGCGGGGGATTGTCTATCTTCAGTGGATCAATTCAAAATGTGCGCGCTCTTTCCTCACTGTGCAATTAACCATTAAAACTATTAAGCACATGTGGAGGGGGAGTATTTATGCAAAACCTTATCTCTCACAATGGTTCAAACATGTTTTTCACTTACAAACCATTTGAGAGATTTTTCACAAACTGTGGTTTCAATGGCAACATAGGTTAGTCATGGAGTTATAAGGTGACTAAGGTTAGGAATAACCGTCCTATGATCCGCCAGAGCCGGAGGGATCTACCCAAGGACACTACCATTAGTTAGTGTTAGAAGTCCTTAGGAATAATTGTAAAAAGGAGAAAATGAGAATCGGAGAAAGAAGGAGTTGAAGAATCAAAAAGAAATGTAAAATAAAGGGTGAAAAGAAACAGCCCTCCAGATTATTCAACTTAGGGCAGACACCGGGTTCAATTCATATGCTACTGGCTGTCACTTAGTGACACCGGTATTGAAGATTAAAAGTCGTCATGGACCCAGTGACGCACGCACTAAACCTTCTTAGCCACTCAAGTTTCTCTCAAAAGAAACTTGTTTCATTCTCACAGGGAACCCTACGTAAACTATTGGCTTTCTCTTAGAGATCGCTGGTATTGAAGAAGGAGACCCTCTCCCTAGTCTCCGCTCAGGAAAACCAAAACGCACTATTGAGTCTAGAGCCACGAGATTCATCAAAAGATCTCTTAGGAACACTGGACATTTAATCACTTGATGATCAACAAATAAGATTATCAGTGGTTCATATCGAGTCCTTCACAGATCTTAGCAATCTGTCGAGAACATTTATGAGAGGTTCACATCTGCGATCCTCAGTGATTGAATGGAAACTCCTGCCAGGGTCAACATCAAACAGCCCTGACAGCAGGTCACTTCGGTAACTCCCCGTGGATTACGCGGAGTGTGTCTCAAACGGTCTACAATCGTGAGGTGATGCTTCGGTGTACCTCAGCGACTCATCTGAACTGTAGATGTACTTCGGTACATCGCGTTATCTCACTTGTGGGACTCCAGTTCAGGAACGGCCTTTGTAAGAATTAGAGTTGTGTTTTCACACTATGATGTTAACACTCTCGAAGTTCAAACTTGTAAGTGCCGGAAACCGCTTATTACTAACCGTTTGAAATGTTTTCTTCTTATGGAAGCTCCGGAGCGGGATGATCGTGCTGATTCTTCTCATGCTCACGCCAACATCATCACTAATGGAAGTTTTATCCAAAAGCAACACAACCGCCAGAATGATTCTTCGTCAAGCCAAAGAATCTACAAAGTTAAAGACTTAAAGAACTTCATTAGTATTGAATTCCAACGTCAAAGAGCGTGTGAGCATGTTGAAGAATGACGTGGAGACACTGGAGCAGCGAAGCAGACCTGAGGTAGACTGATGCAGACAACAACATACTATCACTTTCACCACAAAGAACAATGATCAAAGAACAAAGTTAAAGATGACGTCAAAGCATAACTGTTCAAAGATAACTATCTCTCTACACTGGGGAGATTGTTCGAATCAAGGCAATTCCTCTCACAAGAAAGAAGAATGTCAGAAGACGTCAGTGCTACTATTACATCAACGCCTTCACCGTTTACATTCATATATACTTGAGGGGGAGATTGTTGAAATCACTCCTAAACAGTATTTCAAGTATTTATATTTCATATGTAATAGGTAGCTTTATTATGGCCTTTATGTTAGTTTAAGGTCTAGCTTATGTAGAAGGCCCATAAGCTTAGGCCCAAGCCCATATAAGTAAGGATGGGAACTAGGAGTGTTGCCCTAGCTTCCCTCCTATAAATACCCTTGTAAACCCTCATTTGAGGGTTGGTTGTTCAAGTTACTCTTTCACATACACTCTACGCTTAACCTTTCTCTTTGATACGTGTGTGTGTGTTTGGTATTTGTTCATCCGCCTTTATCTCTTTCTCTATAACTTGTGTTTGTAAAACTTGTGTTTGGTATTGTTGGAATCGCTCCTAACTCGTAAATGGAACGACATCGACGGGATTACTATTTCTATCTTTGTTACCTTAAACACATGGGCTGGTTATGTCAATTACCCATAGATGTATGTGTTTGGGTATATAAACCCCTCCATACTTCCATGGAGGGGTGAGATTTCTTGTGTAAGCCTTTCACCTTTCAATAAAATATCACATAGTTCTCTCCTTTCTCTCTTGTTTCTCTCTCTAACTTGAATATGGGTTTCTTCCATCTTCCAAGACCTCCCGATTCACCATATCATCCATACATACGATCCTAACATTGGTATCAAGAGCAAGGTCGGATTTTTATCTTTGGTTGTTTTTTTGGTGATGTTTTCTTGTCAAAATTATCTTGTAAATCTGTCAAAGTCTTAACCTTTCATAAAATATTTTGGGTTTAGCAGATTTTAACAAGTTGAGTATTATTTGTGGTCAAAATATTTTATGGGTTAACAGAAAACATGTCATAAACTGCTTTGTAACTGCTTTGGTCACATCAGTTTTTATTCATTTTTTTATACTCGTATAACATTTTGTATCAATCCTCGTGAACCTGTTTTGGTCATCTTGTCTTATTCTCATGGTTTAAAGTGGGTCAAAAGTGCACTTTTTATGCTTTTCTGGGTAACGTTTGAAGCTGAACGGAAAAACATGGTCGGAAAAACTCGCCGGAAAAAGTCAAAGGGTCAAAACCCTTTTTCTACGCATAAGGTGCATCTACAGTGTAGTTACGCGTAACTGTGAAGTTACGCGTAAGAAATTTTACGCGTAAGGTCTGTTACGCATAAGCCTTGGCTTACGCCTAAGATATGGCCTACGCATATGTTTACGCGTAACTAAGCCTGGTTACGCATAAGGTGTTTCGACCAAGACTTTACGCATAACGTTTGTTTACGCGTAAGACTCTATGACCATTAACTCTTTATGCCTAAGTCTAGTTGACAGAAATACTGAGATGAAGCAGATGACAGCTTGACCAACATAACCCAAATACCAACAACTCGTTTATGACTTCAGTTTATAACATCATAAGTCTTCACAATCCAATCGAAAACCAAAACATGACTGATGATGGACCCGAAACTACAACAGCCATTCCAATCAAAAACATAACCCAATCCTTATTCAACATAACACTCTTCAATCAAAACACAACTTTAAACAACACCATACCTATCCTATCCCATCACCACTTTCATCAATCAAGACTAGGAATAAATTATAGATGATCTCAGATTTATTTCGTGGATTCTGAGTCAAATATAAACCACACGAAATAGCCTCATCACAGATCATATGTGAAGCTATGCTTCAAATTACTATCCGAATCTCATAAAGATAAAGAATAGTAACAATATCGTTACTCTCTTTGTTCTTTGATTCGTTCACATAAAACACAAAACAAAATCATAAACCTACCTGAGACCCCTTGGATCTTGAAGCTTGTCAATTAGTTTCTTTATTCGTATGGTACTGAAAACGGAATTAATCAAGGTACGGATGGGTTTTTCATGTGATATTCTAATTGGGTGTGTTCGATTTACTGTTTTCAGTTGAGAGATAAGAGATGGGAGTATGTTATTGAGAGAAATGATTGTTGTTCTTAGGATAAGTTGGGGGCGGATATTTTTTATGTCTGCGTTTTTTTTGGGAAATGAAGGATTAGGATTATGTGTTATCCGTGAGTTTTATACTAATGTTATATTAGGTTATACAACTAACCGATTATATGTTGGTATGGGATGTTTGGATCAAGCCTTTTTTACTAGGGCCCGGTTCGTGTTTCTTTATCTGATTTGGACTGAAACGCAATTAGGCAAAATAGGATTGGGCCTCAAAAGATGTTTGGATCCGACATTCTTTTCATGAAGTTGGCTGGTGCCTGGTGGTGTTATATTTCGTTGATCTGATGTTTCAAACGCAAGTATATTTTTCAAAGATTGTCATCCGAATTTTTTTGTTTACAAAACTTTTGGATACATTTTTTGATATATTACTTAAGAGCGGTATTTTGGTTATGACAAATTTTCACGAGGATACATTTTTGACAAGATCGGGAAACCATTATCAAAGTTCATTTTCACCGTTAATGAAGGCTAATTTTGGGCATTTAACCGTAAGATGTGACTACTGCGTGAATTCTTTATTATTTATTTGAGGTTGAAGTGGGATATCACGGGTGCGTGTACTTAGTATCTGAAGATATCGGGGTTAGTTAGATGCATGATTCTTCGAGGTCCTTGTTCGAGCTTTAACTTTTACGAATGACAAAGACTTTAGTTATCTAGTTGAACCTGATGTAAGGAGTTACGTTGTTGTGCTCACAGCTTATAACTATCACTTTTAAGGAGTTACGTTGTTGTGCTCAAGTGTCACACTAAGGTGTGGATAATTTGAGAAACTTTAAGTTTACCTTTTTTCGATGGAGTTAAGAAAAAGGGTTCTTCGTCTGACAATAGTGCAAGTTTAAGTCACAAGTTCGGGTTATACTACTTCAGTCTCAAGTTCGTCATATTGGGTTTTCTCCATCAGTAGTCACTACAAAAAGCCGTCAGAATGATAATGGGGTCGGTAAAGAGTTAGCTGAGAAGAGTATACACGAGTAGTGAAGTTTTTTATCAACAGCTGATTCTCACAAGATATTTATGGTACTTCACACTTGTTCGATTAATTGAACATACATGGTTTCGATGTCTCCAATTTCATCATCAACATACGTGGTGTATGATTCTGATTCGTTGAAAACATCGGGGGGGAGAGAGTATAGGTGTTCCTTGCTTCTTTGATGTTTTTGGATTTTTTTTCGAAAACCCGTTTCCTTTCATGAATTTCTTCAATCAGGGGGAAGAAATGAGACGATTTGTGGTTCAAACGTCTCACTTTGGTGTTATCGTCTCACTTTCACAGAGTTATCGTGTGTGAAGATTACCTAAATAGGATGTTATGATGCCTCACACACGGTCATTTTATCGAGTAATTGCAGATTAACAGGTAACTACTATTCCGATAGACCGCAACATTCAGGGGGAAGTCGTTTCATTTCGTCTTTCGTGGTCTGTTTGGTGTGAAGCATCTACATACGTGAGAAGATCTTGTTGATTTCTTGCATGTTACCCCCGAACGGATTTTCCGCAACAAGTCAGATTTACCTTGTGTGGTTTACTGCTCATCTACAAATTCCGCTGCGTACTGAAAACTTCAAAAGTTAGAGGAAATGTTCACTACATCAAAGTTTTGAATCTGCTGAAGACAATTGTCAGTTTGGGGGGAAGCTGATTCAGAAACTTCGCCAAAAAGGAGTGTACGGAGAAGCTGCTAAAGACATGCAGCATGAATTGGGGGGAAGTTAATCCAATTTATGCATATTACATCATTTGCCTACAAGTGAAGAAAACGGTTCTCAAGTCAAGATACCAGAAGAAGACAAAGAGCGTAAACTTTCATCATCCTCAGCACTTGAAGAGCTTATGAAGACCTTTCTTTATTTGTTTTCCTTATTTGTAGTAAATGTTGTAAGTAATCCCTTATGTCGTCCCATTGGGGGAAGATTGTTGGAATCGCTCCTAACTCGTAAATGGAACGACATTGACGGGATTACTATTTCTATCTTTGTTACCTTAAACACATAGGCTGGTTATGTCAATTACCCATAGATGTATGTGTTTGGGTATATAAACCCCTCCATACTTCCATGGAGGGGTGAGATTTCTTGTGTAAGCCTTTCACCTTTCAATAAAATATCACATAGTTCTCTCCCTTCTCTCTTGTTTCTCTCTCTAACTTGAAGATGGGTTTCTTCCATCTTCCAAGACCTCCCGATTCACCATATCATCCATACATACGATCCTAACATATAGATACAACGGATGTCATAAACAGACATACGAAACATATACGTGTAGATGTCCACACATATACAATGGTTTTTCGTGTAGATATTTCCCATGACAAAACATAAAAACAACATTTTATGAGAAATATGTGGCTAGTGACCCACTAATTTTCAACAGAGTGATTAAATAGTTACTTTATAAAAAAAAGACCATGTAAAATCCGTGAGTAATGGAGCTAAAATTTGCCATATACTTTTGGCCGTGGCTAATATGTGTGAAATGTGTGGCAAGTTTCCCACGTACGTAAAGAGTGGAAATTCGTGTGAAATCCGTCGCAAATTTCCCACACAGATTTTATGTGTGTTCTAAACCTACGGCCATACAGATGCCCTTACACACACGAATATAAAAAGTTGCTCACATTCATACCATGGAGGATCATACCGAGCAATATCATGGGATTTTTCCGTTTCTATTTGTACCCTCTTGATTTTTAAACTAAAAGTCATAAACTTTATGCTACCAACTAAGCTTCTAAACACTATAGAATCCTTAAAACTTTCCAAGCTTCAAGAATAAGTACAAGAAACAAAGCTATAAAATTAAACACAAGACAAATTAAAATAAAAACTCACGTTTTTACTTTAAAAAAATGAAACACAAACACTCCTAAATCATTATTAGGCTCTTGATACCACTTGTAGGACCTTAGATATATCAACCTTATCACTAATCTATGAAGCACGAATGGTGTGGTGGCAAGAGATGTATGCGTTTTAGATAGAGAAATAAGAGAAAGAAAACAAGGAAAATATTATTCATAAAACACACACTTACACACTCAAGCACACCTCACAAATGAGCTATCAGGTTCCTTTTATAGTAAAAGAGAAAATGCCCTAATGGGCTTGCCA
Organism: Chrysanthemum seticuspe; assembly: GCA_019973895.1. NCBI lineage: Eukaryota > Viridiplantae > Streptophyta > Magnoliopsida > Asterales > Asteraceae > Chrysanthemum > Chrysanthemum seticuspe. Next base: position 120,180,087 of record BPTQ01000003.1, read on the forward strand.
TGGGCTCGTTTGAACTTGGATTGGATTTGATTACAACTTGCATTAAGGACTAGCTTAACATAACCACTAACCTATTAGCTTAGCCTAATCCACGAGAATATTCTATTGGAATATCTAAGACACGTTACAAAGTTCATAGACGTGAATGACCATCACTTTATATTAAGGCTAAGAGGTAGCTAGAATTAGAATTTTACTTGTCCTATGTAACACCCCCAAAATCGGTCCAGTGGAAGCATACAAGTCACTGGGGTACTACGTATTGGATCACAACACAAAGTAATAAAGAACGGTTTTACCTCAACCGTTTAGAAGAAATTTTCATCATTTAAAAGTTTAAAGTTACATCATGTGGAAAACTAGAAGGGGGGGTTGAATAGTTTTACCAATTAAAACTTCCTTTTAATCTATTTAGATCGACTTATGTCAATCTATTTGGTTGTGTGTGTTGGATGTTGATAAACAATCATATAAAGGTAGGTAATGAAAAGATAAGAGTAAGAAGCACAAAACCACAACACGAGTATTTATAGTGGTTTGGCTACAAGGACACCTTCCTTGCCCTACTCCACTCCCTGAATCACCTACTCGAGAGTTCATAATCACTACACCAATCTTCTTATGGTGGAGAAGCCTTCACAACGTCGCCTACCCTTTTTCCGGTGCTAGGCTAACCACCGGGTTCTTTCACTCCAAGGTGAACCACACCTACACAACGTCGCCTACCCTTTATAAGGTACTAGGCTAAGTACCTAGTTCTTTCACTCCAAGGTGAACTACACCTTGACAACGTCGCCTACCCTTTATTAGGTACTAGGCTAAGCACCTAGTTCCATTGCAATGGAGGAACTACTACCACACTACACCAACGACTAATCGCAAAGGAGATCTACTCCTTTACAACATCATCAAGGATATCAATATCCTTGGATCTAATACTAGTCTATCTTGTACATCGAAACACACCATATCGAATGTACATCTAAGGCACCTTTCACTAATGCCTTGACTAGATCTACAAGACACCTTTCACTAATGTCTTGTGTCTTCACTTCTAAGCACCTTTCACTAATGCTTCTTTGTCTTGACTTCTAAGCACCTACCACAAGGGCTTATCCTATAGACGATAGATACCCTTCACTAATATCTTCATCTTGACACTTGAGACATCTTTCACTAATGTCTTCAACACTACACTTCTTTGAAGAAAGAAAGGAATCATCAACAAGAAGACTTCAGTAGCCTTGATGATGAGGAAGCATGGCAACTCATGGACTTGAGCTTGATCGACTTCAAAGGTGGTGATCTTGCCTTTAAGAGGAACCTAAAAGATCACACAAAAATAAAACTACAAACATAGATCTCTTGGATCTGAGGTTAGTGAGTTTTTAACTCAGGGAGAAAGTGTGTTAGAAAGGGGTGAGAAATAATGAAGAAATGGCTCACTATTTATAGAGGAAAAATCCTACTGTTCCCCGGATCCCACGGATCCCTACCACAAGGGATCCGGCTAGCACAAAGCTAGGGATCCGTGGAACGCTCCTCTTTGCCCATGGGTATTTTGGTTATGGGTCATGGGTTGAACCATGGATCTTTTAGCTAGATACAATGTATCTTTGAGTGCAATGCACTTGGTCACTTGGGTATGGGTTGATCCATGGGTTATGGATATTATCCATGTATGATATAAGCATGATGTCATGCAATGGGTTATGGGTCAAGATCCATGGGTTATGGGCTTTGGGTTGTACCCAACTACATTCAATGTATTTGCCCAATGGGTTGTGATACTTAAGTTTCTACCCATTTATATTACCCAATATACTACATACTAGTTATGTGTATATTTTATCCAAATATGTAAACACTAGTTGTTGTAAATATGTATTACTAAATCATAAAATCACTTATACTTGTTTTAGTGTTTTATGTGAAAATGTGAATATGTTAGAAACTATTAGTTCAAACCATTTACGTATTTTATTTGTTTCGTTAATATGATTTTACGTTTGTTATCGACAAAACATTAGAAGATCGTAAAATATAAATAAACGTTTTTACGGCTTATTTGTATTAACAATCTCCCCCTTTTTGTTGATGACAAAACATAAAATTATTTTAAGGAAAAGCTAAAATTCGTAAAAGTTTGAATTTGTAGTTTTTACTTTCTTCTCCCCCTTTTTGTCGAAACAAAAAGTGTTTGAAGGAAAGCAACACATCGTTTTTAAGAAAAACATGTGAAAGAAGTAAAAGTAAAAAGAAATAGAGAGCAAGTAACGGGAAAGGATCTCGTCTTTACTCCCCCTTGACGAGTCCATCCTTATGTAAGGGCGTCAAGTAAGTGATACTAATCTAGTTTGTTTGCAAAAGATTTCGTCTAAGAGACGAATGTGCTCCCCCTTGATGATTGCAATTTTGCAAGGGGATGTCACGAAATGTAAACCTAGTATTGCAAGTAATTTGCAATGTATTGCTTTGACATAAAGCTCCCCCTAGCTTTAGGATGTCAAGGTCTTCATGTGTAAATTGAATAACTACAAAACAAAGATTAGAAAGCAAGTATAATTCACAATTTCCTGCAAATGTGGTTCAAGTTAGTAGAAAGAAAGCTTTCTGTCTCACGGATCCCACGGTTCCCTCCTAGTAGGGATCCGTCTAGGCAATTCTGAGGGATCCGTATTAGCTGATTAATTTCAGCAAAGGTGATATAACAAGTAATGTTATCACAAAAAAATGAGATATGAGTACAAAGTAATCATATTCTCAATCAAAATAACAAATAACATGTAATTACATTTAATAAAACTAGAGTTATGATATACATGACTCTAAAAACTAAAAAAATAGAAAATACATGACTAGGAATTTCTAAACCAACTATCACTTGATGCTAGGATACCACTAAAATCTTCTAGCTCGAGTTTTGTTTAGGTTTGATCTCGTCGAAACGTTCGAGGAGATGATAGAACATGAAACGTTGGTCTTCTCGTACTTCATGTATCAAACTTTCAACATGTTGACAATGATAGCAATCTTTGTCATGGCTAGGTAGTGGTGGTGGAAGAAATGAAATGGCTTGATGCGAAGGATCAAGTGCAGCGGCTTGTGGAGCTTCAAATGATGGAGGGATTGGTGGAGGTGCATTTGAGAATGACTCAACCAAGAATGATGGTGGTGGTAGAGAAGTGTCAACTTCCATATGGTCGGGTGGTTGACTTTGATGATTTCTCATAATCCAAATAGGATTATATGATGGAAACGGCGAAAAGGAAGTCGGAGCAAGTGTTGACTCAACACCTTGATTTTGAACCATTATTCCTCCTAATGAGGAGAATGTTGTCGGCGGAAGCGGATGAGACGGCCTAGGAGGCAAGTCCTCTAAATTGTAGAGGTGTGGTGATGATAGTGGGGATGTAAATGAAATAGCTCTAGGAACCAATGGTGATGGTTTAGTGGAGATAAGACCTATAACATCTTGAGTGTTTCAGTCCTCCTAAGTGTCTTAAATGAAGGCGTGCTTAAGTACTTGAAGGTAATGAGTGATGTAGCTAATGATTGTCTTTTATGGAAGGATTTGGAACTTTCAAGAGTACCAATGGATTAGCAAGGATGACACTAAAGATGAGAGTGTCAATTGAAGCTAAATGATCCTAGAGATCAGGTTGTGACTTAGGATAGTGTTTTGGAAAATATCCTAGAAGCTTTGAGATGGGAAAAACTAGACTTTGATCAACTTTGATCAATTTTGAGGTAAGGATGATTTATGATCAATTATGCCATAATCGAAAGATTTCTAAGACTAAATGTGAGGGATTAAGTAAAGAAAATGAAGTGTGAGTTTGAGAGCGGAAGAGTAATGGATTAAAAATGAAATGGTAGATCTACAAGCGTCTTAGAGTGTGATCTAGGTGAGTTATGTATGAGTAGGAAAGATCAACCTATCATGATAAGGACTTAATTTGCCTTAAGACACTATGTTTAGCTTAGTGTGAGGTGTTCTAAGGATATGTTTGAAATATAATCCTTGCAATTGCATTTTTTGTTTGCCGGATCCCACGGTTCCCTAAGTGTAGGGATCCGTCTAGCACAATCTTTGGGATCCGCCTATCTGCTCAGCAGGACCTTTACTAAAGGTATGCAATGATCTTGACAATGCATTATATCTCAAGGATAGTCTAAAAAGAGTTCTAATACTAAGATATCAAATGTAAGATGTTTTATTTCACGAAAGAAATTGGATTACATTGATAAAGCACGAGTACAAGAGAATTGATCCTATTTTGGAATACTACTAGGTTCCTTGAGTGTTTTCGCTAGGAGGATCATTATGTGATTGATGAGTGTTGGTGGAATCAAGAATGAAGAAAGTCTTCATGAGAGATATGTTTAGCGGTTCCATCATCTTGTTTACAAGTACGTACAACGGACTTTGAAATTGAGGATGGAAGTGCATAACATTATGATAGAGGCGTGTCAAGAACATTCCATAAGGGATGAGTTTATTCTTGGAGCCTTGAAGATTTGCAATTCGCCTTGCGAAGAAGTAGGCGAGATTGTATGGTTGTTGTGTTAGCAAACAGTACAACATGTGAGCACAACAAGCGGGAAGAATTTCTCGATTTCCCCAAAGGCTCCAAACATTTTCACGTAGGATGAGTGCAAGAGGCTTGTACTCTTCTCGGATATCCCTTGTAAAGATAATGTTTGGATCGGAGTAATATGGTCGAGGTTTGCATATTATGCGATTTAAATCTTCCGGAGAGGGTATGTGTGAACAATATGGACTATTTTCTTTACGAAAGTTGAAGAGAGAATCAAGAGACCAATCTTCGATGAAGGCACATTGTCCATGATTTGGAATCCGGAGGATGTGAGCAAAATGCCCAAGGGTTAGAGTGAACTTTTGGTTTTTGATATAAAACCAAAGAGATGGAGAGCGATCCTCGTTACGAACGAGTTCGACTTGACGGAAGAATTCCATTATGAACCTTGGACATATCTTCTCGTTGATTTCAAGAATACATTCTAGTCCTATGGCTCGGAAGGAGGTATTGATACCTTCTTCAAATTGTAGAGAGGTGTCTACAATACGTCCTTCGTGGAAGTGACGGTTTTCGAGATTATTGAACCCACGAACATGATTGCCAGGTGTGTTGGGTTCGAAAGAGATGTTTGGAGTGTAGACGCTAGTGAGTGAAAAATCAAACTCATATTCATGCGTCATAGTTGAACCTATAGAAATGATAAGTTAATAAAAGGAGATGTTTGTGGTCAACCTATGATAATCTAATGTTTTTACTAGATTTTTTATTAACAATGGTATTTAACACTTTAACTTACTCAAGGTTTTGACTTTCTAGTGGATTATTACATTTAGAGAGATAGTGGTTTTTAATCTTGCATGAAGACTGTTTTCTAGAAGGACGGATCCCACGGTTCTTTTACAAAAGGGATCCGGCTAGTATATCTTCCGGGATCCGTGGATCTGTAGTAACAGAAACAGATTTGATAAAAACATAGGTTTTACAGTTTTTATACCACGAAATATGTTTTATCCTACATTTTCTTTTAGCGTGCATACATGACTTCTAATGTATCACGAAAGAATATAAAACATATAAATCAAAATAAGTGACAAACACATTATGATAAAAATAACCTAGATAAACTAGATTATCAATAATATTGCATTTCAATACTAAGGATGATACAAAGGATTGGGTATATGATCCCAATGTAGATTAACAACACAAAGTAAATGTCTCCATATGTGAACTTCATCATAGGGAACACAAGTGCAATGAGTGTTAAGGCGATGAGCACGAGTGCGATGTAAACCATGTTGATGATGGATCTTCTTGGTTTCGGTTGAGATGAAATGAGGAGGAAGATGAAGGTTTTGAATAAGAGGAAATTTTTGAAATTGGAGGATTTGAAAAAGTGAGGGTTTGGTAGAGTGGTCGACGGTGGGGTTATTTATAGGGAAGGAGTAATTTTTGAAATTCGGGTTTTGTTTTATTATTGGATTAAAAGAAACAAATCATAAGCTTTATATACCACGACTTTAGACGAGAAATAAAACACGTATGTGAGAAAAAGGCTTCCTAATGAAGCTTCATGTAAAACATGTATAAGCAAAAAAGTTAATCATATAAATACCTAAATAGGCATACTTAATTATCAAGCAAAATAAAAAGAAAATCATACCTCTAGCGCACTTAGGAATGTCTTTACAAATGACACAACAAATGTCACTTGGACGATTCTCGCTCCTTTGCGAATAAGATACCTTCTTAAGGAAGGTCTTCAATTCTAAGCACCTTTCACTAATGCTTCTTTGTCTTGACTTCTAAGCACCTACCACAAGTGCTTATCCTATAGACGATAGATACCCTTCACTAATATCTTCGTCTTGACACTTGAGACATCTTTCACTAATGTCTTCAACACTACACTTCTTTGAAGAAAGAAAGGAATCATCAACAAGAAGACTTCAGTAGCCTTGATGATGAGGAAGCATGGCAACTCATGGACTTGAGCTTGCTCGACTTCAAAGGTGGTGATCTTGCCTTTAAGAGGAACCTAAAAGATCACACAAAAACAAAACTACAAACATAGATCTCTTGGATCTGAGGTTAGTGAGTTTTTAACTCTGGGAGAAAGTGTGTTAGAAAGGGGTGAGAAATAATGAAGAAATTGCTCACTATTTATAGAGGAAAAATCCTACTGTTCCCCGGATCCCACGGATCCCTACCACAAGGGATCCGGCTAGCACAAAGCTAGGGATCCATGGAACGCTCTTCTTTGCCCATGGGTATTTTGGTTATGGGTCATGGGTTGAATAATGGATCTTTTAGCTAGATACAATGTATCTTTGAGTGCAATGCACTTGGTCACTTGGGTATGGGTTGATCCATGGGTTATGGATATTATCCATGTATGATATAAGCATGATGTCATGCAATGGGTTATGGGTCAAGATCCATGGGTTATGGGCTTTGGGTTGTACCCAACTACATTCAATGTATTTGCCCAATGGGTTGTGATACTTAAGTTTCTACCCATTTATATTACCCAATATACTACATACTAGTTATGTGTATATTTTATCCAAATATGTAAACACTAGTTGTTGTACATATGTATTACTAAATCATAAAATCACTTATACTTGTTTTAGTGTTTTATGTGAAAATGTGAATATGTTAGAAACTATTAGTTCAAACCATTTACGTATTTTATTTGTTTCGTTAATATGATTTTACGTTTGTTATCGACAAAACATTAGAAGATCGTAAAATATAAATAAACGTTTTTATGGCTTATTTGTATTAACACATCATTCAAAGATAATGCGGAAAATTCAGGCCCATAATAAAGCGATCCCCACATATAAATATCAGGGTCGTCTATGACCATGCAATGTCATTTCCTTGCGCCTCCAGAGTTTAGCTATCGCCTTTAATCCTGAAAATACATGGTAAAAAGTAAACTCAATGGTTGAGTGAATTCATAGGTTTAGTAGTAAAGCATTTGATCATAATATTTCATGTTTAAGGAAAACAGTGGGCTACGTTGTTATACGCCCATAATTGAAAGTGGTTATTATTGCACTAAGCTCATGATGAAACCTTAAGTGTTTCAGTTCTGTGTTGGTGTCTACGCAGCCAAATCACAGTAGGTATCAAAGTACTTGGAGTTAGATATCAACATACCAAAGTAATGCAGGTATCAACGTACCCAAGTAATGCATGCATCAACGTACCCAAGTATGGTAGGTATCAATGTACCTGAATAAAGTAAGTGGTTACGCACCCATGCAAAGCAGCTATCTCTACGTAAGTAAATTAGCTACCGGTTTCTAACTTAGGCAATGATAATATAGGAATAGCATACAGTTTTGAAGCAATTGTGATCATAAAAAGTAGTAGCATGTATCTCCCCCCCCCCCCCCCCCCCCCCAAAGAGTTTATAAAACAGTTAAAAGAGTAAAAGTGGGGCTATGAAATCACCTTGAGTAAACAATAAGATACGGTAATGTAGTGATGGCACGCAAAACAAGGTAAACAATAACCGCAACCTAATTAAATAATAGGGCGCTTTAGGTCATGCACATGCTATGAATGAGATGCATATGCTTTCTACATGATTTTATCACCAATATAAGTTTGAGTTTAAGTTTATTACGAAAAATACCATTTATGTCAAGATATAATAATTAAAATTATTTTTCAAACTTTTCAAAAATGACCAAGTACTCAACTTTACCAACCAATATCTCGTTCGTTATTAAGTATTATTAGCCCAAACCAATTGGGTTGTATATTTGTAGTAGTTTAAGTAGTGTAAGAATGTGTAAAAATAATCGTTGGGAGTATCGGGTACATTGTATGTTCGTGCAAGTTGTGAAAAGCGTTTAATAAATTAATAATCGTACGTAATTAAAATGCAAATGTTTTTACAAATAAATTACGAATTGGAATTGTGGCAATGTACTGTAATAGCATAGACTAAATTTTAGTCTAGGGCCAGTTTGGATTAAACGTTGTATTATAGTTTTAAAAAACAATTAACGTGAGAAAACAGTTAAGTAAACTTTTAGAATATATTAGTTCGTGTTTATGATTAATTAATGACTTGAAAACTTACGGGTTGTTATATCCTATTCTACGAAAACAACTAAAAATGGCTTAAATTTAAAAAATTTCACATGTTTTTCGTATATCATTAGTAGCATAAACCGCACACAATACCCTTTGATACCATTTGTGAGAATATAAACCTTTCCGTTTCCGCTATTTTACCACAAATCCCACAAAAATATGAGTGTGCCGGTGGATTGATGTAGACATTAGAACTTGGCTTGGTATATCTATCCGAGACGTAAAAAATGAGCGTTGCAATAAGGAAAGTTGGTGTAATCGGTTTTAATCAAAGAAAAAGAAAAAATTATTAGGATTCACCCAAATGGCCCATGTCATTATATATGTTTGTTTATCAACTAACTACACTTGTTAATTGACTACCTATTTAAACCCTTTTGTTACTCTCATCTTTAGAGTAAGATAACCCTAGTATAACTTGTTGAGCCTATCTTTTCCTTTGTGACACCACTAAATGTTTTTGCATCGTTACACCTTTACACCTTAGCCTACCATGTAGATTAAGTCCATTGTTTGGTTGCTAGTTGCTACATGTGTCCCATGTATTTCTTGTGTTCATGTGAGTTTTTCGTTCAATTCTTTTCTAGTGAGATATTGGTCGGGAGAATTGGACTATGCAATGGTAATGTGAAAGTATGTAATTTGTGTCAAACCCTTGTACTACTACTTTCACTAGTTTTTATTTCCTTCGTATTTCTATACGAGAACGAGTATTATATGATGGAGTATTATCGGTGAATAGTAAAGTAATGTACCATTAGTTTGATTTTCATTTTATGCTGATTATAAAAAAAAAAGAATGTGAATTTTAGTATTTCGTTTAAGTGGTACGTAATATAAACCACTTATTTTAGTATACAGTGGTCGTAACTTTGCCACTTTTGTATTGTATATTTTATGATTTTCTGGGAGTTGGTAATTCGGGATAGCCAACTTGGTATGTTTCAATGTTGATTACGTTGATCGAGCTATATTTGGGTCTTATTCGCATATCATAAAAGCATGTGTTTTCCGGGTTAAACCGTGAGTTAGTCAATGATAAATGTCTCTTTCGGGTTTATGGTAAGGTAGTAGCTAGTAGCAATTGATTGTGTCGGACTTAATCTATTTGTTTTATTAATTTTCTATTTACACCATTAATAAATATCTCCCATGCCTTATCCTACCTTTATTCATTCTTCATCCAACCTTTGATTTATTGAGATTAGGAATCGAGCAATCTCAAGTATCGTGGTCGTCGTTACGATCATGTATTCGTTATTTTGTCGACCTTTTTGATATAATATTATTGAAAAGATTATTTAGTCCTAGAATTTAGCTTATTCGAGTTAGGGAGAGAGCAGTCACAAGTATCATGGTTGTCGTTACGATCATGTATTTGTGGTTTTGTTGCCTTTTTTGGAATATTCGTATCGCTTGAGACTATAAAGAATGACGAACCCTTGAGCCTTCACATTTTTAACCCATTTTGCCATTGAAATTGGTAATTTTCCTAGACTCTAGTAGTGGAGATATGTATCATTGCTAAGCTTTTGATATAACACTCGCCACGACTATGCAATTGAGTGTACCATTAAATAAACACCCTGGATTAGTTTCGAGAGATGAGTGAACTTCATGTCCTATTTCATGAAGTGTAATGGTTATGCATTATTTGTTGAGTTAATTACTTTGATACTTAATTCCTAAACCAAGGTTTGGGATGTGTTTCTAATTAATTAATTTAGAATTTACTTGAGGACAATTAGAAGTCAAGTGGGGGTATATGTGATAAGTCATAAATTGTTGAATATTTATCATATGATTATTGCTCATATATTTCATGTTTAAATCTGAATTGATACTGAATTACCTAAGTTTTCCAATTTCAATTATTATGAAGCAATATTACAAAAGATACGAAAAAAGATATGATTTGGAACTGTTTTTTATTATTTTGTATGCAAGCTGTAAAAGAGCATATGGCGTATGAAACTCTGGCCATATGCCGTATTGATATCTGGAAGAATTCACTAAGTATCGGTGAATATTGAAGCATACGGCGTATTTAACTCTGACAATATGTTGTATTTGGAATGTCTACAGTCAAAGCCCAAGTCAGCTATTAAAAGCATATGGCTTATGAAACTCTGGACATATGCCGTATTAAAGATCTTATCCTCAGTCAAAGTATATCGAAGATTTGAAGGTATACGGCGTATTTAACTCTAGCAATATGCCATATTTAAAAGATACGTAGAATATGCTTTCTTCGTCAACAATCAAGAAATCTTGGATACGCCGTATCGGTGCCTTAACAGAAGCTTATAAATACAAACCCCATACTAGATTTTTAGGCATCATACACTTACCACTCATCATCACAGCCGGATTTCACCATTCCAAGATCAGTCTCAAGAACTAGGAAATCAAGAAGAGAAGGTCTTGTATCATCACATTAGGTTTAATCATTCGATTTGCATATCGATTTCATCATTATTTCTATATTTTCTTCGTTTGAATTATCTTCTTGTGCTTTTACATACATTATGGGCTAAAACCCTTGGGTGTTAGCCATGTTTATGAATATTACATGATTGTTGTTTCTGTTTGGTAATATTTAATGTTTAGTATCGTTTAGTTTATGTGTTTATCATTCAATACGTGCTTGTTTATATGTTTGAGTATTTTAAGTCTAGATATCGCATGGACCAAGTGGGTACTAGATGTATACTACAAGACACATTCTTACAACTCATTCTACAACAATCCTTCTTCCACACTCTACCCTCTCGCAACACATAGTTTCTATAGTTTTGAATTTGAATTTTGAAATTCAAATTTGGTATGCAAGTTATTAACCAACACACATTATCCAATAGGTCTTCTCTTTCTTATTCATATTGGACTAAAACCTTAACTATCTAGTTACACACTTCACTAAATACTTTTAATCATCTAATCCTTGGCCAAATGAATTGGTTGACCTTATACCACTTTAAGTGATGCAATAAACTTGAAAAGGTCAAAGGTGAAGTTCACTTGGGGGTGTAACAAGAGTGGGGAGTTCGTAAACAAACCATGAGCCGGACCAGGTTCTGGCACGCTGGGATGGCGCGTCGGGGGTCCAACTTTGGTTTGTCTATAAATACCTTATCTTGTCTTTTGTTTTCCTTACCTCTTACCATTCATTCTTTCTCTATACTTTCTTCTCTCTAATCCCTTTAAGCTACTAATCTTATTGTATTCTAACTTTTTCTCTTATCATCTATTGAAAGAAAACTTCTTTCTCAAGAGAGACAACCAAGAACTTAATCCACTCTTGTATGTTATGTCGAGGGTCTTCTTCTCTATACCATTTCTACTAGAATCGAGTCTATAGAATATGTTAGATTGTTTCAAACAAATCAACTCTTATAATAATTTGTGAAGTCTTATCCGATTATGGATAAGAAAAGGGTGTATAAAATCTTGTACCTTGGTGGTCAAGTCTAGATCGGGTGAAGGTCTAGTATTGGGTTTGATACTTCCGTGGGGAAGTTCTTTATGGTCTTAGTGGAAAGTCGAAATTGCAAGATTCATGTGGGTGGTTCCGATGGCGGAATACCATTGGCAATAGCTCTTCTTTGTGAGCGTCGATCTTTGTGCATATCAGTGGAGTAAATTTGTAACGATTTGTAATCCACCATAAGGATTATACTAGTGGAATAGTATAGGTGTTGCAGATTCTTAACTGAACATACGGATTGTCTAAACCCTCATCCCGAACCAATATAAATCTTGGTGTTGATCTCTCTCTATACTATGTAAGATATTGGTTGTTTTGGGTGTTGTCGTGCATATTCAGTTACACACTCTTGGAGGCTTAAAGTTAATAAACTTTAATTAAGTCGAAAAGACCATATTCACCCCCAAATCATGTATTATATAATCATGCATTATAATCCTGTATTAAAACTGTTAAACATCGGTTCTTATAGTCATCCAAAGTAAGTAAAGTGGAAAATTACTCAAACCATGTACTATATAATCAAAGCACATACAACATCAATCTATATCATCTACTAACAATTATGTTAAAGAATGAAAAGAGATAAAACTTGTCAAACTTGGTTAAGCTTCCCCATTCACATTCTATCTACAAAAATAAATGATAACATAATAAATAGAAATATATCAAGATGATTTCCCCCAATTTGTTTAGGGTTCTGAACGATGTTGGTGTTTTGAATTACAATTGATGTAACCAATCTTGATTTAATGTATAGACGAAACTGCATATTTGATTAAATGGTCAATTTGAATCACAACATTTAACCGACGCGTAACATCTGCTAACCACATCTGACTAACTATTAACATAATGAAAACGAATCCACATGTAAACCGAAAAATCATAACATCATACTTACCACTTACGTACCACAAACATTCAACAGACACATAATGTCCACTATACGCAACATCTTAACTACCAACCAAACGAATACAAATTCACATATACACAAAAAAATCATAACATCTTAACTACTAACGTAACAAAAACAAATCCACCGATAAAAAGCAAAATCACAATATCCTAATTACTATACAAAACTTAACATCTAGCAGGCACATAACGTCTAAAAATTACAAGCGTCTAATTGCTAACGTGACGAATACCTCCCACATTTACCTTTCTCTTATACGTTTTATCGAACGTCTTCTATGCGGCCTTCAAATAAATTGTTTCGTAGACATCATAAAAATGTGAATTCCGTCAAAAGAACATCAATAACGTGAATTCAATCAAAAGAACCGTTCCAATATCTACTAACATAGTTTCGCGATATAGCGATAAAACTTAAAGTCTCATTACACTAAAAGCATGCAATTATCAGTATCAACAAATTACAATTGTTCACTCAACTGATTAAAAAAGGGTATTGTATTTTGAATCGATCAAGGTGACTTACCTCTAAATAAAAAATTAGGATTCTCATTAAACACAAATAAATTTAATCATAATCAATGGAATTATATCATATATTTGAATCAAAACATAATAATTCTATTAAAAATGGAATCAGAAAACAAAATAAAAGTAAAAAATAAAAAATAATAGATAATTGTATTTACATTATCAATCGTTATTATCTTTTTTTTAGAACGGCAAATAATTATGTCACAATATATTACCACAAACTATCATGTTCTAAGCAGAACTTGAACTCACAACCAATTAATTGGAGAGCTTCTCACATAACAAAGGGTATCATTGAGACACAAACTATTTGTAGTATTAATCGATTGGAACACAATAAAATTTATCAATATGATTTTCCACAAATTCCAAAAGTGCGAATCACATAAATTTAAAATTTTGTGTATAGATGTTTTTGAATAGAGGTTCTATGAATTGGAGGAGTACGAGAGAAGATTTGAATCGGCCATTAAATGTGTATAAAAGAAGATTTGAAGTGTATAGAAGAAGTAAAGAATGAAAAGGTGTTGTTATACACACCAAATACATCATCCAATCGCCAATGAAACACGTCATAATATTAATTGCAGCTTCAATGGGTTGTAACGTTTTTAAATTTATTAGAATACATAGATATGGATGTGGATATAGTTAACATGGATGGTACATAAGAGCATGTTCAATCATAACAGGGTAACGCCCGTTAGAGGTCAAATAACGTCGTTATCGGCGTTACACCCTTGGAGGCTAGCTTCTTTTACGGCGTTGGTCCCTCCCCGTTAACCCCTTAACGCGCGTTATAGGCGAAGAAAAAAAAATTCAAAATATTTTCAAAACAAGTCCTTCTAACGGCTACTAGCCGTTATGTTTTAAAAAAAAAAAAAATTCAAAAAACACCCCTAACGGCTACTTAAAAAAAAAAAAAAAAAAAAAAAAAAAAAAAAAAAAAAAAAAACTTTTTTTACCACTATAAATACACAATTAAAACACCATTTTTTTCACACCTCCACTACTAAATACTCTCAATCTTTCAACTTCAATTAACTGCAAAAAAAAAAAAACAATGTCGGGAGGCAACGATGCTACTTTCTTCAATCTTCTCGGTGGTGGGTGGAATCCCTCAAACCCGGGTTCATCATCTAACCCGAACGCGGGTTCATCTTCAAACCCCAACCCACTAGGCTTATCGAGCCAAGAAATGTATCAACAACATCAAACATTTATGTATTGGCAACAACAAAACCAACAAAGCACCTTAAACTCCAACTTTCAAAATCTACAATTCACACAACAGTCACAACAATCACAAACTGAAACACATGATGTTGCTGACACACCCACGTCTCCTCCAAAAAAAGGAAAAGGTCGTATTAAGCGAAAATCAAAAAAATCCAAAGACCCTGAGCCCGAACCAATTGATTCTGATGAAGAGGAGGTTGTCGTTACTGCGCGTTGGACTTCAGCAGAGGAAGCATTACTTGCAAGGTGTTACATAGCTGTTTCGGAGGATCCGAAAGTTGGAAAGTGCCAACCCAGAGATACGTTTTGGTATCGGGTCAGAAATGAGTTCAATAGAAACAACTTTCAACGGCGCACCAAGGACATGATGTCAAGCAAATGGAAAACGTTGAACGGAATATGCACAAAGTTCAACGCTTGTTACATACGTGCGCAACGGGATCAACAAAGCGGGGAAAGTGAGCTGGATGTGATGAAACAGGCAAAGCAATGGTATCGTGAGGAAACCAAAGGAGCACCGTTTGGTCTCGATGATGCTTGGGGGGTTTTGCGTTATTATAAGAAATGGGACACGCCGGAACCGGTTGATTTAACCGGCGATGTGCCAAGCCAAACAAACGAGGCTTTGTTTGGTAATGATGAACAACCACGCCCCATGGGAAAGAAACGTGCTACCAAGAAAGCAAGATCCGAGACTACAACAAGTACTGGGGGAGCAAGCACTGGAGGAACGAGCTCGTCAACTTATTTCACCGAAACTATGGCACACGAGTATCGTTTGAAACGTGAAACCGCCGAAGCGGCGTATCGGGCCCAGCAGGAAAAATATCTCACAATAACAAGGTTGGAAGAGATAAAGTTTTTGATTACGCCTACTGAAGGGCAAGATCCAATGGTCGTGGAGTGGATCAATGACGAAAAAGATCGAATCATCAAAAAATATAACTTGAAACCTCGTCAGTAGATCGTATTCTCGTCATTTCCTTTAATTTGTTGTAACGTTTTATTTGCAGTGTGTTTTTTTATTTCGTTGTAATTTTTTTTTAATCTCGTATTGTAATATGTTTTCAATTTTAATGAAATGTTTGTTTTAGTTTAATAAATGAAGTGTTTGTTTTAGTTTAGGGGTTGAAATTGAAAATATGAAATGTTATTGATGTTATTGGGATGTTATTGTTGTGGGTGTTTTTTGGGGATGTTAAGGTGAAATGTTAAAGCTGATGTGGCGCTGACGTGGACGGTGTTATTGGTGTTATGGTGTTATGATTGAACATGCTCTAATACGAGAAACCTTCATTTTAGCCAAACCCACTATTTTAAGGCTTGCAAAGGCTCTGTAGAGGTCTCGTAAAGACATAAGACTTGATCATGCCGTCAAGTCATGCCATCACGCCATTTTATGGCACATGTTTTTGTAAACTCGATATATATAAATTATGATATAAATATATAAATATTTTCATGCTTTGTGCCGACTTATGTCACGCCTTATAAACGCAAAAATTTCGCTTTAACCGCAAAGACGTGAGGCTTGGTCATGCCGTCACGTCACACCTCACGCTATATATAACATTGTGCCCAAACCAGTGCGCCAGCACTACTTCGTTAGCGTCCCTAACTACAAGTCTACAACTCTATCACTTGGTATGAGGAATCTTCCCAACGAACCCAACAATTTTTGTTTCTGTTGGAGTTTTGAATAAATTCTTCTTTAGTTTTTATGTATCATATCCTCTTCGTGGTATTACTTTTAGCAAAACACCATCAGAGTGACGCTTTCTTTTTGTTTTAGAAAAAAGCTTTGTATTCATTTTTGTTAAACCAAATTCGATGCATTAATTGTTCTTCGTAGTTTTTCAAAATTGAAAATCAACTTTTGTTAATTTTAGTGTCAATTTCTGTTATATATCCGGTTAACTTACTTGTTTTTTCTTGTTACTCTACATATCATGTTTCTATTCCCGTTCTTTTTGCTTATTCTGTTTATGGGAAATATATTTCCATTTACTCAAAGATATTGTTGTAAATAAACCGTACATTAGTGAACATTTCAAGAACTGTAGAATAAAATGTTTATTTATTAAATGAACGAATATGAATAAATTTTTATATCCGTTTAGTTAAATGAACGAATATAAACAAAAGTCTCATCCGTTAAGTTTATTTATATTCGTGAACGTCAGATTATACATTAATGTTCGTTTATGTATATTTTTAATATATCTTTAAAAATTGGTACACTCAAACAAATGAACACACATAAAACACAATATTTTGTGTATTATTTACGTACGTTTATTATATCGTTCGTGTATGTTCGTTTAATCTTTTAATGAACGAACATAAACGAACACGAACAACCACATTTTTCTTCATGAGCGAACACGAATAAGAAAATTCGTCCGTTTAAGCGGTAATGTCCGTTTATTCGTCCGGTTAAAAACTAAATAAACGAACATGAACAAGGCTTTGTTCGTGTTCGTTCAGTTCGGTTACAACCCTACTCAAAGAGTTAATACATCATCTATACTACATATAAAATGAAAATGGTCAAATGTTGAAAGTTGAAAATTTTTTAATGGTCAAAGGTGAGATAAATATATAGTATAATTAATACTCATATTAAAACACCCCAATACTTAAAAGTAGAATGATTTATTCACATTGTACAACCAATTAAAAACATGTCTAGCAAATTAAATACAACCAATTAAAACACTCGTTACTAAATAATACAATAAAAATTTTACAATGTACAATTTAAACAAGCTACAACATAATCCAAAATATAAAATAATTAAATACACTAATTAATGTTATTTTTAAAATACCCTAAAATGAAAAGTACATGTTATTATACGCATTATACACATTAATAAAACATACAAAGCTTCATACAAGCTAACAAGTTGATGGTACATATAGTTTTGAAAACCGAACCGGACCAACTGGTTCAACCGGGAACCGGTGTCGCCACCGGTTTGGCTAACCAATAAAAGCCATCCAAAACAAATCAGAGAGGACCCGTTGAAACCGATACAAACTCGTGAATCATGCCTCATCGAGATCTATTTCCAGTTAATCATCACAGGTACGCCCCACTGAAACACGCGGGTACCCTGCTATACTATATATAAAGGAAAAACCAAAAAGTGAAAAGTTGAAACTAAAAAAGAAATGTTGAAAAAATATATTCCAAAAGAACCTATGAATACACATCGAAAACCGGATTGACCTGATACGCTTAAACCCACGGGTTGACCCGGTTTAATTTGACCTGTTTTTTACCCAACCCGTCGGGTTGACCCTGTTTAAATCGACCTGTTTTTTGACCAGAACGGTTCAACTGGTTGAACTACTTGGGTCGAACCGGGTTTCAAAACATTATGTTTAATCCTCAAATCTTCAAACTTTTATTATTTATCGTTTATAACCCATAAACTCTTTTATCACTAAACGATCTGTCGCTATAAAATTCTGTTGCTATGCACAGATACTACTCTAGTATCTAAAAAAGTGATTTACCATAACCAAATTACTCAAATAGAAGAGATTGGTTTTAAAATCGAACATTCCTATTAACCAACATAAAGTCAAATTGAATTAGTTTGGCCAAAACTATTAATAACTTTGATTTTGTAATTTGATAGAGAAAAAAAGGTATAAAATTATGTGTAAAATAACAATAAACAAACTTAAAAAAATGACGAGGTAATCAATTAAACTTGAAGAATTGAATTTAAAATAACATTACATTCTAAATTGTTTAATACGGTGTAGACTGTAGAATTTATATTTTATAAAATTATCTAATCTTGACTTTGCTTTAATGGACTTAAGTTGCCAGTTTCATAACTTTTAACCAGCAGGGTACCCGCGCGATGAGGCGGCGGATATCATGTGACTAAATTTTTCGACGAATAAATGTTATTTTGTTTTGGGCTGCTAGATTCAGTTTTATATTTTGAAAATTTAATTAGATTGTACATGGTGGTTAAATAGTTGTATATTTTGGTAAATAGGTGAATTAAATTGTGTATTAATTGTATGTGTTGAATAGTGTTTTTTTGTTTTATTTGTGCTTCAACTACTTGTAAATTATGTTTTCTCACATGTATTTTTGAATGAAATGGTGTTTTTAATAGTGTATTAATCGTAATATATGAGTAGTGTGTTTTTAGTTTTATATGTGCTTTAGATATTTGTAAATAATGCTTTTAATATTGTGTTTGCTTAAAATTCTATTTATGAAAATCTTAAAATAATTAATATGAGAGAAGTGCATTCCTCTATTATAAGTAGTATATATAATGTTACTAATATTACAAATACCTTCTAGATTTTATATTTGTTTATAAGAAAATAACATTTAATATTTTTGTTGTTGTTATTTATAAATATTTTTATCACTAATAGATTAAATCAATATATATTCACGAGATTATAAATATAAAAGTGCAAGTATGGAAATTGTGATATTTTAAATGACTAGTCAATCATGCAATTCTTCTTTAAGGTTTAAGTAAAGATATCTAGAACTTTGTGTTAATATGTCCATAGCAAACTTTTTGTAAATTGAAATTAAACACTAAAAACTTGTAACTTATCGATTAAAGAAAACGTTATTTTCTTCTACAAATTATTTCTACTTATCTTTTTATTCTTAGGATTCTGACAAGTGTTAAAATTGACGATATGATTTTGACAAATTATTTCTAATATTATTGTGTAGGAGGATTAGAAAGAATATTACAGGAGGCTGATACGCATCGATTAAATATGATATTTCTGTTGATACAACTTACGTCAATACATCGTGCGCGCGATTGTATAAAACTAATTTGTTTTAACGAATGCTTCATATGCAATTGCCCTACGCATTGGAATCAACGTACCAATACTGGCAGGCAACATGCATGCAATGATACAATTTTCTCCTTTCTTTACATTACCTTCCCACTTTTACTATTTCCACTAAATTTTTCAAAGTAGAATGGGTGATTTCATTTCGTTTAACTAAATATAGTTTAAAGTAATACTGTTAGAAATTGTGCAAATAAATAGGTGATCGGATCGATGTGTTTATTATCAAAACAAAACCAAAAAGAGTACAATCACCAAATTATAATTAAAAATTTGAGATAAGTGTATTGTTATAATTTACTACTAGCAATTGCTCCATAAAATGTATTATGATATAACTGTTCAGAAAGAAATGAAATCAAACAACACATATACTTGCATAACGAAACACTAGATGTATGCATCGGACCATAATATCAATCGGGAGCAATGGCGGACGTTCATTAAGGCAGGGGAAGGTCTCGCCCCTTCAATTCCCCCAAACTTCAGGATTAAAAGTGTAAAAAGGCTATATGTAAAAGGATATTAAGTGAAAGTTTCTTGCAAATGTTGGTGTGCAATCTCAATTAGTGGCCTTCCAAAAATATTAAGAAAACAAACGGTTTATTCAAGAAATATGAAATGCATTATTTAACAGCCTTTTTTTTTTCCCTCAAAAACCGATTTAGATTATTTCCGTGAATTGTGTTAAATCTTTATTCTCCATTCGATTATTGCGTTTAGACTGAAATCAAGTTATGAATGGTTTTAAAATTAGTGACTCAAAATCTGTAGCTGATGGATTTAACGACATAAAAAGCCGTCGAGTTGAGATGTAAATAGATCATTTCTTGTATTTCTTTGCATTTAGCTTTTTGAATTTCATTTTTCTACATATATATACACAAGGATTAATGTTTCGGCCCTCTCAACAAATATGTTCAAGTTCCGCCGCTCATAAGTCCCTACAATTAATTAGTATTTGTTTGTATAGGTCGACAACGATACCCAATCTTAACGGAAGGAGTTACAGGAGTGGTATTTCTATACGAGGGTATCGAGTCTACTTGCGGAAAAAGTAATACTCATATGTCTTTTCAACTATTCAATTGGTTCAAGTACTACTTAGGGAGGAGGGAGTCGAAATTTCATACCCTAATACCCTGAGGGTGCCACGTCACCTCTATCCAATAAAAACCTTCCAACTCAAAACTACCCCAATACTACCCTAACACTACCCTAAGTGGACGGAGTGGTACCCGATACTACCCTAACACTACTTTTTCACAAAAGACAAAAAAAAAAAAAAGAGAACAAAGCTTTGCAACAATCGGCTTCCGAACTCGAATTCTTCCAACTTTTCATGTACCCTAAGAGGTGGGGGTGGTGTAGCCTACTACCCTAACCCAACCCGATGCCTTACCCGCATCCACTCCTTCATGCCTTATTAACTTACAAGTACTAGACTACAAATTACTAAACAGACATGATACAAATTATAAGATATATGGATAAGCGCGCAAAGCCTTCTGCCAACCAATAAGGTTGCATGCATGTAGGAACAACAGTCAAAATGCTTCATCATATATTTCATACTTAAATAGTCATGCTAATTTACTAAGCAGAAAACCTAAACAAAAGATAACATGGAGACACCATTTGATCATCCTGTGACTTCAATTCCTTTGGGAGCCTTTCTTGATCACATGAACATGTAGTAGTTTGCCTTCAACATGATTAAACACAAGTATCTCCAACCTCCACATTATTTTCCTTGATAAAAGCAGACCACCCTCCTACAAGGTGTGGGATTGGCACTAATTTCGGCCCCATCTTCCAAATCGTTACAAACATTTTATATTTCTTTCCGTCATCATCCTTCACCCGCACTCGGTTGCGACCCTGACAGTCAATTCCGGTGACTCTCTCGAAATCCTTCATCAGTGGCTACAATAGATAAATCGTCAACATTACTCAAAACATACTTGTGTTAATAGATATATAGTTATGATTGCTCAAGGCATAGCCTTACTTATAAAATGATAGTACGTACCATTTTTTTCAAATGAGATTTATACATAACCTTCTCAAACAATGTCTTGTTTTTCATCAACAAATGATTTTCCCTGGTTTCTTGTACCACATATGGTTTATTCCCATCATTCTCACCAGCCACATCTGAATCATCAGACCTATGACCGACGTTTGGAGATACTTGACGAATGTCGTTGTTCAAACCAATTACTGGTTCTTTGAGACACCCGTCGACACTACCACATTTACCAGTTTCCCCATCGTCGTTTTCCCCGGCGACAATTGTCGCTGGGGAATCCTCACTAAACGACAAAAATATATCCTACGTGGCACGAAGTCTCGTAGAAAAGTAAGCTAAATTATCGCTTACTTTTCCCCGGCGACATGTCGCCGGGGATTCAACGGTTATATTTTGACCGAATATTTCATGGTAAAACGTGGCGGGAATTTTTCCCGCTTACTTTTCCCCAGCGACATGTCGCCGGGGATTCATTTGTTAATTTAAAAATTCGTAATTAGTGTTAATCTATCTTAACGTGACGTGGACAATAGTTTCCCCAGCGACATGTCGCCGGGGATTCTCTTTGACTTCGTTGACTTTAACAAAAACATGGCGCCAAAGTAGCCGTTGAACGTCTAATGTGTAACCATAACATACCGACTCATCCGTTGAACGTCTAATGTGTAACCATAACATACCGACTCATCCGTTGAACGTCTAATGTGTAACCATAACATACCGACTCATTCGTTGAACGTCTAATGTGTAACCATAACATACCGACTCATCCGTTGAACGTCTAATGTGTAACCATAACATACCGACTCATTCGTTGAACGTCTAATGTGTAACCATAACATACTGACTCATCCGTTGAACGTCTAATGTGTTACCATAACATAACGACTCATCCGTTGAACGTCTAATGTGTAACCATAACATACCGACTCATCCGTTGAACGTCTAATGTGTAACTGATGAGTATGTAAATACTCATCATTTTTAGTCAAATCTGAACTGCAAAACGTTTAAAAATGCTCACAAATGCATCAAAATACTGAAAATATTCCAAAGTTGCATTTTATATGTTTCAGATGCAAAATGTTCAAAATCAGATGAAAAATGAGCAAAGTTTGCATAATTGGCAGTTTCAGTCCCCCAAGTTTCAAAAGTTGTCAAAAACAGTCCCTGAGCACATAATTTCAAAAGAAAAATCACCAAAGGTCCTTTTAAAATCAAAATTTGTCAAATTTAGTCCTTTGGTGAAAAATATAAAAAGTTTGAGAAAATTACAAGTTTAGTCCTCCAACTTTGAAATTTGGCAGAAATGGCCCCTGGAAAATTGCAAAATGGCAAGTCTGATCCTTATACTTTTTGAGAGTGTCACTTTTGGTCCCTTTAAACAAGTTTGATGAATTGGCAGTTTAGGTCCCTTGAATTTCAGAATTTACACTAATGGTCCTTGTCATTTATACCCTTGTCAAACCAATTGTGAACCTTACCAACCCTTGGACCCCCTGTCATAATGAATTGTGAACCCCCTTCTATTATTACCCTGTGGTCAAACCAGTCAACCTGGTCAAATCCAGTCAAAATACCAACCCCGCCATCACCCCTTTCCCCCATTTCCCTCCCCCTGTCTGCATACCACTCCAACCAGTGCAACCACCCAGCCTCCTTCTCACCTCTCCTTGTTCCCCCCACCTCCACCAAACTCCAAAAGCAATTAATGCCCACCATCTCAACCCCAACTGCTTAAATCTCCTTTTGGCGCCAAAAATCCATTTAAACGGCTAGGATTATTTTAAGCCATCCAATGGCTGAGGATTGATGGGAAACATTCAGAAGAGAGAGACAAAGAGATTGGGATATAAAAGAAGCAAGAAGGAAGCAAGAAAAAGAGTCTTGTAGTTTTTAAATCTTTATTAATGTCGTTTTTCATATAAAGTCTTAGTTAAGTAAAGAATTCTGTAATATTTTGTTGAAATGTACTCATATTAAGTTTTTGTATCAATATAAATCAATTCCAAGTACTAATTTAAGTTTCTCTATCAGTTTGTGATTTGAGTTAACTGTTGAAAATTTCCATATTTAAAACTTGTGTACAAGCTATTATTAGCGGATTTTTAAACTCAAAAAGGTTTATATAAGCTTATTATAGCTTTGTATAAGTTTATATTCAAGGTTTGAGTAATTGTGTTTCTTGGTCAACAAAAGTCAAACAAGGGCAAATATGATGCAGATTTGGTCAATGGATGAAGCAGCCATGGAATTGGGTTGATATTGAGCTAGGGTAGGGGTTTGGATAGGTTAGTGATCCTTGGGTTCATTGTTTCAAGCCATAGTGGCTAGGACCCTTTGTGAGTAAATTTCTAGTTTCTTTGCATTTTCTTTATTTTTAGTTAAAACTGGTGCAATTCTGTTTAAAAAGATGTATTTAGGATATATAGATGTGGTTTGATCATTAAACAAGTTGGGTCAGTAGTAGTCTTATATTTATTTGCAAAAACAGTCTAGAAAATGGTGTTTGGATTTATAGTCTAAAATGTGTTAGAGGTGTATTCAGTGTTAGGTTTTTGTTGTTTGAGGTTTGTTTAGTCCTAATAGACTCTTATCTGTCTTAGTTTGTGCCTGCAAGACTTTCATAGTCAAGATCTTGGTTCATCTGTCTTTACTTGTTTACTGTTGTATTTTTGCAAGGTGAACCTCTTGATTTGTGTTTAAAGTTCTTAGATAAAGCTAGCATTAGTGTCATTTCATCATAATATAACATAATCAGTAGTCAAAGTGGGATCAAAGTCCATATAAGTCAACCTAACTCAACTGCTTTCAAAAGTCAAACTTGAAAAACAATTTTGGGTCCAACTGCAAAGAATTTTCTAGGATTCATTACTGGGCCAAATTTAGTGAAATTTGTTGATTTAAAAACCTCTCTTGGTCTGTTTTCTTATAGCCAATTTTGTATAATTTTGCAAATTTTCCTTAAGCACCAAAAAGGCATGTGATCTTTGGCTTATATGCCCTGTGCAGGACAGTGAACTGCACAGGTTTTAAGCAGAACTTGTAGAGCTTGCATTAAGCTCAATAGAGCTCACTTAGGTCTGGAATTTGGTTTACAAGATCTCAACCAGGTCTAGTTTAGATTCTAACTTTTCATTTTCAGTTTAGTGCTTATTTGTAGCTTGTGCTTAAGTCCAAACTTGGCACCTTAAAACTGTTTTTAGCTAATTAGCCAAATAAGCCATATCTTTGTAACTTGTGATTCTGGGGTAAAAGCTTATTGTTTTTAGTTGCATTTTGGCTTTTATAGCATAGTAGAGCTGCTGGTAACATTTGGTAGCTTATTGTGGTTGTTGGCTTATTGAAAGTGCTTATTTCTAAGCACATTCCACAGCAGTTGCATTTTCCTCCACACTACCTACTGTTTTTCAATTTTTCTTAGTTTCCTAATATAATTTTAGAGTTTTCCTGAATTTTTCAGATTTTTCCTGTACTGTTTAGTATTTTTCTTGATTTAATTCAGTTTTTAGCACTTTTTAATTAGCATTTAATACAAAAAATTTAGAAAAGTCTCAAAAAAATAATTTTTCATTTTTATTAAGTTTAGATAAATATAAAAAGACAAAAAAGTATTTTTCCAGATTTTTATTAGTTAAATTTGTATTTTTAAGTAATTTAATTAGTTTTTAATTCCTAGAAAATCCAAAAATAATCAGAAAATTACAAAAATAGTTTTGAAAATTCTATTTTGATATTTTAGATTTTTCTAAGTCTTAATTTTATTTTTCAAGCCTTATTTCATATTTTCTTGTGTTTTAGGCTATTATTTAATAGTTAAAAATAGTTTATAATTAGATAATTAGTTATAAAACTAATTCTCTTTTTCTAAATATTTTATTTTATCATTAGGATTGTAAAAACATCCTTTTCATATTTTTAGGGTTAATATTGATTTAGTTTCACGTTTTTATTTATACGTCGCGTAGTTTTTAATTCCAGTTTTATAAAAACATAAAAACAAAAACATCATTTTAAATATAGTGATAGCGTTTATTTAATAGATTTTATCTTTTTAATTTCCTTTAATTTGCATTTAAGCCGTTGTAATTTGTTGGCTTTTTCTGTAGTTATAATAATATCAGATCCCTTTTTCGTTCAAATTCCTCGATCACTTTACGTTTGATAATTCATTGCATAGCTCGCTGGGACATAACGACCCGGGGAGACTCTATACTCCTCAGATCTTCATTGAGTTCGTGCTTGAGCAATTTTAAGCTGATTACGGTCTGCCATTCACAAGTGGCAGGCTTGAGTGATTTAGCTTGACTGTTTGGCACGCATCAAATTTTTGGCGCCGCTGCCGGGGAGCTGTGCTGATCTATCTTCCGTTTAGCAGATTAGTTGTTTGAATACTCACTCTTTGTTCATATCATCCATATCTATCTATATATATATCCATATTTTCTTGTAAAAAATCCAAAAACCCAAAAACATCCAAAAACGTATAAAACACAAAAATATTTTCCTTTTGTTTATATATATGTATCAAATATAAAAAAAATACAAAAAGATTCGTCGTTTTCTTTAATAAATAACAACTTAAAAGATTACCACCGCAAACCAAGGCAGTGCACTACCTAACTGCGGGTGCGACCATAATAAGTTCCCGAACTAAAGATTTAAAACTTGCCTTTGTGTCCTTGTGATTGGTGTACCTTTTTCAAAGAAGCCATTCATATTGTGATTATTGGTTAAGTTCACTGTTGTTTTGCCTCGATTTTGTGTTAATTGATTTTGTTGTGATATCGACGTTTCAGAACCAGAAAACCCATAAAGATTCTTCTCACCCAATTTTTATAAAACGTCTTCATAATTCTCATTCTCATCTGAAAGATTTTCATAATTCCCATTTCTCTCCTTAACTCTGAGTTTCCTTAGAGTTAACTCTAGTGTATGCGCACTCGCTCTTCTAGATCTGTGAGCCCGTTTCGTGAGCTTGTCAAGATTCCAAGAAGGCGTGTCCGCAGACTTTCTGCTCCTTCAGTCGGATCTGAGATCCGGACTGCTCACACTACTTCCGTTATCATGGCGGAAGAACGCCCTATGTGTGAGCTTCTCCAGGCACCCATCGACGGGTATGGAGATGCTATCGTTGTACCAGCCATCGTGGCTGAAAATTTTGAACTCAAGACCGGGTTACTGAATCTTGTAACTTCAAATCAGTTCTACGGTTTTGAGCGGGATGATCCTCATGCTCATATTCGATGGTTTAACAAGATTGCATCTACCATCAAGTATAAGAATGTCCCTACTGATGCTGTTAAGCTTCTTCTGTTCCCATTTTCTCTTGAGGGGCAAGCCCGGATTTGGCTTGAAAAACAACCCCCTCAGTCTATTGAGACATGAGAAGATCTGGTGAAGAAATTTGTGAATGAATTCTATCCACCTTCCAAAACCACGAGTCTAAAAAATGAAATCATCAAATTCACTCAGAAGTTTGACGAACCCTTCAGTGAATCGTGGGATCGTTTCAAGGAATTGCTTCGCAAATGTCCTCACCACGGTTTCTCCGAGTTGATGCAACTCGATACTTTCTACAATGGAGTGAGTCAATCTGATCAAGATTCTCTCAATTCCTCCGCGGGAGGAAATTTCCTAAGCAAAACCGTCAAAGAAGCTTTAGCGATCATTGAAAATAAGTCTAAAGTCCGCACTGCACGAAGCAAGCCGGTTGTTTCCCAAGTCAGTGTTGGACCTTCTTCTTCTTCATCGCCCGTGAGTCAATCTAGCACCGATGCTAAGATTGACAAACTCACGGAAGCTATCCAAGCTTTGGTTCTCTCCAATCAAAAGAAAGTCTCTTTTCCACAAACTTCACCTCCTGCTGAAGTTAAGAAAGTGGAAGTATGTGTTACCTGTGGTGGCCCCCATGCTTACTATAACTGTATGGCCACCGATGGTAACCCTTTTGAAGCCAATGCTGTGGGCGGGATGTCTAATCAAGGAGGCAATCAATATCGTGCTCCTGTAGACCCGAACCACAGTCCTAACCACTACCCTGGACCTCCCGGTTTCAATCAAAACCGTAATCAGAATCAGAATAGACCAAACCAAGGTTTTCAAAACCAAGGTCATTTCAATCCAAACAACGGTTTTCAAAATCAGAATCAAAATTTCCAACATCAAGGAAATTTCAATAGAAACCCAGGTCAGGGAAATTTCAACCCAGGGTATTTTCATGGCAATAATCAAGGAAATTTTCAAAATCAAGGCCCTAATCCTAACAATAGAGGCCAGAATTTTCCTGTGCAAACTCAAGCCATTGTTCCAACTGGACCATCATCTGATGATTTGTTGAAACAATTCATGAAATCCCAAGAGGAAATGAATCGGTTGTTGGTCAGCCAAATTTCTGACATCAAGAAGTCTTTAAATGATCGACCCTCGGGCTCAGGTACTCTACCTAGCAATACGATCGCTAATCCGAGGGGCGATGCAAAGGCGATCACAACCAGAAGTGGTGCTTCATATGCTGGACCCGCTATTCCTACTACCTCTTCTTCTTCTTCTCTCCCAAAGGTAGTGGAAAGTGAACCTCCGACACACAATGGACCTATGACTCCAATGCCTCCTCCACCTGTGGCAATAAGTCAAGTTACCAAGGAAATAACGGACAAGGTGCATTATTCAAACCCACGAAGTACCGCACACGTCCCACCTTCGGTAGTCCAACCTCAAGTGGTCCAGAAACCCAAGTCGAATCAAGGAGTTGTTTTTGAACCTCCTGTAGCTCCTGTTGAGAATCAGAAATCCAAATCTTCTATTCCTTACCCCTCACGTTTACATGAGCAAAAGCTCCGCGAGAAAGCTAGTCATCAAATGGAAAAATTCTTTCAAATTTTCCAAGAGCTACACTTTGACATAAGCTTCGCGGATGCCATCATGTTGATGCCCAAGTTTGCATCTACTCTAAAACACATGTTGAGCAACAAGGAAAAGCTATTTGAAATGGCTAAGACTCCTTTGAACGAGAACTGCTCAGCTTTCTTGTTAAAGAAGCTTCCCGAGAAGCTAGGAGATCCCGGAAAATTTCTTCTTCCTTGTGTTTTTCCTGGGATGATTGAATGCTTTGCCCTCGCCGATCTTGGTGCAAGCATCAATCTGATGCCGTATTCAGTGTGGAAGAAACTGTCTCTTCCGGAACTTATTCCTACCTGCATGACTCTTGAGCTTGCAGATCGTTCTATCTCGCGTCCTCTTGGCATCGCCGAGGATGTATTTGTGAAAGTAGGAAAGTTCCATTTTCCAGCTGATTTTGTGGTTGTTGATTTCGATGCCGATCATCGGGTTCCTCTCATTGTTGGACGAGGATTCCTGAGAACGGGCCGAGCTCTTATCGATGTATTTGAGCAAGAGATCACTTTACGTGTGGGTAACGAAGCTGTTACTTTTAACCTTGATCAAACTTCGAGGTACTCCTCAAATTATGATACTGAATCAGTTAATCGAGTCGATTTAATTGATATTGCTTCAGAGGAGTACTCTCAAGAGTTTCTTGGTTATCTTCATAATTCTGTGAGTGGGAATTCCAATTCCACCACATCTTCTCAACCTATCATTGCCGACTCTTCCCCCTCTCTCACTCCGTTTGAGGGAGGTGACTTCTTTCTGGAAGAGATCGACGAATTTCTGGCTACTGATGAATCAATTCCGCCTGGAATTGATGGTGTTTATGATTCGGAGGGGGATATTCTTTATCTTGAGCAATTGCTTAATGAAGATCCATTACCTTCACTCCCTCCGAAAGAGATCACGATTGAGGAAATCAAATCAGTGCAAACATCTACTGAAGAATTTCCCGAGGTTGAACTTAAGGACCTACCTCCTCATCTTGAGTATGCATTCTTGGAGGGTGATGATAAATTACCCGTCATAATTGCTAAAGACTTAACCGAGGAGGAGAAGACTGCTCTCATAAAGGTCTTGAAGTCACACAAGCAAGCAATTGCTTGGAAACTCTCCGACATTAAGGGTATCAACCCTGAGTTTTGTACTCACAAAATCTTAATGGAGGATGACTTCAAACCAGCAGTCCAACATCAGAGAAGGGTGAATCCTAAGATTCACGAGGTTATCAAACAAGAGGTTCTCAAACTTCTTGATGCCGGTTTGATTTACCCGATCTCTGATAGTCCTTGGGTTAGCCCAATTCATTACGTTCCAAAAAAGGGTGGCATTACTGTTGTCACTAATGAAGAAAACGAGTTAATTCCGACTCGATTGGTTACGGGATGGCGTGTATGTATTGACTATCGCAAGTTAAACGAAGCCACCCGTAAAGACCATTTTCCTCTACCCTTCATGGACCAGATGCTTGAGAGATTAGCAGGGAACGAATACTATTGTTTCCTTGATGGTTTCTCGGGTTACTTTCAGATCCCCATTGATCCGCTGGATCAAGAAAAGACCACATTCACCTGCCCATACGGGACGTTTGCCTATAGACGTATGCCTTTTGGCTTATGTAATGCTCCTGGCACGTTCCAACGATGTATGATGGCAATTTTCCACGACATGATCGGGGAAACAATGGAGGTGTTTATGGACGACTTCTCGGTCATTGGGGACTCGTTTCAGACATGTCTCTCCCACTTAGACAAAATGCTTAAACGGTGTGAAGACACCAATCTATGTCTAAACTGGGAGAAGAGCCACTTTATGGTCAAAGAAGGCATAGTCCTTGGCCATAAGATTTCCAAGAACGGGATTGAGGTAGATAGAGCAAAAATTGATGTTATTGCTAAATTACCTCATCCTACTACCGTCAAAGGTATTAGGAGTTTTCTAGGTCATGCCGGGTTTTATCGTAGATTCATTCAAGATTTTTCTAAAATCGCTCGGCCAATGACCCATCTTCTCGAAAAAGATGCTCCTTTTATCTTTTCTCCTGAGTGCATCGAAGCTTTTGAAACACTTAAGAAAAAGCTTACGGAAGCACCCATTCTAGTTGCCCCCGACTGGGATTTACCCTTCGAGCTCATATGCGATGCAAGTGATTTTGCTATCGGTGCAGTCTTGGGGCAACGCAAAACTAAGCATTTTCAGCCAATCCACTACGCAAGCAAAACTATGACTGAAGCTCAGACCCATTACACCACTACAGAAAAAGAATTATTAGCTGTGGTGTATGCGTTTGAGAAGTTTCGGCCATATCTTATATTGACCAAATGCGTGGTGTATACGGATCACTCGGCACTCAAATATCTCTTTGCAAAACAAGATGCAAAGCCGATATTGCTCCGTTGGGTTCTCCTCCTACAAGAATTTGATATCATTATTCGTGATAAAAAAGGAGCTGAGAACCTGGCTGCTGATCATCTGTCCCGATTAGAGAACCCTCACCAAAATGTGTTCGAGAAAAAGGAAATAAACGAAACATTTCCTCTCGAAACACTCAATGTGGTTTCTTTTCGTGGAGACTCTTCTACCCCATGGTTTGCTGACTTTGCAAATTACCATGCGGGTAACTTTGTGGTGAAAGGGATGTCGTCCCAACAGAAAAATAAATTCTTTAAAGATGTGAAACATTATTTCTGGGACGACCCCTACTTGTTTAAAATTTGTGCGGATCAAGTCATCCGGCGGTGTGTGTATGGTCAGGAAGCCATTGATATTCTCAAGGCTTGCCATTCTGGACCTACTGGGGGACATCATAGCCCCAACTACACCGCCAAGAAGGTGTTTGATTCCGGATTCTATTGGCCCACAATCTATAAGGATGCCCATGAATTTGTCAAAACCTGTGACGCTTGTCAACGTCACGGGAATATCTCACAAAGGAATGAAATGCCGCAAAACGCCATTCAAGTGTGTGAGATTTTTGACATATGGGGCATTGACTTTATGGGGCCATTTCCTTCTTCCCGTGGTAACAAATACATACTCGTGGCCGTTGACTACTTGTCAAAATGGGTTGAAGCTAAGGCTTTACCCACCAACGATGCCCGAGTTGTGGTGAAATTCTTAAAATCTCTGTTTGCTAGGTTTGGAACTCCACGAGCCTAAATCAGTGATCGTGGTACGCATTTCTGCAATGACCAATTTGAAAGAGTCATGCAGAAGTATGGTGTAACTCACCGTCTCTCTACTGCGTACCACCCCCAAACAAGTGGGCAAGTGGAAGTTTCTAACCGGGGGATAAAAAGAATTCTTGAGAGGACGGTTGGCGAAAACCGTGCCTCTTGGTCCGATAAGCTAGATGACGCACTCTGGGCCTTCCGTACAGCTTACAAAACACCCATCGGGTGCACTCCATACAAGCTGGTGTACGGGAAGGCATGTCATCTGCCAGTTGAGCTCGAGCACAAGGCATACTGGGCCTTGAAGCATGCTAATTTCGATATTCAGACAGCTGGTGATCATCGGAAAGTTCAAATGAATGAATTAAATGAACTCCGTGATCAAGCTTACGAGAACTCTTTGATCTACAAACAAAAGACAAAGAAGATTCATGACTCAAAAATCAAAAACCGCGTTTTCAACGTCGGTGATCGAGTCCTTCTTTTCAATTCAAGATTGAAGATTTTCTCGGGAAAGCTCAAGTCCCGTTGGTCTGGTCCATTTACTATCGCTAAGGTTTATCCTTATGGTACCATTGAGTTATCTCAACCCGATGGTCCTAATTTTAAAGTGAATGGTCATCGAGTGAAGCATTACTTTGGAGAGGACATTCCATCTGTGGTTGTCCCGGACTTACAAACTTTCCCCATGAACCAATGAATGCGGGGATCGAGTCAAGCTAGCGACTCGGTAATCAAAAACAGTAGCATGCCATATGGGTTGTCACCCATATTTCTGAGCTGTCTTAAGTTTGTTACGGTTAGCCATTCACAAGTGGCTAGCTTGTGTGACAAAACTTGACAGTTTAGCTTCTTCTTTCTACTTTCTACCACCCTAGTGTGGGGGGGGGGGGGGTTGCCCCACATGTTGTGTATATAAGAGTTTCAAAAAAAAAAAAAAAAAAAAAAAAAAAAAAATCTCTTCTTTCTAAATAATGGCCGTAGTATTTCCCTTTCACGTTCTTTGTTTCGGCATAACCGCAGGTACTTTGAATATTGAGGGCAATATTCATTTCTAGTGTGGGGGGGAATTCTCACGAATTTTATCATGTATTTATACCGCCTAATTCCCCCGTTTTTGGCCAAAATATTTTTTGGAGTAAGTGTTCTACACTTACTCAATTGGTTATCAGTCCGCCTTGTCTAATAAACAAAAGGATTGGCTAATCCAGGAGCAAACGGCTCTTGGTAAAGATATCTCAAATCCGTTGACGGCTTGCAATTTTCCCAAAATTGTATGGTATTCAGCTCACCATATCCTAAAAAGTGAAGAGTTGGCTAGCCCGCAAGATTATGGCTTGTGGTAAAGGCAGTGGAAAAACCATAATTGGTAATCAGATCACCAAAGATAATATTGATAATTTATCTAAGAGTTGGCTAGTCCAGAGCAAACGGCTTCTGGTAAAGACAAGTCAAATCCGTTGGAAGCTGGTGGTTTGCTCAAAATCACATGGTTATCGGTGTACCATGGTTCTTACTTGAACTGGAACATTTGGCTACTCCAGAAGTAATGGCTTTTGGTAAAGAGTTTCAAATCCATTATGTTTTTCTCAAAAGATTGCTAGGGACTAGCAATAGTTTAGTGTGGGGGATTGATGAGTGTGTAAATACTCATCATTTTTAGTCAAATCTGAACTGCAAAACGTTTAAAAATGCTCACAAATGCATCAAAATACTGAAAATATTCCAAAGTTGCATTTTATATGTTTCAGATACAAAATGTTCAAAATCAGATGAAAAATGAGCAAAGTTTGCATAATTGGCAGTTTCAGTCCCCCAAGTTTCAAAAGTTGTCAAAAACAGTCCCTGAGCACATAATTTCAAAAGAAAAATCACCAAAGGTCCTTTTAAAATCAAAAGTTGTCAAATTTAGTCCTTTGGTGAAAAATATAAAAAGTTTGAGAAAATTACAAGTTTAGTCCTCCAACTTTGAAATTTGGCAGAAATGGCCCCTGGAAAATTGCAAAATGGCAAGTCTGGTCCTTATACTTTTTGAGAGTGTCACTTTTGGTCCCTTTAAACAAGTTTGATGAATTGGCAGTTTAGGTCCCTTGAATTTCAGAATTTACACTAATGGTCCTTGTCATTTATACCCTTGTCAAACCAATTGTGAACCTTACCAACCCTTGGACCCCCTGTCATAATGAATTGTGAACCCCCCTTCTATTATTACCCTGTGGTCAAACCAGTCAACCTGGTCAAATCCAGTCAAAATACCAACCCCGCCATCACCCCTTTCCCCCATTTCCCTCCCCCTGTCTGCATACCACTCCAACCAGTGCAACCACCCAGCCTCCTTCTCACCTCTCCTTGTTCCCCCCACCTCCACCAAACTCCAAAAGCAATTAATGCCCACCATCTCAACCCCAACTGCTTAAATCTCCTTTTGGCGCCAAAAATCCATTTAAACGGCTAGGATTATTTTAAGCCATCCAATGGCTGAGGATTGATGGGAAACATTCAGAAGAGAGAGACAAAGAGATTGGGATATAAAAGAAGCAAGAAGGAAGCAAGAAAAAGAGTCTTGTAGTTTTTAAATCTTTATTAATGTCGTTTTTCATATAAAGTCTTAGTTAAGTAAAGAATTCTGTAATATTTTGTTGAAATGTACTCATATTAAGTTTTTGTATCAATATAAATCAATTCCAAGTACTAATTTAAGTTTCTCTATCAGTTTGTGATTTGAGTTAACTGTTGAAAATTTCCATATTTAAAACTTGTGTACAAGCTATTATTAGCGGATTTTTAAACTCAAAAAGGTTTATATAAGCTTATTATAGCTTTGTATAAGTTTATATTCAAGGTTTGAGTAATTGTGTTTCTTGGTCAACAAAAGTCAAACAAGGGCAAATATGATGCAGATTTGGTCAATGGATGAAGCAGCCATGGAATTGGGTTGATATTGAGCTAGGGTAGGGGTTTGGATAGGTTAGTGATCCTTGGGTTCATTGTTTCAAGCCATAGTGGCTAGGACCCTTTGTGAGTAAATTTCTAGTTTCTTTGCATTTTCTTTATTTGTAGTTAAAACTGGTGCAATTCTGTTTAAAAAGATGTATTTAGGATATATAGATGTGGTTTGATCATTAAACAAGTTGGGTCAGTAGTAGTCTTATATTTATTTGCAAAAACAGTCTAGAAAATGGTGTTTGGATTTATAGTCTAAAATGTGTTAGAGGTGTATTCAGTGTTAGGTTTTTGTTGTTTGAGGTTTGTTTAGTCCTAATAGACTCTTATCTGTCTTAGTTTGTGCCTGCAAGACTTTCATAGTCAAGATCTTGGTTCATCTGTCTTTACTTGTTTACTGTTGTATTTTTGCAAGGTGAACCTCTTGATTTGTGTTTAAAGTTCTTAGATAAAGCTAGCATTAGTGTCATTTCATCATAATATAACATAATCAGTAGTCAAAGTGGGATCAAAGTCCATATAAGTCAACCTAACTCAACTGCTTTCAAAAGTCAAACTTGAAAAACCTGTTTTGGGTCCAACTGCAAAGAATTTTCTAGGATTCATTACTGGGCCAAATTTAGTGAAATTTGTTGTTTTAAAAACCTCTCTTGGTCTGTTTTCTTATAGCCAATTTTGTATAATTTTGCAAATTTTCCTTAAGCACCAAAAAGGCTTGTGATCTTTGGCTTATATGCCCTGTGCAGGACAGTGAACTGCACAGGTTTTAAGCAGAACTTGTAGAGCTTGCATTAAGCTCAATAGAGCTCACTTAGGTCTGGAATTTGGTTTACAAGATCTCAACCAGGTCTAGTTTAGATTCTAACTTTTCATTTTCAGTTTAGTGCTTATTTGTAGCTTGTGCTTAAGTCCAAACTTGGCACCTTAAAACTGTTTTTAGCTAATTAGCCAAATAAGCCATATCTTTGTAACTTGTGATTCTGGGGTAAAATCTTATTGTTTTTAGTTGCATTTTGGCTTTTATAGCATAGTAGAACTGCTGGTAACATTTGGTAGCTTATTGTGGTTGTTGGCTTATTGAAAGTGCTTATTTCTAAGCACATTCCACAGCAGTTGCATTTTCCTCCACACTACCTACTGTTTTTCCATTTTTCTTAGTTTCCTAATATAATTTTAGAGTTTTCCTGAATTTTTCAGATTTTTCCTGTACTGTTTAGTATTTTTCTTGATTTAATTCAGTTTTTAGCACTTTTTAATTAGCATTTAATACAAAAAATTTAGAAAAGTCTCAAAAAAATAATTTTTCATTTTTATTAAGTTTAGATAAATATAAAAAGACAAAAAAGTATTTTTCCAGATTTTTATTAGTTAAATTTGTATTTTTAAGTAATTTAATTAGTTTTTAATAGTTTTTAATTCCTAGAAAATCCAAAAATAATCAGAAAATTACAAAAATAGTTTTGAAAATTCTATTTTGATATTTTAGATTTTTCTAAGTCTTAATTTTATTTTTCAAGCCTTATTTCATATTTTCTTGTGTTTTAGGCTATTATTTAATAGTTAAAAATAGTTTATAATTAGATAATTAGTTATAAAAATAATTCTCTTTTTCTAAATATTTTATTTTATCATTAGGATTGTAAAAAAATCATTTTCATATTTTTAGGGTTAATATTGATTTAGTTTCACGTTTTTATTTATACGTCGCGTAGTTTTTAATTCCAGTTTTATAAAAACATAAAAACAAAAACATCATTTTAAATATAGTGATAGCGTTTATTTAATAGATTTTATCTTTTTAATTTCCTTTAATTTGCATTTAAGCCGTTGTAATTTGTTGGCTTTTTCTGTAGTTATAATAATATCAGATCCCTTTTTCGTTCAAATTCCTCGATCACTTTACGTTTGATAATTCATTGCATAGCTCGCTGGGACATAACGACCCGGGGAGACTCTATACTCCTCAGATCTTCATTGAGTTCGTGCTTGAGCAATTTTAAGCTGATTACGGTCTGCCATTCACAAGTGGCAGGCTTGAGTGATTTAGCTTGACTGTTTGGCACGCATCAGTAACCATAACATACCGACTCATCCGTTGAACGTCTAATGTGTAACCATAATATAACGACTCATCCGTTGAACGTCTAATGTGTAACCATAACATACCGACTCATTCGTTGAACGTCTAATGTGTAACCATAACATATCGACTCATCCGTTGAACGTCTAATGTGTAACCATAACATACCGACTCATTCGTTGAACGTCTAATGTGTAACCATAACATACCGACTCATCCGTTGAACGTCTA
Source organism: Chrysanthemum seticuspe (assembly GCA_019973895.1). Lineage (NCBI taxonomy): Eukaryota > Viridiplantae > Streptophyta > Magnoliopsida > Asterales > Asteraceae > Chrysanthemum > Chrysanthemum seticuspe. The sequence continues at coordinate 120,217,141 of BPTQ01000003.1, forward strand.
ATGTGTAACCATAACATACCGACTCATCCGTTGAACGTCTAATGTGTCACCATAACATACCGACTCATCCGTTGAACGTCTAATGTGTAACCATAACATACCGACTCATTCGTTGAACGTCTAATGTGTAACCATAACATACCGACTCATCCGTTGAACGTCTAATGTGTAACCATAACATACTGAATCATCCGTTGAACGTCTAATGTGTTACCATAACATACCGACTCATCCGTTGAACGTCTAATGTGTAACCATAACATACCGACTCATCCGTTGAACGTCTAATGTGTAACCATAACATACTGACTCATCCGTTGAACGTCTAATGTGTAACCATAACATACCGACTCATTCGTTGAACGTCTAATGTGTAACCATAACATATCGACTCATCCGTTGAACGTCTAATGTGTAACCATAACATACCGACTCATGCGTTGAACGTCTAATGTGTAACCATAACATACCGACTCATTCGTTGAACGTCTAATGTGTAACCATAACATACTGACTCATCCGTTGAACGTCTAATGTGTTACCATAACATACCGACTCATCCGTTGAACGTCTAATGTGTAACCATAACATACCGACTCATCCGTTGAACGTCTAATGTGTAACCATAACATACCGACTCATCCGTTGAACGTCTAATGTGTAACCATAACATACCGACTCATCCGTTGAACGTCTAATGTGTAACCATAACATACCGACTCATTCGTTGAACGTCTAATGTGTAACCATAACATACCGACTCATTCGTTGAACGTCTAATGTGTAACCATAACATACCGACTCATTCGTTGAACGTCTAATGTGTAACCATAACATACCGACTCATTCGTTGAACGTCTAATGTGTAACCATAACATACTGACTCATCCGTTGAACGTCTAATGTGTTACCATAACATAACGACTCGTCCGTTGAACGTCTAATGTGTAACCATAACATACCGACTCATCCGTTGAACGTCTAATGTGTAACCATAACATACCGACTCATCCGTTGAACGTCTAATGTGTAACCATAACATACCGACTCATCCGTTGAACGTCTAATGTGTAACCATAACATACCGACTCATTCGTTGAACGTCTAATGTGTAACCATAACATACCGACTCATCCGTTGAACGTCTAATGTGTAAGCATAACATACCGACTCATTCGTTGAACGTCTAATGTGTAACCATAACATACCGACTCATCCGTTGAACGTCTAATGTGTAACCATAACATAACGACTCATCCGTTGAACGTCTAATGTGTAACCATAACATATCGACTCATCCGTTGAACGTCTAATGTGTAACCATAACATACCGACTCATTCGTTGAACGTCTAATGTGTGACCATAACATACCGACTCATCCGTTGAACGTCTAATGTGTAACCATAACATAGCGACTCATCCGTTGAACGTCTAATGTGTGACCATAACATACCGACTCATTCGTTGAACGTCTATTGTGTAACCATATATAACATACCGACTCATTCGTTTAACTCATCCGTTAAACAATTTCTTAGCAACATATATTTCTTGTAGTATTGATTTTTTTTATCGCTAAACATCAAGTAATTAATATATTATATGTTTCCCCAGCGACATGTCGCTGGGGATTCTTTTGACGTCGTTAACAACATACTGTAATTAATTTTAACGAAAATAAAAATTAAATAGTTTTCCCCGGCGACATGTCGACGGGGATACCCACCCACCAAAATTTTCGTTATCGCGCCAATTACGCTAAACGACAAAAAATATAACTTTCCCCAGCGACATGTAGCCGGGGATTGTCGCCGGGGAAAATTTTGATGATAAAGTAGATCTGGTCAATTTTATCACTGCACAAAACGAAAAAAATCTTATCTCCTTCCTGTGGCGATTTCTGCAACACCATCACCAACACCAACAATCATCAACCATCACCACCACCGCATCCACCATCACCACCACCGCATCCACCATCACAACCACCACACGTTAAGCGGTTTGTTGTAAGTTGTTTAAATTTTATCACGGTTTGTTATTCAACTAAATTAGTTAATTATAATATGATTTTTGCAGATTATTATTGTTGTAAGTTGTTGTTAATTAGAAAAGTTAAGTTTTTTTTTTTTTTTTTTTGGCAGTAGGCGACGAGGAGCAAGAGCCGAGGTATGTTATAATTTTTGCAGATTATTATTGTTGTAAGTTGTTGTTAATTAGAAAAGTTAATTTTTTTTTATTTATTTTTTTTTGGGCAGTAGGCGACGAGGAGCAAGAGCGAGGTATTTAGTAATTTTTTTTCTCCTTTTGGTATCCCGGGTGACATGTCGCTGGGGAATGTTTATTGTTTAAATTTTGTTAGTTTATAGTTATTATTAGTTCAATTGCCTTGAAATGTGCTCGTTTATAATTATAATAATTAGTTGTTTAAATTTTGTTAGTTTATAGTTATTATTTGTTGAAAAAAGTGAAATGGTATGTATGTTAAAATAATGGTATGTATGTTAAAAAAGTGAAATGGTATGTATGTTAAAACTCTTAGCAACATACATACCATTTCACTTTTTTCAACTCTTGAGCCGTTTATAATAATTTTGTTAGTTTATAGTTTATAGTTATTATTTGTTGAAATGTGCTCGTTTATATTATTTTGTTAGTTTATAGTTATTATTTGTTGATATGAGCCGTTTATAGTTTATAATAATTAGTTGTTTTAGGATTTTAGTGATTAATTTTGGAAAATTCCCGTCTAAAATTAATCATCCTATAGAAAACCCCGTCTAAAATTAATGATCATAAAAAGTTTTCCGACGGGGGTGTCATCGTGGTAGAGGACGATCATGATATTATACATTTCGACAACTCATCTGATCTCCCACTTTCTACTAGTTTGAATGACTTGGATAATGCGAGCTTGCATATAGATGGTCAATCAACGGTGGTTGACGCACCGCCAGATATCATTGATGTTCCTGACGAAGACGATGATATTATTGCTGATGAAGACGCCCTTCCTCATGATTTAGCAGATTCTGATGTTGAAGCCCTCATCAATGTTGATGATGATGGTGTTGAGAAAGTTTATTCTAGTGAAGAAGAAGATTGATCTTGAGTTGTAACTTGCAAAATACACTTATATATTTGAATGAATGAATGAAATTGTTGTGGATTGTTTAAATGTGTATATTTATTTGGATGTGTATGTATTTGGATGTGTGCATGCTTATATTATTTTTTTCATGAATTTCTATATCTTATGCTAATTGTACTTGTACAGATGTCGACAGATGTTGCACGGTCCCACGGCGGTGACGGTGGCGGGGAGGATCGTCCCCCTCCAGACCGCGTACCCACCGGTTGCTGGGCAGGCTTCATTAACAGAGGTAAGAATTTCCGGATTATTGTAATACAAGCATAAATTTGATACATATTTATGACTTAGTCACTAACTTGATTTTGCAGGCAAAGGTAAACGAAAGCCCAATTTGGGCGGCAGGGGAGCGGGCAGGCTGAATACCCGCGACAAGACCCGGAACCTTTCGCTGAAGGCAATCGCAGAAGAAAAAGGTCCCGTCTCGATCACTTTTGAGGTGGGTGACAAACAAACCCTAAACCCTCTCGGCCCCCATGCGGCTCACTGGTCTAACTACATCGGGGAGGTCGTTAGGAAGGTGCCGTTTACTACCCTTCTTGGGAGAAGGTCCCGAAGGAGCAGAAGGAGGCAATCATTTCAGATATTGGGGTCAGTTATCCTTTTATGTTTATTTCATTATCGTGTTCATTTATTTAATTGTGTATATTTATCTAAATTCGCTTATTTATTTATATCATATAAATAAATAAACAAATTTAAATAAATATATAAATTATATCTCTAACTCTGTTTTCGTTTTGTTGTATATGATTGCAGACCCTCTTTGACCTCAGGCCGCACATGGAATCCCCCCGCTGGCACCAGATCTACGAAGGCATAAACTCGCACTTGCAGAAAGCCTACAATACAAACAAGGCTTCTTTCAAGGCCAAACATTGGAAGGTAGACCCCACCACCGGGGATTACGATGCGGAGGCGATTAGGCGGGCACGTCCCGAGGAGATTACAGCGGGTGATTGGGATGAGTACATTAAGTTTTGGAATGATCCCAAGAACATTGCTCGAGCCGCTACAAATCGGCTAAACCGGCAAAAGAGCAAGGTCATATCTCGACAGGGATCCCGGTCGCTGTCTCGCCTTCGAGATGATATGGTAATAAACATTATAATTATTTTACATGCATATATACACACACACACACACACACACACACACACACACATATATATATATATATATATATATATATATATATATATATATATATATATATATATATATATATATATATATATATATATATATATATATATTTGATTATACGCTTTGGTGTGTTGTGATTTGTCGTTTTTAAAATTATTCATCTTATATGCGTGTGTATGTACAGAGGCAGGCATCAGAGACTCAGGAGTACCCGTCACTCATCGACACTTTTTGGCGAACACATACTGTTGATGGGGTATTCCCTAACGATGAGGACCGCCGGATATATGTAAGTTTTGTTTCAAAACACACTTTAATGAATTATCGAGAAATAATGTAGCAACCCGACTAATATATTTACTATCTTGTGTTTTTGTCACTACATAGGACGAGATGAAAAAGCTTGAGGCTACGGGTCAGTACACGGAGGATCAAATCAATGCGTTGGCAAGAGGGGGTAAGCTTCGTGGGCATATTCCCGGTGTGGGTCGGGTATTGCCATCACGGGCCACATCCAGGCCAGGTATGCCCGCCCCCGGCAAGTCGCTCACCAAAGATGTAGGCTTTATCATGAGTCTCCTCAGAAGCGACGACAGATACGCGGATATGTTTAGGGAGTATGAGTCGGGTGGTGCTAGCGGGAGTGGTGGGTGTGGTGATGACGAGGAGAATGGCGGTGATGAGGATAACGACGGCGAGAGGTAGTTGTGTTATATATTATTAGTATGTTACATTGGTACTAGCTTTAGGTAGTTGTGTTATATATTATTAGTATGCTACATTGGTACTTTAGGTAGTTGTGTTATATATTATTAGGTTCATCTTGGCGCCATTTAAACACTTGTTTCCCTATCTATCAATGCACATATTGACTTTTAAGTCGTGTTTATGTAAAAGTTGGGATCTATTTGTATTGCGTTGATCCGTTATATGGTATTTGTGTTTTGGTACAAGTTGTGGTGAGTCTATACAGGTTTTGGTACAGGTTTATTTGGTAGATTTTTTCCGGAAAAAATCTGGAAATGGCCTGCAGTGCAGGCTGCATTAAAAAAAATGCAGAACTTTCCCCGGCGACAGGTCGCCGGGGATAACACACACTAAACGTTGACAAGTCAACGAGAAAACGCATTTTCCCCAGCGACATGTCGCCGGGGATAGTATGCTCACTCGTTGACTTGTCAACAAATAACCATAGTATCCCCAGCGACATGTCGCGGGGGATAGTTAAGTATTATCGTTATCGTTAATTAGGCGTGTTAATCATTTAGCTTAATTCGATGATTCCCCAGCGACATGTCGCTGGAGATAATATGCCACCGTGGCACTGCTTCTTTGACTGAAAATTGAGTGCGACCCACGTCGTCGCCGGGGATTGTCGCTGGGGATACAATCCCTTCCGAGACTTCCCAGCGACGATTCCCCAGCGACATGTCGCTGGGGATACCTTTCCCCAGCGACATAATACCTTTCCCCAGCGACATGTCGCTGGGGAAAGGCCCCATATGTCGCTGGGGTAGCAGGTCAATGTTGTAGTGCGAGTGCATAGAAAAAGACTTGAAAGACTGTATTTGGTGGAGGCGACGTAAGCCAAAAGACAACAAAGTCGTGTTTTTTAAGACGATTTGCTTTCATGAAATCAAACCATCCATCCACAATGTAATATTTGTCGTCAGTGATCTTTGCATATTTAACTTTCCATTTATCACCAGAAATTGTTTCAAGAATGATGGGTTGTGTCTCAATATGGCCTTTTTCTAAATGTTTCTTGGCAAAAACAGAAGGCAACGGCTGCAAAACGCATACATGAATGCAATGTAAGTAGTAATAAGCTAGCGAAAAAAAAAAGTATTAGTTCATGAGTGTGTATAGGCCGGGAAATGGATGGACTTACAAGGACAACTTCAGACTCCATGCGTAATATCTTGAAGAAGGAATCTCCATTTTGCATGTTGAAGTTCATCTTCACTAACTATAGATTGTGACTTTAGTCTTGTTAAAGACACATTGAAGTGTGTTATTTATAGGAAAAGAAAGAGTTTGCAACTTCTTCCCTTGTACGCAAATGTGGGCAACATTATAATAATCATATGTGGAAGTATATATTATACTAAATATTATAAATAGCGTGAGGCGTGTCGGTATGACTAAATCTGCAAGTTTTAGCGTGAGGCGTGGTGACATGACGTTTTTAAGGCGTAAAAAATATTTATAGATTTATATCATATTTCATAATTATATGATGTAAGCTCAAATACCAAATATTGCAAGCTCAAATCCTAAATATTACTAAATCCCTAAATGCTTAAAAAAACTTATCACTCATTGCGTCTTTGCGTGCCTCTTCACGCCTTAATCACGCCACACCTAGAGGCGACGCCTTAATGTATTTCGTAACTTTGAGGTTACGTCTCACGCCTTGACGCCACCATGATGTGCCTTTTAGAACCCTATTTTTAGTTTTAAAAATAAAAGAAAAAAACATGACACTTTGGATTTCACTTGTTGCTGTCTGTAATGTGCGAAGGTAAGTGACTTATCTGCACAATAATTCTACCTTGTTACAAACAACAAATTTTGAGCCTTTATTTCCATATAAAAAGAGCAAATAGCGCCAGTTAAGAGAGTCGAAGATCTGTTAGTAGACGGCTCGAGGAGAAAAGGTAGACCAAAATTTAAATGAGAGGATAGACTTAAGCAGGACGTAAAGGAGTTTTTCTTGTCTGAAGACATGACCTCTAACAGAAATGTGTGGAGAGATAGAATTAGAATAGACGACTATGGCTAAGTTGCTTGAGGTTATGAGGTAGTTTTGCATTTAAGCTTCTAGGAGCTTTTTAGTAGCTTTGCCACTTATGTATAGCTCCCCATAGTGTTGCCTTAGGTTTTGACCCCTATACCATTGCCTTGTTTAGCTTTACACTGCTCTTTAAGGTCTTTTTACCTTTTTTTTAATTTTTTTTTCGTCTTTAGGTTCCTTTTTCTCTGCGTGCGTTTATCCTTTTGTGCCCTTGCCCAGTTGTGTTTTTGCGTTTTTGTTTGTATGCTATTTCGTTATTGCTTGTCCCTTTACCTCTTATGCGCTTTCTATTGTCTATTATCCATGTTTTCTTGTTCCGATGCGGCGTTTGCGTTTTTAGTGTGTTTGTCCTTTTTCTGAAGTTCTTTTTATGTTGGTTTTTGTTTGTTTCCGGATTGCTTGTATGCTTACATTTTGTATTTTTTGTATATATTTTCCTTGTCTTTGTTTTTGCTCCTTTTCTCAAGCACTTATATTTTGAGCACAACACACCTACATACATACACCACCTACATTGGCCGTAGGTCCTCTTGGGCACAGTCTCTCTACTCTTGGGTTTATCATAGGGGTAAGAATATGATATGTCAACATTTCACCTCCTCCATACCCCGCTTTGGTGAGATTACGTTGTTGTTGTTTCAACATCGCTTCAAACTCATAGGGTAGGGATCTAGTGAGAAGAAAACTTATAATGAGAATGATGAAAAATAAATATAACCACATATTTGAGATGCATTGACTTGAATTAAATGCATTTTTATTCATTTAAATGCATCTCAATTAGTTTGAAAGTGATTTTGAAGTAAAAACGATGCAGAGTAGTACTTGCAACAAATTTGACCCGTAAAGGATGAAAGATACGTAGGATTTGCCTAAGGTGCTAAAATGCATTTAATATATGTATATACCTAATTTTTAGCTAGAAAATATATTATGGTGCATATACAATATTAAAGATACATATAATTAATAGATTTCTAAAATATGCTTATAATTATTTCTTATCTTTCTTATTTTAAATTTTCTTGTCATTTGATCCTAAGTTCATACTCATATTGCAAACAAGTTTACCAGAGTCAACTTACTACAAGTGAACTATATGATGTAGAGTAGAACCAAGAGCTTAAATCTTATGTGGAAAACTAGAAGGGGGGGGGTTGCATAGTTTTGCCGATTTTAAGTTAGTTTCTAAAAACTTTAGATTTTCGATGTTATGTAAAATCGTATTGATGAAGATAAAGTATAGATCTAAGAGTAATGAAAGTAAATAAAGTAAAACAAGGGAAATAAATGACACAACCGATTTATAGTGGTTCGGCTACATGGACACCTTCCTTGCCCTACTCCACTCCCCGAGTCACCTACTCGAGAGTTCAAGCACTATGTCAACAAACTCCTTCAACTTGGCGGAGAAGCCTTCACAACGTTGCTTACACCTTTTTCTGGTACAAAGCTAAATACCGAGTCTGTAACACGGAGGACCAAACCAACACGACTATTACACAACAAATATGTGAAATAACAAATACAAGATCTTTGCTACAGAAATCTTGTGGAGGAACAAATCAATCAAGGACCCCTTGCTTGGATGACTTGTAGTAAGCTCGTGATCTCACCTTAGAGAAGGACCTATATGAGAATCACAATAGAAGAAAGAAGAACAACTCTCTAGATCAAGTGATCTTTTGTTAGAAGAGAGTAAGAGTATATGAGAGAGTTAGTAAGAAGAGGGGTAAGGAGAAATGAAGAAATGGCTCTCTATTTATTGGAAAAATCTTGCCACTGTTCCACGGATCCCACGAATCCCTCCCTTAAGGGATCCGTCTAGTGTAAAGCTAGGGATCCGTGGGACGCTCCCCTTTGCCCATGGGTTTTTTGGTTATAGGTCATGGGTCATGGGTTATAGGTTGGTCCATGGGTATTTTATTAGATACAATGTATCTAATAGATGCAATGCATCTAGTCAAATGGATATGGGTTAATACCATTGGTTATGGATATACTCCATGGGTTGTGATTTTTACCCATCCTAATAAACTATTACAACAAATGATTTATTACAACAATTTGTATTAAATGACTATATGTAAATGCTTAACAAAAATAACATGTATTCTTATAATTTTACTTATGATAACATTATATTTGTTATCAACAAAACAGAAAGAGATCGCTAAATATTTAATAAACGTTTTTACGGTTTATTTGTATTAACAATCTCCCCCTTTTTGTTGATGACAAAACATAAGGTTTTGATGAGTAAAACTTAAGATTAGATATATGTTTTGAAAGCCTAAGTTTTACTTCTTCTCCCCCTTTTGTCGAAACAAAAAGTTAACCCAACGAAGAAATAAAATGTGGAAAAATAGTCCACGTATCACTTACTCCCCCTTGACGGTAGCTCCCCCTAGATTGGGGCGTCAAGTGAGAAAAAATATAAAAAGTCCTACAAAGAAAGGGTTAGTAGTAACATGCATAAATAATCTTGTGATTGACGAGAATCAAGATTGGGAACCAAGGTATGTAAACAAGGCCTTGTAATAAAACAACAAAATGTAGTGGTATTTATGCCACATACAAGCATGTAAAAGTAAGAACAAGACTTGTTCTTAAAAATGACTTAAAATAAAAATACTAAAAATAAAAATTGTAATAATGATTTCTTCCATGCTTGCATAAGGTTATGGATGGAGGTTTTGATGAGTAATGATATTGATACGATCAAGAATGAGGTTAAGTATGAATCGCATTTCTTCCCTAATTTCTATTGCAATATCCCTAGTAGATTGACAATGTTCACAATGTAAGTGATGTGGGTAATGAGTGCGGAAGTTTTCCGTGTGACTTTGATTTGTGAGTTGCGGAAGTTGTGGTGGAAAAGTTGAAAAATACGGATCAAAGTTCGGAATGGTTGGAAGTGGTGGTGGAAAAGAACCTAGATGTTCTTGTAACAAAATGGGAGCTAAGGGTGGTGAGGTTTCAAGGTCTTTGAATATTGTGTTTGGAGATGTGGGAGGTGTTAAAAAGACTAGTTCTTTTTGGTTGGGTTGTTTTGATCTTGTTAGAGTTTTAAGGAGTTCCAAAAGAGTGACCTTAGGTGGTGAGTTGATGAGTGATGAAGCTGGTGTACTTGTTGGTGATGAAGGAGGTACTATGATGGAAGCATCTTGTGGTAAAATTGTAGTTGGTGATGAACCATTTGATGATGGTTTTGCTAAACAACAAGGCCGGATGCTAATCCGTACGGTTTTCCTAGATTTTGATAGTGGTATTTTGGAAGGTGGGAGGACAAAATTTTGGATTTCTTGAAATGGATTGTTTCCACTAAGTGATTCATCTAAATTGGAAGATCTTTTGGATGACATAGTGGTGTTTGTTTGTGAAGATAAGATGAATATGCAAACATTTTGGGAATCCTATTTATAGAAAAATAATGCATTGTAATGAATGCTTGACCAAAAATATGGATTAAAATCTAATGATTAGATATGAATTTAAGGCATGTGATCATGAGAACACAATCATTAAAGAACATACTCCAAAAGAAATAAAAATAAATGATGAAAAATATTGAAGTTTTCATCCAAAGTGAGAAAAGTAGAAGATAAAACTAGCTTCTGTCTTACGGATCCCACGGATCCTTCCCTTGAGGGATCCGTCCAGCATTAAGGCTGGGATCCGTGGTACTGGTGATTCAGGTAGCTCGAAAATTTCCTTTTGGAAACATTTGTGCCTAGTGTGTGCCTATATGCAAACCATTTGGAGTTGCGGTTATCTCGACTCCTAAAAAGAAAAGAAAAATAAACTAGAAGTGAAAAAGCATACTCTTATGTGAGATAACCCGAGTGCTCCTAATTCATTGTTGCTTAAATGAATGTACCCGAAAACACATATTAGTTTTGTGTCCTCTTTAGCATTCAAAAGACATGAGATGCAATGAAAACGGGTTTTTACTTTGTATTAATAATGAAAAAAAACGATTTGTCCTAGACGTGAGAAGTGGCTTTTGTGAAAGTGATACGGGAAGAGGTATCCTTTTAGAAAATATTTTGAAATGAGGTTTCTATGTGTGAATAAAACGTTTATCCTTTGAAAAGAAAATGTGTATGTAATTACGTGTTTGCAACTTGTACTTATCTTAAAAAATAAGAGAAAACTATGAGTTATAAGTGAAAACTTATCTTGGGTTTTGAAAATTCCCGTATTGCTTGTGAGTTATGCATGAAATAGAGATCCTAGACTCAGAAAGAAGAAGGCTAGTGTTTACATACCTTGTAGAGTTAAAAAGCAAATTACGACGATTGTTCCATGAGACCAAGACCAAGACGAAGTAGGTTGAATTGTTCCCACTTCAACGGTTTGGTGAGGACGTCGGCTATGTTGTCTTCGGACGCTACCTTCTCAATAGAGATGTTCCCATTTTGAATATTGTCTCTTAAGAAGTGATGACGAATCTCTATATGCTTTGTGCGAGAATGCAATACCGGATTTGTGCTTAAATTGATGGCACCTTTGTTGTCACATAGAATGGCTATGTCACTTAGATGAATGTCGTAGTCAACTAACACTTGTTTCATCCATAGTGCTTGTTGGCATGCTTTGCCGGCGGAGACATATTCGACTTCGGTTGTTGATATTGCTAATGCCGTTTGTTTCTTTGAGAACCAAGATGTTAAACAACATCCCATAAAAGTACATACCCCACTTGTACTTTTTCGGTCAACATAATCACCTGCATGGTCAGAATCTGCATATACAATTGTTTCTACTCCCGTACCCTTAGGATACCATAATCCTAATTGAGTCGTACCCTTAATCTATCTAAATATCCTTTTGACAGCTTCTAGATGTGAGGTTTTAGGATCTTCTTGAAACCTAGCACATAGACAAACACTAAACATGATATCCGGCCTACTAGCCGTGAGGTAGAGAATACTACAAATCATGCCACAATATTTTGTGTTATCAATGGATTCGCCGTCTTCATCTTTTGTGAGTTTTGTGTCGGATGACATTGGTGTCCTAATTGGTTTAGACTCTTCTAAACCGAATTTCTTTAACATTTCCTTAATGTATTTAGATTGATTAAAGAAGATACCATCTTCTACTTGTTTGATTTGTAGACCAAGAAAGAAACTAAGTTCTCCCATCATACTCATCTCGAACTCGTCATGCATGATTTTAGAGAAATCATCACACATGTCTTGACAAGTAGATCTGAATATAATATCATCTACATATATTTGAACTATGATTATATGTGACTCCGTTTTCTTAGTAAAAAGTGTGTTATCAACTAACCCCATGGTGTAGTTGTGTTTGATTAAGAACGACTTGAGTCTATCATACCAAGCTTTTGGAGCTTGTTTAAGACCGTAAAGGGCTTTCTTTAGCTTATACACATGTTTAGGTTTTTCAAAATCGATGAAGCCCGGAGGTTGAGCTACATATACTTCTTCATTAATAAAACAATTTAGAAAAGCACTTTTGACATCCATTTGATAAAGCTTAAGATCATTAGCACAAGCATAAGCAAGAAATATTCTTATAGACTCTAATCTAGCCACGGGGGCATTGGTCTCATCAAAGTCTATTCCTTCTTGTTGATTATACCCTTGGGTAACGAGTCTAGCTTTGTTTCTAGACACTACACCGTTTGCATCTAACTTGTTTTTATATACCCATTTGGTTCCTATTATGGTTTGATTACTTGATGGAGGGACAAGTGTCCAAACATCGTTAGAATCAAATTGATTTAACTCTTCTTGCATAGCCATTACCCAACTTTCATCTTTTATGGCTTCTTGTGTATTCTTAGGTTCTATGGTTGAGACAAAACAAAATAGGCTACTTTCGTTTTGGACTTGAGACCTTAAGGTTCTTTCGTTTAACTTTCCTATGACCTTATCTACGGGGTGATCTTTGGACTCTTTAATATTTATGATTTCATTATTTAAAGGTTCTTCTTCTTCTTCATTTATCTTTTTCTTTATTACAATAGATTCACTTTCGACAATCTCGTCATCGACAAGAGGTGGAGTGGGTTTGGGTGGACTTTCATCAAATTTTACATTTAATGACTCTTCTACCTTCATTTTTTCTTTATTTAATATGACGTAAGCTTTGCTATTAGGAGAATAACCTAAAAAGATACCTTCGGTTGATTTATGATCAAATTTTGTGAGGTAATCTTTAGTGTTAAGAAGAAAACATTTGCTACCAAAGACTATAAAGTGATCTAACGTAGGCTTTTTGCCTCGAAGTAACTCGTATGGAGTTTTACCTAAAATTGGTCTAATTAAGACTCGATTAAGTATGTACGTTGAAGTATCAACGGCATTGCACCAAAACTTTTGAGGTATGGATTGCGCATTTAGCATTGTGCGACTCATTTCTTGTAGGGTTCTATTCTTTCTTTCAACTACCCCATTCGATTGTGGAGTGCGAGGAGCCGAGAAGTTGTGACTAATACCATTAGCGTCACAAAAGGCTCCAAATTGCACTTCATTGTCGAATTCCCTACCATGATCTGTTCTAATAGACACTATAGGATTTCCTAATTGTCTTTGTATTTTCTTACTTAATATTTCAAAGTAATTGAACGTTTTAGTTTTGTTCTTTAAAAATTTAGTCCATGTGTACCTAGAATAGTCATCCACTATAACCAAAGTGTAGTAGTTGCCTCCATAACTTTGGATAGCGGATGGACCAAATAAATCCATGTGTAGTAACTCTAGACACTTAGTTGTAGACACCATGTTTTTAGCTTTGTGACTAGAATGGACTTGTTTTCCTATGTTACAAGCATCACAAAAGTGATGTTCATATTTTAATTTCGGTAGATCTCTTACTAGATCTTTGGATGATAGCGATTGAAGAAGTCGCATATTGACATGACCCAATCTTCGATGCCATAAGGTCGAAGTATCATCCATAGAGGTAAGACAAAGTTTGTCTTTAGGTTCATTACCAATTTTGATGACGTAGACTCCATGTTTCCTAATTCCTCTACCTATGGTGATACCGTTTTTTAATATCTTACTACCGGTTTCGGTAAAATGTAAATTGCACTTTTTATCACATATTTGTCCTATACTTAAGAGGTTAAAGTTTAGGTTGGTTAGAGATTGGTTATAAACCGTACCTTTACCGATGATTTTGCTTTTTCTATTTCCAAACACCACATTTCCTCCTTTGAAGGATTCATATGTGGAGAATAGATCTTTATTGCCGGTCATGTGCCTCGTGCACCCGCTATCCTTGACCCATTCATCCGGATCTAGGTCGACCTTTAAGCACACCTAAGAAGACAATTAACTCAAAAGTTTGGTCCCCATTTGTTCAAGGGTCCATTAGTGTTAAAGATTCCATTCATGTTAGACATGTATGGATAAGGTGAATATGTATTCCATGGTGCAAAGTTTTGAAAAGGAAAACCATTTTGCATATTTGGGTTCCATCCCATTTGATGGTTACTTCTCGGGTAAACATTATTAGGTCTCCTAGATGTGTTTGGTTTTGAAAATGATGGACCTTTGTTTCTTACAAAACTTTGATTATATCTTGGGGGTGGTTGTCTAATGGTAATATGAGTTGGTTTCTTCTTATTAACAATAACAAAATCAGTTCTAGAAGAGGAAGCTATGTTATTACCACTGTTTGCTTCAGCAGACCCACGGATCCCTGGCTGTACACTAGCCGGTTCCCTTTTTGTGGGATCTGTGGGATCCGCCACAACAGTGGCTTGTTTTTCTATTGCTTTTACGAATTGTGTTTCTTTGTTTTCACTAGTTGACACATCAAGTTGCTGAATACCTAAACCTTTTTGGTTGTTTCCTGTTTTAACACTATCTAATATCATATCTAGAGTATTAGTACTCATTATAGCAATCTTAGAATCTAGTTGATCAACTAGTGTTTTGTAACAACGCGAATTTTTCGGGTTACTTTTCATATTTTTGAAAAGTTACTATTCACTTTACTATTCACTTTTACTATTCATCCCGTAAAATTTTTATTTCACATTCTTGTAAGATAAATTATTTTAGTAATGACATGAGAGTTTGACAATCGTTAGATCATTTTCGCAAAAGTTATTAAGAAAACATCGTCTTAAAGTTTCATTTTGGTCGGAACACCATTTCAACATCCCGCGCATAACGAAAACCAACTATGATAATTTTCCCCACATCAAAATAATTTTTAGATCACTCATAATTAATTTGAGAATTTTTAAGATTTCTTTTAAATGTTACCAAATAAACCCTGAGCCGTACGAGACTAAACTTACGTTTTAAACAAATCTACGTAGACCCAGACTTAACCATTCCTGCACGGTATTTTCTAAGATGTTTAGAAACTTTTACATTTTTGAAAAAGTCAAACATATTTCCCTCCTCCTTTGACCATAAAGAAATTAAGCTTGTACATTCTACATTTTTGCTTAAATCGCGTAACTTTTAAACTTCACGCATAACTGTTAAGTTATCCCACGTATAACGAAAACCACATTTTGACATCTCATATCACTTATAGACTAATTTTAGTCTACTTTAAATAAATTCACGGTCATTTCCTTGAAATCTCGTTCTTTTCTGATAAACTGTGAATTACGCGTTTTTGACCCGTGTTTCCAGCTTTAGGCAGCGTTTTTGCACCCAATAAGACTTATCACTCATTTTATACTTTTAGATGGAGTATAATGATGAGTTTAATCATTCTTATAAGTTTCATATTTTTACGATACCCGATTTTACGTTTTATGGCTTAACGGCTTACAGTTAGCTATTAACGGAACCAAAACTCACTCCGTAACCAAGATAATACCAAAACTATCCACCTAAGTCATCTTATCTCTTCATGGCCGACCTTAGGGGGGGGGGAGTCATCATTTTGGTGGCATCATCCTAACCATGGTTCATTTAGATCATTACATGTGTCCTAACTTAACCATGGTTAATATTTAACCCAGTATATGGTTAACCAAACTTACCCTCCTATAAATAGCAAGTGAAATACATCCTAAAGACCTTCACAAACTTATTTGGGTCGTTCATACACTAAAACATTCATATCTTCCATCATTTGATCTATAAACTCCAAATTTATTCAAAGAAGTTTCAAGTAGTAAGTTACTACATCAAATCTCTAGCAAATTTAAGTGATCTTCTTGAGTTTAGATCCACTCAAGTCACTTAGTACTTCATCACCAACTCTTCAAGATTGCAAGGGTGCCAAGGTGTAGAAAGCTAGCTCAATCTGAGGTCCTAGGTGTTTAATCAAAGTCCGATCCTTACTAGTTACTCCTTTCTTAATAGAAAGCCAAAAGTTGTAAGCAACTAATCACCACCATCATCTCATCTTTATTATTCATAATCTTAACAATTTCATGCTATATATATAGTTACTATGTTGATTCATGATGTACATACACTCAATCACATGTTTTTATTCACATGTTGTCGTAAAAGTAACAAACTAGTAAACTAGTCATATTCTATACGCTTGAAACCATTAAAACTAGTTACATATGGACTTTCTAAATTATATACTATGGTAGACAAGATAGAAAGGTAAACATAGCAACTTGAATCACCCAAAACGGACAAACGAGTCAAAAGTTATAGTCAAAAGAAGTTAGCGAAACCAAAACGCCAAAACTGCCAAATGGAAGCTGTTTAGGGTCTGTCCGTTTAAAAAGTGGTACTTCTGGTCCGAATCATCAAAAAGTTAAAACACGAAATTTGTTCGGAACGACGTTTTCCTTCAATAATGAAGAAGCTCGGACCTTGAAAACGCTTAAATAGGCAATTATCTTTCAAAAACAGAAACTGCCCTATATATAGTCTTACAACTATACTTTTGTCCCAACTAAAAGCAAAACCAAGTTATTTTCATAGCTAGTTACATATTAACTTAACAAAACTTCATTTAATCTTTGAAATAGTGTTTTCATAAGTAACGGAAAAATGACCATTTTACCTTTTCCGACGATTTTTACCAAAACTTCATTCTTGAACATGTTAGTAAGTTGTAATCACTAGTAAACAATGAGAACTTGTAAAAACTAGATATTTACTAAAAACATGATAAACATTATGATATAACAATCTTCACTCAAAACATATGTTGTATCTTCTAAAGTGCTACAATAGTAGGGAGCTTCATGTGAGGGGTTTCATTTGAGTAAAACGTATCGACGAGTTGTTGGATTTACGATTTAAAGTGTCCTAGCTCCTCGAACGTTTACTGCACGACCTCTGAATTATGATGGCCCGAACAGTAGTACGATATCTATAAACTAAATACGTTTTCACAACTAGACCATTTCTATAAACGACATACACAAATACCATGTACTACATCATGATCAATATAGAGACATATATAGGATGGTTTATGTTTTCCTAAACATTATTCCAAACCTAAGTCGCAACATCCTAGTTTAGGTTGCTCGTAGAAGTTCTCACTGCATATCCATCATTCTCATTATACATTTGATATCATTTACTCTGAGGTGAGTTAATAGGCCCAATTTCTATTACTTAATTGTTTTATAAACCCTTGGGGGAGATACATGCTTTATTTTAAACCGAACACATTGCTTTCAAACTGTATACTTATCTGATTGTTTTATTAGCACTAAGTTACCGCATTTGCCAAACTTAAGTCCCTTAATCATGAATCATTAATCACTAGTGAGAGTGGGCGCGAATATTGTGAATAGATCTATTGGGATTGACGAATCCCGTTTGTGTTGACCGGGTAGGCAAACAAACGCACTATATTTGAGTAACATTGGTAAAAACAGCAATTTTTACCTGAAAGGGCACGCACCGACATTTTCTCCAATTAATTTTGGAACACGTTAATGCCTTGATTGCATGATGCTTAGTTAATAATAACTGTTTTGGTTTTCAAACCATTTGTGTGAATTTATAACTTACACTACAAACATAATGTGTTCAACCATCAAACAAACTCTAAGAATTTCACTCAACCTTTGTGTTGACAGTTTTAAGCATGTATTTCAGGTGCATATTGTACGAGGCTGGCACGGAAGAGCAAGGACTAGATCAAGAAGGCTATAACTATTTTATCATTCATAAAACATCAAAGACTTTAAATTGATGTATTTTGTAAACAATGGAACCAACTAGGACCTATTTTGTAAACTCTGATATATTTGAATATTTTGAATGATAAATCCTTTTTAAACGACTCCTTTAGAGATCGTTTTCTATTGTTATGACTGTTGTGCCATGAAGTAACACCCAGTTTGAATTCTGCTGCGTATCACGAAATTGGGGGTGTTACAGATTGGTATCAAAGCCACAGTTATAGAGAAACGGGTCTAATCGAGACCTAAACTATAACCACTTTTACAAATAAAAACATTTTATAGCCTTCCGTTCTCCGTGCCTTCCATCCTCCAGACGATTATGTGACTTTTAGGCATTTTAAGCTATACAAACATACTAGTATATTGATATATACACTTGAAATATTTTCAATCATTTTAGCTAAACGATAGACTAAACATATCTGCGTATGCCTATTCTAAGGCATTACGGCACAATCATATTTTCCCAATCATGTATCTACTCGTGCATTTTAGGATTACGAAACTTTATCCAAGACATTGTAACTGATTACAATGGTCTTTCCTACTTCCTAGACATTGTGAGATACAATGGTCTCATTCATTTTTCAAGACACTGTGAGATACAGTGGTCTCCATTACATGCTCAGACATTGTAAATCCTACAGTGGTCTCTATTACACTCTCAGACACTGTAAATCCTACAGTGGTCTCCATTACATTCTCAGACACTGTAAATCCTACAGTGGTCTCATTTATTCCTAAGACATTGTGAGTTACACAATGGTCTTTCCTACTTCTCAAGACATTGTGGGTTACACAATGGTCTCAACTATTTCTCAAACATTGTGAGTTGCACAATGTTCTCAACTATTTCTAGGACATTTTTGAGTTACACAATGATTTGTCCATCATTTCTCAAGACATTGTGGGTTACACAATGACCTCTCTATCATTTCTCAAGACATTGTGGGTTACACAATGGTCTCAACTATTTCTCAGACATTGTGAGTTGCGCAATGGTCTCAACTACTTCACAAACATTGTAAGTTATACAAAGTCTCTAAAAATTATCTTATAAACATTATATGATATTGTTTTACATGAAACCCGTCACAGTCTATCAATTTCCCTAATGGAAATACAAGAAATGGGATTTCTAAAAGATAAACTGACTCATCATCTACAAAAAGCTGAAGTTCAGCAACTTTCTCTACATTCATCAAAAATTCTCTTCTGAAACCTTCATTGTTAAAGGTTCGTGATTCTAGCCAAGTATAGACTATTTTAGAATTACTTAAGGTTTCCTTTCCACAAGTATCTACCCATACTATCTTCTATGCAATGGAATGTGAAAACATAGGTTACAAGTCTTTTATGGCCAGGACTTGCAACTGGATGGTTTTATATCGCCTTTGCTTAGTGGACAATTTCTCAAAAGCTATGGACATGTCACGAGTATACTTAATTTAGGTATTTGGAAAATTTATCGAACCTCGGCTAAATATAGTCTAGTCAGCTATATTTAATTTAGGGATAGTGGAACATAGTCTGACTAACTATGTTCGACTTAAAATTTTCAAACACTCAGAATAGTTATATTTAGTCAGCTCAGAATAGTTATATTTTCAAACACTCAGAATAGTTATATTCAAACACTCAGAATAGTCAGCTATATTTAATTTAGGGATAGTGGAACATAGTCTGACTAACTATGTTCGACTTAAAATTTTCAAACACTCAGAATAGTTATACAAGTGTTATATTCAGGTTAATTTCCTACTTAAACTCGATAAACCACCATAATTCATTAAAAAGATCTAGAGACACGATAGTGTCCTACCACTCAGCAAAATCTTAACATCTTATTTATACTACCTAATTTCATTCTTGAAATTTTCATACATGAGATAATCCTAACTACTATCTTGGGATAGTCATCAAATCTTCTCGCCATTTCTTAGAAGTACTAGCCTGATTAGGTTTCAAGGATATCATTCCGTCATATTCCTTTAAAATTCACTTTTGATTTCAAACCAAACTTGACATCTCTACCTAAGAATAATGGTAAGCGTACGCTGCACTCTTCTAATCATCAACATATCATATCATTATCTGAACCCCATTGAAAGTCAGTACGTAAAACTTCACAGTACCACGTTTCTTTACGATATAGCCTTCATCCCGAAACCACCTAAGACATGATCAACTTTGGAAATGGTTTGGATAACCACTTGCCACTAGCAAGACTTTCCTACAACAATTATCACATCATTATAAACTATTTCACGTCAACAATATCTTACACCTTTGATTAACAACAATTACCCTAACAACAACAAAACTATTCCATTTGAGACACTATATAGACGAAAGTGTTAGTTAACCATTTGTTGGACTAAGGTGTTCAGAGATCACCCACGAAACAACTAAGGAAACCATACAAATATAAATTAGGCTCCATGCCGCACACTATCACCAAAAAATCCATGTTATAAATTAAAGTTTTATTGATAGTCTCGATACAATAAGTTATGATTCATTTTTAAACGGGAAAAGCCAAACTTGAGGTATATTGGTGTTAGCCTTGATTATTTTTATTAGAAGTGATGGTCATTCACAATTAGGAACTTTGTAATGTGTGTTAGATATCGTGATAGAATAGTCAACGGGCTCGTGGATTGGGCTAAGCTAATTGGGCATAAGTTATGTTAAGCTAGCCTTGTCTAGTTCGTGAAACCCAATCCCAATCCAAGTCCATCTCAAGGCCCATGGCCAAGCCTTAGGGCATCATCTCTCTTACCTATATATACCCCTCAAGTATGTCATTTGAGGGGTGTGCTTGAGTGTGTGTGTGTGTGTGTTTTTCCTTGAAGCAATATAACATCTTATTGTTTTCTTTCTTCTCTCTATCTCTCTAAACATATACACGAATTATACATCAAGTCACCAAGTTCTTCTCTTTATCTTTCTATTCTATGAATACTGTTTGTGTTTATAACGTGGGTGTTTGTGTGGTAAAGGTTGTTATTGTGATAAGGTATATGTGATAAAAGGGTCATAACAATTGGACTCTATAAGATTTTAACAAAACCCTTTAGATTACCAACTTAAGCCACGACCAAAAACTTAGAATGGTACATAACACATTCTATGACTAGAAACTTAAGAACGCAAAAATTAGAATTCGGCGCATACACCCACATTCTATGACTAGAAACTTAAGAACGCAAAAACTTAGAATTGGTCGGAACACCATTTCAACATCCCGCGCATAACGAAAACTAACTCTGACAATTTTCCACACATCAGAATAATTTTTAGATCAATCATAATTAATTTGAGAATTTTTAAGATTTCTTTTAAATGTTACCAAATAAACCCTGAGCCGTACGAGACTAAACTTACGTTTTAAACAAATCTACGTAGACCCAGACTTAACCATTCCTGCACGGTATTTTCTAAGATGTTTAGAAACTTTTACATTTGTGGAAAATTCAAACATATTTCCCTCCTCCTTTGACCATACAGAAATTAAGCTTGTACATTCTACATTTTTGTTTAAATCGCGTAACTTTTAAACTTCACGTATAACTGTTAAGTTATCCCACGTATAACGAAAACCACATTTTGACATCTCATATCACTTATAGACTAATTTTAGTCTACTTTAAATAAATTCACGGTCATTTCCCTCAAATCTCGTTCTTTTCTGATAAACTGCGAATTACGCGTTTTTGACCCGTGTTTCCAGCTTTAGGCAGCGTTTTTGCACCCAATAAGACTTATCACTAATTTTATATTTTTATATGGAGTATAATGATGAGTTTAATCATTCTTATAAGTTTCATATTTTTACGATACCCGGTTTTACGTTTTATGGCTTAACGGCTTATAGTTAACGATTAACGGAACCAAAACTCACTCCGTAACCAAGATAATACCAAAACTATCCACCTAAGTCATCTTATCTCTTCATGGCCTGCCTTAGGGGGGGGGAGTCATCATTTTGGTGGCATCATCCTAACCATGGTTCATTTAGATCATTACATGTGTTCTAACTTAACCATGGTTAATATTTAACCCAATATATGGTTAACCAAACTTACCCTCCTATAAATAGCAAGTGAAATACATCCTAAAGACCTTTACAAACTGATTTGGGTCGTTCATACACTAAAACATTCATATCTTCCATCATTTGATCTATAAACTCCAAGTTTATGCAAAGAAGTTTCAAGTAGTAAGTTACTACATCAAATCTCTAGCAAATTTAAGTGATCTTTTTGAGTTTAGATCCACTCAAGTCACTTAGTACTTCATCACCAACTCTTCAAGATTGCAAGGGTGCCAAGGTATAGAAAGCTAGCTCAATCCGAGGTCCTAGGTGTTTAATCAAAGTCCGATCCTTACTAGTTACTCCTTTCTTAATTGAAAGCCAAAAGTTGTAAGCAACTAATCACCACCATCGTCTCATCTTTATTATTCATAATATTAACAATTTCATGCTATATATATAGTTACTATGTTGATTCATGATGTACATATACTCAATCACATGTTTTAATTCACATATTGTCGTAAAAGTCACAAACTAGTAAACTAGTCATATTCTATACGCTTGAAACCATTCAAACCAGTTACATATGGACTTTCAAACTTATATACTATGGTAGAAAAGATAAAAAGGTAAACATAGCTACTTGAATCACCCGAAACGGACAAACGAGTCAAAAGTTATAGTCAAAAGAAGTTAGCGAAACCAAAACGCCAAAACTGCCAAATGGAAGCTGTTTAGGGTCTGTCCGTTTAAAAAGTGGTACTTCTGGTCCGAATCATCAAAAAGTTAAAACACGAAAGTTTTCCGGAACGACATTTCCTTCAATAGCAAAGAAGCTCGGACATTGAAAACGCTTAAATAGGCCATTATCTTTCAAAAACAGAAACTGCCCTATATATAGTCTTACAACTATACGTTTGTCACAACTAAAAGCAAAACCAAGTTATTTTCATAGCTAGTTACATATTAACTTAAAAAAACTTCATTTAATCTTTGAAATAGTGTTTCCATAAGTAACGGAAAAATGACCATTTTACCTTTTCCGACGATTTTTACCAAAACTTTATTCTTGAACATGTTAGTAAGTTGTAATCACTAGTAAACAATCAGAACTTGTAAAAACTAGATATTTACTAAAAACTTGATAAACTTTATGATATAACAATCTTCACTCAAAACATATGTTGTATCTTCTAAAGTGCTACAATAGTAGGGAGCTTCATGTGAGGGGTTTCATTTGAGTAAAACGTATCGACGAGTTGATGGATTTACGATTTAAAGTGTCCTAGCTCCTCGAACGTTTACTGCATGACCTCTGAATTATGATGGCCCGAACAGTAGTACGATATCTATAAACTAAATACGTTTTCACAACTAGACCATTTCTATAAACGACATACACGAATACCATGTACTACATCATGATCAATATAGAGACATATATAGGATGGTTTATGTTTTCCTAAACATTATTCCAAACCTAAGTCGCAACATCCTATTTTAGGTTGCTCGTAGAAGTTCTCACGATATATCCATCATTCTCATTATACATTTGATATCATTTACTATGAGGTGAGTTCATAGCCCCACTTTCTGTTACTTAATTGTTTTATAAACCCTTGGGGGAGATACATGCTTTATTTTAAACCGAACACATTGCTTTCAAACTGTATACTTATCTGATTGTTTTATTAGCACTAAGTTACCGCATTTGCCAAACTTAAGTCCCTTAATCATGAATCATTAATCACTAGTGAGAGTGGGCGCGAATATTGTGAATAGATCTATTGGGATTGACGAATCCCGTTTGTGTTGACCGGGTAGGCAAACAAACGCACTATATTTGAGTAAGATTGGTAAAAACAGCAATTTTTACCTGAAAGGGCGCGCACCGACATTTTCTCCAATTAATTTTGGAACACGTTAACGCCTTGATTGCATGATGCTTAGTCTAATAATAACTGTTTTGGTTTTCAAACCATTGGTGTGAATTTATAACTCACACTACAAACATAATGTGTTCAACCATCAAACAAACTCTATGAATTTCACTCAACCTTTGTGTTGACAGTTTTAAGCATGTATTTCAGGTCCATATTGTACGAGGCTGGCACGAAAGAGCAATGACTAGATCAAGAAGGCTATAAATATTTTATCATTCATAAAACATCAAAGACTTTAAATTGATGTATTTTGTAAACAATGGAACCAACTAGGACCTATTTTGTAAACTCTGATATATTTGAATATTTTGAATGATAAATCCTTTTTAAACGACTCCATTAGAGATCGTTTTCTATTGTTATGATTGTTGTGCCATAAAGTAACACCCAGTTTGAATTCCGCTGCGTATCACGAAATTGGGGGTGTTACATGTTTGAAGTTGAACGCAAAGGTCACATTCACCACTTGCTATCTTGCCCTTTTCTAGACGTTTCAATTTTGCCCTTAACTCTATGACTTCCTTATCTAAACGTTGGTTTTGATTTTTCAAAAACTTGTTTTTGTTGATTACTTTTAAGCTAATTTTGCAAAGTTTATCATATTCATTATGCAATGAGTCATCATCTATTGATGAGCTACTATAGTATTCGTGACATACCTGTCATTTGCCATGAGACAAATTTCTTCATCCTCCTCCTCGCTCATTCCCCATGAGCCGCTCACGAATGCCTTTTGATCATCGCGTTTGGGACACTTACTAATAAAGTGGTTTGGGTCCCCACATTTAAAGCAAGCACGATCATCCCTTGGCTTCTCGTCCTCTTTGCTTTTCCGGAATCCTTTCTTGCCGTCATACGGTTGTTTGACGTATCTTCCCTTCCTTCTAAAGAACTTTTTGAAGTCCCTTACCGCCATGGCATACTCCTCGTCATCACTATCCGAAGAGGAGTTCTCTTCATCACTTGAGGCCTTTTTGGCTTTGAGGGCAAGAGATTTGTTCTTCTTTTTCAATTTTGAGGCTTCGGAATCCTTAGCAAGGACAAGCTCATAGACCTTTAAGTTTCCTATGAGTTCATCAAGGGTGAGGATTGTCAAATCTTTTGATTCTTCGATTGCCGTCACCTTAGATCTCTACTTTGATGGAAGTGCCCTTAGATATCTCCTAACATGGTTACGGCTAGAAAAAGATTCATCAAGTGCTTGTAAATATGTAATTATAGTATTAAAGTTAGAAAAAGAATGATCTATAGTTTCCTCATCCGATATTGAAAATTGTTCATATTGTTGAACATATAGATCTATTTTATTGTTTTTCACTTGTTGATTACCTTAATAAGTTACAACTAAAGAGTTCCAAATTTCTTTAGAGGTTTTGAGCATGGAGATTCTTTCGAATTCCTTTTTGAGTAAAGCATTATACAAAACCATTTTAGCTTCACTAATTTTGGAAAGCTTTTTCTTAATTTCATCGGAGAGTTTATCATGAGGTATGTTAACTAAAACTCCATTTTCATCTTTTGAGGTGGCTTAAAAATCGCCTTCAACAATGATGTACCAAAGATCAATATCTTTAGACTTCACATACGTTTCGAATATATTTTTCCAATATATAAAACCATTAGTTTCAAGTAGTGGTGGTCGTTGCATAGATTGCCCTTCCTTGTAGTTTTCAGAACCCATAGTGATCGAAAAGTTTTTAAAATACGGTTTACTTTAAAACTTTTATAAACTTAGCTCTGATACCAATTGTGGAAAACTAGAAGGGGGGTTGAATAGTTTTGCCCATTTTAAGTTAGTTTCTAAAAACTTTAGATTCAATGTTATGTGAAATCGTATTGATGAAGATAAAGTATAGATCTAAGAGTAATGAAAGTAAATAAAGTAAAGCAAGGGAAAGAAATGACACAACCGATTTATAGTAGTTCGGCTACAAGGACACCTTCCTTGCCCTACTCCACTCCCCGAGTCACCTACTCGAGAGTTCAAGCACTATGTCAACAAACTCCTTCAACTTGGCGGAGAAGCCTTCACAACGTTGCTTACACCTTTTTCCGGTACAAAGCTAAATACCGAGTCCGTAACACGGAGGACCAAACCAACACGACTATTACACAACAAATATGTGAAATAACAAATACAAGATCTTTGCTACAGAAATCTTGTGTAGGAACAAATCAATCAAGGACCCCTTTCTTGCATGATTGTAGTAAGCTCGTGTTCTCTCTTTAGAGAAGGACCTATATGAGAATCATAACAGAAGAAAGAAGAACAACTCTCTAGATCAAGTGATCTTTTGTTAGAAAAGAGTAAGAGTATATGAGAGAGTTAGTAAGAAGAGGGGTAAGGAGAAATGAAGAAATGGCTCTCTATTTATAGGCAAAATTTTGCCACTGTTCCACGGATCCCACGGATCCCTCCCTTAAGGGATCCGTCTAGTGTAAAGCTAGGGATCCGTGGGATGCTCCTCTTTGCCCATGGGTTTTTTGGTTATGGGTCATGGGTATTTATTAGATACAATGTATCTAATAGATGCAATGAATCTAGTTAAATGGATATGGGTTAATACCATGGGTTATGGATATACTCCATGGGTTGTGATTTTTACCCATCCTAATAAACTATTACAACAAATGATTTATTACAACAATTTGTATTAAATGACTATATGTAAATGCTTAACAAAAATAACATGTATCTTTATAATTTTACTTATAATAACATTATATTTGTTATCAACAAAACACAAAGAGATCGCTAAATATTTAATAAACGTTTTTACGATTTCTTTGTATTAACATCTTACATATCATATATAACATTTTAACTCTCTATTATTATATGGGTCTAGGGCACAAGTTAAGCACACCGAAAATACACAGGGACCCATTGAAAAGTACACAGGGATCCACATAAAAGTACAGACAAGTGTACTTTTATGTATGTCCCTGTGTACTTTCGGTGTACTTTTTAAGTGCTTAACTTGTGCCCCTAGGGCACAAGTTAGAAAAACCCTTATTATATACGTATGTTATAAATAGTTTTAAAAACATTATTTTATAATAAAGATAATACATAAGAGGAGAGTTATTTTACATACTAAACTTTTCTCAGATACCAAGTGACTTATCTCTACCATCCATTTAAAAAACATCAATGGCTTATATTAAAAGCATTTTATAATTTCACCTATTTTTTATAATTTAAATATCTCTTAAACCGTTAATCGTTAATCGAAAATATTTACTTCGTCGCGACGAACATTTAATTATCTTTCTATAGACGGATACTTTGATATACTTTCGTAAAAAGAAAAAAATTTCGTTTTTTAATGTTTTTTCGTCTTGTTTTCGTTTTTTTACGTTACTGAAATTTGCATGAAAAAAATCATATATGATTAAACACTAAATTGAATATCACGTGTGATATTAGTGTTAAATCATATATGATATGTAATATCATATGTGATATGATATGTATCTCATATGTGATTTTACACTAATATCACATGTGATATTCAAATTAGTTTTATCATATATGATTTTTTAATGCAAATTTCAGTAACGTAAAAAAAACGAAAAACTTAAAAAAAAAAACTTGAAAAATACGAAAAAAAAATTGTCGAAAGTATATCAAAGTGCCTATCTATAGAAAGATAATTAAATGTTCGTCGCAATGATATATTTATTTCGCTTAACGATTAACGGTTTGAAAAATATTAATATTTGAAAAAAAATATGATGAAAATAAGTTTTTTAAATTGTTGGGATTAATATCATCAATTAGATCAAATAAAAATGGAGGGTGCAGATTGATCCCTTGTAAAACATTTTTTGTCATGATCTTAAATCAATACATAATAACTTAAAAAACTTTTCTTTAAATAAAATATGATATTCAAATGCTTTAAAGATTTATTGCACATATTTAATATGACACCAAATATGGTGTATTAACATATTTGGTAAGTGTACTATATCAAACTTTATAGTGTTTTGGTGGAAGATGTCGATCAACGACAAAATAAATAATTTGGTTTGATGTATACGACTATACATTATAAATATATATTCTAAGTTATGTACGTCTATACGAGAACATAAACCACTTCTTTGAACGGCAAACGCTTTAGAAGATTACAAAATAAGCATAAGTGTATGAGAAGTGGTTGATGTCATTTATAAGGTCTCTTTGGACGCGAATACTATATCGTTCCTCATACGATAACAAAAAAAATCAGTTTGCTTAATTAAACACTAGCAGGGTACCCGCGCAATGCGGCGGCGGGTACCCTGTGACTAAATATTGTGACTAACGTAACTGGTTTTCTTAACAATTTCTTTACATATTTTAATTTCCAGTGAACTGCGTATTTTAATTTATTACATTTTTATATAATAAATGTACGAATTTCATATCAAATATTTTAACTCTGAAACCGTTGATAATGTTTTTTTATTTATACAATTGTAATAATAAATATTTAGTAAGCAACGTTTTTTCGTTGTTCAAAATGACTACATGATTTATATAAAGTTAAGCTTTATGGATATGGTGTTCAAAAAATATGTAAAATCAAAACACTAAACCGACTTGCTCAATCTAAAATCGAAAAAACCGATCATTAATAAACCGAAACCAACCTTATAGGTTTTAAGAAATAATCAACCTCGCAAAAATTAAGAGACAAAATACACCGTTTGTCCGTAATTTCATTTATCCCCAATATTACCATTAACCAAATAATATATTAAAAATTAGCCTAATTCAGAAAGTTTACTAATTTTTAAATATTAAACATTTTAGCCCCAACAAATTTTAGATATTATGGGAACTCTTAACAATATTGGGATAAGCCCATTATGACATCATACAACCTATAATCAAAGTTGTTAACCCTAAGGATAGAAGATGTTATCCGTGATTTTGTGCAACCATCACTTCTTACACACTTCTTGTGCAGTCACATACAAGCCGCTCCACTCTTCTCTCTTCTTGCAACCAAAACGGGCAAACAAGCACCAAACATATATCTTCCAAATACTAATACTTCTTGTCTTAATAATCTATCCATCACCCTTATAACTCACAAACAAAAGACAAAACAAAACATTTTTTTTTCATTTTTCTTTTTCGTTTATACGAACACACAAAGCAAGAGACAATAACCCTTTTCTTGATTCTGTTTCACTAACACAAATGCATACCCAAGGTACTCTCTTAGTTGGCTTCAAGATTTGTGAAAGGTCTCGGGTAAGTTGTTTGTTATTTTGTTTTTCTTTTTTTGTAGATCGATGATGGGTATGTTCAAATTTAAATTATATCTTAAGAAGATTGCAAACAAAGTTTGAACTTATCTGAGATCTTGTTTAATTTTTTTTTCGTGTTGAGTCTTGGTTTGAGATGGATGTTGATTGTGGTTTCTTAAGGAGGATGAGACATAGGATAGACATGTTTGTTGTTGTTGTTAGATGTGAGGTGAAATGGTGGTTCGAGTCATCTTTGTGTTTCATCTTTATTTCCTTTTCAGTTTAAACCGAATAAAAGAAATGAATGAAAACCAAGTAGTATAGATTTGTACATTTGTGGTGTGTACATTGTGCTTAGTGATCTGTATTTATTAATGAAGAGGTATATTAGTTGTAGGTAAGAAATAATGTTTTAAGATGACAATTTATTGTGCTTAACATACTTGTAATTTATGTTTGGTGAGTTGTATTTGTTTAAAATTGCATTAATGGTGGTCTTAAAATTTAAATAAGAGAGAAGGTCATTCATGCATTATAAGTAGTATATAGATAAAAGAACGGACATAATACAAACTTCAACACATATAGTTAAACAAAGCCTTTTGGTAAACCGTCTGCTTCAAAGGTTCCATTTTCATACATTATCATGGATAGGGATCCTCTAATGTTCATTTGAACATTAGAGGTTATGTTATGCTTTTTGTGATTGTATCATATATACTAAAGAGCAAGACATGTGTTCACACTTGCAAACATTAAATGCAAAGTTTCAAAACTTGGCAAAAACAGTCCCTGAGGTTTAGATGTCGTTGCAAAGTAAGTCCTGTAACATTAATTTAACTTTCGCAAGTTGGCAAAAACAGCCCCTAAGGTTTAGGTGACGTTGCAAAGCAAGTCCTTTAGCATTAATTGCTATCTATAGCAATTTGGCAAAAATACTCCCTATCCAAATTCACGTCTACAAAAGCAATCCCGCTGCATCGCGCGGGTTTCCACACTCGTTATTACTAGTCAAAATGCTTCATCTACAATATAGTCGTGCTAAAGTACTAATCATGCAATAAACTTTAAACAAAAGATAACATGGAGACACCATAGACTTCATTTCACTGGTTACTCTTGTTGGAACGTCTGCCTTTCTTCCCTTTCTCCACATGAACATGAAGCAGTTTACGTTTGACATGATTAAACACACAAGTATCTCCAATCTCCACATTATTATCCTTTAGAAACTCAGACCACCCTCCTGTCAGGTGTGGTATTTGCACTGACTTCGGGCCCCGTCTCCATGTCGTTATAGTCACTTTAGATTTTTTTCCAACATCGTTCATCAACCGCACTCGCTTGACAACCTTACAGTCAATCCCGGTCACTCTCTCGAAATCCCCCGTCAGTGGCTGCAATGCATAAATCGTCAACATTTTTTTATTAGTTATTTTGTTAAGAAAACTACAAATGTCATACTAAATTTTTTACAAATATATCAAGTTAGGACTTGAGTCACAACCACATTTCAGTTATGTCTTTAACTAGGATATATATTTATATATTACTCAGAAGATAAGATTACGTACCATATAAGCTAAATAAGTTCTACAAACATTTTTCTCAAACAGCTTCCTGTTTGTCAACGAACCATTAGCGTTGGTTTCCTTTACAACACATGGTTTGTTCCCCGCACGAGCACCTGAATCATCAGACATATCGCCGACGTCTACTGGAGCTACTGGACGAATGTCGTTATTCGAACCAGTTAATGGTTCTTTGAGACATTCGTTGAGTGCATAGAAAAAAACTTGAAACATTACTTTTGGAGGAGGAGATATAAGCCAAAAGACAACAAAGTCGTGTTTTTCAAGACGATTTTGTTTCACGAAATCAAACCAGCCATCTACAAAGTAATATCCGTCTTTGATCTTCGCGTATTTGACTTCCCATTTATCACCTGATATCGTTTCGAGAACGATGGGTTGTGTTACGCTGTTGCCATTTTCCAAATGCTTCTTGGCAAAAACAGATGGCAACGGCTGCAAAAGATATGCATAAATGGAATATATAAGTAATGAAACGCATAAAAAAATTTGTGTGTTTATGTGAGTGAAAAAGAAAAAAAAAAAAAAAAAAAAAAAATTGATTTACAAGGACAACTTCGGACTCCATGCGTAATATCTTGAAGAAGGAAGCTCCATTTTGCTTGTTAAAATTCATTTTCAGTTACTACTTGTGATTTTAGTCTGGTGCGTTAAACTAGCATTGAAGTATGCCATTTATAGGAAAAGAAATTAGTTTGTAACTCCTTCCCTCGTACGCACAAGTGGTAATATTTTAAGAAAAATGATTGTTATGCCTACTAATCAAGCCTACAAATGTACCTAATGATTTGATTGGTTGATTTTAAAAATGATTGGTGGGAATTTGGAGAAAGAAATTACATAATACAATTGTACAAGTGATTTATGCATTAGGCATGTATTTAGGCTTGATTAGTAGGTCTAAATAGCATTACTCATATTTTAATGATACTCGTATTACATGACATTTGTACAATACCACTTGTACGTTACCTCTAAAATGTTTTGATACATTTTGCATTTGAAATAATTAAGGGACTAAGGTCTTGTTTCTTTTTTTTGTTAGCTAAGGAAATGGACCCACAAAACATAATTTATTATTTCTTTTTGTGGTGGGGCCTACTAATTTCCACTAAATCATCTATGGCTATGTTTGGCACACAAGATTATTGAGAGATTATGCTTATTTTTTCAAAAAATAAGCTACTTAAAAAATAATCTTTATTTGGTAGACATAACTTATAAGAGATTATAAAAAAAATAATCTTCCATAATCTCTGAAAATAAAAGGTTACTTCATGTAGCTTATAAAAATAATCTCTTTTTATAATCTTTTTAAGCAACAGCACCAGCACCAGCATCAGCAACAGCACCAGCATCAGCACAATCTATTTTTGCCAAACATACCCATATCTAGTGGGTTAAAAATATGAGCTTCTCCCCATTAAGAGGAAGCAACAGATGTGGGACCCATGTGTTTGTTAGTGAAGGAAAAAAAGAAACGGCCCCTAAATCTACATAATAATCATACTTAGTTACAAAAATAAATTTTATGTTTTTCATTTCCATATAAATATAGTTCTAAAAATAATATCCAACTTATCCATGACGATCTTTGGTCAACTAGGAATCACGAAAATATTGGGCTCGTTTGGTTTGTTGCCAGGAATGACAATGGGTATCGGATTTGGAATGAGGTGGAATGATAATGGGTATGAAAAAGTGTATCATTACGATTGTTTATGTTTGGTTGATAAAATATGGTATGAAAAAGTGTATAGATATTTTAATTTTGTAGTGAAAAAAAGAGGGGTCCACGGGAATGGATTTCATAGACACCAAATTGGTGTGTAATAAATCTATAACTATGATATACCTATTTCATTACCGGGCCCACAAAACAAAACAAAACAAACACCCACTATGACTTTGAAAGTCATAGTCTCATTCCCATTAACGCAAACCAAACGGGCTCTTATAGTCTAAGGGTGTGCCAAAAGAATAGGAATATGGGAATTGGTTTTTGACGTGAAGACCGGTGAATGGGTATACACCCACTCCGAAATCATATCCATGCATGAATGAGAACACGTCAGCTATGTAGGCTATGTTCCGCAAGAGCTTTTTTTTCTTTTTTTTTTTTTTTTTTGAATGACAACTTTATTGAAAAGCTAGCAAAAGCTGGAACAATATTACAAAGAAATCAAAGAAAGATGTTGAAGCCAACTATTCAAAGAAAAAGAACTTCTACATCTAGCATTACACGAACTAAAAGAGCGCGCTACTATATCATCAAAAATCACATCCTTCCGAGGCTTTTGAGCCGAAAAGAGCAATCTATTCCTGAAGTTCCATAAGCACCACCAAGTAACAAAGAAAACTCCTTCCAACTAGGGGTGTTCATCGGTTCGGTTTTCGGTTTTGTGGGTTGAATGGTTTGGTTTCATCGGTTTGAAAATTTTCAAAGTCAAAACCAAAACCAAACCAAACCAATTATAGAACGGATAAAACCAAACCATACATCAAATTATAATTCGGTTTGGTTTCGGTTAAACCAA
This sequence comes from Chrysanthemum seticuspe, assembly GCA_019973895.1. Lineage (NCBI taxonomy): Eukaryota > Viridiplantae > Streptophyta > Magnoliopsida > Asterales > Asteraceae > Chrysanthemum > Chrysanthemum seticuspe. The sequence goes on from BPTQ01000003.1 coordinate 120,250,716, forward strand.
GAAAACCAAATTCAAATAAACTTCAAAATATAACCTAGAATTCACAAATAAAAACCTAAAAGTTCAAATAAATTAACAAATCAAAGGGTCTCACAACGTGCCGAAGGAAATCAACAAAACAAAAGTTTAGGAAACCAAAAGGTTTTAAAACTTAACGGAAATAAATAAATGCAATAAAATATTCTTCAACAAAAGTCTTGAAAATTCTTATTAGCTTGAAAAACTCAATTGCAACTTCATTCATCTTCTCCAATATTTTCATTTGACGTTGTTTTCATCTCTGAAGCGTAATAGAAAAATAGAAAATAAATATGTGTCAAATGTGTATATAAAGGTCATGACTATAAAGAATGGAAACAATAAGTTACAATCATTTAAATTTTCAAGGTCATCAATGTGTTCTTCCAGATTCACTGTAATATCACCTGAACGGACACAAATTTGTATATATATAAAAAAAATTCTATGTGAATAGAGATATTCGGTTTTTTCGGTTTGGTTTGGTTATATATTTATCAAACCCAAAACCAAACCAAACACCAATTAAATACTTCGGTTCGGTTTCAAACCAGACCATACACCAATTATCATTTTCGGTCTGGTTTTATTCAGTTTCGGTCCGGTTTATTTTTCGGTTTGTTCGGTGTTAAACCAAACACTGAACACCCCTACTTCCAACATAGATTTTAAATTAGATCCCAACCCGATGGAATTGAACCACGATAGCAATTCGGAGTAAGAACCAAGAGGCGACCAAGCTAAATCCCACCAACGACATACAAGACGAGTGACATCAGCAGCCATGGTGCAGCTAAACAAAAGGTGCGACGTATCTTCAAGATGCGAGGAACAAATCGGGCAAGACAAAGAAGAGAAATAAATACCTCGATGCATCATATTCACCCTTGTAGGCAAGCGATCAAGAGAGACCTTCCATGCAAAAACATTAATTTTAATCGGAACAAATTTGATCCATCTCCTAGCCGTAGCCTCCTTAGGAAGAAAAGACTCGACCAACAATATGTTTGGCAAGGTCTTATGAGAGACTTATTAGAGCTTGGGCTTTTAAAATAAGCCGGCTAATAAAATAAGTCCCGTTTGTCACACAACCTTATGGAGGTTTATGACTTATAAAATAAGCCGTAAGCCTCCATAATTTTAAGCCCATAAAATGAAGCTTATTGTGGCTTATAGCTAGTTAAATTACTTAAATACCTTAAAAATATATTTGAATTATTACGTAAAAGCTGTAAATATATGTGAACTTAATTTGATTTATTTTATGTGATTTTACATTAATAAGCTTCAGCTCCAACTATTTCGTCAAACAGCATTATAAAAATATAAGTTTCAACTTCCGACTTATAATAAAAGTCTTAGCCCAAGCCCCAGCCCCAGCCCTTTGCGCCAAACATACCCGTAGTCTCAATTTTTTCATGCCCACATATGAGGTACAAGTGGAAAGGCCTTCATTGTACTTAGAGCAAGTGGTGTGGTGAAGTATTCACCCATCTTCATTTGAGTCTCACATGTGTCATATCATCTTAACACTCCTACAAAAACCCCCACTATTATAGCACACAACAAACCTCTTCATTTGGGCCCCATCACCTATACTTTTATTTTCTTTTCCAATTTTCAAATAAACTAAATTAATTTTATTTGATTAAACAATAGAAACTAAAATACAATACAATACGAAATACATTACCAAAAAAAACATACGAACTAAGGTACAAAATACGAACAAGAATCTAAATATTTTGTTGATGTTCCAGAGATTGTAGATGTTTCTGTCAAACATGCTCGATATAGTTCGTTGAAGCCTTACGTGTGTTTGTTTGTCGCGAAGTTCTTTGGCTTTCTTCCGTTGCACTTCACATCGCTCGATCCATGACCGTTGCAAGTTAATTCGCGGACAAATATAAATCTCGCTCATTTTAGATATTGCAAATTTTTTATCTTTAAAAATCATGTTATGGAATATGATGCACATGTACATGACTTTTAGTAACCTGTTAATACTCTAAGCACGCGCCGGTTGGCTTATAACATGCCAACGTCTTTGGAGGACATCAAAAGCTCTTTCAACATCTTTTCGAGCACTTTCTTGCCGCTTTTTAAATGCAACATTTTTAATAGAATTTGCAACCGTAAATGATATGACAAAAGATGACAAGTGTGATAAATCCCGTCAACTAGATAATACCCTTGTTCAAATGTAACTTCATTAACTTCAAACGAAACCACATGGGCTATGTCATCAAGAAAGCCGTCAAATAACGTGAATTATTCAAAATGGCAAGATCGTTATTCGCACCCGCTATCCCAAAAAATGCATGCCAAATCCACAAATCATGTGATGCAACAGCTTCAAATATAATAGTTAGGTATTTTTTTATCACCCCTGTAAAATTGACCGTGCCATTTTTTCAGACAATTTTACCATTCCCAATGCATGCAATCAATACTTCTAATCATTCCTGGTAACCCATGAAATATGTTATATAAATTGTGAATATCATTCAAGTCAGGTTTCCTTCAACTCGGGCATAAACAATTCAACAACGCAGATAGTAAAATGATCTAGACAATCGCATGTAGTATGTTCTCCCATTTGTAAGTACTCATCTGATGTATCAGGTGTTATGCCGTATGCCAATTGGCGTATGGCAGATGTGCATTTCATGACAACACTAAAACTCATTAGACCCATAGCATCGGGTCGGACAACAAAGAATTTAAAATGTTCAGGAAAAGGATGAACATTTTCAATATGAGTTTCAATACCGTTGACTATTTTTAAAAGTAGTTTACGGCTCATACGAAATCGACGCCTAAAATAACTTTTCGAATACTTTGGGTTATCGCCAAAATAGTCGGCCGTTAAACGTGCTTCAGCAATATCACGTTCACGGTTGATGTAACGTCGGTGTGAACTTTCAACTTCTCGTTGCAACAATTGCTTATACTGATATTGTTGCATAATCATCTCGAGATCACCTCTATCTTCGTTATCGCTCAAACTACCGAATAGTTGTGTTGGTAGAGAATTGTGTGAAGTTATTGTTAAAGTGATGTGTATTTATAGTATGAAAATTAGATTTAAATTTAAAAAAAGAAAAAAAATTACACATTTTAAAGCTAACTGTTTGAAAATAACAGCTATTTTTCGATTTAAACATTTGTCGTTTTCGTCCCAACGAAGTGCTGGCCTCAGTTCCCTAACGGCGAGCAACAACGAGCAAAAGTGGTGTGGTGACGAGCTTCGACGCTCGCCGTTCTCCCTTCCACGTCACAACGTCGAGCCTCAAATATCACGACACCCCTTGGTTTTATGTTTTATTTTTCATTATAAATAGCATGTATATGGATGATAGGAGGAAGCATCAACAAGACAACAATCAATATAAACTTATAACCTAAAATAATAAAATGTCATCAATTATAAGTTGAGAGAGAAATTAATACAAAAAAGGGTTTTTAAATGTCATCAACAAGACAACAACCTGGGCTCGTTTGGTTTGTTGTCAGGAATGACAATGGATATCGGATTTGGAATGAGGTGGAATGATAATGGGTATGAAAAAGTGTATCATTACGATTGTTTATGTTTGGTTGATAAAATATGGTATGAAAAAGTGTATAGATATTTTAATTTTGTAGTGGAAAAAAGAGGGGTCCACGGGAATGGATTTCATAGACACCAAATTGGTGTGTAATGAATCTATGACTATGATATATCCATTTCATTACCGGGCCCACAAAACAAACACCGACTATGACTTTGAAAGTCATAGTCTCATTCTCATTAACGCAAACCAAACGGGCCCCTTGTCTTCTTTTGTTTATTTGACATCTATCTATCATTTGTCACTATACATTAAGGTGTATTTGGTATGAGGTATTTGAGTTTGGAGGTTGGAGTCATAGTAAAAAAAAAAATTAGTTCGCTAAAAGGAGACTTGAATTTGGTTACGATCCTTTATATTTGCTTTCTAAAAAAACTCTCGCACTCTCCTTAGTTGTTTTACTAATCTTTTACTCAGGGGTTGTTTATTTAAGCTTATATGTGAGCTTACGAGCTTATTTGTTTTTCAACTTATATTATATAAGCTTTAGTTTTTTACCTGAGATTTACGATCTTATATAATATTTATTATGATATGGTAAACTCATATAAGCTCATAGGTCTCAAATAAGCCAAAAAATTGAGGGTTATAAAACCTAAGTCAAAATCATATAAGCTCATAAGCTAACATATAAGCTTAAACAAACACCCCTTCGGTGAACTATCTCTTTTTCTTTTGCCATTCATTTGTAACTCATTTATTTCCAACCTTTTTCTTTTGCTCCATTTACTAGATAATACATTAAGTGTTTTTAGTTTTATTTTACAAATTTTGTTATAAATAATTGTTTCTATTTAAGATATATTGTTGCTCTCCTCTTTTAATTGGAAAATTAATTTACACATTCAAATTTTTTAATGAAACACTCAACTTTAAGCATTACACAATTATACATTGTCTATAGTCTCATTTATTTTCTCGTATATTTGAATATGCAAAGCAAAATAAAAAAAATTCAAATCACCTCCCTTCTATTTGCCAAAACTGAAATCCAAATTCTAACGAACCTATGTATAAGGCTGCCCCCAGTAAGGAGCTTCAATCCCTCCCATTTTTCCTGTCACGTCAGCTTTCTCTCTTCAGCGACCTTCAGGCGATTGGGTGCCCCAGTAAGGGCGACCATGATCATTTTTTTTAAACATTTTTAAGACAAACTCAAATTTCATTAATAATTAAAACATTACATAATAATTCAAATAAAATTAAAACATTAAGATAATAAGACGACTAAACTAGTTTTGATTACGATGCCAAATGTCTTCCACCAAATCGGCTTTGAGGCTAAGATAAGTTGTTTTGTTACATATCTCCCTGGTAATTTCCAACGATTCCACATGCGTTCTTATGGGATCATAAGAGCGGTGTTGCTCCGCTGGAAAGAATACGGGAGATATCGCCCGCTCTTCGTCCCGAATTATCATATTATGTAATATGATGCATGTGTACATTATATGTGATAGACGCTCTTTGTCAAACCCTTTAGCCGGATGTTTAATCATTAGCCACTTCCTCTTTAGTACACCAAAAGCACGTTCCACATCTTTTCTTGCTCCTTCGTGCATCGTCTTATACAATATTCGTTTGTGATCATTCGTCCCTGGATTTTTAGTGGACTTCAAAATAACCGAGTATTCCGGATATATCCCATCAGCAAAATAATATCCCCGTTTATAAGGCACGCCGTTAGCAACGAATTCCACATCCGGTGCTCTCCCCGTTTTGAGATCATTGAAAAGAGGCGATTTACTTAAAACATTTACGTCGTTATTTATCCCGGCGACACCAAAGAACGCATGCCAAATCCATAAATCTTGGGAGGCGATCGCTTCCAATAAAATGAAAGGAGTTTGCCCGTGATCACCCCTACAAAATTGAGCTTTTAAAGCATGTGGGCAATTCTCCCACGGCCAATATGTACAATCAATGCTTCCTGTTAATACAAATAAGCCGTAAAAACGTATATTTATATTTTACGATCTTCTAATGTTTTGTCGAAAACAAACGTAAAATCATTTTAACGAAACAAATAAAATAAGTAAATGGTTTGAGCCAATAGTTTTCTAACACACTTACGTTTTCACATAAAACACTAAAACAAGTATAAGTGATTTTATGATTTAGTAATACATATGTACAACAACTAGTGTTTACATATTGGGCAATATATACATAACTAGTATGTATTATAAATGGGTAAAAACTACAACCCATGGTATTGACCCATACCCATTTGACTAGCTGCATTGCACTCATTAGATACATTGTATCTAATGAAAGACCTATGGATCAAACCATAACCAAAATACCCATGGGCAAAGAGGAGCATCCCACGGATCCCTAGCTTTACACTAGACGGATCCTTTAAGGGAGGGATCCGTGGGATCCGTGGAACAGTAGTAGTTTCTCCTCTATAAATAGTGAGCTATTTCTTCCTTTTGGCTTTCCACTCACACACATACTTTCCCCAAGTATTGTAACTCTCTAACCACTGATCCTAAGGGATCTTTCAATGTAGTTTGTCTTTTGTTTTTGTGTGATTCCCTAGGTTCCTATTAAAGGTGAGATCACCACTTCTTGAAGTCGAGCAAGCTCAAGTCCATGAGTTGCCATGCTTCGTCATCATCAAGACTACTGAGGTTCTCTTGTTGATAGTTCTTTCTTCCTCTATAGAAGTGTTGTGTCGAAGGCATTAGTGAAGGATGCCGAAAGAGTCAAGACGAAAGCATTAGTAAAAGATGCTAAACGTCCGTGTCAAGAGCATTAGTGAAGAATGCTAAAGGTGTCAAGACGAAGGCATTAGTGAAAGGTGCCAAGAGTTGTGTCAAGGGCATTGGTGAAGGATGCCTAGAAATCAAATCAAGTGGCATTAGTGAAGAATGCCAAGGTCGTATAATCGATGAGGTGCATCGTTATACATATAGTGATAGTTTGTTTCCAAGGATGTTGATATCCTTGATGGTTTTGTAATAAGGAGTGGGTCTCCTTTGGGATTAGGTATTGTGTAATGTTGGGTAGTAGTTCCTCCATTGTAATGGAACTCGGTACTTAGCCTAGTACCGGATAAAGGGTAGGCGACGTTGTGGTAGGTGTGGTTCACCTTGGTGAAAAGAACCCGGTGGTTAGCCTAGTACCAGAAAAAGAGTAGGCGACGTTATGAAGGCTTCTCCGCCATAAGGAGTTGGTGTCGTGTAGTGATTACGAACTCTCGAGTAGGTGACTCGGGGAGTGGAGTAGGGCAAGGATGGTGTCCTTGTAGCCGAACCACTATAAATACTCGTGTTGTGGTTATGTGCTTCTTACTCTTTATCTTTAATTACACTTTTATATATCCATCTATCAACGTCCAACATACACATCTAAATAGATTGACATAAGTTGATCTAAATGTTTTAAGACGAAGTTTTAATAGGTAAAACTATTCAACCCTCCTTCTAGTTTTCCACAATTGGCATCAGAGCTTTGTTACCAAGTTTCTTAGAGTATGTTGTACTTTAAAAACTTGATACGATCCGTGTATGTTTGAAAACTACAAAGAAGGATTTTTTTTCAAGCCATGTTTCAAAAATCACTATAGTGTTTATTGTTGGACAATGATAGAATGTTATAATACTTTCTTTGTTAAGAATTCTCCATACTTGGATTTGGGCATACCAAAAAGATCATGAAGAAACTATCTAAATATTTCTTTTCGTGAAAAGAATGTTTAGCATTGTTTTTCTCACACATGGATCTGGAGATTCCAAGAAGATCACAAAGCATTTTCTCTAAGTACTTCTTCCCTTAAAAAGAATATTTAGCAAAGGTATGATCATTAATAATTTACATCTGTTTTATTATTGTTAAAATCTTAGTTGTATAATTAATCTCTATTAGTAATTACTTGAGTAGTTATCTATATTAAAGCCATCATCAAGAATAGTATTCTTCGATTGATTTGTATAGACTACACTACTAATCTGTAATAATGATATCTCGGTTATACGATGACTTCAATCATTATTTATCACAAAAGGATTATTGACACTTCATCTATGTCAATACATATCCATGTGAAATTTGTTGTATTATGATAAAATGGGATTTTATCATAATCTTTGAAAAACCTCCCAAGAATTGTGACTAATTCATAAAAAGGAAATCTCGTCAAATAGGATTAGTTTAAACCGTCAAAACCCCAAATCATAAGTTATAGAGCTTAAACACCAAACTCTAAGCGTTTTAGAACTCCCAAACCAAAGTTATCAAGGAATGCTTAAACTGATTTTTTGCTGTAAAGCCGGATCCGTGAGCTTGAACTAGCCGGATCCCTAATGAGAAGGATCTGTGGGATCCGTGCAACAGAAGACAGCATAAGTTAGTAATGATCACTGTGGAAGTTCCACAATCATTTTCCCTTCAAAGAATCACAAACAAAAACCCAATTACTGTTCACAGGAGCAATTTGATCATTTTCTTCAAGCATAACAATCTCTTGTGTAAGTATAATCTTCACTACATTGTTAATTCAATTCCTTGATTTCTAGGATTACAATTTCTTCATTTTTAGAAGTTGGGTTCAAATGGGTTTATCATAATTTGTTACCACATTGTTTTCTAAGATAATCCAAATCAAATAATTAACATTGTTAATACATATTAAACTCATTTCTTGAAAATGATTTGAGCAAAATTGTGATCAAACCCTTTAGGCTACTATTCACAATTAACACCACATTGTGGTTGTGTTGTTTAGGAATAATCATGCCAAGTAACCGACAACAAGACTATCAAGATACCGCTCATTACATACCAATGTACGATAGAAAAGATGGACTTATCCAGGAAGATAGGAAAGCTTTTAAAATGCTCGAAAAGAGACTTTTTCATGAAGGTCGTGTAGTAGAACCATCATTTCTTGCTAACACCGACATAAGACAAGTTTTTGGGACCATTGGATTTGATTGTTTATTGGACATAAACGAACAAATTTTCCCGGTTTTCGTACTCGAGTTCTACAAGACAATGAGGATAGTTAGAAATGATGATGGGTCCATCTCAATTGTCTTCATCATAAATGAGCATGAGTACACTCTTTCGCTTGTGGAATTTAGAAGAATAGTAGGGGTTCCATATCAAGGTGTTTGCATGTTTTCCAATGAGTGGTCTTTGGAAGAGATACACACTATGGTCGATCATCATGAAATCTATCACATGTTAATCCCGGAAGCAACCACGGTGAGGGACACCGTATTCATGCCAAGAGCATCCCCATCGAGGGTCACTAGGATTTCGAAAGTGATCTATAGGGATCCTTTCCAAATGGAGCTCTCCGAGATGTACGCATTGTATAGGAAATGGGAAGTTGTGGTGAGGGAGAATGTGTTGTGCCTAGTAGGAAACAAGGATCACCCCAACGCATGCCTAAGTTTCATGATCTATTGCCTTGTGACGGAGACTCGCTTCAACCTTGCTTACTACATGATTAAGAGAATGGCAAGTGTAAAAAGCATGGATAAAATGGTGCTCCCGTACGCAATGCTCCTAACCCGTCTTGCAAAATTCATCTTTGCATTAGATCCTTCTCCGTAATCCTATGATCATAGCTTTTGCAACAAAGTTATGGTGTCATTGACCGAGGGTAGAACTACAAGGTTTATGGTGGAAGGCAAAAGGCCTCACCCACCCACGGATTCCTCGGATGAAAGGGAGAGGCAAAGAGAAGGTGAAGGTAGTAGCAACCCACTCGGAAATACTGATCTCGACCCCTGGGATTACATCAATCAATTGCCGGACGTTCCTAACCCATCACCAGAATGGCAACAAACCAAGGGAATCTTCAAGTGCTTCGCCAACTTCTTGAAGAAAAAGAAGTATAGATGGTGTGATAAAGAGTGGAGGAGGGGTGAAGACGGGAAGTGGTGGAGAAGTAAGGTAAGGTCATAGGACCTTAATTTGTGAAAACAATTTCAAACAATGGGTTGTAACATCTAAACAAATACTTATGTAGAGTAGGATGTAGTATGTAGCAATTGCCATAACTTGGCATTGAACAATCTTAACTTAGGAACGTGTAGGATGAGATTTTACGACTTCTTGAAATCATTCAAGTAGTCGTCGTCACTCATCTTTAGGTACCTTTAGTCCCCCCACATTTGCTATGCATTATACTTGATGTGTTCTTGCATTTAGTCTTTGTAGAAACAACTAGGAGAAGCATTTTGCTAAGAGTGCAAAATTGCACATTTGCTGAAAGCCTTTTGATCTGCAGTAGGCGGATCCCAACAATATAACTAGCTGGATCCCTCCCCAAAGGGAACCGTGGGATTCGTGACTACAGATGAGGAATACAGATGTCCTTACATCAAAAACAGCTCACTAGATCACCTCACACTAGTCAAACACAAGACCGTAGAACCAACTAAGTCTTCTTCAAACATTTGAAAGCTTCACACTCACCCATAGCTTACCTAGGATCTATTTCAAAGTGTTTTTGATTTGTCAACTCATCAAAACTCACCATCTTTCCGCTCCAACGCTCACACATTATTCCTCACATCTTATAACACTTAATTTGATATGTCCATCAATTTTAGAAATTGAGTTTAGTCACTTTTAACTCAAAAATAGGCTCAAAATTAGTTTTTCACTTTTCTTTATTTTTTAAGATTTTATTTAATTTTTCTTGAACCATCATCTGACTTCTAAGACTAATTACCACCACTTTCTCATCCTAAATCAAATGGTATTCTTCTCAAGCACTTAGTTAGACTATCTAAAGTCCACTTTCCTACCCAAAACCATCATTAAGCACCCTCACTCCTTATGGTTGAGCATTTAAGACATCCACTACTCAAGACATCAAAGGAAAGTCAAAACCTCAAGATACATAGGTACTAGATCTTACAAAAAGCATAATCATCTCATCAAGTATCTGTCTGACAGACGGATCCCTGGTTTATAACCAGACGGATCCCTGGTGAGAGGGATCCATGGGATCCGTGTCTGCAGAAAGACTTTAATCAGCTTTCCTCTTCAAATTTAAGCCACCTTTTGGTTATCTAACCACTTTTAGTTACCATTTAATGTATTTCTAGAGCTGAACAATATCCTAAGTGCATGCTTAATCCTCTTAGTGGTCAAGAATTTAATTCCCTAATTCAAAATTATCCTTTATAAACCAAACACTCTTAAGTTAAGTCATCACTCTCACCTAGCTCTCAAACAATCAGTAGTTAGAAACTTACATTGCATCCTTACCATCACCATGACCAAAGCACTTAGCAACAACTCTTCAATCAAAGGCTCATCCAAAAGAAAGGGTAAAATGATTCATGAGATTTCATCCACCGAATCATCTCCCGTAAGAGATAACAATGCTAGAATCCCACCTCAACAAACCCATTCAACAATTGCTAAGAGAACCGCAAGAATTAGCATCAAACCTTTTGGGCTAGAAAAAGGATCATCTAGTTCAAAACCAAACATAGCTAGCTCTAGCAAACCATCTAAGCCCTCATTCCTAGAGCATGGATTACACTCATTCAACGAGCCTCTTCCTCACCCAAATCTCTATTCATTAGAGCATTCATCACCAAGAACCTCCAACTCACCAACTTTCTCGTTAAATAAGGAACCACCTACAACACCGACTAGTCCATCGTTGGAAACAAGGAACCACCAAGGACTTGATCATATGGAGGAATATCCATTACCAACACCCTCATTCTTAGTAGAACCTCACCCTACTTCTCTTAATGAAACCCCACCATCATTCGTAGAGCCTCCTCAAAACATCCATTTTCCTCCGGTTCCAAATCAAGACAGTAAGTGCTCTAATTGTCTAATCACCCAAGGACTTGTTCAAGAAGTACGAAATGAGTTGCATTTCATGTTTAATCATCTTCTTGAAAGATTGGACCAAATCAACAAGTCCACTCATCCTTAGACTCAAGCACGTTGTTGCATTCTAGGCTTTAGTAACTTATTAGTATTAGTAGAAAATGTATGGCTAAATCATTCTCTTAGTTTTATAGATTTGTTGATTATCTCTTTGTTTTATTGAATGATAACTTATTTGCCATATTTATTTGAGTATATGTTTGTTGTTTGTATACATACCTCACTTTCATATTTAGCATTGTTTGGTATATCACATTTGCTGAATCATCTGTCACCAGACAGACGGATCCCTAGAAATTGCCTAGACGGATCCCACAAAGGAGGGAACCGTCGGATCCGTGGTACAGAAGAACAAAATTCTACTAACTTGAGTCTTATTTGCAGGAAATTATGCACTATACTCTTGTTTTCTAACCTTTATTTTGTAGATTTTCAAAATACACATGAAGACTTTTGATACCCTAAGCTAGGGGGAGCTTTGTGTCAAAACCACATATTGCAAAACCATTTGCAACATAATCCTTATTTGGATTAAACTTCATGACACCCCATTGCAATGTTGCAATCTTCTAGGGGGAGCACTTTCGTCACAAGGACGAAACCAATTGCAAACAAAATTGCAATTCATTAGCTTATTAGTTTATTAGTTTATAAACTTTCGGGGTATACCTGCATTTAACTTTCTAGACATGTTTGGATAAATGATTTTTGTAGTGGTGTTTGCACTTAATAATAAAATCTGAAAAACTTCATGTAAGCTCATAAGACATATAAGTACCTATGTAAATTATTAAGAGTCTAAGTGTGGTTTAAAAAATCGTAAAGTAAAGGCTGAAACATACTAAATTTAGAAATTTGTTAAGAAGCTAAGTTGTTGTGATATTCATAACATTTGATGTGTTTGGACTCTAAAAGGGTACTTAAGTGATAATTATGATATATTGGGTCATATGTTAACCTACATTTTGATAATAAAACCCTAACTTGATTAATTGTGAATTGTAACCCAAAGTTACAAAAGTTACTAAATTTGGAAAGTTACTAAATCTAGAAAGTTACTAAATTTGGAAAGTTACTAAATTTGAAAAGTTACGGAATCTGGAAGGTTACTAAAATTGGTCAAATTATTAAATTTGAAAAGTTTCAAAAAGTAATTAATTTATCAAAAAGTTACTAATTTCGTACTTTTCAAAAAGTACTAAATTTGGAAAGTTTCAAAAAGTACGAAACTTATAAATGAGCCTATAAGTAGTACGAAACTCATTTATAAGTTTCCTAGTTTTTGTAATTAATTTGGATTTACTTAAGATACTTAGAGAGGAGGGAGTGATACCCTAATATCCTGGGTGTCACATCACCTCTATCCAATAAAAACACTTCAACTCAAAACTACCCAATTTTACCCTAACACTACCCTAAGTGGAAGGAGTGGTACCCTAGTACCCGAATTTCATTTTTTTTAATACATAAAATCACATACAATATTTAAAATAAAAACATACCATTTCATTAAAAATAAAAACATTACATAATATTTAAAAAAACTGCAACTTAAAAATTGAAACTACAACTTAAAAAAAAAAAAATTGGGTACCCCAATTCGAACAAAAAGATGTAGTTTTTGTAACTAGATCGATCTCTTGTCTCGTAGTTTCTATTTTGTAACTTTTATTTATTTCATCCTTAGAAATATATTAAAAATGAATGGGAGTGAGTGAAAAACCCAAACAGAAGCCCAAATAAGCCCATAAGTAGAAAGATATATATCAAAACCCTAGTCTCATTGAGTATCCACAGGTTTCTTCTTTGTTGCAGTCTCACTTTACAAGTTTGTCATTTCAAGGGATTTTTTTTTTTTTTATTTTTTTTTTTATTTTTTTATTTTTTTTTAATTGCAAAGTAGCTGCTGCTCCCCCAAATGGTCATATTTTTTAAACTTTCTCACCTCCAACTCTCGGGCTCACAACTCGAATTTGCTACTCGATTTCACTGGAGTTTTTAAGCTCAACCTCATTTTTTTTTTCCTACGACAGGTTTTAGATTGGAAGCTGGGATTGAGTGAAGAGTCCATAGGAGCTCTTAGTGGACTACCCTGATGATAGATGCCTTTTTCTTCGGGATTAGACTTTGGATTTATCTTTAGTTAGATTTGTATTTTAGTTTTGGGAACTCATTATGATTTAGAATTATATTTCCTTTAGTTTAATTTTGAACTTATGTAACCTTATTATTAATAAAAGCCTTCCGCTTGCGTTTGTTCTGTTGACACCAGAATGTGGTATTTTGACCCTTGTCATGTTGGGTGTTACATTTATGGTATCATAGCCCAGGCTTCGACTTGTAGCACATAAGTAATGGCATGTGAAGATTTGGACCCTTAAGTTTCCACTATAGGAGCTTATGGAATGACCTTTGAAGGATTTGCTTTAGGTTTCTCCTCATAGGAACTTCAGCTATGACCGGTGAGGATTGGGTAGATTATATGATAAGGCATTTGTTAGCTATTTTTCTTCCGCACCACTCTGATTTGTGCCTCTGCTTTCAGTTGAGCCTTTATAAGATCATTCGTTCCGGAGAATTATAAAATTTATCAAGATACGCAACATAAGTATAGAATGATTTGAGAATTTTGTAGTAATGCCTTACAAGTTTTACTTTCCGATGTTACCGCATTCTTTCAAATTTCGATATCTGATTTGTTTGGCATTAGTTTAGATTCCTTTTCGTTCGTTCAGAGAATTCATATATGTATGAATCTGATGTGTTCAACACATTCTGTGGTTTCTCTTACTATTGCTAAAGCATATTAAGGTCCCCTCTGTAGTATTAGATTTTGCTATACCTAGTTCCATCTCTATGAGAAATCTTGTGATTATCCGTCATGAGTATCGGAATTGTCCAGTACATTTTGAAGATATTGAAGATAAGTTTCGTGCTTTTAATCTGTTTCCTTTGGGAATGTTTGATTCGATATTATTCTGGATATGGATTTGTTGACTGAGCATCGAGATGTTAACAACGGTCATATTAGATTGTTTCATCATTGGATATTTGAGAAACTCAAAAATTCTGTACCATGGTTCCCAACCTGGTAAACAATAATGATCACCTTTGCTTTGAAAACTTGTACGTTAATCCTTGCGGTTGTGAAGATACTTCGTTTGATGAAATCGCCTCGAGAGTTATTCGGTTCTTTGAAATGTTCGCGATGTATTCCTAAATGAACTACCAAGAATACCATCTGAATGTGAAGTTGTTTTGAGCTGGTTACGAGAATTTGTTTAGTCACGACTCGAGGTAGAATGTGATTGCAATAAAGGCATGTGTATATGATGCAAGTATTATGACGCCTGGCCAATGTGATAATAGTTACATCATATAACCTGCACTTATTGGGATCATAGGACGTCTTGAAAAGTTCCAGAGAACAGTAAGTTATTTGAGTCAAAATTCTATTCGTACAAGAGCGACGTTTTGCCTAATTCTGAAACTCCGTATATTATGACATCAACTGAATGGAGAGAATTGAAGGACCAACTTTTAGGAAGTGGTTTTATTCGCCTGAGTGTGTATCCGTGGTGTGCTCCAGTTTTATTCGTAAAGAAGAGTGATTATAATATGAGACTGTGTATTGAATTCTGGACTTGAATCGTATTATGGTTAAAACCGTTATCCATTATCTCGAATAGACGATTTGTCTAATCAACCTCTGGGTGTGAATTTTCGCAACGATTGATTTAACACTAATTATTTTTAGTTTCGTGTAAAGAAGCAAGATGTTCCTAGAATTGTCTTTCGTATTCGTTATGGTCTTTATAAGTATTGGTGATGCCAATTGTATTGGCTACTGCTATGACTGTTCCTATGGACTTGATAAATCGTGTCTCTCATTAATACTTGGATAATTTTTCATAGTATGACATATTGATATATTCAGAGACGAACGAGAAATACGGGGATCATTTTCGTATTTTGTGTTGAAATTTCTATGTCAGAAGAAGCTCTATGTAATATTCGAGGAGAATAAATTTTGGTTGGGATGATGAATGAGAGGAGAATTTTGAAAATCTGAAAAGAGATTTGTTTCTGCTCAAGAAGGAGACTTAGTTATGTCCTTATGCAACACTGGAAGATAATTGGTTATGCATCATACAGCTAGAACTGTATGAGGTGAACATTCTGACGCATAACTTTGGAGTGATCTGTGACAGACATGAAGAAGTTCAGGAGCAAGACGATGGACTATGATATATGTTGGAAAACTTGAACGAACCAATTTTGATTGAAGCATGCAGTTCTATTTACACTATTCATCTTAGTTGTACTAATATATATTGAGACTTGAAGCAGAAATGTTTTACAGGATGGTATGAAGACGGTTGTGACTACATTGGTGGCGAAGTGTTAGTGTGTCCACATGTTAAGATTTAGCATCGGCGTACAAGTGGTTTTCCTTAGCTTTGGATGTTCTTATGTGGAAGTAGGACTAAACCTTCATGGACTTTGTAACGAGATTTCCGCGCGCATTTAGGAAGGACGACACGAATTGGGTTATAGTGGATCGTTTGACTAGGTCGGCTCACTTTAGAATATTGGCAGAGATTTTTTTCGGCAAAAGATTATCCAGCTACATGGCGCACCTGCAGTGATCGTGTCAGAGATTCGCGTTTTGCTTCACACTTCTAGAAGGAGATATAAAAGACTATGGGAATTGGGCTCAGGTTTTTAGTACGACTTCTCACCTTCAGACAGATGGACAGACAAAACAACTATTCGAACTTGGAAGATGTGTTGAGCAAGAAATTTGACAAGTACTGGGTATGGTTGTGTTTGCTCACTAAGATAGATGACATGCAAGTGACAAGGATTATCTTTTAGAGTTCTGTAGGAATGGAGATGTAGAACACATTTTGGTTAGATTATGTCGGGGAGTTGTTTATTGAAGGTCCGGAGTTGATTACAGTGACTAATGGATTAGTTATCATTGTGGAAGAGAAAGTTTGGAATTTTAGACCGAGAATTTGTGTGCTCCGTATGATGTTCCGGTACAGAAGCGTTTGACGTTTTGGCATATATGGAACATTTGGTTCACGATACGTAAGTCCTTAGATTTGTTCTTATCCGTATGATTAGCCTACCTATTCAGTTATGCTTTCTGATACGTGTGATACTCCGATATGTGCTTGATCGGTGCTAAACCGTCAAGTTTAATTACCCAAGCTAACCACTTGTGAATGGTCAACCGTAAAAAACTTAAAACAGCTCAAACACTAATGCAATTAAGATCAGAGGAATATAGGGAATTCCTGGGTCGTTAAGTCCCACGGAGGATGAATTGGTGTTTAAAACAACTTCAGATGATAGAATGATCACTAAGGATAGTGATCAGTAAGGTTTTGGGAATATTTATACCTAAAGAAAAGATTAATAAATTATAGCGACTTAAATGCAAATTAAAAGAAATTAAAAAGTTAAAATCTATTAAATAAACGCTATCACTATTTTTACAATGATGTTTTTTTGATTTTATAAAATAAAATAACTTAAATAAACTATATTAACTAAAACGTAAACTCAAATTATCTAAAAACGTTACTTAAAACTAAAACGAGCGTTATGTACGAAAATTACGCTGGAGCGCAAGACAAAACGTAAAATTTATGAAATAAAAGGTCTACGA
>BPTQ01000003.1:120268005-120393583 GCA_019973895.1 Chrysanthemum seticuspe
TGATGACCCAAGTACTGATGTATAATAAGTGCTTGCCCTAATTTTTTTTATTCAGTAACCCTAATGTCATTTCTTCCATATGCAGCCCCCATCATCTTACACATATTTCATCGAACCAACACACATAAGCAAAAACTTCATTCTTCATTCTTTTTGTTGCTCGAACACCCAAACATATACTCTTAATGTAAACCCCTAAAAATCGTAAACGTGATAAAAGATCATTTTGCCCCTCAGACTTAATAATTGTGAAGTACGTATATTACGTCAATCTCGTCAACTATCGTTCTAACCTAAATAAGAAGTGAATGATTCGTACAAGATGATAAAACTTACTTAATCTTATGTCTACTAAATAATATATGTATCACACATTACAAGTTAAATGGACTACATTATATGTACTAATTACAAACACTTAAAATTAAACTAAATAGGGTAACTAATAATATTGATTTTGTCTTCCAAAATATACGCCCCCCCCCCTCCCTAAATTTTGTCCAAAGCACATGTCCCATCCCTAAAATCACGTTTCATTTACCTCTCCCATATCAATCTCATTAGATCCCCATTTACCAAATTCAAAAATAAAAACCAAACCCTAATTCTCCCTAGAAAAAAAATGACGGCAAGAAGAAATCCACCCCATCCCATGTCGAATTCAAGGCTCAAGAAAATTCGTAAGGTGTTTCAAGGAGGCTGTGGGCGTACGTGTTGGTCGTGTACCATCCAGTTCGAAGGAGTTTACTTGGTGGGTGTGCTGTCGTGGGGTTTAGGTAGAGGTGGCAATCACAACCCATTTAGAGAAAAATGGGTTGCTATGGGTCAAAAATAACAACTTATGGGTTGGATTGGGTTACTCCATTTGCAAAGAACAGGTCAAATGGGTCAACATATGGACTTATGTGAATCAACAAATGGGTCGAATGGGTCAACAAATGGGTCGAATGGGTCACTTAAGGGTCGGATGATAACTCAACCATCATTAGATGTCGTGTTTTTTATGTTTTTTATATTTTTATACGTTTTTATATTTTTTTCGTTAGTTTTAACATTTTCAATCGTTTTTGCGCGTTTTCGTCATTTTTCAACGTTTTCCTCCGTTTTTTTACGTTTTCATCCGTTTTTGCGCGCTTTCGTCCGTTTTTTTACGTTTTCGTCCGTTTTTTTACGTTTTCATCCGTTTTTTGGCGTTTTCGTCCGTTTTTTTACGTTTTCGTCCGTTTTTTTACGTTTTCATCTGTTTTTGCGCGTTTTCGTCCGTTTTTTTACGTTTTCGTCAATTTTTTACGTTTTCGTCCGTTTTTTTACGTTTTCGTCCGTTTTTTTGCGTTTTCATATGTTTTTGGGCGTTTTCCGTCCGTTTTTTTACGTTTTCATTCGTTTTTGCGGGTTTTCGTCTGTTTTTTTTACGTTTTCGTCCGTTTTTTTTACGTTTTCATATGGTTTTGCTTGTTTTCATCCGTTTTTTTACGTTTGCTTCCGTTCTTTTTACTTTTTAATCTGTTTTTGCGTGTTTTCTTCCGTTTTTTTTTACGTTTTCGTCCATTTTTTACGTTTTCTTCTATTTTTTTACGTTTTCGTCCCTTTTTTTACGTTTTCATCTCGCTCGTTTTCGTCTGTTTTTTTAACGTTTTCGTCCGGTTTTTTACTTTTGCTTCTATTTTGACCCCCTTTTTTTACGGTTATGTCCACTTTTTTACGTTTTCATCTGTTTTTTACGTTTTCGTCCGTTTTACTTATTTAAAACGTATGAAATTGTAAAAAAAACAGATGAAAACGTAAATAAAAGGACGAAAACGAAAAAAAAAGAGCAAAAACAAAATAAATGGATGAAAACGCGAAAAAAACGGATGAAAACGTAAAAGAACGGACGAAAACGTAAAAAAAGGAAGAAAACGTAATAAAACGGACGAAAAAGCGCAAAAACAGATGAAAACGTAATAAAACGGACGAAAACGCGCAAAAACGGACGAAAACGTAAAAAGACGAACGAAAACGCGAAAAAACGGACAAAAACGCGCAAAAACGGACGAAAACGCCCAAAAACGGATGAAAACGTAAAAAAACGGACGAAAACGTAAAAAATTTGACGAGAACGTAAAAAATTTGACGTAAACGTAAAAAAACGGACGAAAACGCGCAAAAACAGATGAAAACGTAAAAAAACGGACGAAAACATAAAAAAACGGACGAAAACGTAAAAAATTTGCCGAAAACTTAAAAAAACGGACGAAAACGCGCAAAAACAGATGGAAACGTAAAAAACGGACGAAAACGTAAAAAAACGGACGAAAACGTAAAAAATTTGCCGAAAACTTAAAAAAACGGACGAAAACGCGCAAAAACAGATGAAAACGTAGAAAAACGGACGAAAACGTAAAAAAACGGACGAAAAAGCGCAAAAACGGATGAAAACGTAAAAAAACGGACGAAAACGCGCAAAAACGGACGAAAACGTAAAAAAACGGACGAAAACGGGCAAAAACGGATGAAAACGTAAAAAAACGGACGAAAACGTAAAAAATGTGACGAAAACCTAAAAAACGTAATAAAACGGATGAAAACGCGCAAAAACGGATGAAAACGTAAAAAAACAGACGAAAACGCGCAAAAACGAATGAAAACGTAAAAAAACGGACGAAAACGTAAAAATATGGACGAAAACGCGCAAAAACGGACGAAAACGTAAAAAACGGATGAAAACGTAAGAAAACGGACGAAAACGTAAAAAAAACAACGAAAATGTAAAAAAATGACGAAAACGGATGAAAACAGATGAAAACGGACGAAACGTACTATAGTAGCATGATTACAGGTGAAAATGTAACGAGTCGACCCGACCCAACCTGACCCAACCCGTTTGACCCATGACCCATTCAACCCATTCTTATAGTATGACCCGTTTGACCCATGACCCATTTGACCCATAAACCATTTGACCCATGACCCAAACCGACCCGACCCGACCCATTTGCCACCTCTACTTTATATGTACTTTTTATGGCAGCGGATCACTAAGAATTTCGTTGAAGCCACTGGAATCGATGGTTACGACAGCTTGATGCTGAAGAACGACGAGGGAAAGACATGGGAAGTTAAGATAACAAAGCATGGACGGAGATATCCGCAGTTTTACCTGACTACAGGATGGTCTAGTTTTAGAAGACAAAATAAGATAAAATTCGGAAACACTTGTGATTTCATTCACGTTAATTCCAACTTGCTTCATGTTCGTGTGATCAAAAAGAGGACAGTCTACGTCAAGGAGTATCATTGAATCCAAGTCAAAGATACATGGTTTTTGGTCAAATGTTTCAGTTTAATCTTTTGGGCTTTTTGCATAGGTCTTTTGATTTATTAAAAGTGTAATGTGAATATTCATCTAATCATGTTCGGTATATATAGAACTATATGACGGATAAAGTATTTTTGAGCCACTTTAACTTAGGGGATTGTGGACATTTTTGCTATTTTAGTAACTTGTTATGAAGGCGCCTTAAAAAAATCAGTTTCTATGGATTTTACAATTTACTAATTCAATATATAACCAATTTTATGAGCAGTCTATAAGAGTAGATTTTTAGGGGCCGTTTAGTTGGTGAAATTTTTTTTTTGTTTTTCCGTTTCCAAAATCTTAGAGAAGAGATTAGTATTTCTTCTCTAGAAAATAGTTGAGAATTTTGAAAACCTGTTTAGATGAATTTATATTTTTCATTTTTTAAAAAGTGAAAAGATGTTTAGATAAAGATCTTTTCAAACATTTTTCTTTCTTAAATCAACTTTCTTTTCCATATTCGATCTTTGTACGTTTTTATTCATTTTATACGTTTTTGTACGGTTTTATATGTTTTCATTTGTTTTTTTCCGTTTTTGTACATTATCATTTGTTTTTATCCATTTTTATACGTTTCATCCGATTTTATTAAGTTTTTACGTTTTCGTCTGTTTTTTTATATTTTCGTCTGTTTTTTTATATTTTCGTCTGTTTTTTTACGTTTTCGTTAGATTTTTTACATTTTCGTCTGTTATTTTACGTGTTCGTCTTTTTTTACATTTCCGTTCATTTTTTAGGTTTTTGTCTGTTTTTTACGTATTCATCCATTTTTTATCGTTTTCGTCCATAAAAAAGATGAAAACGTAAAAAAAATAGGCGAAAACCAAAAAAACGCACGAAAACGTAAAAAAAGACGAAAACGTAAAAAACCGGACAAAAACATAAAAAAAACAAACGGAAACGTTAAAAACCGGACATAAACGTAAAAAAACATATGAAAACGTTAAAAAGGACAAAAATGTAAACATACGAATGTAAACGTAAAAAAAGGGACGAAATCGTAAAAAAAACGGGCGAAAACGTAAAAAATGGACGAATAACATTAAAAAAGGGAGGAAAACGTAAAAAAACATACGAAAACGTAAAAAAAATTGATGAAAACGAAAAACAACAGACGAAACCGTAAAAAAGCGGACATAAACGTAAAATAACGGACGAAAACGTAAAAAAGCGGACGAAAACGTAAAAAAACGGGCGAAAACGGACGAAAATGTAAAAAAAAAATGACAAAAACGTAAAAAAAAATGGACAAAAACGTAAGAAAACGGACGACAACGTAAAGAAACGTATTAAAACGGACGTATAAAAATTGAGAATGAAAAAAGTGAGAAGAGTAAAACGAGCTTTTTAAATTTGTAGTTAAAATTTAGAAAATGAGAATTTCACATATTTTGAATATTGTTGAAAAGAAGTGTAACTAAACGGATTTTCAATTTTTCCCTTTTTCATATGAAAAATTTCCTGTAAAAATGAGAAATTTTTCACCAACTAAACGGCCCCCTTACTTCTTGTATCAATATTCAGTTAAACAGATTAACATGTAATTTGGTAAGATTTTCCAAAGTTGAATTAGATGTAATTAGATATACACATATTCATTAATTAGATATACACATATTCATTAGATTTTCCAAAGTTGTTAGAATAAAACGATGTAATGTTTCCTTTCAAACAACTGGCTGCTTTTTAATACATATAATTTGACAGTCATGCTCAGTTCCATTATATGTTCCGCTGTCAAAAAACTTTATTTAGCCGGTGTTCAATATGGATGCTTGGAGTAGGTATTACCACGGTTCTAAAAAGCCCGCAAAAATTTGAGGTTTGATCATGCCGCCCCGTCATGTGATCATGCCGTCACGCCTACTTATGTCACATCTTTTTATAAACTCGATATATATTAAATATGATATAAATATATAAATATTTTTATAGTTTGTGCCGCTTTATGTCACGCTTTATAAACGTAAAAGTTCCGTCTTGATCGTAGGAATGTAAAGCTTAGTCATGTCGCACGCCTCACGCTATTTATAAGATTTGCTATTACCACCAAACACGCGAGTAATATCTCCAACATCACCTGTTATCATGGCCAGTACATGATGTAATAAAAAACCGATTGGTTATTGGTATATTTTATGAAAAATGTACCATCTAAAATACTTTTAATATTGCAATAGTTGTAGGCATCCCCAAAATACTAATTATGAAAAGGCTCATGATATGCACACTATAACTTTTTATTCTTCTTTCATAGTTTTGTGCATTATAGTATTATACACTTATACAGTGTGCTATACAACTTTTACAAAATAGTGTTTTTATCAAAAAAAAAAAAAAAAATTGATGTGTAAATCAATCCTCTTATGGAAAATGTACCATCTAAAATACTTTTAATATTGCAATAGTTGTAGGCACTAAGAGCTGACGGAGTGGAGCTCGGTTTGAGCATCAAGCTCAAGTACCCTAGCGGCTACACCGCCCCGCCCCTTTAGGGTACTTGAAAATATGGATGAAATCGAGTTCGGAAGCCGAATGGAAATAAGCTTTGTTCTCTTTTTTTTTTTTTTTGTCTTTTTATGAAATATAGTGTTAGGGTATGATCGGGTACCACTCCGTCTAGTTAGGGTAGTGTTAGGGTAGTATTGGGGTAGTTTTGAGTTGGAAGGTTTTTATTGGATAGAGGTGACGTGACACCCTCAGGGTATTAGGGTATGAAACTAACACTCCTCCCTCCCTTAGAGGTATGTAGATAGTGTAGGGGAATGTACCATCTATGGAAAATGATGAGACTGAAGAACTGATTGTCACAGATATTGAAATGATGACAACCTGTGGGTGGTGGTGGTCGATACGCAAGTTGAGCGGAACAAATTATTGAATCAGACAAACTTAACTAGATAGTTAGAAGTATAAAATTTTTTAATACTTTATAAATCATAAGTCTTTCTATTAAACTTCGACCTCAGGTCCAAATGACATGCACACTAAAAACACATATAAAACGTTATTAAACGTGTGCCAAAAATACTAATTATTGTAAAGGATTATTATTCCATAATCAACAATGATTTACTAACAATGGGCTAATCCTAATAATTATCCTTTAAGGTTGACGGTAAGAAGCATGGGAAGACACGTGCTTCCTTGTTATCTTGACCTCCATTAGATGCGTCGTGAAAGGAAAAGTGCACGACTTAGTTGTCCTCAAGACCGACTCGTGTGAGATTTGTTTGTGTGTGTGATTCTAGTTTATGTGGAGTATAATTGTGTATAAGTGGGGTATATTAGGTGGTGATGGTGGTTGTGCTATTACACTAAGTTGGTGATGATGTTAGTTGTAGAAAAAGAAAATGATATGACGTTGAGGTGGTGGTTGTTATAGGGTTCCTTATTACCACCAACCTAATAGACCCCCACTATTGGACCGAGAGAAGAACGGATGCTCAAACTGACACGAAACGCTTCAAGCAAAGCCAAAGGTAACCCACTGGTGAAAATGCCAGCATACTGACATCGAGAATGAACATGCAAAACACAAATATAACGTGGCGAACAAATCGCGAACAAAGTGTAACCGGCGAACAAATATAACGTGGCGAAAATGCTTAGTGTGTTGATGTTGCACAGGCTTAAAGGAGAGATGGACCGTACTTAACTTTTGGAGAGAGAAAGTGTAACCGACGCTTAGACGACCACGACAGAAGATTGTTCCTCATGTTGAATTGCTAGTAGTAAAAAACCAACCCATCGAGACATGCAAGCACATATGATGTGGATGACGAATAAAGCAGCAAGGTGTAATCCAATGTATCCCGAACATAATGTAAAATCCGCTTAAGGGCGCAAATATGTGGCTCCCGAGGAATATGTGTGAAGAGAAAAACCTGATGACTATCATAATATATATTTGGCCATGTCAAGTAAGATACCGAAGAGAACCTATAATACTACGATATAATGTAGGATAAAAAACGGGATTCCCATCAGTTGCGATGGAGTATGTGTCAACCGTTTCTTAACGTGGAAAGAATCGAGTACATGTCTGGCAGGAATTCACTTCTCCAAATCATGTATGGAGTTGTAAACTTGTGCTAGTTTGACTATGTTGCGGGTGATCTGGCAAGAAATAGTCGATCTAGTCAAAGGAAAGAAGAAAGATTCAAAGAAGAAGGAAAAGATAATACCATTCGTGAGGTACATCATGCTTCTCATTAGAGCTTTGATAAACACTCATAACATCTCAGCAAGGCCAACAAAACCTACATTTGAATAGGCTTTCATGCAGATTCTTCAGCATGATTCGAAACAAACCAAAAAGGACCTAATGGCAATTCAACAAGACATGCTAAACCTTGTTGATAAAACCACATATGTGTATAAGGAGTATGTGAAGGGTAGTCACGTTTCTATGGAAAGCTCAAAACCGAGCTAACCTGCACAAGAAACGCATAGGAACATCGAGTCTTGCGCCAACTAGGTGAAAAGAAGAACGGGAGAAAGAAAACAATGTCTAATGGAATTGATAAACCCTAAAACAAAAGGAATGTAAGTTGAAACTAATTCACAAAGTTAGTGAAAAAAATGTGGATAAAGATACAGCGAGACTGTATGAGGATAGTGAGGGCAGTGGCGTAAAAAACTTGATGCGTCGGATTGTAACACACTAAGTTCTACAATCCTCCTAGGCAGTGTACATAACCGTTGTAGTGTAGTATAGATAAGACAAAGGAGACTGATCATTCTCTAGGGGAATAGTGTTGTAAGGGTTGAAGTGTATGACGAATTAGGTCTAGAGGTGTAGGATGATTATTTTTGTTTTTTATATTTTTATATTTTTATATGAAAGCAAGTAAAATCTCAGGATTTAAAGAGTGAGTTTTATTATACTACTTAATTAAACTAAATAAAAACTAAATTAAACTAATTGCAAGAAAAGTAAACTGGTGAACTAGTATGATGGGAAAAACGTGTTTACTTAGATTATCATTACTCCCTAGTTATCTCTTATTAATTAATTGAATTATCACGTCATTGTTTAATTAGCGTGTTGTATTCCGGTATTATCATAGGGTGGTGCCAAATTCCCTAACTCTATGAATGTATAAGTCTCCTTTAAGAAACCCTAGATATACAAGTCACAATTATGTCATCTCCCTATAATCTCCTAAGATCTACAAGCCGCAATTCATGTAATAAATACAACGAATAAAAAACCACCAGTGTACTCTAGGGTATAATGCATTTAGTCAGATTTACAAGCTAACACATATAAGATTATAGCCAGTTTTTCTAATCCTAACACGAGACAACCAACTAAACAAGAGAGGACAATTAATAATCAATAACTAGGTTTCATTCAAACCAAGCAAATACTAATAAATCTAGCCGGACATGTTAATCGAAAGAAAAGAAATACATATAATCAAACAATACATAGATATATTGAATGATTAAAGACGTATAACTTATCTTTAATTAAACATGAAATTGGGGGCTGTAAAAAACCCTAAACAAACTGCTAAAATTCGGACTCCAAAGTGTTCCCAAGATACGTGTCACAATGAATGAAAAATCTACGAAAAATGTATGTAGGTATACAGATTTGACGGAGTCACTTTGTAGTTGTGACGCCATCAGCCCGCCGTCATTAGGGTTTCGTCTTGTGCAAGTTGTCATTGTGACACCGTCACTTAGTACCTCTGACGCCATCATAAACTATTTTCGTTGGTGGTGACGCCGTCATCTCTCAAGCCTTGTAATATTTCTGAGCCGTCATGTGTAAAATATTCATCAAATCTTCATGCCAAAATACAAGTGACGGCGTCACGTTGTAGCATGTGACGCCGTCTGGATCCCTTTTCCATAATTTTTTATGACTTGGTCATTTTCTTCGTTTTCTTGTTCAAATTAGCCCAAAACATGTCTGTTTCCAGCTTTTGCGTCCCAAGTACCTAAAATATAACAAAGAATGATTCAAGGCAATAATTGATCACAAATATACGAGTTTGGAGCTTAAATGACCCCCTAAAAATGCACGTTTTAAATACTTATCAATTACTCATGGGGACAAAGGCTCAGAGGGAAACAAACCTGCTGCTAATACGAAACCAATCCACACATCGACGGTTTCTGATGATATTACTGGAAAAATCCAACTAGTACTTGAAGGGCCACTTAGGGACAAAGACTCAGGGGGACAAAAACCATTCGCTGATATGAAACCAATCCACACCACCAAGGTTTCTCATGATGGTACTGGCAAAACCACACCAGTACTTGAAGAGCCACTTGGGGACAAACACTCAGGAGGAAACAAACCACCCGCTGATATGGAAGCAATCCACTCCACCATTACTTTGAATACTATTGCTGATATTCAAGATTTTCTTCTATCTAAGGATGAGCTTGAAAATGAAAGTGATGAAGAAGTGTTTGTTACTGGTGAAGAAATGGATACAAATCCTCAAACTACTGAAGAAGAACATTAATCTCCACCACCAAACCCTAAATAGGATGAAGAGTCTCCCTCTCATGCAAATGATTCAGATTCTGATTCCCCTTGTCCTGATGTTCTCAAGAAATATGACAACATTCTTCCTCTCACTGAAAAGCAACTGGTCAAATATCTTCGCAATCATTGATGAACAATGGGATCAGCGCTGTGAAGCTGTCATCTCCTATGGGGACCTCAAGGCCTCTATTCAAGAATATTATAATGAGAATATTGATCATAGGGAGCAGTCTGACAACCTTGTTTAGTCCACTATGGACATGCTGAATAAAAAGAGCACTGAAAGGGCTAAGCTTCTCAAGAGTCTACAAGGGATCACTACAAGCATTCAAACCATTCAGGATGCTGATAAAGATGATCCAGCTCTTACCAAGAAAATTCTTGAAGCCACTAAGGCTTACACTAAGAATGCAGCAAATCTCATTGAGCTTCTCTCCCTGATAAAAATTGTCGATCTTCAAAGTCTTCACTCATCTAATAAAGCTCTTGAAACCAACATCCCAGTCAGGAAAAACATCTTGCACAGTGGGCTAAGTCAACATCATCCATGGCTTGGAATCTTGGTCCTCGCCTGACAGCCACTGAAAATTCTCAAGCTGAAATCTGTACCAAAGTGTCTACACTCAGAAAAGATACTTCAGAAGTCAAGTTCATGATTACAGAAATTTATCAGGCTTTCAAAGGTCAGTCCTCAGCCCCCTCAGGTAGTATGCCTATGACAACACTTGCTCTCACCAATGAGCCAACAATTGTTGAGTGGGAGAATGTCACGGCTGAAGAACCTCATTCTCACACTAAGGGGGAGACTGAAGAAATGCATATTCAAAAGCCTAAAGAGCCACAAGTTGCAATGCTCATATCATCATTTAAACCAACCAATCCTGAAACCCCAATCAGGGAAGCAAAACCAACCACCATCATCACAACTACACCACTTCCCATCTCCAAAAGTAAAAGGAAGGAGATGCAGAACATGAAGTCCAAACAAAGCTAGTCATAGCTTCATCAATTATTCTACAGGACCCTGATGAACCTGTCATGGTTTCTTACATGATAATTGGTAAGATTTACAATCTTACAAATGATGAAATCAATGCCCACTTGGAGAAAGAGGAGAAAATGAAGAAGGCTACCGAAGAAGCAAAGAAGCTGGTGAAAAGTTCAAGAAGGCTCAGGATGCTAATATTCAGGTTTATAAGAGAGAACATACTGAAAATGTCAAAAGACTGATAGAGCAGAAAAAGAAAAGAGTTGAGCAGTATATGTGGACTATGACAAGCAGACTGAAGCCTGAACCCATCACTGATGTAAAGATTCAGCCCAACACCAAGCCAGAAGTAATCAATGTTTACATGGGACATGACAAAAAAAACTTTGAAGTTCATGATCCCTTCAAATTTTCAGACTTTGGAAGCACTGAGTTGGATGAACTCGGTCCAATCATTGAAAAGAACACCATTGTTAAAGATCCAATGACATTGATAACATCAGATAGTCCTGAATATTAAGTGTTAATTTCCCCCGATAATGCTCGTAGTGTATATCATTTATATGTATTTACACTTGTTTTCCTCTATATTTCACTTTCAGGTAAATTACGAGCATTGGAGCTAATGAGACGCGGATTAGGGGAGTTTATTGAAGATATATGATAGTATGCCTATTTTGAAGCAATTACGGCGTAACTCTTCTCTCACATTACGCCATAACAGAAGTGTGACTCAGAAAACCAACTAAAGTGAAGATCACGGCGTAACTCCATCTTAGGATTACGCCGTAACTAATTAGGTCAAATGATGTTCCGCGCCGCTGCAAGCTACGCCGTAACTCGTTCCACAAATATGGCATAACCATGATTTATGATGATACGGCGTAACTCAGTCCTGATGTTACGCCCTAACCAGCTTTTCCAGAGCAAAATACGAAGAAATGGATGTTACGGCGTAACTCTCAACTTAAGTTACGCCGTAACCAGATCTGGCCTATAAATACCACCCAAAACTCTGCATTTCTCATCATTCACTCTACACACAAAAGCAGAGAACGTGGGTAGGCGGCTGAAGGCAGGTCTCGAGGAGCATACAGAGCAATCTCCAAGGGAGAAATCACTCCCTAACGATAAGCATTAGCAATTTATCATTTCTTTTACTTTTAATTCATGTATTTCAATATGTTAAACATTGAATCGATTGTTTCAGTTAATATGAGCGGCTAAGCACCTCTAGTGCTAGCCTAGTTATGATTCATTAATTGTTTTGTTTATGTTTACATTGCTTCCGTATAAATGTTTCTAGTGTATACATGCATAGTTTGTTGGTAGCTACCCTTGTTTTGGTAGTTTTGAATGGCGGTAGTGTCTAGTTGCTTAGGAGATATGACCAACAGACCCTAAGTAGGTAGACTGAGTGGGAAGGGTAAGAATTGACCAACTGACGACCCTTCTTCGCTTGTGCGATTTGACCAACTGATCACCTACCGTTTGGATGAACTTAAGAAGTTAGGGATGAGTGTTTAAGATGCTAGCGCCCGGGCACTCATTTTTATGAATCTTGCATGTAGCAGAACTTAATGACTTGGCTTAGGGGACTAAAAACAACTGGACTTTCAAGGGTGGTAGCTTGATCTCT
The DNA here is from genome assembly GCA_019973895.1 of Chrysanthemum seticuspe. Taxonomy (NCBI): domain Eukaryota; kingdom Viridiplantae; phylum Streptophyta; class Magnoliopsida; order Asterales; family Asteraceae; genus Chrysanthemum; species Chrysanthemum seticuspe. Next base: position 120,280,484 of record BPTQ01000003.1, read on the forward strand.
GGTGGAAACCTTTACTGATAGGTTAGGACGAACTGACCAAATGTTGTCCTAGCGACTTAAACCCCCACTTGAAGCAATTGGAAGTAATTAAACGTAAACTTAACATGATAGGATGAGTAACTAGGTTAGCACGCTTCTCCTATATTGATCACAACCCTCACCTTTATTTGCTTTCTGGCATTTCTTGCTTTAGTAGTTAATTAATCATTTCAACCTTAAAATCTGTGACACCTAGACTTAATTAGAATCCGCTCACATAGCTCTTGGGACGACCTCGGTTTTACCGAATACTACACTACACACGATCGGGTATACTGCCCGTTAGTGCATTAGGGTAGACCATAGGTATAACGAGACTTATAAATATTAAAATCTGGTCAGTAAAACCTACATAAAGTTTTTGGCGCCTCTGTCGGGGAGTTATATTAGGATTTTCGTTAAGTCATTCATTTCTGTTTTGTTTTAAATTTTCTTAATTTCTCACGATTTCTTTTCAAATTTCAGGTACCATGGAAGTTGTTAACATTGATGACCTCACTCTTGAGGAATATTTGGCGTTGACAAGAGAAGAAAAAGGGTCGGGACTCGTAAGGCCGGCAATTGGAGCTAATGTCCATTTCGAGATTAAAAATCAGTTTATGAGGGAGCTTCGTGCTAACCCTTTTTTTCTGGAAACAGGGACGAAGATGCATATGAACAGGTTGAGAATGTCTTGTACATTGCAAGCCTTTTCAACATTCCTGGTGTTTCTCATGATGCTTTTATGCTCCGTGTATTCCCCATGACTCTTACTGGGGGAGCAAGAAGATGGATCGAAAGATTTCCCGCCGGGGCAGTTGATACATGGGCTCTACTAAAAAAGCATTTTATCCAAAGATATTGTCCTCCTTTAAAGATATCTAATCAGCTCATGGAAATCCATAATTTCAAACAAGATGACGATGAAACATTGTATCAAGCTTGGGATAGATACAACGATCTCCTCTACAAGTGTCCGACTTATGACCTGAACAACCAGCAAAAGGTCAACATCTTTTACAAGGGTATCAACGTAATTACAAGACAGATGCTGGACTACCAAGGACTAATTCCAAGCATGACTCCTACTCTCGCCATTGAAGCCATCCAAAAAATGGTCGATTATTCCCAAAAATGGCACGATGGAGGAAACAAGAGGAACCAAGGGGGAAGTCTTGATGGAATTTCCGCCATCACTAACAAGCTCGAAAATCTTGGCCAGGACATGCTCAAGCTCAGAGAATGTGTTCATGCCATCCAAGTAGGTTGTGAAAGCTGTGGAGGATGACATCTCACCAAGAATTGTCCCCTCATTGACGAAGATAGTAAGGTTGAAGAAGTTAAGTATTGTGAAAATCGACCGTTTCAAGGGAATAATAGAAACGGTAATGTCTATCATGGAGGGCCTCCTCCATATTATGATCGTGGAAATTTTGGTGAAAAAAGAGCTAACTTGGAGGAAACAATCAACAAGTACCTTGAAGATTCAACTAAGAGACAGAAGGAGCAAGAAGAATGTCTGAAAAACTTCCAAGATAATACGAACAAAAGCCTTTCTAGCCATGACGAATCGCTAAAAAACCTGGAAACCATGATTGGGAAGCTTGGCGACGAGGTGCATAGAAGAAATGAGGAACAAAAGAACAAATCAACAGCATGTAAGACCGTTTTTTCTGAAAATGAAAAATCTGCCCATGAGTCTAACATAAATAAAGATAATGATGTTAATGACAAAAGAGAGTTACGTCGTAACCAAACATCATAGTTATGGCGTAACCGGGATACGAGGTCTGACAAGCTTCCCGAGTTAGACGAATCTAAAAGGAAGAAGCATTGGTGTAAGGCTATGACAATTGATAATGGAAAGTGGTATGATCTATGGGCTTCATGCGACCCTCGGAACGAAATCTGCGATGGGGGGGGGGTCGATAAGGAAAGGGTTAATGATAACAGATACATGTGGAATGCACTTAACGATGGAGAAACATTAGCTAAATTCTCAATAGACAAAGAGGAGGAACCACCCATCAAGCACTGCTACGATCCCTTAATGATCACGGAAGATGGGTCCACACGAGCATGGCCAACGTGTAACCCCTTTCGTGAGTATTGCAACTGGGGTAGCAATATGAAGGACGAAGTATGGATATGCCCTCATGAGTTAGAAAGACATGAAGTTGATTTCGGAGATCTATCCTTCAATGATTGGTATTCAGTAAGGTTGGGGGATGCGATCATTAATACCAGTTGTGGAAAACTAGAAGGGGGGGGGGGTTGAATAGTTTTACCAATTTAAACCTTCCTTTTTAAATATTTAGATCGACTTATGTAAATCTATTTGGTTGTTTATGTTGGACGTTGATAGATAGATATATAAACGTGTAATGAAAGATAAAGAGTAAGAAGCACATCACCACGACACAAGTTATTTATAGTGGTTCGGCTACAAGGACACCTTCCTTGCCCTACTCCACTCCTTGAGTCACCTACTCGAGAGTTCGTAAGCACTACACCAAACTCCTTATGGCGGAGAAGCCTTCACAACGTCGCTTAACCTTTTTCCGGTACAAAGCTAAATACCGAGTTCTTTCACACCAAGGCGAACCACACCTAACACAACGTCGCCTACCCTTTATACGGTGCTAGGCTAACCACCGAGTTCTTTCACACCTTAGGAGAACTAATCCTATCACAACGTCGCCTACCCTTTATTAGGTACTAGGCTAAGCACCTAGTTCCATTACTATGGAGGAACTACTACCCTTCACGACACAACACCTAATCTTCAAGGAGATGTACTCCTTGTTACAACACCATCAAGGATATCACCATCCTTGTAAACAAACAAATACTTATATGTATAACGATGCACCTCATCGATTATACGACCTAGGCATTCTTCCCAAATGCTACTTGATTTGATTCTTCGGCATCCTTCACTAATGCCTTTGACACAACGCTTGGCACCCTTCACTAATGCCTTCGTTTTGACACCTTTAGCATTCTTCACTAATGCTTTGACATGGATGATGAGCAACTTTCACTAATGCTTTCATCTTGACACTTTCGGCATTCTTCACTAATGCCTTCAACCCAACATCTATGGAGAAAGGTAGAACTATCAATAAGAGAACCTTCGTTGTCTTGATGATGACGAAGCATGGCAACTCATGGACTTGAGCTTGCACGTCTTCAAGAAGTGGTGATCTTTCCTTTAAGAGGAACCTAGAACATCACACAAAAACAAAAGACAAACTACATAGATCACTTGGATCTGAGGTTAGAGGGTTAGAATACTTGGGGGAAGTATGTGTGTAAAGTTGTGCATAGAAAGGAAGAAATGGCTCTCTATTTATAAAGAAAATTCTCTACTGTTCCCCGGATCCCACGGATCCCTTCCACTTGGGATCCGGCTAGCACAAAGCCAGGGATCCGTGGAACGCTCCTCTTTGCCCATGGGTATTTTGGTTATGGGTCATGGTTTGAACCATGGATCTTTGGCTAGATACAATGTATCTTTGAGTGCAATGCACTTAGTCACTTGGGTATGGGTTGATCCATGGGTTATGGATATTATCCATGTATGATATAAGCATGATGTCATGCAATGGGTTATGGGTCAAGATCCATGGGTTATGGGCTTTGGGTTGTACCCAACTACATTCAATGTATTTGCCCAATGGGTTGTGATACATAAGTTTCTACCCATTTATATTACCCAATATACTACATACTAGTTATGTGTATATTTTACCCAAATATGTAAACACTAGTTGTTGTACATATGTAATATTAAATCATAAAATCACTTATACTTGTTTTAGTGTTTTATGTGAAAATGTGAATATGTTAGAAACTATTAGTTCAAACCATTTACGTATTTTATTTGTTTCGTTAAAATGATTTTACGTTTGTTATCGACAAAACATTAGAAGATCGTAAAATATAAATAAACGTTTTTACGGCTTATTTGTATTAACTATCTCCCCCTTTTTGTTGATGAAAAAACATAAAATTATTTTAAGAAAAAGCTAAAATTCGTAAAAGTTTGAATTTGTAGTTTTACTTTCTTCTCCCCCTTTTTGTCGAAACAAAAAGAGCGTCGAAAGAAAGCAACACATTGTTTTTTTTTAAGAAAAACATGTGAAAGAAATTCAGCAAGTAACGAGAAAGTATCTCGTCTTTACTCCCCCTTGACGAGTCCATCCCTATTTAAGGGCGTCAAGAAAGTGATACTAATCTAGTTTGTTTGCATGTAAGTTTGCAAAAGATTTTGTCTAAGTGACGATGTGCTCCCCCTTGATGATTGCAATTTTGCAAAGGGAAGTCACGAAATGTAATCCTAATATTGCAAGTAATTTGCAATGTATTGCTTTGACATAAAGCTCCCCCTAGCTTTAGGATGTCAAAGTCTTCATGTGTAAATTGAATAACTACAAAACAAAGGTTAGAAAACAAGTATAATTCACAATTTCCTGCAAATGTGATCGAAGTTAGTAGAAAATTAGTTTTCTGTATCACGGATCCCACGGTTCCCTCCTAGTAGGGATCCGTCTAGGCAAATAAGAGGGATCCGTCTGGCTGATGAATAAATTCAGCAAATGGTGGTATAACAAATAATGTTATCACAAAAGTGAGATATGAATACAACGTAATCATATACTTAGAAAAATAGCAAGTAGCATGTATTTTAATTTAATAAAGCTAGAGATATGATATACATGACTCTAAAAACTAAGAAAATGATCGATACATGACTTGGATGTTTTGAGGAGGTTCTACAAATGATGGTGGAGGTACATTGAGTAATGTAGGATGAGGTTCTACTAGGAATGAGGGTGGTGGTAATGGAAATTTTTCCATATGATCAAGTCCTTGGTGGTTCCTTGTTTCCAACGATGGATTAGTTGGTGATGTAGGTGGTTCCTTATTTAACGATAAGGTTAGTGAATGGGAAGTTCTCGGTGGTGAATGCTCTAATGAATAGAGATTTGGGTGAGAGAGAGGCTCGGTGAAGAAGTGTAGTCCATGCTCTAGGAATGAAGGTTTAGACGTTTTGTTAGAACTAGGTACGTTTGGTTTAGAGCTCGATGATCCCTTTTCTTACCTAAAAGGTTTAATGCTAATTCTTGCGGTTCTCTTGGCAATTGTTGATTGGGTTTGTTGAGGTGGGATTCTAGCACTATTATCTCTTACGGGTGATGATTCGGTGGATGGGAAAACCTAGCATTTGTGGGTTTAACCGGAGATGATTCGGTTGAGTAAATTTCGTGTAGAACACGAGCAAGTTTCTTGGGTGGTTCTTGGGTGGATGAGTTAGCACTAGGAGCTTTCCTCATGATGAAATGACTAAGAAAAAGGTTTCTAAATGCTGAGAATTATGTTGTGTTTGATGACTAAGGGATTCTAACAAGATGACTTATAAAGGGAAGGATTTGGCAAGTGCATTCAAGACTTAAGCCTCTAATATCCTTTGGAATCTGATGATTATCATGCACAAGAGTCAACTTCAGAGTTTGTACTGATCTAGGAGCTCATTTAAGATGAGATGGAGTGTTTGAGTTAGAAAGATGAGTTGAAATGATTGTTTTAGCAAGATTTGACATAGACAGTCATCCGGATCCCACGGTTCCCTCCTCATAGGGATCCGTCTAGGCTAATCCTAGGGATCCGGCTCTCAGCAGCTATGAAAGATTGGAAATGATGTTTCTAAGATCTAAGATCTATATTACTTTGAGTGTTTCAGTCCTCCTAAGTTCCTAAGATGAGGGTACACTTGAATGAACAAGAGTAATGAGTGTTATAGCAAATGATTGCTTTTTATGGAAGAAATTGGAACTTTCATGAGTACCAATGAATGAGCAAGGATGACACTAAAGATGAGAGTGTCAATTGAAGCTAAATGATCCTAGAGATCAGTTTGTCACTTAGGATAGTGTTTTGGAAAATATCCTAGAAGCTTTGAGATGGGAGAACTAGACTTTGATCAACTTTGATCAATTTTGAGGTAAGGATGATTTATGATCAATTTTGCCATAATCGAAAGATTTCAAAGGCGAAATGTGAGGGATCAAGTGAAAATTGAAGTGTGAGTTTAAGAGCGGAAGAGTAATGGATTAAAAAATGAAATGATAGATCAACAAGCGTCTTAGAGTGTGATCTAGGTGAGTTATGTGTGAGCAGGAAGGATCTACCTATCTTGATAAGGACTTAATTTGCCTTAAGACACTATATTTAGCTTAGTGTGAGGTGTTCTAAGGACATGATTGAAATACAATGATTGCAATTGCATTTTCTGTTTGCCGGATCCCACGGTTCCCTAAGAGTAGGGATCTGTCAAGCACAAATTTGGGGATCCGTCTATCTGCTAAGCAGAACCTTTACAAAAGGTATGCAATGACTTTGACAATGCATCATATTTCAAGTTTAAGAGGTTCTAACACTAATATATCAAATGAGATCGAGCTCACAAATAACAAAGAGGTTTATCAAACTTAACAAGCACTATTCAAGAAACTCAAAACCTATTTATGATCTAGATTAGTAAATCGTTTGTATTAACAATGGCGTGGAAGGTATATGTCAAGAAAGAAAAGAGTAATTGATAGTATTCACGACAATAGAGTTGTGAGGTGCTAGTTCAAGAAAATCCTATACTTCATCCGGAGTTGTTGTTTTGGTCAACGGAAGCAATGAGCTATGTATAGTCATTACGGATGGTGATTAGCATACAATGAACTTCATTCGTGAAGTCATGTAGCTCTTCTCGATCAAGGCAAGATAATCGTTTGATGAGGAAAGTGGTTGTGATTAACTGAAAGAAAAATCAATTTTACAGCTTGTTTGATTAGTAATCCTAAGACAACGCAAAGTATTTCCATTGTAAACTTATTTTAGGAAAACATAGGAGTATAGATTTCTCAAGTGAGAGAATGAATATGAGACTATTACTAGCGGTGCTCAATTACGGCTAAACACGACCATTTTTACGGGTGATTCCACATACCTAACTTCCATCAAGGAAGCAATTCAACCGTTAGGTCAAATTGAGTTTCTAGTGCAATAAGTTCTCCAGTATTCATTCTCAAGTTAGGAAAATTTATATTCCTACAATGGCCTATCGAAGAGTAACAATGATGATACTTTGCTTCGTTTAATATTATACTTGAGACAACTAAGGTGACGAAGCCGTCATGGTAAAAATAAGTTTAAAAGTTTTCCATATGGTAAACAACAAAAAATGGTTGGATGAGCTAGTTCAACATATGTTGTTGGAAAGCTATGAGTTTGGACTTTCGGATATGAACAATTATATTTGTGTTGCAAAATAATTTACTTGAGTATATCGGATGAAATAATCAAGTTGTCAATCCTACTATGAAGCTTGGAGAGCGATCATGAAAAGGAAAATGGGAGAGTACATCATCAACACAAGTGTAGGTTATGATCCGATGTACATTCTTGTTGTTTTTAGAAAATGATACAAGAACAAAGGAAATCATATAAGCACATATGACAAACTCAATCAAAAATCCATTTAGTGTGTTATATGTTTTAAACATTTTTCAACCTATATGACTTATCTAAATATCTAAACTAACATTTTCGACACAACTAGATGTTATCCCAAACACTCCTTCAAATAGCACATTGATTAGTAGAATATTACTAAATCGACAAACAAGAGAATGAATAGAAAGGTAAGGAAACCACATATGCTATTCAATCAAGCAAACACAAAAGCTATTTGAGATAAGCAAATAATCAAGTAATGCAAAGATGACAATTTATCATTTAGCATAGCATACGAAAGTTCTTTTCATCGCTTTGTGTTAAATATAAACATGTATACCAAGCTTGATTAGTTTCTTTTATATTTATAAATATGACCAAAACCTTAATTTCAATAGAGGACCCATTGTTATTCAAAAGCGAAAACATCCGTCTCCAATTAGATCAAAAGTTTGTGCAAAAGTTATGACCGAAAAATGACTTTCTATTATAAATCAATGATTTTATAAATTATTGTTTTGAATCAGTTTATGAAATCATTTTTAAATGAAAGTAGACTCAAATACCTTTAAAACGATAGGTGGCACGACTTCTAACGACTTACGGTTAAAAAGTTATGAATTTTTGAAATTCAGACAAAAACTGTCTTATGTACCACGGATCCCACGGATCCCTTGCTTGAGGGATCCGTCCAGTGTAACCTGAGGGATCCGCGGATCTGACACAGAATTACAAAAATGTACGTTTTGACCCGACGAAAAGGTTTAGTCTTTGTAGACTTTTTAGTGAAGTTATATTACCCATTTTTACCTTTATTCAAGCTTGATTAACAAGATATCTAACAACAAAACTTCAAAGAAAAAAAATCACTAAAACACTTTTCGTATTATGCTTATTATAAGATAGAAGCATATATTACCATTTTGTCCACAAGCAATTTAGCACGTTTTTGAAAAAAAATGTAACTAAGAAAACATACCTTTGCTATATCCCCTTTTTATGGTTTTAGAAACCATAGACGCGAAATACTTCATGATCTTCTAAGATACCCCATTCCTTTGCTATATTCCCTTTTTATGGTTTTAGAAACCATAGACGTGAAATACTTCATGATCTTCTAAGATACCCAAATCCTAGTATGAAGACTTCTCAAAGGAAAATGTTAGAATGATCTATCACTATCCAACATATGATGATTTCTAAAAACATGACTTTTTGTTTTAAGAAATTCCTTTCTTTGTAGTTTTTAAACATACACGGATCGTATCAAGTTTTCAAAGTACAATATGTTAATAAAAATAAGCCGTAAAAACGTTTATTTATGTTTTACGATCTTCTGATGTTTTGTCGATAACAAAAGTAAGATCATTTTAACGAAACAAATAAAATACGTAAACGGTTTGAACTAATAGTTTTCTAACACACTTACGCTTTCACATAAAACACTAAAACTAGTATAAGTGATTTTATGCTTAAGATATACATATGTACAACAACTAGTGTTTACATATTGGGATAACATATACTTAACTAAGTATATACCAAAATGGGTAAAAACAAGTATATACTAAAATGGGTAAAAACAAGTATATACTAAATAGGTAAAAACTAGCAAATGGTTTTGACTCATAACCCATGGTTTTATTTATATCACTTAACCAAGTTCATTGTATCCTTAAGATACATTGTATCTAGAAAGAAAACCATGGATCAACCCATAACCCATGACCCATGACCCATAACCAAAAATACGCATGGGCAAAGAGGAGCGTTCCACGGATCCCTGGCTTTGTGCTAGCCGGATCCCAAGTGGAAGGGATCCGGGGAAACAGTAGGATTTTTCTCTATAAATAGTGAGCCATTTCTTCATTATTTCTTACCCCTTTCTAACACACTTTCTCCCCTGAGTTAAATCTCACTAACCTTAGATCCAAGAGATCTATGTTTGTAGTCTTGTTTTTGTGTGATCTTTTAGGTTCCTCTTAAAGGCAAGATTACCACCTTTGAAGTCGAGCAAGCTCAAGTCCATGAGTTGCCAAGCTTCTTCATCATCAAGGCTACTAAAGTCCTCTTGTTGATGATCTCTTTCTTTCTTCAAAGAATTGTAGTGTTGAAGACATTAGTGAAAGATGTCTCAAATGTCAAGACGAAGATATTAGTGAAGGGTATCTATCGTCTATAGGATAAGCACTTGTGGTAGGTGCTTAGAAGTCAAGACAAGAAGCATTAGTGAAAGGTGCTTAGAAGTCAAGACTTGAAGCATTAGTGAAAGGTGCTTCGAAGTAAAGACACAAGACATTAGTGAAAGGTGTCTTGTAGATCTAGTCAAAGGCATTAGTGAAAGGTTCCTTAGATGTACATTCGATATGGTGTGTTTCGATGTACTAGATAGACTAGCATTAGATCCAAGGATATTGATATCCTTGATGATGTTGTAAAGGAGTAGATCTCCTTTGGTATTAGTCGTTGGTGTAGTGTGGTAGTAGTTCCTCCATTGAAATGGAACTAGGTACTTAGCCTAGTACCTAATAAAGGGTAGGCGACACTGTGAAGGTATAGTTCACCTAAGGTGTGAAAGAACTCGGTGGTTAGCCTAGCACCGTATAAAGGGTAGGCGACGTTGTGTGGGTGTGGTTCGCCTTGGTGTGAAAGAACTCGGTATTTAGCTTTGTACCGGAAAAAGGTTAAGCGACGTTGTGAAGGCTTCTCCGCCATAAGGAGATTGGTGTAGTGTTTACGAACTCTCGAGTAGGTGACTCGGGGAGTGGAGTAGGGCAAGGAAGGTGTCCTTGTAGCCGAACCACTATAAATACTCGCGTTGTGGTTTTGTGCTTCTTACTCTTTATCTTTTCATTACATATCTTAATATGCTTGTTTATCAACATCCGACACATACAACCAAATAGATTGACATAAGACAATCTAAATAGTTTAAAAGGAAGTTTTAATTGGTAAAACTATTCAACCCCCCCTTCTAGTTTCCACAATTGGCATCAGAGCTTCGTTACCAAGTCTCTTGAAGTATATTGTACTTTAAAAACTTGATACGATCCATAGTTAATTGAAAACTACAAAGAAGGTTTTTCATAAAAACAAACACCATGTTTTTCAAAAACTATATGTTTGGATGTTGAGTTGATAACAACATTTTTTTTATATATCTTTTCATTTAATTGCACTAATCTTCTTTATGATGTTGATTAGTCAAAGCTCATACCCACCAAGCTTTAGGAGACGCTTGGTAACAAGAATACCTTCCTTAAGAAGGTATCTTAAACGCAAAAGAGCGGGAATCGTCTAAGTGACATTTATCATTTGTAAAGACATTCCTAAGTGCATTCGAGGTATGACTTTCCACTTATATCTAAATGATATTAGTCTAGTTAATAAGTGTTATTTGTTAGGCATTTATTTGAGTAGATTTTTGTGTTTACACATGATTTACATGAAGCTTCGTTAGGAAGCCTTTTTCTCTCATACGTGTTATATTTCTCGTCTATAGTTATAGTATATATAGCTTATGTTTTATTTCTTTAAATCCTATAATAAAACAAAAACACGTATTTCAAAAAATTCCTCATTCCCTATTAATAATCCCACTCGACGCCCACTTTATTCAATCCTCACTTTTTCAAATTTTCCAATTTCAAAAATTCCCTCTCATTTAAAAACTTCATCTTCCTCCTCATTCCATCTCATCCGAAACCAAGAAGATCCGTCATCAACATGGTTTACATCGCACTCGTGCTCATCGCCCTAATACTCATCGCACTTTTGTTCCCTATGATGAAGTTCACATACGGAGACATTTACTTTGTGTTGTTAATCTATATTGGGGTTATATACCCAATCCTTTGTATCATCCTAAGTATTGAAATGCAATATTATTAATAATCTAGTTTATCTATGTTATTTTTATCATAATATGTTTATCATTTCTTTTGATTTATATGTTTTATATTCTTTCGTGATACATTAGAAGTCATGTATGCATGCTAAAAGAAAATGTAGGATAAAACATATCTCGTGGTATAAAAACTGTAAAACCTTTTATCAAATCTGTGTCTGTTACTACAGATCCACGGATCCCGAAAGATATACTAGCCGGATCCCTTTTTGTAAAGGAACCGTGGGATCCGTCCTACTGGAAAACAGTTGTTAGGTCACTAGTTTTACAAACACAAGTAATATAGAAAGAGATAAGGCGATCGAACAAGCAAACCACACACATACACGATATAAAAGACGGTTTAGGCGTAGGTATGTGAAAGAGAGAATAACTTGAACAACCAACCTTCAAATGAAGGTTTACATAAGGTATTTATAGGAGGAAAGCTAGGGCAACACTCCTAGTTTCCATCCTTTCTTTAATGGACTAAGGCCTAGGCTTATGGGCCTTCTACATAAGCCTAAGGCTAATTGCAAACATAAAGGCCATAATAAAGCTAACTATTACATATTAATTACTAACACTTGATTATGGTTTAGGAGTGATTCCAACAATCTCCCCCTCAAGTGTTGGTGATGAACGGTGAAGGCGTTGATGTAATAGTAGCTCTGACGTCTTCTGACATTCTTCTTTCTTGTGAGAAGAATTGCCTCGATTCGAACAATCTCCCTAGTGTAGAGAAATTGTCTTCTTTGAACGGTTATGCTTTGACGTCATTTTTAACTTTGTTCTTTGATCATTGTTCTTTGTGGTGAAAGTGATAGTATGTTGTTGTCTGCATCAAGTCTGCCTCAGGTCTGCTTCGCTGCTCCAGTGTCTCCACGTCATTCTTCAACATGCTCACACGCTCTTTGACGTTGGAATTTAATACTGATGAAGTTCTTTAAGTCTTTAACTTTGTAGATTCTTAGGTTGACGAAGAATCATTCTGACTGTTGTGTTGCTTCTGAATAGAACTTCCATTAGTGATGATGTTGGCGTGAGCATGAGAAGAATCTTGCACGATCATCCCGCTCCGGAGCTTCCATAAGAAGAAAACATTTCAAACGGTTAGTAATAAGCGGTTTCCGGCACTTACAAGTTTGAACTTCGAGAGTGTTAACAGCATAGTGTGAAAACACAACTCTAATTCTTACAAAGGCCGTTCCTGAACTGGAGTCCCACAAGTGAGATAACGCGATGTACCAAAGTACATCTACAGTTCAGATGAGTCGCTGAGGTGCACCGAAGCATCACCTCACGACTGTAGACCGTTTGAGACACACTCCGCGTAATCCACGGGGAGTTACCGAAGTGAGCTGCTGTCAGGGCTGTTTGATGTTGACCATGGCAGGATTTTCCATTCAATCACTGAGGAACACAATTGTGAACCTCTCATAAATGTTCTCGACAGATTGCTAAGATCTGTGAAGGACTCAATATTGTACCACTGAAATTCTTATTGTTGAATGTCAAGTGATGAAATGTCAAGTGTACCTAAGAGATATTTTGATGAATCTCGTGGCTCTAGACTCAATAAAGCGTTTTGGTTTTCCTGAGCGGAGACTAGGGAGAGGGTCTCCTTCTTCAATACCAGCGATCTCTAAGAGAACGCCAATAGTTTACGTAGGGTTCCCTGTGAGAATGAAACAAGCTTCTGTTGAGAGAAACTTGAGTGGCTAAGAAGGTTTAGTGCATGCGTCACTGGGTCCATGATGACTTTTAATCTTCAATACCGGTGTCACTAAGTGACAACCAGTAGCATAAGAATTGAACCCGGTGTCTGCCCTAAGTTGAATAATCTGGAGGGCTGTTTCTTTTCACCCTTTTCTTTGCATTTCTTTTTTATTCTTCAACTCCTTCTTTCTCCGATTCTCATTTTCTCCTTTTTATAATCGTACCTAAGGACTTCTAAGTACTAACTATTTGTGATGTCCTTGGGTAGATCCCTCCGGCTCTGGCGGATCATAGGACGGTTATTCCTAACCTTAGTCACCTTATAACTCCATGACTAACCTATGTTGCCATTAAAACCACTATTTGTGAAAAATCTCTCAAAGGGTTTGTAAATGAAAAACATGTTTGAACCACTATGAGAGATAAGATTTTGCATAAATACTCCCCCTCCACATGTGCTTAAGAGTTTTGACGGAAATCTGCACTGTGTGGGAAGAGCGCGCACTTTTGAATTGATCAACTCAAGATAGACAATCTCCCGCGAGACACGGTTACGTTGCATAGTTAAAGAGTTACATTGACAGCTTTTAGGTGACAACTAGCTCTAATAACTACCTTGAAGGTGTAGACAATCCTCGAAAGGTTGTCATACCCGTCAGAGTTCATGTCTACCAAGAGTATCTCGAATGGTACTTTCTACTTGAACAAGTCCTTTGCGAGACACGTTTACATTACTAGCGAACTAGCTTGAAATTATTACCCGTCCAGGACAAGTCTTTTCGAGTTACTAACAGTTTAGTACCGTCAATTCATTGGTTAAGTCTATTACACAAAGATTCATTTGCATTTGCACAACATATTTCTTATCACATAATTTTCTCCCCCTCAAATATGGCATATAAAATTTTATTTTTGAAAAGTTGAGAATAAATATGACCATTTTGAGTGTTGCGGGAAGATGACCACTATGAACAGTTTGTGAACAAAGTATTAATTCAAATACTCCCCCTCAACAAGTGATATAAACGGTTGAGGTTTTGAAAAACATACGGGGAAGTACTTGTCATTTTGAGCAAAACCTTGAAAAATGAAAGGTTTGATAGGTTTTACTCAAAAGTAAGAAGCTTTCGCTCCTTTTATAAGGATTGTGGCACTGAAGCGTACCACAGGGTCCTTTCTTGACAATTACGGGTTGTACACTGTTATGTGTGCACAAGCCATAGTCATAAATAATCACACATCCAAATTTATAATGAAGGAAACAATTCAAGGGGTACCAGGAAGTGCAGTGATGTCGCCAGGAGTGCGAACAGGGCGTTGATAGCCGGTGATGTTAATCCTGGGTCGACCACCAACAAAGCTTTCCAATGTTCTGAACTGATCCCTTCGAAACAGCCTTTCATCAATCATTTTGATGATCCTCCTCACATCCCTTCGATCCTGAGAATTCCATCGCTTAGGAGACCCAATTTTGTGACGTATATCCTTCAACCTATAAGCCATTCCGTCCCTAACCATCTTCAAAGTGTGATCTCCAAACTTGTGAAGTTCATTACACGCCATTAAGCAATTTCTTTGAAGTTCACTGCGGTAAACGACGCCGAAAGGTTTGCTGATGAGTGTATATTGTGAGAGCTGGTTGAGGTCGGGAAGATCTAGCTGAGTTGGAGTGAAGTTGACACGGGTCTGATAAGATTCAACAGCCAGCTGGAGATCTTCTACACGTTCCTTGATGACTATGCGTCTGATGAAGATGAGCAATGACTTGATGAATTCACGTTGTACTTCGGTTGAAAATTGTCTCATGCGACCTTGTACTTTGGCAAGGTACAAGTCTTCAATGTCGTTGATAGACAAATTCTCAAAGTCAGCTTCAGAGAATGCATAATCTTTTTCATCTTGTCGTTTGACCACGATATTCTTTAGGAAGGTGTAGTCCCACTTAGATGAAAGAAAAACATGTTTGATGGCAACGATATCCTTAGTACTGAACACCGCATGTTGAGACTTCTGAACCTGACAGCTTCTGTAGTAGATTCTTCGGCGTTCCGGCCAATGATGAATCCCGTACATTGCATCTCGGTCGTATGCTTCCACTTTGTCAGAGAACAAGTGATTGGCACGTTCCTCGATGGCTATGCAGTTCGAGTATATAGCTGCTGGGAATGGAAGTGTCAACGATGTAGCGTATTTCCTTGAACCATCGCCACCATGTAGAAGAAATTCCAGGTCTTTGTTGAAGAAATATCTGAATGGAATCCTCGGTTCATCTGGTTGGCCAATTGTTGGTAGAGGTTTTGACCAGTCGGTGTAGTATAGAGGGTTGTCCCGCTTGGTGAAGTCGATGTTTGCTTCTGGGTTGAGCCAATCCATGTTGTTAGACATAGCTCGAGCAATGTTCTCAAGGTGATATTCGACCTCGATGGCACTTTCGGAGCTATCTTTCCACAGTTGAAAAGCTTCATTCTTGATTCGTCTCAACTCGGATTTCGTCATCTTCTTCACCTGGAACTTTTCTTGCAAAAGTTTTGCATGCTCCAATGTATTACCGTCTACCAAATCCTGACCTTCTTCAGGGTAGGGAGTGTTGTTAACAAGAGTAGAGAACCATTCAAATTCATTAGTTTTGTCGTCATCTAGCCAAGATACGACATCAGTCTGAGGCGTCTTCTTCTTCTTCTTCTTTTATGAAGGCCTAGATGATGATTCTGGTTTCTGAACTTGTTTGGGAGAGGTGGGTTGTTGTAGGGGCTCAAGGACCTCTTCATCGTCACCACCCGTATACTCAAAGTGATCATCGGTTTTCTGAGTCAGGGGTGGTAACTCGGAATCGTCCTGAGGTTTATCAGTTGAAGAACGAGGAGGCGACCTTTGTCGAGCAGGAGTCCGTTGTGCTGGAGGTTGCAACGAGTACTGAATAGAGGATGATACATCAGACTTCTTTGAGCATTTGGGCTCTTTATCCTTATCCTGATCTTTGTCTTCATCATCTCTTGAACGTTTGGGCCTAACAGCTTCTTCTCGGAATGAGGACCTGAGTTGGTATTCCAGTAGAGCTTCAAACAATTTAGCTTCGTGTGAGGCAAACGTTGCAGAGCGTGTCGACATTTGCGCTACTAGCCGGTTCACCAATTGATTGTAGATTCAACTGGATTGATGCTTAAATTCACCAGAGTTGATTTCATGGCTTGTTTGGCTAGATGCAGCAGATTTGGATACAGTTGTCTGGTATACATCTGCTTTGTCAGATTCGGAACGACCTCCATAAGGAACTGTTGAGTGTATCCTTTGATCATTTCATCCATTTTTCCTTAAAGATCATCTTTCATGAGCTTCTGGACATACTCCCTTTCTCCTTGCATCTTTTCATTCTCGTCATACAGATGCTGTATGTGATCAGCAAAGAAGTTCAACTTCTTGTTGAGAACGTCTTTCTTTCTGACTTGTTTGACAGCATTCACAATTCTTTTATGAATGTGAGAAATCCAAGAACGAGGTGGTTTCTTCACTGATTTGGATGATGATTTGGTTGATCTTTTTGATGGTGGTTGTGATGAATGAGATGAAGAATCCGATGAGGATGAGACGTGAGGAGACTTGGGGTCCTTGGGTGGTTCAGAAGTTTCCTTCTGTGAATGTGTAGGACTTTCCAGAAGCAACTTGTCATAATCAGCATCTTTATCTTTCTCAGACTTCTCAGTTTCAGGTTTCTCAAACTCATATTCGATAGTATCCTCCACAAGCTTTTGTTGTTGCAACAGAGTGGTGGCACCAGCTCCCTTATCGGGTCGATTAACCGCATCAGGAGATGGTTTAGAGTGGGCAGCACCACTTGATCCTCCGGGGCCACCCATTTGGTCTTTTGCAAATTCTTCAGCTTTTTGAAGGTGGCTAACGAATTTAAACTTCTTCCTGTAGGATTGATCCAGTAGCTCTTCTTCTTCTTCAGAGCTCTCATCATAGGGCACAAGTGCAGGAGTCTTCCCTTTTCCTTTATCAGCTTGAGGACTAGGAGGTTTCGGTACTGAAGGATTGTCATCCTTTGCAGTTTCAGAGTAGGTAATCTCTTCATCTGTGTCAGTACCTTCAGAGCTTTCGTCCAAAAGCTTTCTTTGCGGTTCAGGTGTGGGAATAGGTTCAGCTTCCTTTACGGGAAAAATCCTTTTACGAGGAGGATTCCTTTTGGGAAGCTTCCTATAAATTTCAGAACTTACTGTACTTCCAGCACTTCCTCTTCTGGTTCTCCGAGTAGGAGTTCCTGAAGGTTTTTCATCAAGATGACCAACTTTGCCTTCTTTTACTGCTACTAGATACCTTTTGTACGTTTCAAGCTTCTTGAGTTCTTTAGATAGAAGGTGATCAGGCAGCACGGCACCTTGCTTCTTAGTTGTCGATTCCTTGATTCTGATAGAAAGGATAGGTTCGGACAACAAGTCGTGATTGTCGGGGTCATTGAGCCTCATGGGGATATCAGGATTAAGTCCAAGTGCTCTCTGGATCAAAAGCTTTGTGTATCTGACATAGGGAATCTTTGAGCCAAGCTTCTTGTGAAATAGCATCATGTCCTCCCATATCAGTGTTTCGATTTCGATGTCCTTCTTATTGATCAGAGACCAGAAGATTTGCAGTTCCATGAGCTTTGGATGCTCATAACCACTGTCACGACCAGAGACTGATTTGGTGATGATGATGTAGAGGGTTCTCCATGGTTGAGGAATATTCTTAAGCTCCACGTGAGAGTGCTTAGTAATAATACCTGAAGCTTCATCATAGCCAATGTCAAGAAGAAATTGCAGAACAGTCTCTTCAGTAGGTGTAGCAAAGAAGTCAGTTGGCTCAATTTCAGGAATGAGAAGAACTGCCCGTAAGTCTGCATGAGTGATGGTGACTTGTTTGTGATTAAGTGTCACTGTCACTGCACTTTGACTTGTAATCCTCTGCATAGAATTCCAGAATTGCTGAATGTAGATTTCTGGTACTGTAGCAGAGTGTGAGAGCATGTTCTGGTAGGGATGATTCCTTAGAATATCCACAGCAATGAGACAAGAAGATTCTGAGCATGTGAGGGTTTCAAAGTCAACCCTAAGGTTGTTCTTTCCAATCTTTCTAGGATAGCCATTGGGGAAGATATCAGCAATAGTGAGAACCTCTGGTGCATCCACATTCATTTGAGCAGCCATGTCGTGATCTGAAATAACATTAGCCAAAAGAACCAACATATCGAAGGACATAATGTTAGTCAACAGAAGGTTTTATTGTCTAGTTATTGAATATACAGTGTCAATGATTGTTACGAGTCCTAAGTCAATAGTCCAATGACGTCGTGAAATGTTTCGTGAGTTAGTTAACTTTAAGTTTTAAAGTTTATTTTATCACTCATTGTTCACAACATATCAAACGTTTAAGTTTATTAGTGACATTATTGGATTCGTGACGTTATGATTAGTTTATTTACAAGTTTGTACACGTAACAATTCATAATGAAGGTCAATCAAGGCATAGGCGTAGATTAGGCAAAGTTACGCTTAAACAGAAGAAGTATATGCGTAGGATCCTTACTTACGCGTAAGAAATGTTACGCGTAGGAAAAGGGGACCTTATGCGTAGAGCTTACGCGTAGGCGTATAAGGACCTTACGCGTAAGGCTTACTCGTAAGAGTAGACCTTATGCGTAGAGTCACTGTTTACGCATATCCTTCACAGGATACGCGTAGTCCCATTGTAGAAGCTTATGCGTAGTAGTTACGCGTAGGATTTCTCTTACGCATAACTGCCTACGCGTAAGGTAATCCTTATGCGTAGAGTAACTATCAACCTTGATTCTGAATTTTATGCGTAGCAAGCCTGAAATAAAACATCATAACATCAATTTTGACACATATATTCATTCTAAAATCAAATCATGGCATGAACATTCGATAAACAGTTATGAGTAGAAAGTCATACGCGTAGGTCAAAACCCTAAGGGTTATGAATTACGCGTATAGTTTCTAGCCATGGGATTTGCACCAAACAATTTCTGGTAGTTCTAAGATGTTGTGAGAGTCTATAAACCAAGTTATAACATCTAAATCGTGGAGAATCAAAAATGCCCAAACTTATGAACTTTAAACCCTAATTCCAAATTTTTAATCATTTAGAGTTTCTGGGTGGTTATAGAGCATGGAAATCATCAATTCATCATCATATAAACATTGCACAACAATCTTTTTGACCAAAACTCTTCACATTTGAAAACACCCAATTCGACTCAAGAACCCTAGTTTTCAAAAATCATCAATTCATGTTTCTGGGTGGTTTTAGAGGGTAAAAATAGTATCATTGATGTAAAAGACATGTTTTGACACATTCTTTTCAACCACAAACACACTCACATTGATTGTGTGTTCATACGCTTATGCGTAGAACACATAATCACGCGTAACAATCGTTTTAGCTGAAGGATTTGCTTGAAATTCAAAACCTTAGCTTCTATTACTGTTAAGATCATGAAAACACTTACAAAATGATGATCTAAAGCACGAATTTCTTGAATGATTATTAGGCGTAGGATCTTTTAGGTTAGAAGTAATAAATGTGAGGGTAATGTTAGGTGGAGGATGTTTTTATTAAAATAACTTTAACATTTTGACAGTTTTGGTCCCTCCACCTTTTCCTTTTTCAAACAAAGCCATTTAACTTCCATTTTGGTTACCAAACAAAGATTTTAAGAAAGAAATTTGACGACACTCCCCCTCGACTTAAGAATAATGATGAAAGGTTATTAATTTTAGTCCGAGGAGTGTCATTTAACCAGAAAGTTTACCACCATTGATAAAAAAAACAACCGAGATATGATAACATGCAAGTACACAGATGTTTTGAAACAGTTAAGTCTTTGAACTCTCCCCCTCAACACTTGATCGGAAAAAAAATACTGAATTTTAAAAGATTCAAGTGTTGACGGAAGAAATGTACTTGCCATGTAGAAAGAAAAATAGATAGAAGAATATTTTTGATTTTATCAGGTTTTATAATTTTGTATTTTGTTTTTGGAAAATTTATTTACAAAATATATTTTGGTGTTTGACAGGTTTTTAAGATAGTTTTAAGAGGTCATCCAATTCCTCTTGAGTCAAACACCGCATACCAATCCGGTGGATCAGCTCATTAAACCTAGCGGGAGGCAAGGCTTTAGTGAGAAGATCTGCCAATTGGTATTCTGTACCCACAAAGTATAATTCAACGGTACCCTGTTCCACGTGGTCCTTGATGAAATGATAGCGAAGATCGATGTGTTTTGATTTCGAGTGCTGAACTGAGTTGCACGAGATCGCAATGGCACTCCGATTGTCGCAGTACATTGGGATTCTGTCAAATACGTAACCATAGTCTTTGAGTTGTGTTCTCATCCAGATGACTTGAGCACAACACGCGGACATGGCTACATATTCTGCTTCGGTTGATGACAGCGATGTACAATCCTGCTTCTTAGATTGCCAAGACACCAGTTTATCACCAAGAAATTGTAGAGCTCCTGAAGTACTTTTCCTTGAGTCTAAGCATCCTGCGTGGTCAGCGTCTGAAAAAGCGATTAGTTCAAAACCAGAATCCTTCGGATACCAGATCCCCAATTTAATGGTTCCCTTGATGTATCGGAGGATTCTTTTAGCCTCAGAGAGGTGGGTTTCAGTTGGTCGCGACTGATAACGGGAACATAGATAAACGGCAAAGACAATATCAGGTCTGCTAGCTGTTAGATACATGAGAGACCCAATAATACTTCGGTATTTGGTAGGGTCCACTAATTTCCCATGTAAATCAGCGTCTAGCTTCTTGGTATGAGTCATTGGTGTGGCATAAGTATCACAGGTTTTCATTCCAAATTTGTTTAACAATTCAAGGGCATATTTGGACTGACTCAAGAAAATACCACGGGGTGATTGATGAACTTGCAGTCCTAGAAAGAACGTAAGTTCACCCATCATGGACATTTCAAAATTTTTCTTCATTAGTTTTGCAAAAGCGATTGAAAACTTTTTATGTGTAGACCCAAAAATGATGTCATCCACGTAAATTTGAACAATTAAAATATGTGCCCCGTGATATTGTATAAAAAGAGTTGGGTCGACCGAACCTTTGGTGAAATTATTAGCAATGAAGAAAGATGATAGCTTATCGTACCATGCCCGAGGGCCTTGTTTGAGACCATAAAGAGCTTTGTTCAGTTTGTAGACGTGGTTCGGAAACTCAGTATCAACGAATCCATCTGGTTGAGTGACATAAACCGTTTCTTTAAGTTGTCCATTGAGAAACGCCGTTTTGACATCCATCTGATAGACCGTCATATTCATATGAGCCGCGAACGCGAGAAAAATCCGAACAGCCTCAAGACGAGCAACCGGAGCAAAAGATTCTTCAAAGTCAATACCCTCTTCCTGACGATAACCCTTAGCAACTAGACGTGACTTGTTTCGGATTACGTTCCCTTCAGCATCTAATTTGTTTTTCCAAATCCATTTGAGACCAATGACATAGACCCCTGTTGGTCTTTCAACCAGTTCCCATACTTCAAGACGTTTGAATTGGTTGAGTTCTTCTTGCATGGATTCAATCCAATTATCTTTTGTCATTGCGTCTTTAATGTTTTTAGGCTCAGATTGGCAGACAGTGAGTGCATAAATGCAATGTTCACCATCTGTGTGAAGACGTTGTCTCGTAACGACTGGTTGATTCGGGTTGCCAATAATATTAGCCAGATGATGGTCTTTTGTCCATCTATGTGTAGAGGGTTGATGTTGGTATACATTGTGCAGATTCTGAGGATTCAAATGGTTTGTTGATGATTCCGCGACATCAGGTGCAGCAGTGTCATTAGCAAACGGGTTAAAGAACGCATTTGGATCAAAATCTGCAGGTGGGGGTATGATAACGCTACACGCGTCGTTCGGGGTCAAGGAAACTTCCTTTTCTTCGAGCAAGTTTTATAACACCCTAGGCAGTGAACCTAATCGTTGTAGTGTAGTAATTAGGGTAAGCCACGGGTATTGATATCGTTCTCTAGGGGAATAGGAATGCTAGTAGGGAGTTACTACGCTAAGGTTAAGGTTGAGGAAGATTATTTTTTTATCTTTTTATATTTTATGAAAATGGAAAAGTACGAATCTCGGGTATTGGATTTGGGGGGTTGGTATTTCTACCGATTACTCTACTATTATCTAAATTATCTAAACTAAGGTTGTGGGAGTCTATGTCTAATTAATGTGTGCTCGTATGATAGTTTAAAGATGTGTTTACTTAGTTTGTATTACTCCTTAATTATCTCCTATTGATGGTTGAGTGTCACGTCTTATTCCTAGTTGCGTTGTGTTTCTAAAGTTGTAGGGTATGCGTTTCTCCCTAACTCTTTGAAATTACCAAAGGGTCTTGTCTACAAATCCACGTAGAGATTATAGACTCCTACTCTAAGGCACTCTTCGGATGTTTTAGCCTACAATCACTCAGGTAATCATACTCTTAGGTTCACAAAGATGAATCAAGCATTAAGTACACAACGAATGACCTATCGCATTACTAGATCATTAGTCAACTAAGATAAGAAACAACCAATCAATATTCAATAATTAAGTTTCATACTTCCTAAGCAAACACACAAATAAATTAGCCGGACATGGAGAACATGCAAGCATACACACAAATAATCAAAGACATAATTGAATTAATGAAGCAAAGACTTATCTTGGTGTAAGATAGGGTTAAAAACCCTAAAATACTGTACAAGACACCTTAGGTTCGGTTTTAGGTTTTTACTCCAAAGACTCTCCACACAAAGACTGAAAAATTCGGATTCTATATATAAGATTACAATTGCGACGGCGTCACCTTATGTTTAGTGACGCCGTCGTGTCGCCGCCATTAGGGTTTCGTCTTGGCCACGTTAACCTTGCGACGGCGTCACCTTATGTCCGTGACGCCGTCCTCTTCAGCTTCTGACGTCGTCTGGATCGCATCTAGGCCGTCTGAGTAGCGACGGCCTACTCTTTCACAACTAGACGCCGTCTCTTGAAAACACGAGTTTTGCGTTCTGACCCGTCACAATAATTCTCCGACGGCGTCGCAAATAGAACCTGACGCCGTCGCCTTCTACATTCAGCGACTGTGAGTGTCTGATTTCGACTTTGGCCATTTTCTTCATATATTCGCGCCTTTCTGTCCAAATAAGTGTCATTCCAGCATTTTGCCTTCACGAGACCTAAAAAGTGAAAAGGAACGATATTAAGCAATAACGGATACAAAAGTGGTCAAATAAGGACTTAAACGACCCCTCAAAATGGTACCTTTTAAAACCTTATCAAATATCCCTACACTTGTTATTTGCTTGTCCTCAAGCAAATGTGCTTTTAGCCAATTAATTTATAAGTTAGGGGTCATTCAGCATTAATTCAAAATGGTCCACAACACATATAAGCCCCGCAAAAGTCATAACAAGCACGGAAATTACATACTAGCACCTCACATGGGGTGTTTGGATACTCACATCTCTCTCAGGTGTATAAATGAAATATAACAATATAGGAAATGGAAGATAAACACTCATTAACCGGTCCTAGTACATAGATTACCATAGGCTTGAGAATAGATCAAACCTCCATCGCTTTGGCGTAAGCACCTAGGAAAGACTATCAAAGAGGTCTTTTAAAGGGTTGTAACGTTAGGCTTACGGTAGGGAAATAAGGGTTTGGTGGGATAGGCTATATAGTGGTGGTAAGTCAAAAATCTTTATGTTAACTGCATATGAAGAATGGCGTTGCTAAGCCAAGACTCGACACTCTAAACTCGAGATAACTGAAATAAACAAATATAAATTAAAAGATAAATGTAGGATGGTAGCCCGTATGTTTTTTTTTTTTTTTTTTTTTTTTTTTCATACACTTTTACTCTACCATCCTCTAAGATAACATCAAAATACTAGGGATTTATAAGCATATCCCTACACTTGAGTTTTTATTACTCTAATACTAATTTGACCCGAATTGAAAAGATCAAAACACTTGGGGTACATTATTACGCAAACAAAGGGAATTTGAATTTAACGTTCCCTTCCCGTCATTTCATAAACTTTAACTTTTCCCATGAATCCCAATCATCCCAAAACTGTATACAAAGGATATGACTCGACTTAGCAACTCATGCAAGTAACTAGATAATTGAACTAAGGGTTTAGGGTGATAACAAACATTTGCACTAAAAGTGAGTGCATAAGGGGTAGGCTAAGGCGATTTGGGTGTATATTTGGGGGTGGGGTGTAAACAATGCTCTTCATTGATATTCCGGAAAAACCGAAATATCACGAGAACCGCGAAAAGGATAGGCTCTGAGGGGTTAACTAGGGGTATCGTGTACTAAAGATGAGTACAACGCAAAGGGTGTGGGGGAATTACTCAACCGATGTGGAAGAAGTAATTATATTACAGGTATCAAACAAGGGTTTATCCTAATGCCTCTTATCATTTAGTTATTCCTAACTACACAAGTGTAGCCTCACTTGCGATCTCGGAATGCATCACAAAACAAGTTCTAGAATCTATTATACTACCGGTTCACACTCTAAGCATTAAAGATGAATGCTTTAATTCCTACTAATCTAAGGGCGATCCTCACATTTTGGGTGGAATTTGGGTGGTAAGGGTTTTTTTGTGCTAGTCATGCAACTTCCTATCCGTGAGACGCTTTTGTTAAGACTAATGGCCCACTCCTATATGTCATAAAAAATTTTAAATTTGGTGCCAAAATTACCCTAACCGACATTTCTCATGGTTTATTACACAATCACAATTGGACAAAGCAAATAGTCAAGGATAAGCATAGTTTCAAAGTTCCCGTTTTATTTTCCCTCCCTACACTTAAACTGAACATTGTCCCCAATGTTCCCCGAAAGTATCAAAGTTATGATAAAAGAAGGTAATTAAAAACGAAAGAAACTAATACTCCCCTGATTAGCTCGGTAGGATCCGTGTAAAGTGGTGGTTAAATTCTTTTCAAGAAGAATTATTGCGTGAAAAGCTCCTTCCAATCTTATGTAACTTCTTCTTGACAAACTAAACCTGCACACTTGTAGAAAACAAACGAAACCTTCGCGTAAAATCGGCGGTAATAATATATATAAGACTCGATTTAAACTAGGATATAATGCTTGTGGAATGAATGTTTACAGAATTTCTAAGAAAATTAAGACCTGGAAAATTCCAAAAATTTATAAGTAGCTCAGAAAACGAGAAAAAGAAATCTGATGTTTTTACTCCTTCCTGACGCCGTCAGGTTTCAATCCTGACGCCGTCAGGTTATCCTGACAAAAACTGGTCTGCGATTTTCTGGAAAAATTTCTGGAAAATTTACATCTTTAGAATCTGGAAAAATTTCTGCAAAACATTCATTATGACTCGATACAAGCATTTGACTCGAACAAACAAACATATATATCTTTTAATTAATTGTTATTCTCATGTTTACGTTTCTTTTGAAAACGTGTGTAATCTTCCCTACACTTATCCCTTATGTAAAATACCTTTATATGTAATTAAGACGAAGTTAAAAACAAAATAAAGCATTTTTACAAATTTAAACATGAGGATAAATAATTAATAAAAGATATATGACACTAACAAGCAAACAATTAAGCATGGGTTGCCTCCCACGAAGCGCTTTTCTTTATTAAAGAGTCTTGTAGCTAGACTCGTAGTCGTGTTCCTACGTTGCCTCACGCATTCTCTCGTGCTCATACTTAAGCCATTCCAACGCTCTTTCATTCTTTTTGTAATCATCTCCTAATTCAAGGCATTTTTTGTAATATCGCTTAGTTTTCTCATATGGGTACCTAAGCCCACTCTGCTTATCCCTTTCACTAAGCAATGGAATAGGGGTCATTCTATTACAAACTTCGATGTCCTTGTGTTTAAACCTAGGATGAGCGCGTGGCATTTGGTAGATGAAATCTTCGACCTCATCTGAGAATGTAATTAGACCATCAATCATCCGTTCATTCAACCTAGTCAATTTTTTGAAAGGTTTTCCAAAAATTACTTGAGTGAGGTCCTTATCTATAAATTCTCCTAAGTCTTCTAAGACCATGAATTCAACCAAATAAGCAAAACTTCCAACAAACACGTGCAAATAAATGACTGCTTCGACAACATTGTTCCCTTGATAAGTTAACTGATTGACCTTGATTTTGTTGTATAGGTCCCTTGAGATTAAGTTTAAAGGTAAGAATGAATTCAAATAAGCATCGAACCCTTCTAGTCCTATTTTGCAAGGGAATTGCATGTTAAAGGGGGCATCTTTCTCAATCCTACACCTAGGGTCAAAACATTGGGAGGGGTCTTCCTCATTAATGACCTCTCCGCTATCAAGTGCCTCACCATAATCAAATTCTTCATCAGAATCAGAGTAGTAGAAAGGACTTTGTTGTTGCCAATTTATCTCATTATGCCCTAGGTGATTACCAAAATGGTGAGTAGGTGAAGGGTTTTGTGGGATTGCATTCTCAATCTCGGGATTGGGAACGGGTAGAGTGAAGAATCTTCGACGGAAGATACGGATCATGGTGAGTGATGGTTTTTTACGAACGAGGGTCACGAAGAAGGGGGATAGACTAAGAGAAATCTAAAAATGAGAAAAAAAGTTTACTTGATAGGAATCAAGCAAAGAAACCTAAACGAGGTGGACTACTAACTAGCTATTCTATTCCCCGGCAGCGGCGCCAAAAACTTGATAACGCTACACGCGTCGTTCGGGGTCAAGGAAACTTCCTTTTCTTCGAGCAAGTTTTATAACACCCTAGGCAGTGAACCTAATCGTTGTAGTGTAGTAATTAGGGTAAGCCACGGGTATTGATATCGTTCTCTAGGGGAATAGGAATGCTAGTAGGGAGTTACTACGCTAAGGTTAAGGTTGAGGAAGATTATTTTTTTATCTTTTTATATTTTATGAAAATGGAAAAGTACGAATCTCGGGTATTGGATTTGGGGGGTTGGTATTTCTACCGATTACTCTACTATTATCTAAATTATCTAAACTAAGGTTGTGGGAGTCTATGTCTAATTAATGTGTGCTCGTATGATAGTTTAAAGATGTGTTTACTTAGTTTGTATTACTCCTTAATTATCTCCTATTGATGGTTGAGTGTCACGTCTTATTCCTAGTTGCGTTGTGTTTCTAAAGTTGTAGGGTATGCGTTTCTCCCTAACTCTTTGAAATTACCAAAGGGTCTTGTCTACAAATCCACGTAGAGATTATAGACTCCTACTCTAAGGCACTCTTCGGATGTTTTAGCCTACAATCACTCAGGTAATCATACTCTAAGGTTCACAAAGATGAATCAAGCATTAAGTACACAACGAATGACCTATCGCATTACTAGATCATTAGTCAACTAAGATAAGAAACAACCAATCAATATTCAATAATTAAGTTTCATACTTCCTAAGCAAACACACAAATAAATTAGCCGGACATGGAGAACATGCAAGCATACACACAAATAATCAAAGACATAATTGAATTAATGAAGCAAAGACTTATCTTGGTGTAAGATAGGGTTAAAAACCCTAAAATACTGTACAAGACACCTTAGGTTCGGTTTTAGGTTTTTACTCCAAAGACTCTCCACACAAAGACTGAAAAATTCGGATTCTATATATAAGATTACAATTGCGACGGCGTCACCTTATGTTTAGTGACGCCGTCGTGTCGCCGCCATTAGGGTTTCGTCTTGGCCACGTTAACCTTGCGACGGCGTCACCTTATGTCCGTGACGCCGTCCTCTTCAGCTTCTGACGTCGTCTGGATCGCATCTAGGCCGTCTGAGTAGCGACGGCCTACTCTTTCACAACTAGACGCCGTCTCTTGAAAACACGAGTTTTGCGTTCTGACCCGTCACAATAATTCTCCGACGGCGTCGCAAATAGAACCTGACGCCGTCGCCTTCTACATTCAGCGACTGTGAGTGTCTGATTTCGACTTTGGCCATTTTCTTCATATATTCGCGCCTTTCTGTCCAAATAAGTGTCATTCCAGCATTTTGCCTTCACGAGACCTAAAAAGTGAAAAGGAACGATATTAAGCAATAACGGATACAAAAGTGGTCAAATAAGGACTTAAACGACCCCTCAAAATGGTACCTTTTAAAACCTTATCAGGGTACTTCATTCAGAATATCATCAGCCGATTCATCATTTTTGGAAGCGGTTTGTTCAGCTGTTGTGGTGGAGTCAACTGGTGTAGGTGCATCTTCAACATTAGTTGTTGTAGCAGGTGTATCAGGTATAAGAGTATTATCAGGTTGTGCAGCGGAAACATTGGATACACCTTGAGCACGTTCATCAATATCGTCACAGAACAGCGGAGCAAATAGCTTTTCCATTTGTTGACGAGTGAGCTGGGGGCTTTGTTCAGCTGATGATGGGGGTTGAGGGAAGTTTAAACGGTTGTGACCGGGTTCTAAGCTGTTATACTCAGAAGCCATTTTCGTAAGTTCATCAAAATGAGCATGAATCGTTTCCATTACCTCCTTAGTTCGACGATTCCAGATTCGGAAACCTTTAGAATTATCACAGTATCCAATAAAGACTCCAATATCAGCTTTGGCTTTGAGCTTTCCAAAATCATCACGATCATTATTCGGATATCAAAGGGATCCAAATACATGAAAGTGTTTGAGATTCGGTTTATGGTTGTGGACAAGCTCGAAAGGTGTTTTGTTGTGGCGTTTTGTGATCATAGAACGGTTTTGAGTATAGCATGCAGTAGATACAGCTTCTGCCCACAAGTAATCTGGAAGTTTAGCATTGATTAACATTGTTCTTGCAGCTTCCACTAACGTTCGGTTTCGTCTTTCAACAACTCCATTTTGTTCAGGTGTACGTGCAATAGATGTTTGATGCTGAATTCCGACTTTCTCATAGAATTCACGAAGGGTTTGGTTAACAAATTCAGTTCCTTTGTCTGTTCTGATTAGCCTGACGGTGTTGCGGAGCTGAACCTGTATTTTCGTGAGAAAGGTGATGATCATTTGTGGAGCTTGGTCTTTGCTTCGAAGAAAGTAGACCCAAGTCCATCGTGAGTAGTCATCAACAATTACTAAGATGTAGCGTTTGCCATTGATCGTTTGCACGCGCATCAGGCCACACAAATCCATGTGAAGAAGATGAAGCACATGCTGAGAGCTGTGTTCCACCTTTGAAGGAAAGTGAGCACGAGTGCTTTTCCCTTGTTCACAAGCTGAACATAGGTGATCTTTTGAATACCGAAATCGTGAGAGTCCTTCAACTAGTTTATGTCGAGCAAGGTTGGTGATGGTTTGAAAGTTTAGATGTGAGAGACGACGGTGCCATAGCCAGGATTTTGTAGATGTTGCCTTTGAAAGTAAGCAGATGGGAGAGGAAGCAACCAAGTCTTGCATAGAGATAGTGTAGAGACTAGAATTACGCGAGCCAGACATAAGGTCATTTCCTTGTAGATCACGAATGAAACAAGTTTTCTCCCGGAAAGCAACCTCCAAATCTCCATCACAAAATTGACCTACTGAAAACAGATTATGACCGAGGCCTTCCACATAGTAAACCCTGCTAATTTCGATGTTCCCAGTGACATAATCTCCGTAGCCCATGATAGCTGCGAAGTGATCATTCCCGAACCTGACAGTGCCAATGAACTTTGCAATAAAGTTTGATAACAGTTTAAGGTTGCCTGTCATGTGTCGGGAACATCCGTGATGCGTGCCAAACAGTCAAGCTAAATCACTCAAGCCTGCCACTTGTGAATGGCAGACCGTAATCAGCTTAAAACTGCTCAAGCACGAACTCAATGAAGATCTGGGGAGTATAGTGTTTCCCCGGGTCGTTATGTCCCAGCGAGCTATGCAATGGATTATCAAACGTAAAGTGATCGAGGAATTTGAACGGAAAAGGGGTTTGTGAATATTATAACTACAGATAAAGCCTACAAATTACAACGGCTTAAATGCAAATTAAAGAGAATTAAAAAGATAAAAAATATTAAATAAACGCTATCACTATTATTTAAAATGATGTTTTTGTTTTTATGTTTTTATAAAATTGGAATTAAAAACTACGTAACGTACAAATGAAAACGTGAAACTTACACAATATTAACCCTAAAAATATGAAAATGATATTTTTACAATCCTAATGATAAAAGAAAATTTATAGAAAAAGAAAATTATTTTTATAACTAATTATCTAATTATTATTAATTAAAAACTATTTTTAACTATTAAATATTAACCTAAAATACAAGAAATTAAGAAATAAAGCTAGAAAAATAAAATTTTGACTTAGAAAAATCTAAAATAACAAAATAGAATTTTCAAAACTATTTTTGTATTTTTCTGAATATTTTTCTATTTTCTAGGAATTTAATACTATTTAAATCTAATTTAAATTGTGAAAAATACCAAATACAAAGAGAAAAATAAGTAAAAATATTTTTTTATGTTTTTTATATTTTTCTTAAACTGAGAAAATTGAAAAATTATTTTTTGGAACTTTTTCTTAATTAGTTGCAATTAAAGCTATTTTAAAATGATTAAAAACTGTTTTTATTTAAGAAAAATACCAAACAGTGTCTAAAAATTATGAAAAATTCAGGAAAATCCTAAAATAATATTCTGAAGCTATAAAAAATATAAAAACAAGGGCTTATGTGGAAGAATATAGAGCTGATGTGTAACTGAAATCTAAATAAGCACTTAGAAATAAGCAAATAAGCACTATACTACACCAATCCAATACAGAAGCTAGATAAAACTGAAAATACTCTAAGGCAACTATTAGCAACTACTCCTAACTGCTAAAGATCAGTTTACCAATGATTAAGCCAACTGTCACTCAAGCAAATAAGCAATCTGACCCTACTGTTTAAGCAGTTGTGCATGCTTATCCAATAAGCTATAGTGAAAACAAAAAGTATGGTTCTCAAGACAACCAACTAGAGATTGCATATCCAAAGTTTCAGCTAATAAGGACTAGTATTGAAGACATTAGAGATCAAAACAAAATGGTATAAATGGAACAGTGGGCTGATGCAGCAAAACAGATAAGCAGGTACCTACTTTAAGCTACTGTAACTGCTAATCAGAGAAGCTTTATTGAAAAACAGAAATGCAGTCCTCAAGACCACCTAGCAGACTATGACTAAACCAAAAATGAGACCATGAAAAGCTGAATTAAACCTTGTGCATTTGCTGCAAGTTCTGCACAAAATGGCTTTTTGACAAAGTTTGACTTTTAAAAACAGTTAAGAGATTTGACTAAAATGAGATTTAAAATCAAATGATTGACTGATTAAGCTTAGAATGGATGAAATAAAACTATAACAAGCTGGTTTTACTGATTTTGAACCTATATGTAAAAGTTTTACTACTGATTTTCAACAAACATGAAATCAAGGGCAGTCATTTGTGATTTTGACTTAAAGCTCAAATGACAGCAAACCAAGGACAGATATGACAATAATAGACTATAACAAGACCCAAACAACTGAACTACTCCATTATTATAACCTCTAAAACAGTTTAAACAAGCAATCCAAACACCCCTTTAATGAACTGATATGTAATTAAAACTACCCAACTGCATCACTGGCTTATGCCAATGATCAAACTAAGCTTGAATGACTTAATTACAGCTAAATGAACACATTTGACAGGCTATGACTACAAACACAAGTACAAGCAGAAATGGAAACTGATATGAAAATGAAACTGAGAAATCTTACTCTCATGAGTCCAGCTAGTGTTGCAGGCCAAAACCAAACCCAAACCTAAACTAACCTAATCTATTTTAACCCAAATCCATGCTCAGCATTACATAAATCCAAATCCAACACCGCTTAACCAAAATTTCCTCTTGGTTGACTTTTGTTGACCATTTTGAAATTTTGAATTACAACCCATGAAACTTCACCAATTCTCATTATTGACCAAATACAAGCTTAAACCAACAACTTAAAACACTTTCATCAAACTGAAACTGTAAATTGATAATACAGGTTTTTGGCGGGAAAATCAGAACAAGCACAAAACTGGAATTTAACTACTGAAACTGATGAATTGATATTTAAATATCTTGTTTATTACATAAGAACTTGAAACCCAGCTAAAAGATTACATTAAAAACGAGAACGACTAAACATAAAATTAAAGATTTGGTCTAAAAACAGTGACACCCCCTTCTCTGTCTTCTCTCTTCATTTATATGCTCCATTAGGGTTTCTTAACTCAATCCTGGCCATTGATTTGGTTCATTTGATCCCCACCTTTGATTTCCCATTTTGGCGCCAAAACTTGTGCACATGGGTATTTGTGATTTGTGACAGGGGAAAGATATGTCCTGTGTTTTGGAGGCTTGTGTTTGGAGGGTAGGAGTGGTTGTGATAAGTGTGGGGGGGGGGTGGAGTGTTGCAGGGTTTAGCAGAGATAGGGGATGATAATGGGAGGGAAACCCGTGAGGGGGTTTGACCTCATTTGACCAGTGGTTAATTATTATAAAGTGAAGGGGTCAAAAATGGTAAGGGTCCAAAGGTATAAGGCAGGGGGGTCACAAAGGGTTTTGATAAGGTCCAAATGGTTTAAAGGATTTAATATGACAAGGACCTAAGGTGTAAATTCTGAAAACTCAAGGACCTAGGCTGCCAATTCAACAAAGTTGCTCCAAGGACCATAAGTGACAAGTTTCAATAGTGCAAGGACCAAACTTGCCATTTTCAAATTTTCCAGGGGCCATTTTTGCCAATTTTTAAATTTGGAGGACCAAACTTGTAATTTCTCAAAACTTTTGATATTTTTCACCAAAGGACTAATTTTGACAAGTTATGATTTAAAAAGGACCTTTGGTGATTTTTCTTTTGAAATTTTGACTCAGGGACTATTTTTGACAATTTTAGAAACTTGGGGGACTGAAACTGCCAATTATGCAAACTTTGCTCATTTTTCATCTGATTTTAAACATTTTGCATCTGAAACATATAAAATGCAATTTTGGAATATTTTCAGTATTTTGATGCATTTCTGAGCATTTTTAGACGTTTTGCAGTTCAGATTTAACCAAAAATGATGAGTATTTACACACTCATCAATCCGCTATCAACAATCCAGAGAATGATCTGTATCACCTGCATTACACACAGACGACACATATGGAATAGAAGTAGATGTGGAACCCGAAATGTTAGAGGGTTCCAAAGCAGGTATATTAGACATACACACATTAATAATTTTAGGCATCCATTTAAATCCTAGTGTGTTATATATCCATTTCTGCCATCTATAACTACTCTTTGCTTTAGTCTTAGTGAATGCACTAGGTGGTACTACATTCTTAGGAGGTGAAACTGGAGCTACAGGGATAACAATGTTAGCCTTAGAATCTAAAGAAGGCGGTCTAC
This sequence comes from Chrysanthemum seticuspe, assembly GCA_019973895.1. Taxonomy (NCBI): domain Eukaryota; kingdom Viridiplantae; phylum Streptophyta; class Magnoliopsida; order Asterales; family Asteraceae; genus Chrysanthemum; species Chrysanthemum seticuspe. The sequence continues at coordinate 120,314,061 of BPTQ01000003.1, forward strand.
CAAGCACAGACTTAGAATGATTAGTGGGCCTAGACGTATTCCGATTCTTAGGATTCCGTAAACGAGAGATTATAGCTTTAGCAACATATTTGTCATGACAATCAGAATTCATGCTTTTACGACAAATAACACAAGGTGCATCAGACTGAATATCAAAAGTACTTAACGGTTTAGCATTCGTTACATCACTATTTCTATTACATTTGCCAGACGCAACATCTATAGTGGAAGCAACGTGAGTCTTATTCATAGTCCTTATTGATCTTTTCTTAGGTCGCAACTTCCTATTCTTCGATTGAGTGATCCTAGGCTGTGAAGTGCGGACGTTTGGAAAAGATGCAACTATTCATGTTTCAGTAGAAGGAAGCACGTTAGCAACTTGTGATTTGGCAGTAGGGATTCTAGGTTCACGATTACTAAGTGTGACTGGTGCTATTCTCTTAATCACGGTAGGCGGAAGTTGTTCATACTTTCCTAACATTTCTCTTAACTTAGAGATAGTGTGAATCAAATCTTGATTTTCAGAACGAATATTACCAGCAAAATTCATGACTTCTCTAGTGTGAGCAAGATAGTGATCAAGTTCGTTTGATGCTTCATGACGAGTCTTATTGAGTAAATCAAATATGACACCATATTCCTGTTTAACCTTTACAAGTTCTTGTTCATATTTTGAGATTTGACTTTTCAAAGACACGTTTTGATCATCCATTTGCTCAATTTTAGGATCAGAAGATTTTGCACACAACTGAGTGATTTTGTTGTGAAAAGCAAGTTGTTTATTGTGAATATCTTTTTGACACCAGTTAAGACGACGTTTTGCATAGGAAAGTTCGTTAAGCAATTGTTTATTTTCAGTTTTTAAAGACTCGATCTGAAGCACATTATCGGTGTTTTCAACAGTTACAACATTATCAATAATATCAGCAGAGATATAATCAGATGCATATGGCAAAGAATGACACAACACGGCATTATGGACATCAGCACAGATAAGATCTTCCAAGAGTCGATCAACATCTTTTCGCAAAAGTTTCTTTTTACGTTTAGTATTAGAAATAGATGTTTCTGTTTTCTCGAAAACGACCTTCATCACTCCAAGTTCCTTATGAAAATCCTTTTCCCAGGCTAATGCACAATTTTTCAAGTTTTTAACATTAGGTAAAAGATTTTTCTGAAAAATGTCTCTTTGTTCTCGCGCCAGAGGCGATTGAAAATGTTCAATTTTGATTTCAGAACGATATTCTATCTCATGTTGTAAAATTTTGAGGTCAGCCATGAAAATGTCAAAATATCTAAGAATTTTTCGATTTTCAGGTTTTGAGTTTACTTCACTAATAGAAGGTAAAGGACCATAAATTTGTGCATAATATGGTTGGGGATTATCATTAGAAGACTCAGAAGTTTTTATGATAACCCTTGGTGTGTTAGTAGAATCCGTTGGTGTGACGAAAGTGACCGCTTTTTTATAATTAAAAGGTTTGTTGTAAACAACGTTTTTTAATTTTGATCGACTCTCGTCTTCTGCATCTAATTCCTCTTGACGATGATATTCAACAACACTCATAACAGTATCATCAATTTTGTATTCTGCACTGGAAACTTCAGGAGTTGGTTTGAATGTTTTTAGTGAAAGCTTTGGTTTGTAATCAGCTAGATCTTTTCCATATCCTTTTGGATTGGGTTTTAAGGTAAACTTTTCAATAGCTGTTACTGATTCACCATATTTGTAAACAACAGTTTTAAACTCTTTAAGTTTGTTTTGCAAGCCGATAATTTCTTCAAGAAGGTCATCTACCCGATTCGTTGAATGCTTTTTGTATGCGGAGAACTGTTTTTGACAAGTTAACAACTCAGCCTTAGCTTTTTGATTTTCCAAGGTGAGAGTGTTAATTTGATTTTTATGTTCATGTTTCAGTTGTTCTATTTCAGACAACAAAGCATTTTTCGAAGCGGCTAGATCACGCATCTGTCTCTCTAAATATTTTTCGTTTTGATGAGATTTTGCAAAAGCGGCTTCAAAACCTTTTTCACGGTTTTCTTGAGTTTTGAAAAAGTTGAGTTGCATTTGTAAGCATTCAAAATCCTTGGTTAACAGCGCATTTTTACTTTTTAAGGTCTGATTTAATGCAACACATTCTTCAATTTGGGTTTGTTGGTCTTTAAGTAACAGAACAAGATCTGGATGAGGCAAAGGTTCAGCGTGTTCAACGTGAGTCACAACATGATCATTATTTAGATCCTCAAGTATAACCACGGAGTCAATTTGATTATCAAAGGAAACCATAAGGTCATCTTGATCGTCAAATGTAACTACAAGGTTTATTTGAAAATCGTCAGAATGAGATGTAGATGACTCATTTTGAACAGTCTGAGCCGTGCCGGATTCAGATATTGGTGGAGATATTAGTTCAGATATGATGATGGTTTGTTCGGGTACCTGAGACAAGCCATCAGTGTCATACACTGGGCCTGTTTCACTCATATGTAACTCATGCATATTAGCCATCAACATAACAGCTGCATTGGCCTGCAAGTCCTCCATATCATCATCTGAATCTGCATCTACCATAAAGCTCTGTTCTTTGTTTGTGAGAGATCCACCAGGTTCATCCTTAAGAGCCAAAAGAAGAGCCTCTTTGAAATAAGCACTGCCTCTAGTCCTTGGCTTTGGGCATGCATTAGCCAGGTGTCCCTTCTCATTGCAGTTGTAGCATCTAAGACCATTTAACCGATTCTGAGCATTTCCCTGTTCCACCACTTGAGCTCTGTTGTTATTCCTACCCACAACATTAAACCCTTGACCACCACCCATTTGACGACCATAGTCACGATTCTGAACTTCAACACGTCCATTGTTCACAACAGCTTGAGTCCGTATGTTAGAGGAGGAACGAATACGATTGTTGGATTTGTTGGTATAACGGCCAAAAGCATTAGCAATCATAACAAATCCTTGTTGCAATGCTTCGAACGGATCAATTTCCTCAGTAGCTTCACTGACATATGCTTGAGCATTGTTGTTGTTGTATGGAACCAATTGATTTTGTTGAGGTTGTTGCTGTGAAGGTGTGGTTGAAGCAGTTGGTTGAGTTGCTGGTTGAGAGGGATAATTCTGTTGAGCATACAAGGCAAGCTGTTTATTTTCCGGATGTGACTGTGTAGCAATTTGAGCACGGAGAATCCTTTCCCGATCAACTTCCTTTTCATGAGGCTTCAAGTAATCGTACAACAATCCATAAGTAGAATGATGCATATTCTTCGCTTGACGGAGAAAAATGACATACTTCTCCCATTCAGGACCAAGACTACTCAGGAACTTAGTATTCACTGCAATTCTTGGCATGATGATGTTGTGTTTATCCAAATCATTGATGATGTCTGAAAATTGATGATGATAGGACTCTAGTGTCTCTCCAGGTTCAATCATGAAGTGTTCATAAGCCAAGTAAATTTTGGATTCCAAATCCTCCTGATTGAGTACAGATCCTTCCATAAGAAGACGAATATGATCCCACATTTTTTGTGCAGTCTTTTGAGCATCAACACTACGAAGAATTAGGTTTAGTAATCCTAAGAGGATGTATTCCATTGCAAGTTCATCTGCTTCATAGTGTAGAAGTTCTTGAGGATTCAAGTCTGCAACAGTAGGAATGTTCGTTTGTTCATCTCTTGGTGGAACGGCAGTTGGATCTCCGGGTACAATGACAGTAGGCATCTCAAATGGACCTTCCAAGATAACCTTCTTTAAGAACTTTCCATGTGGCTTCTTCAGATCACAAAACCTAAAGAACCTTATCACCCATTGATCGTAGTTTCCTGGAGTTAGCATTAGAGGCCTATCAAGTGATCCAGCCTCATGAATTGATTGTTGGCTGCTTAAAGCTTCACACATCTTTGCAAACCAAGTGGGTTCCTTCATAGTGTTCCTTGATGGATGTTGATTGAAATCGTTTGTGTAGGGTTGAACTTGAAGGCTTGGCGGTGTTTGAACCATTTGTGGTGGTGGAATTGCACCAATTTGTGGAGTATGTTGTTGATTAAATTGTTGTTGATAAATAGCTTGTTGTTGATTCCATTGTTGATGTTGTGGAGTTAATTGTTGTTGTTGTTGATGATTATAAGTGTGAGGTAAATAGTTAGAGTATGGTGGTTGAGACATGTTGAAACTTGTGTTGGTAAAAATGGATCTTTGTAGTCGAATGAACCTTTGATGAAGAAGTATCCTTAGGCGTAGAAATCACAATCGCCAAGTGGCACTTATGCGTAAAAACACCAAAGTTACGCGTAACAATAAGGAGTTACGCGTAGAATTTAGCTAACGCGTAAGTATGGAAAAGACGCTAAAGTTATGCGTAGACAAAAGTTAGGCGTAGAAAGTTAGGCGTAGGATTATCTTATGCGTAAGACAAGGCTTAGGCGTAAGATAAATCTTATGCGTAGGATTTCTACGCGTAAGCTTATGCTTATGCGTAATTTTAGGGTTTTATCCCAAGTGATCTTTTACACTTCACAGTGCAAAAGATATCCAAAGTCGACGTATTTTTAGGCTTATCCAAGCAAGAAAACACGGAGTAAACCACGAAAATGAAGATCAAGCCAAGGAAATACTTACGCGTAGTTTTAGGGTTTCACTACGCGTAGGTTTACTCGTAAATTTGATATTGCTTAAAGATGTTTCTAAACCAGTTTTTGTGTGATGAAATAGCTTCAAGATCACCAAATAACCCAAGAATGTGAAATTTGATGAACCAAACCTTCTAAAACAGTTACGCGTAGAACTACACCCACGAATAAAAACTAGTTCAATAACAATGATCCACGCATAAAGTTCCAAACTTTTTACCAAAAAACGTTAGTTTAACACCTTATAACAGTGAAAGTACAAGATTCTTGGATTAAAAAGTGTAAAAAATGCGTTTTTAAGCTAACCAAAGATATGGTACGTACGTTATGGGTGAGACCAAAACTCACTTCAAACAATACGTTCACCCAACTATTTGGCGATTGATACCACTGTTAGGTCACTAGTTTTACAAACACAAGTAATATAGAAAGAGATAAGGCGATTGAACAAGCAAACCACACGCATACATGATATAAAAGACGGTTTAGGCGTAGGTATGTGAAAGAGAGAATAACTTGAACAACCAACCTTCAAATGAAGGTTTACATAAGGTATTTATAGGAGGAAAGCTAGGGCAACACTCCTAGTTTCCATCCTTTCTTTAATGGACTAAGGCCTAGGCTTATGGGCCTTCTACATAAGCCTAAGGCTAATTGCAAACATAAAGGCCATAATAAAGCTAACTATTACATATTAATTACTAACACTTGATTATGGTTTAGGAGTGATTCCAACAACAGTTTTCATGCAAGATTAAAAACCACTATCTTTCTAAAAGTAATAATCCACTAGAATTTCAAAACCATGAGTTAGTTAAGTGTTAAATACCATTGTTAATAAAATCTAGTAAAAACATTAGATTATCATAGGTTGGTCACAAACTTGTTCTCTCTTTAACCTATCATTTCTATAGGTTTAATTATGACGCATGAATATGAGTTTGATTTTTCACTCACTAGCGTCTACACTCCGAACATCTCTCTTGAGCCCAACACACCTGGCAATCATGTCCGTGGGTTCAATAATCTCGAAAACCGTCACTTCCATGAAGGACGTATTGTAGACACCTCTCTACAATTTGAAGAAGGTATCAATACCTCCTTCCGAGCCATAGGACTAGAATGTCTTCTTGAAATCAACGAGAAGATATGTCCAAGGTTCATAATGGAATTCTTCCGTCAAGTTGAACTCGTTCGTAACGAGGATCGCTCTTTATCTCTTTGGTTTTATATCAAAAACCAAAAGTTCACTTTAACCCTTGGGCATTTTGCTCACATCCTCCGGATTCCAAATCATGGATAATGTGCCTTCACCAAAGATTGGTCTCTTGATTCTCTCTTCAACTTTCGTGAAGAAAATAGTCCATATTGTTCACACATACCCTCTCCGGAAGATTTAAATCGCATAATATGCAAACCTCGACCATAGTACTCCAATCCAAACATTATCCATACACGGGATATCCGAGAAGAGTACAAGCCTCTTGCTCTCATTCTACGTGAAAATGTTTGGAGTCTTAGGAGAAATCGAGATATTCTTTCCGCTTGTTGTGCTCACATGTTGTACTGTTTCCTAACACAACAACCATACAATCTCGCCTACTTCTTCGCAAGGCGAATTGCAAATCTTCAAGGCTCCAAGAATAAACTCATCCCTTATGGAATGTTCTTGACACGCCTCTATCACAATGTTATGCACTTCCATCCTCAATTTCAAAGTCCGTTGTACGTACTTGTGAACAAGATGATGGAACCGCTAAACATATCTCTCATGAAGACTTTCTTCATTCTTGATTCCACCAATACCCATCAATCACATAATGATCCTCCTAGTGAAGACACTCAAGGAACCTAGAATAGTCAAATAGGATCAATTCTACTCTACTCATTATTTATCAATGTAATCCTATTTCTTTCATGAAATAAAACATCTTACACTTGATATCTTAGTTTTTAGAACTCCTTTAAACAAAACTTGGAATATAATGCATTGTCAAGATCATTGCATACCTTTAGTAAAGGTTCTGTCTAGCAGATAGACGGATCCCAAATGTTGTACTAAATGGATCCCTACATCTAGGGAACCGTGGGATCCGGCAAAACAGAAAATGCAATTGCAAGCATTGTATGTCAAACACATCCTTTAGAACACCTCACACTAAGCTAAACATAGTGTCTTAAGGTAGATTAAGACTTTATCAAGATAGGTTGACCTTTCCTACTCATTCCAACTCACATAGATCACACTTTAAGACTTTGTTAGATCTACCATTTCAATCCATCACTCTTCCGCTCTCAAAACTCACACTTCATTTTTTACTTGATCCCTCACATCTAGGTTAGAAATCCTTCAATTATGACAAAATTGATCATAAATCAACCTCACCTCAAAATTGATCAAAGTTGATTAAATCCTAGTTTTCCCATCTCAAAACCATTAGGATATTTTCCAAAACACAATCCTAAGTCACCACCTGATCTCTAGGATCATTTAGCTTCAATTGACACTCTCATCTTTAGTGTCATCCTTGCTCACTCATTGGTACTCATGAAAGTTCCAAATCCTTCCATAAATAACAATCATTAGCTACATCACTCACCACCTTCAAGTACTTAAGCACCCCTTCATTTAAGACACTTAGGAAGACTGAAACACTCAAGATATTATAGGTCTTAGATTTTAGAAACATAATTTCCACTCTTTCATAGCTACTGATAGCCGGATCCCTAGGATTAGCCTATACGGATCCCTCTGAGAAAGGAACCGTGTGATCCGGATGACAGTGTAGGTCAAATCTTGCTAAAACAATTATTTCAACTCATCTTCCTAACTCAAACACTCCATCTCATCTTAAATGAGTTCCTAGATCAGTCCATCCTCTGAAGTTGACTCTTGTGCATGTCAATCATCACATTCCAATGAATCCTAGTGGCTTAAGGCTTAAATGCACTTGCCAAATCTCTTAGTTTATAAACCACCTTGTTAGGACCTCCATAGTCATCACTCTCATCCTAAACTTTCAGCCCTTGCAACCTCTTAAAATCATCTCATCATGAGGAAAACCCCAAGTAGTAACTTATCCACCAAAGAACCACCCATGAAAAAGGCTCGTGTTATACACGAAATCTCCTCAACCGAATCATCTCCGGTCAAGCCAACAAATGATAGGATTCTTCATCATCCAATCAAACCAATTCCGAAAAGGATAATACCCACAAAATTACCAATGCCAAACACCACCATACCTCCTAGGTCTAACAATATCATCTCGACTAAACCATCACCATTGGTTCCTAGAGCTATTTCACTTACTTCACCACTATCATCACCACATCTCTACAATTTAGAGGACTTGCCTCCTAGGCCGTCTCATCCGCTTCCGCCGACAACATTCTCCTCATTAGGAGGAATAATGGTTCAAAATCAAGGTGTTGAGTCAACACTTGCTCCGGCTTCCTTTTCGCCATCTCCATCATATAATCCTATTTGGATTATGAGAAATCATCAAAGTCAACCACCCGACCACATGGAAGTTGACACTTCCTTACCACCACCATCATTCTTGGTCGAGGCATTCTCAAATGCACCTCCACCAATCCCTCCATCGTTTGAAACTCCGCAAGCCGCCTCACTTGATCCTTCGCATCAAGCCATTTTATTTCCTCCACCACCACTACCTAGCCATGACAAAGATTGCTATCATTGTCAACATGTTGAAAGTTTGATACATGAAGTACGAGAAGACCAACGTTTCATGTTCTATCATCTCCTCGAACGTTTCGACGAGATCAAACCTAAACAAAACTTGAGCTAGAAGATTTTAGTGGTGTCCTAGCATCAAGCATTAGACAGCCTAGAAATTCCTAGTCATGTATTGTCTATTTTCTTATTTTTAGAGTCATGTATATCATAACTCTTGTTTTATTAAATGGAATTACATGCTACTTGTTATTTTTCTGAGAATATGTATTCATATCTCATTTATATGATAACATTACTTGTTATATCACCTTTGCTGATTTTAGTCATCAGCCAGACGGATCCCTCAGTATTGCCTAGACGGATCCCTACTAGGAGGGAACCGTGGGATCCGTGAAGTTAGAAAGTTTTTTTTTTTTTTTTTTTTTTTTTTTTTTTTTTTTTTTTTTTTTTTTCTTCTAACTTAAATCACATTTGCAGGAAATTGTGAATTATACTTGTTTTCTAACCATTTTTTTGCAGTTATTCAATTAACACATAAAGAATTTGACATCCTAAAGCTAGGGGGAGCTTGGTGTCAAAACAATACGTTGCAAAATTACTTGCAACATTTGATTTAAATTTCATGACTTCCCGTTGCAAATATTGCAATCATCTAGGGGGAGCACACCCGTCACATAGACGTAATCTTTTGCATAAGTTAGTTGCAAATTAACTAGATTAGAATTAGTTTCTTGACGCCCTTACTTAGGGATGGACTCGTCAAGGGGGAGTAACGACGAGATCCTTTCCCGTTACTTGTTCTTTATTTTTTTTCTTTTCACATGTTTTTTAAAAAAAAAACGATGTGTTGCTTTCTCTCAAACACTTTTTGTTTCGACAAAAAGGGGGAGAAGAAAGTAAAAACTACAAATTCAAACTTTTACGAATTTTAGCTTTTCCTTAAAATAATCTTATGTTTTGTCATCAACAAAAAGGGGGAGATTGTTAATACAAATAAGCCGTAAAAACGTTTATTTATATTTTACGATCTTCTGATGTTTTGTCGATAACAAAAGTAAGATCATTTTAACGAAACAAATAAAATACGTAAACGGTTTGAACTAATAGTTTTCTAACACACTTACGCTTTCACATAAAACACTAAAACTAGTATAAGTGATTTTATGCTTAAGATATACATATGTACAACAACTAGTGTTTACATATTGTGATAACATATACTTAACTAAGTATATACCAAAATGGGTAAAAACAAGTATATACTAAAATGGGTAAAAACAAGTATATACTAAATAGGTAAAAACTAGCAAATGGTTTTGACTCATAACCCATGGTTTTATTTATACCACTTAACCAAGTTCATTGTATCCTTAAGATACATTGTATCTAGAAAGAAAACCATGGATCAACCCATAACCCATGACCCATGACCCATGACCCATAACCCATGACCCATGACCCATAACCAAAAATACCCATGGGCAAAGAGGAGCGTTCCACGGATCCCTGGCTTTGTGCTAGCCGGATCCCAAGTGGAAGGGATCCGTGGGATCCGGGGAAGCAGTAGGATTTTTCTCTATAAATAGTGAGCCATTTCTTCATTATTTCTTACCCCTTTCTAACACACTTTCTCCCCTGAGTTAAATCTCACTAACCTTAGATCCAAGAGATCTATGTTTGTAGTCTTGTTTTTGTGTGATCTTTTAGGTTCCTCTTAAAGGCAAGATCACCACCTTTGAAGTTGAGCAAGCTCAAGTCCATGAGTTGCCAAGCTTCTTCATCATCAAGGCTACTAAAGTCCTCTTGTTGATGATCTCTTTCTTTCTTCAAAGAATTGTAGTGTTGAAGACATTAGCGAAAGATGTCTCAAATGTCAAGACGAAGATATTAGTGAAGGGTATCTATCGTCTATAGGATAAGCACTTGTGGTAGGTGCTTAGAAGTCAAGACAAGAAGCATTAGTGAAAGGTGCTTAGAAGTCAAGACTTGAAGCATTAGTGAAAGGTGCTTCGAAGTAAAGACACAAGACATTAGTGAAAGGTGTCTTGTAGATCTAGTCAAAGGCATTAGTGAAAGGTGCCTTAGATGTACATTTGATATGGTGTGTTTCGATGTACTAGATAGACTAGCATTAGATCCAAGGATATTGATATCCTTGATGATGTTGTAAAGGAGTAGATCTCCTTTGGGATTAGTCGTTGGTGTAGTGTGGTAGTAGTTCCTCCATTGAAATAGAACTAGGTCCTTAGCCTAGTACCTAATAAAGGGTAGGAGACGTTGTGAAGGTATAGTTCACCTAAGGTGTGAAAGAACTCGGTGGTTAGCCTAGCACTGTATAAAGGGTAGGCGACGTTGTGTAGGTGTGGTTCGCCTTGGTGTGAAAGAACTCGGTATTTAGCTTTGTACCGGAAAAAGGTTAAGCGACGTTGTGAAGGCTTCTCCGCCATAAGGAGATTGGTGTAGTGTTTACGAACTCTCGAGTAGGTGACTCGGGGAGTAGAGTAGGGCAAGGAAGGTGTCCTTGTAGCCGAACCACTATAAATACTCGCGTTGTGGTTTTGTGCTTCTTACTCTTTATCTTTTCATTACATATCTTAATATGCTTGTTTATCAACATCCAACACACACAACCAAATAGATTGACATAAGTCAATCTAAATAGTTTAAAAGGAAGTATTAATTGGTAAAACTATTCAACCCCCCCTTCTAGTTTCCACACAATATACAAAAAAAAACTTGGTAATGAAGCTCTGATGCCAATTGTGGAAACTAGATAGGGGGGTTGAATAGTTTTACCAATTTAAAACTTCCTTTTTAAATATTTAGATCGACTTATGTCAATCTATTTGGTTGTTTATGTTGGACGTTGATAGATAGATATATAAACGTGTAATGAAAGATAAAGAGTAAGAAGCACATCACCACGACACAAGTTATTTATAGTGGTTCGGCTACAAGGACACCTTCCTTGCCCTACTCCACTCCCCGAGTCACCTACTCGAGAGTTCATAAGCACTACACCAAACTCCTTATGGCGGAGAAGCCTTCACAACGTCGCTTAACCTTTTTCCGGTACAAAGCTAAATATCGAGTTCTTTCACACCAAGGCGAACCATACCTAACACAACATCGCCTACCCTTTATACGGTGCTAGGCTAACCACCGAGTTCTTTCACACCTTAGGAGAACTAATCCTATCACAACGTCGCCTACCCTTTATTAGGTACTAGGCTAAGCACCTAGTTCCATTACTATGGAGGAACTACTACCCTTCACGACACAACACCTAATCTTCAAGGAGATCTACTCCTTGTTACAACACTATCAAGGATATCACCATCCTTGTAAACAAACAAATACTTATATGTATAACGATGCACCTCATCGATTATACGACCTAGGCATTCTTCCCAAATGCTACTTGATTGGATTCTTCGGCATCCTTCACTAATGCCTTTGACACAACGCTTGGCACCCTTCACTAATGCCTTCGTTTTGACACCTTTAGCATTCTTCACTAATGCTTTGACACGGATGATGAGCACCTTTCACTAATGCTTTCATCTTGACACTTTCGGCATTCTTCACTAATGCCTTCAACCCAACATCTATGGAGAAAGGTAGAACTATCAACAAGAGAACCTTCGTTGTCTTGATGATGACGAAGCATGGCAACTCATGGACTTGAGCTTGCACGTCTTCAAGAAGTGGTGATCTTTCCTTTAAGAGGAACCTAGAAGATCACACAAAAACAAAAGACAAACTACATAGATCACTTGGATCTGAGGTTAGAGGGTAAGAATACTTGGGGGAAGTATGTGTGTAAAGTTGTGCATAGAAAGGAAGAAATGGCTCTCTATTTATAGAGAAAATTCTCTACTGTTCCCCGGATCCCACGGATCCCTTCCACTTGGGATCCGGCTAGCACAAAGCCAGGGATCCGTGGAACGCTCCTCTTTGCCCATGGGTATTTTGGTTATGGGTCATGGGTCATGGGTTGAACCATGGATCTTTGGCTAGATACAATGTATCTTTGAGTGCAATGCACTTAGTCACTTGGGTATGGGTTGATCCATGGGTTATGGATATTATCTATGTATGATATAAGCATGATGTCATGCAATGGGTTATGGGTCAAGATCCATGGGTTATGAGCTTTGGGTTGTACCCAACTACATTCAATGTATTTGCCCAATGGGTTGTGATACATAAGTTTCTACCCATTTATATTACCCAATATACTACATACTAGTTATGTGTATATTTTACCCAAATATGTAAACACTAGTTGTTGTACATATGTAATATTAAATCATAAAATCAGTTATACTTGTTTTAGTATTTTATGTGAAAATGTGAATATGTTAGAAACTATTAGTTCAAACCATTTACGTATTTTATTTGTTTCGTTAAAATGATTTTACGTTTGTTATCGACAAAACATTAGAAGATCGTAAAATATAAATAAACGTTTTTACGGCTTATTTGTATTAACACCAGTTTATTAAGAAATTTGAAGCTCAAGTATGATGAACATATTCTTCAAGGAAAGTCCATAGATGAAAAGCCAATCAACGATGAGACCTCCTACAAAGGTATTTCTTCAAGCAACACCGATGACAAAGTAGCTCGAAGTCATTGGTGTGAGAAGATAAAAACCCCTGGCAAAGGTTTTTGGGCATCTTGCAACCCTTTTGATGATGAATGTAACGGGGGCAGCAGTATAGAAAGAGTTGGGGAAGATGAATTCTTATGGACCTCAACCAATAATGCGGAAAGAACATAATTACCTTGGCTAGACAATTTGGGATTTGACAATTGGGTCAAAATCATATATGGGAAGTTAGATGTGTTGACTAAGGAAAAAATCTGGAAGGGATGTATGAGTAAAGAAGACCCGAGCGAAGAAGTTCCAAACGACATAAGTGAAATAACGGATGAAGATATAAAAGATCCGACGGGAAATAAGAAAGAAGAATGCAAACGGGTGCTTGTTGAAGATTTACTCGACGATAAATAGTTTGAAGGTACCGAGTCCGACGATGATGATATAGAAGGGATTTTGGATTACCTTGAACTACAAGGCGAAGATGGGTTCACTGACCTCGACGATGAAGCATATGATCAAAGAAGGTGAAAACTTCTTGGCATTCCATATAAGAGGCCGCCACCGATTGTAGCTGAAGAGTATGAATTTACTAGATACCACTTGGGGCCGGACGAAAAGTTTTATAAAATTCAGAAGATCGAGACTAAGGAATATCTACGCACCGCTACAAATGTTGCTTGGGTCAGACATAACTCGATGAAGGATATGGAGGAGGTTGGCCAATTCCAAAGGCCACCATAAAGCCCCGAGGCTTTGATTCTAACTTAAAGACTCGTAAATAAATAAAAGTGCTCTTTCGAGAGACAACCCAAATTATTTCTTTCATTTGTTTTGTTTCCATTTCTTTTGGGTTTTGTGTTTTTAACCATTTTTGCAGGAAAACGGAGAAATTTGCTGCAACATGCTGAACGGGGACCTGATCTGTCCACAGTTATGGCGTAACTCATTCTTTTAGTTACGCCGTAACATACTTTTTACAGTAGTTCTTCTCAAGAGCATTGCCAATTATGGCGTAATCCCATGCAATGGTTACGCCGTAGCTACACTCCTGTAGCGTCTGCCAGGTTTTGCATTAATTACGGCATAACTCCTTATAGGAGTTACGATGTAACTATCCTCTTTAATAATTCTTTCTTTTTAAACACAATAACCTTGTATTAGTTTTTAAATGAAATTTGTGGGTATGTTCCCTGTAAGCCCTCACGAGACTACACTCGTCCACTTGGGACACCAAGTGGTTTAAAAGCTTGTTACATACGCTAAATGCAACCGTGATTCCTACGAAAGTGAGTTAGGTTTCTTTTCTTTTTTCTTTTTCTTTTTTTAGAATTATGCTTGTTGGTAGTGTGATTTCAGGGATTGAAGTTTGCTCGTAGATGCTTATGCGAAGGCACGATTCTTTTAGTGGGCCTTCTTTCTTTTTGGAGCAAATTTCAGGGAAGTTCTCGCTCTAATTCTACTTTTCTCTTCACCTTTATTTAACGTTTAGTACAAAAGGGACTTTGTACACTTTAAGTGGGGGGGCGGGAGTAGAATTATCTCTTGAACTTTATTTTTCCCTCGTTTTTCTAGTTTATTTTGAAAAATTATGCCATTTTTAAAATTTTGACATGTTTTTCTTAACCTAACTAGATTAGACCTTAGTCGAGCACATTATAACCCTTGATATTATATGGCGAGATTAGCCTTATCCGTTTCCAAATTTTACCCCAAATCCACCAAATTATGAGTGTGCCGGTAGCTTGTAAACTTTAGAACTTGGCCTTTACATCATTTCGAGACCATAGACGAGGTATGTTGAGTTAGCTCGATGTATTTGGACTTTTCAGTTTAAGAAGACAATATTATAGGATATCACCCCAAATAGCCTATCATTGTGTGTCTATCGATTAGTCACCTCGACTTCTCGACCCCCATGTTAAACCCTTTGTTGCACTCACCTTTAGTGCAAGATACCCCTAAATACACCCATCTGAGCCATTCCTTTCATTTTGTTCACCCAATATATTGTTTCGTTACACCCATACACCTTAGCCTACCATGTAGTCTTTATTTGTAATTGGGAAGTCATTGTTTGCCTAAGTTCAAGGTTCAAGTGGAAAGGTTCAACAATCACGCTTTCGTCGACGACATATTCTTAAAGATCATTGAAGACCCCCCAAAATTCTCATATTGTTCATCTCAAGTGGGGGGATGTTATGTTTAGTATTTATGATTCAAAAAAATGATGAAGCGATTCGGAAAAAAAAATAGTTATAGTTATTTGTTGATTGTAAAGTGCGAAGTTATAAGCACTATGAGCTCATTATAGATTTAGTATCGAGGAGGCCACCTCGGTCACATTTGAAGAATGGAGTTGGTAATGTGCCCATCATTACGTCCTCTAATGGCACATCGACCTGGTATATCATGATCTGGTTTCTTAGCTTTGAAACTTGAACTTTGGATGAACGGTAAGTGACGATGACTTGGTTATAGATTTAGACTATTTGCTTGATTCTATTTTACACCAATTTTATCCCATGTCTTATCCTACCATTTAGTCATGAAGCGTGTCTAGGTGATGTAGCGAGCAATCTTTGGTGTCTTGGCCATGGATTTGGTCATGTATCATTGATTTTGTCCACTTCGTCGTGACATGTTAGTAATGACGACGTACCCTTAACCTTTTTCGTGTCTACCCATATTGCCTTCAAGAATTGTTTAGTCCTTAACTCTAGTGGTGGAGATTTGTGTAACCGCCAAGCTTATGATAGAATACATGCTATGATTGTGCGTTAAGTGATCACCCCGAAATTGACACTTAGAATAGTTGAGAGATTTGAGTGTTTTGTTCCCATTTCATGAGGTGTTCGGCTTTGTTTTATTCTAGCATAAGGGATTTGTAAACTTATATTTTCCAGGTAATGGGAGATATGTTTTTAGGAATCTATCTAATAAGGTCTATTTGAGGGCAAGTAGAGTTCAAGTGGGGGGATATTTGATAACATCACATATTCCTGAATATTAAGTGTCAATTTCCTCCGATAATACTCGTATTTTATATCATTTATATGGATTTACACTTATTTTCCTCTATATTTCACTTTCAGGTGAATTACGAGCATTGGAGCTAATGACACGCGGATTTGGAGAGTTTACTGAAGATATATGATAGTATGCCTATTTTGAAGCAATTACAGCGTAACTCTTCTCTCACATTACGTCGTAACAGAAGTGTGACTCAGAAAACCAACTAAACTGAAGATCACGGCGTAACTCCATCTTAGGATTACGCCGTAACTAATTAAGTCAAATGATGTTCCGCGCCACTGAAAGCTACGCCGTAACTCGTTCCACAAATACGGCGTAACCATGATTTATTGAAGATACGGCGTAATTCATTCCTGATGTTACACCGTAACCAGCTTTTCCAGAGCAAAATACGAAGAAATGGATGTTACGGCTTAACTCTCAACTTAAGTTATGCCGTAACCAGATCTGGCCTATAAATACTGCCAAAAATTCTGCATTTCTCATCATTCACTCCAGACACAAAAGCAGAGAACGTGGGTAGGAGGCTGAAGGCAGATCTCGAGGAGCATACGGAGCCATCTCCAAGGGATAAATCACTCCCTAACGATAAGCATTAGCAAAATTTATCATTTCTTTTACTTTTAATTCATGTATTTCAATATGCTAAACATTGAATCGATTGTTTCAGTTAATATGAGCGGCTAAGCACCTTTGGTGCTAGCCTAGTTATTATTCCTTAATTGTTTTGTTTATGTTTACATTGCTTCCGTATAATTGTTTCTAGTGTATACATGCATAGTTTGTTGGTAACTACTCTTGTTTCGGTAGTTTTGAATGGCGGTAGTGTCTAGTTGCTTAGGAGATATGACCAACAGGCCCTAAGTAGGTAGACTGAGTGGGAAGGGTAAGAATTGACCAACTGATGACCCTTATTCGCTTGTGCGATTTGACCAACTGATCACCTACAGTTTGGATGAACTTAAGAAGTTAGGGATGAGTGTTTAAGATGCTAGCACCCGGGAAGTCATTTTTATGAATCTTGCATGTAGCGGAACTTAATGACTTGGCTTAGGGGACTAAAAACAACTGGACTTTCAAGGGTAGTAGCTTGATCTCCGGTGGAAACCTTTGCTGATAGGTTAAGACGAACTGACCAAATGTTGTCCTAGAGACTTAAACCCCCACTTGAAGCAATTATAAGTAATTAAACATAAACTTAACATGATAGGATGAGTAACTAGGTTAGCACACTTCTCCTCTATTGAACACAACCCTCGCCTTTATTTGCTTTCTTGCATTTCTTGCTTTAGTAGTTAATTAGTCATTTCAACCTTAAAATCTGTGACACCTAGACTTAATTAGAATCCGCTCACATAGCTCTTGGGACGACCTTGGTTTTACCGAATACTATACTACACACAATCGGGTACACTGCCCGTTAGTGCATTAGGGTAGACCATAGGTATAACGAGACTTTATAAATATTAAAACTTGGTCAGTAAAACCTGCATCAGACATCATTGGGGAAGAGATATGAAAGACTATAGAAAATGCATGAAGAATTTGGAATTTAGTCTGCTCTCTCTGCTCCATTCTCTCAACCAGCTGCATCTCAGTCCTCAAGAAGAAAGAGAAAGCATGTGGAATTTGAACCTGTAGTCAAAATACCTGGACTAGAATGCAATCGAATTCTTCCTAAAGGTGTTCCTTTTGTCACAACTTGGTCATTTAAAAACATGAGCATTGTATGTTCTTCACTGACGTATACGATGATCAAGACTTTCAAAGAAGGAGTGATATTCACAAAGCTGGGATAGAATCTTTTGTAACATACTTGGTAATGGATTCCTCAGTCAAAACCATTGAAAATGCAAAATTATGTCTGAACCTAAGGAAGATGATTGCTGAGAACCACGATCAAGAGAAGCTTAAGTCCAAAAAATTGAAGCTAGAAGTTTTTGAATACCTGATAGACTGAGCAACCTCTGATGTACTTCAATTATCCTTTTTGTAATAACTGATAGGATATTTTGTAAACCTATGAATGAACGATGTTTTTATGTTTATCAGTGTTCCTTAGTTGCTTTATAAAAATTTCAGTGTAAGAAGAAGACATTTGCTCACTTACACTGAACATAAACACTTAGGCTATATTTATATCAAACTAGGGGGAGACTGTTGGGTTCAGTAAGCACCCAATTGAATAGAAAATAACCTAAGTATTTGATAAACTTAAATGACATTCAAGTCACTAATTGAATAGTCACTCAGTGAGTCACCCTCAGGAAGCTTAGGGCGAGTCTAAGAAGAAATACTCTCCATTCAGTGAGTCGGGACTCATTGAATGAAGCATGAGCCAAAGAAGAAGGTGATGGGTTCAGTGAGTGATGACAATAGCTCACTGAACCTCCAAGACTCCTCAACAATAAAGAAGACTCAAGACTCAATACTGAAGGAAAGGCGGGACAAAGCGGGATAAGTTTGAAAGCATAAGGGATAATCCTTATCAAGCAAATGTCAAACTTACCCTGAATAGCTAAAGACCAAGACAGTGTCATCAATGTTACTCAGAAAGAAACCTTTTCCTATACCCAAATTAGTTAAATGTAACAGAGAGAAAATACGTAATTATTTTGTCCAATATACCTTATGTCATTCTTGTATTCATTGTAACGGTTGTCAACTATACTTGTGTATAAATAGGACCATAAGGTTGAGTAAAAGTTAAGTTTATGCACTAAATGCTTAGACATTCACAAACACTTTTGCTCCTCCAAAGACAACTAAGTCCCTTAGATTAACTCAGTTGGCTAGCATATTGGTACTCAAGGTTAGCTTGAGTTAAGAGAGGAGTATACACCACACTTGTCATTTCAATCCCAAGTGTTGTTCCGCAAACACTTGTGTATAGATTCTTTTGATTTACTTCTAGTTAAACGTTGGAAAACTTTGCGTCTTTTATCTTAAGTATTTTCTTATTAACAAGTATTTCATTTACATCACTTAAGCATGAAACACGGGTAGGTTAACTTCATAGTTAAACTAAACGTGTAACTGGGAACAACATAGTTAAATAAAAATACTCCAAAAGCTTTTTTGAAGCTTATAAACATTCTAATTGGATTGATGCTATGAATGATGAAATGGATGCTTTACATAGAAATGGTACTTGGGAAGTCACTGAGTTTCCTGTTGGGAGAAAGGCCATTGGTAGTAAATGGATATGGAAAATTAAATATAAGTCTAATGGTGAAACTGATAGATATAAGGCTAGACTTGTTGCTAAAGTTATAACCAAAAGGAAGGGATTGATTATGATGAACCTTTTTAATTGTTGTTAAAATGCTTACTATCAGATGTTTGTTGAATATAGTTGTGCAAAGTAACTAGTCTGTTTTTCAGTTAGACATTAATAATGATTTTTTGTATGGTGACTTAGAGAAAAATTATTTGTATGAAATTACATGAGGGTTACTATCCTACTAATGATAAAAGAGTTTGCAGACTTAAGAAATCTTTATATTGGTTAAAACAATCATCTAGAAAATGGAATGCTAAACTTACAACTGCTCTTATTGAAAATGGTTTTAGTCAAAGTAAATCTGATTATTCGCTTTACACTAAGTCTAATAAGAATGTTTTTTATTGCTTTGCTTGTTTATGTTGATGATATTATCATCACTGGTAATAACATTACTGAAATTGAAAAATTTAAGGTTTTCCTTATAACAAAATTTTTAATAAAAGACTTAGGTAAATTGAAATATTTTCTTGGCATTGAAGTTATTGATACCAAGAATGGTATTTGTTTAAACCAAATAAAGTATTTTCTTGATTCACTTTTTGAGTATGGTATGCTTGCTTGCAAGCCTGCTAGTACTCCTTTACAATCTAAATTTGTCATTACCAATGAGCCTGCTAAATCAGATTCTACTCTTGATAACATTACTGATTATCAAAAGCTCATGGGTGAGTTGATTCATTTGACTAACACCAGGCCTGATATATCTTATGTTGTTCATTGTTTGAGTCAGTTTATGCATTCTCCTCTTAAATCTCATCTCAAAATTGCTTTCACGATATTAAGATATCTTAAAGGTTCACCATGTATGGGCATTCATATTATTAAAAGCCCATGTATGTCTTTAACTGCTTACTCTGATTTAGAATGGGCTACATGTGTTACTACCAGAAGATATGTTACTGGTTTTTGTATTTTCTTGAATCATTCTATTGTATCCTGAAAAAGTAAAAAGCAGTCTACTCTCTCAAAATCTTCTACTGAGCCGGAGTATAGATCTCTTGCTTCATTAACCAGTGAAGTAATCTGGATTTTAAAAATCTTAAAGGATTTAAAATGTGAAAAATTTTCTTCATATTTCACTTCATTGTGACAATAATTCTGCAACTAAGATTGCAACCAATCCTGTTTTTCATGAAAGAAGTAAACACCTTGAAATTTACTTGCATTTTGTAAGAGAATTTTTTTTAAATGATGTTAAAATTGTTAAGGTGGATTCTGCAAATCAAAATTGCAGACATCCTCACCAAAGGATTGGAGTTAGTTGAAAATTTGTGTTTAATAGAATTGTACCAGAAATCAGATGAAGGGGGCATGTTGAAAAATAAGGATGTCATCTGATGTCTAGTACTAACCTTAGGGACTAGTTATGTTTATTATTGTTTACTTTTGTAGTTCAAGGACTTCACTTGACATTAGCTTGCTGGTTAAGTACAAAAGTAAAAAAGACAAGAGGTCAAGATAATATCTAAAAAAATACGAAAGGACTTGTTTGCAAGAATCTAACGACTTGGAGTTGCAATATGCTAAATGATTAGATCAAGAGTTTATAAGCTAAATTTTTCGGTCTTCTTCTCACTTTTTCATATCTCTGCTTTCTCTATCTACTTTTAATACTTAAACCATCTCAAAGTTGTAACCCTAATTGATCATCTTTCATTCAGTTTCTTTTGGTTTGTAATAGAATTAAATATATGTTAATACAATTCTGGGCGCTCCCCTGATGAAGATTAGTGTAGGCTAACTTCCCAGGAAATAGATCTTGTATTAAGTGAGATTCTTGATTATAAGCTGCTAAGGAAACCAACACCGTTAGTCTCACCGCGGAACGGGGTTCCGCGGTCAACCTCCGGCATGAGAGTAACTAATAGTTTTAGAGAGATAAAGTTGATTCTAGAGAGAGAGTATGTAAAATGTTACCCTTTGAATAGTGGCGAGGCCTCTATTTATATGGTTGACCTCTCTGTCGTGTTCTCAAGGTCACGAGCCATGAAAGTGACAGTTTGCGAGTGTGGAGTGACGTAGGTCAACTCCGGAGTTTGTCCCGTTGCTGTGACAATGACGTTTTTGGGCGGGAGTTGTCCCGCTTTCCCTTTTTGGGGACTGCAGGTTGTGGTACGCCCAGCCTGAGCGAGATTCCCTACCTTTAATGTTGGGCGCGGTTGGATTCTCTTTCGGACGTATCTACTATCCGCAGAATGATTTAGTGACCATTGTCGGGCTACGTATCTAGTCCGCGACCGACCCATGTATGGGTGCCGGGGAGGTCATACACGATCAAGTCCCCCCAGTCTAGTTGTGCTTGTTAGTCTTGGTACAAGCGATGCTAGACTAAGTTATTCCGTTTATCCGCGGTTGGGTGTGGCGTAGGAAATCCTAGTCACTGCTGACTGTGTTTTCCATTTACGCCAAGGGTGTGCGTTACAGCTGTCCCTTGGGATTCGCGAACCGCCCCTAATCGCGCATTTTCTGACTGACAAGACCTTTTGGCTGCTTCCATCTCGTCCGTTGATTTAGGCAGATCTGGACCGTTGGTTACGAGCCTGACACGTGGCGTTTTTTCGGCCATTCGATTGACCCGTTGGTTTTACTTCTAGGAGGGTATAACTACCCCTCTTTTTTACTTTCTTGGCTACTGTTGCCATTTCATCTTCGCATGTAAAACAAAACCGTATTCCAAGTTCTGTGTGTGCGTCCCTACTTTATCAGGTTAGGTTTTTCTTCTCTCATTGTAGTTCCATGGCTAAAAAACTTCTAAGCGACTTTACCTGTAAGTTATCACAGAAAGATTTGAGTGATTTTTGCTCTAAATATCATATCCCTTCTACTGTGCACCCTCTTCTTCCTGGTCCTGAGGATACCATAAAGGATGCCCCTAAGGGTAAGATAGGAGTATACACTAGATTTTTTGAGTTTTGCAACTTTAGGATACCCCTTTCCGCGTTCCTGTGTAGGGTTTTGGAATATTTTCAGATCCATTTGTCTTAGTTATCTGTGTTAGCCGCCGCTAGGATTAGTCACTTTGAAATCCTTTGCCGCGTTCATGGTGGAACCCCCACTGTACCTTTGTTTAGGAAATTTTACTATTCCGGGATGAAAGATGGGTGGATGACCCTAGAAAAACGTAAGGGTCCTAAGTCTTTAATTATGCCGGTTTGTTACACCGCTCCCCTAGATTCCGTAAAGAATTGGAAGGAGTATTTCTTTTGGGTTGACGTGATTGACCTGGAGAAGGAATGAAATGGAATGAGAAGGTCTCCGTTGACCGTGACCCACCCCCGGCCAACGATGATATTGACCTGGAGTTATTGCATCTTCTTGATATGCAACGTGCTCCGTTTAAGAAGTTTCCGGAGCCATTCCTGTCCGTGATTGGCCTTAGCCGTGCCTGGGATGATGCAACAGCGCGGCCTACTTTTAAGTCTTCGGATACTGAGGGTGGGTAACTTTTTTAGGGTTTGTCGCGTCTCATTGTCTTCCCCCTTATGTCTTGCTACTAATTTGTGCCTTTTTGTTTGCAGATATGTCTCTCTTTGCTTTTATTAACCAACCGGATCCTTTTGAGGTGACCTCCGGGGAGAGGACTCTGCAAGAAGGTGAGAAGACGTTGCAAGATGAGACTGCTAGTCGTGTTATCGAGCCTTCTGAGAATATTATCACATTAGTCCAAGAGACTATTGTGGATAATGTAAATGCGGCTAAGGCTAATAAAGCGACTGGGAAGAAGAGGGTTAGGCTCGATGTTCCTTCCAAGCAGCCAGAGAAGAACATAGTTACTCCTTTGACGGAGAAGGGTTCTGGATCCGCGGCGGGTACAGCCTTTTCTTTTCTTTTTTTTTCCTTTTTTTTAGATAACTCAGATGTTATATGTTATGTAGGGGATGCGGCCGCGGGGTCTACTCTTGTTATGGAGCTTCGCGACGAGTCTGATTCTGGACCTCGTCCGCAGGAGGAAACCAATATTTCTTCTGAGGCTACTCTGGACGCTCAGGCAGATCCGGATTCTACCTCAAAAACATCCACCACCTCCCATCAAGAGAACTTGGATGTGGATATGTCCGGTCCTTCTCAGCCACCACCCCTTCACCAAGAGAGCTCTTTTGGGGTTGGATCCCCACTGCAGGACCCATCCGGCCACCGTCCCGCGGCATCCGATGACGATTTCTATGAATCTTTGTCCGTGGATACTGCGGAGGCGAAAAATACTTATGTTCCGAAGTGGTTGCCTACTAATGAGTTCCGGATGAATGACCCTTGGATTTGCCAGAGTATCTTGGACAATCTTGCAACTCCTGGATACTTGTCTACGTTGCGCAACATGCCACACACGGATTTGCTTGAGCAGTATAACATGATGACTGTTCAGCAGGCGTGTATGTCCTCCGAGGTGCGTTTGCGGCTGCAATTTGAGCTCAACCAAACTAACAAGTTGAACAGAAGGCTTGAAAGAAAGGAGAAAAGAATTGAAGCTCTTAAGGGGAAGGTTCGGGCGTTGGAGTCCGACGCCGCGGAGGCTAGGGGTCTCCGCGAGCGTGTTGGCTTGCTTGAGTCTGAGTCAGAGGAAGTGAAGAGATTACGGGAGTGGGTGGCGCAGTTGGAGGGCATGATTGCGCCCAAAGATGAGCAACTGGCCAACTTAACCGTTGAAAACGCGGAATTGAAGGGTAAAGTTGTCGGGCTTACCTCTGTTTGTGATGAGCTTAAGAAGCAGGTGAAGGATGCAGGTTTTCTGGGGGAAAAATTGAAAGAGTGTGAAGAGAAAGTCCGCAGTGAGTATGACAGTCAACTCGCTCAGTTGGATCAGAGGTTGGCGAAACTGAACCGCGATTTTGATGAGGACTTATTTCCGAGCACTCTTTTTGCCATTGAAGGAAAGCGTTGGGTGATTGGCCATGGTTTCCGCAGAGCGTGGATGGCATTTAAACAATCTGAGGAGCTGCAGACGCGGTTAGGGGATTACATAAGTAAGGCCATTGCGGAGGGTCTAAGGCAGGGTTTAGAGGCAGGGATTGTTCATGGCTCCAAGGGTTTAAAGTTGGAGCAGATCAAGGCCTACAATCAGCGGGCGAAAGAGGTTTACCGCGAGGCTGTCCTGCGCCTTAGCGACGTTCCTTTCCCCCTTCTGGATTCCTTGGAGGCGTGCAAGGACTCCTCTTTGGAATACCTTATGTCCCAGCTGGTGTTGCAGGAGGAGCGACCCAGTGGTTCGGGAGAGTTCATTTTTAATGCCCCGGTGGCGGAAGAGGTTGCCCTTCCTAGTTCTTTGCTTCAGACCATCACCTGGCGTCCACGTGCTATTGCCGCATACAAGGAGAGGAAAAGTCGGGTGTATGGTAAGAAGTTTGACGTTTGGAACCCTGAGCTAATTGTTTCCGAGGTTGAGCACCAGGTTACTTCTACCGGAGAGCCCTCAATGGTGATCGCTTCCTCTGGTCCGACCCCATCTGCCGCAATCACCGATCCTACTGGGGAAGACGAGAAGGAGGAAGAGGAAAAGTCCACCCATGATGACATGTTTGATACAAGTGTGCTTGAGGAGGGATCTGACCGTGCTGGGGATCACGCTGGGGGTGCTTGAAGTAGCCCTTTTTATGGGCGGCATTTAGACTATGCCGCCTTTTTAATCCATAGTGAAGCTTGGTAATATTGTTAGTTTGGTTAGGGTCGTGGTTATCACAATGCCCTTTTTTTTTGTAAGCCGGGGGTATGCCCCCGTGTACTTGTAAAGAATTTTTGCGTACTTAATGGAAATATTTGAATTGGTCGTATACATATTCTTTTATTTGCTTGCCGAAGTTAGTTGATCCGGGCTTTGAGTTGTACCCTTGGCCGTACTTTGGGAGTCCGGGGGTAATAAAGAATGGTCAATGGGCTTGCAATACCACTTATATGCCTGAGTCAATTTTGAGGTTGCTCGTCCTTTATGTGCGACACTGTTTGTCGCGGATGTGAGAATCATGCAAAAGATGTAAAAGTAAAAATGTGATTGAATCTTTATTTTGGAAAATTTGTAGAGCGGGCCAGGCATCTACGTTTCATTACTTAGAAAACATTACAATAGAAATAAGAAACATGAAAATTTAAAGTTCCCCTGTTGTCCGGACCTGATCCGCGATCAACTTACAAGAGACGAGGAAAACCTACTTACACTTAGATGTAACATTTCTTCAAGTTGCGGATGTTCCATGTTCTTGGGAGTATCTCCCCATCCACGCCTCTGAGCTTGTACGTTCCATTCCCTAGTGCTTCCATCACTTCATATGGCCCTTCCCACTTTGGGCCAAGCTTTCCAGTGTCTTCCGCTCTACTAGCTTCGTTGCTGCGGTAGACAAATTCTCCGGGTCTGAAGGCCGTGCTTCGTACTTTGGCGTTGTAGTACCCCTCCATCCTTGCTTTGCTGCGCGCTTCTTCAATGGCCGCGGCTTCTCTTTTTTCTTCCAGGATGTCCAAATTTAGGCGAAGCTTCTGGTCGTTGGAGATTTGGTTTACGGCTGTACATCGGAGACTTGGCATTCCAATCTCAACTGGGATAACTGCCTCGGTGCCATATGTAAGAGAAAATGGGGTTTCCCCGTTGCTTGTTTTGATCATGGTTCTGTGTGCCCAGAGCACATGCGGCACTTCTTCCACCCAGTCTTTGCTTCCTTTCTCCAGCCTTGCTTTGATGCCTTCTCCCAGACTTTTGTTCGCGCTTTCGACCAGCCCATTTGCCTATGGATGTTTCACCGACGCAAACCGTTGTTTGATGTTGAGCTTCTGGCACCAATCCTTGAATGGGTTGTCGCGGAACTGCTTTCCGTTGTCCGACACTATCTCTCCTGGCAAGCCGAAGCGACAGACTATGTTGTCCCAAACAAACTTCTTCACTTGTCTTCCAGTGATGGAGGCCAAGGGTTTGGCTTCGATCCATTTGGTGAAGTAGTCTATCGCTACAATCATAAACTTCACCCGGTCGGGTCCTTCTGGGAAAGGTCCGCAGATGTCTATACCTCACTTGAAAAAAGGCCAAGGAGAGGTGATTGGGGTCAGATTTTGCTGCGGATTCTTCGGTACCGGGCGGTGGACTTGGCAATCTTCGCACTTCTGTATTAGCTCTCGTACGTCCCTGTGCATCGTCGGCCAGTAATATCCGGATCTAATTGCTTTAGCTACCACCGCTCTTGGGCCTGAGTGCATGCTACACGACCCTTCGTGGATCTCTCGCAGCACGTAGTTGGCTTGGGTGGGGCCTACACATCGGAGCCATGGTTCTAGGAAAGATTTCCGGAATAGGATTCCGTCTCTCAACGTGTACTGCCTCGCCTTGATCCATAGTTTTCTTGCCTTGTTGTCATCCGCCGGTAGTATTTCATCCCTCAGATACTCGATCAGGGGTGTCATCCACGTATCCCCGTCTTCTTCCACAATTGCCAGTACCTCCTTTTCTTCGATGGATTTTTCTTTTAAGACTTCCACAAGGACCTGTTTTGTCAGGTGGGCAAAGCTGGTGGATGCAATTTTGCTTAGCGCGTCTGCTTGTTTGTTTTGGCTCCGGGGAATCTGTCTGATGGAGAACGTCCGGAACCCTTCAATCAATGCTTTGGCCTTTGCCAAGTAGCGCGCCATGCTTTCCTCCTTCGCTTCGTATGCTCCGTTTATCTGATTTGCCACGAGACGGGAGTCAACATTTGCTGATAAATCTTTTACCCGCATTTGTTCAGCAATCCTTAGTCCTGCTATTAGTGCCTCGTACTCAGCTTCGTTGTTGGATGCCTCAAATTCAAAACGGAGGGCGTAGGTGAACTCTTGCCCCTCTGGGTTTGTCAGGATTAAACCTGCTCCGGACCCTTCCATGCACGAAGATCCGTCCGTGAATAGTTTCCACGGCTCCGAGTATTGTTGCTGGTCCTTTTTCTTGTCAAGAGTTTCTTCTTCTGGAATCTCAGCAATGAAGTCCGCTAGCACTTGTCCTTTTATGGTTGTCCGGGGTCGAAAGGTGACGTCGTGTTCGTCCAGCTCTATTGCCCATCCGGCCATTCTTCCGCTCTTTTCTGTCTTAGTCAAGACTTGCTTCAGTGGCTGGTCCGTGATGACCGCCACTGGATGTGCTTGGAAGTATCGCCGCAACCTGCGGGATGCATACACTAGCGCCAAGACAAGCTTCTCAATTGGAGTGTAATTCACCTTCGGGCCCTTTAGGACGCGGCTGACGAAGTACACTGGCTGTTGTCTCGACTCCCTCTGTGCCATCAAAACCGCACTCACGGCTTCTTGGGACGCGGCTAAGTACATAAGTAATTCCTCCTTTGGCTGTGGGGCGATGACCATTGGCAAGTTGGCTATGTGCTCCTTCATTTCTTTGAACGCTTGCTCCGCCTCAGTCGTCCAGTAAAAGTCGCTCTTTTTAATGCATTTCTTCAGTGTCTTAAAGATCGGGAGGGAATTCTCTGCTGACTTGGACATGAACCGACTGAGACTGGCTAACTTCCCATTCAAAGATTGTACTTCCTTTTTGGTTGTCGGGGATTTGAGGGTAGCTACAGCCGCAGATTTGTCTGGGCAAGCTCTGATGCCCTCCTTGCTCACCACATGACCCAGAAACATCCCTTGCTCCGCTCCAAACGTGCATTTTTTGGGGTTAAGTTTCATGTTGATATTCCTCAGGTTCGTGAAGGTTTCCTTGATATCCCTAAGTACTTCCTCTTCTGAGTGGCTCTTGATGACTAGATCATCCACGTACACTTCCAAATTTCTTCCAATCTGCTTCACAAACGCTTTGTCCACGAGCCTTTGTTATGTGGCGCCAGCATTCTTTAGACCGAAAGGCATTTTGGTGTAGCAGAAGATGCCCTAGTTTGTGTGAAATGCTGTTTTTTCCTCATCCCCGGCTGCCATTTGTATCTGGTGATACCCTTTGTATGCATCAAGGAAGCATTTAAATGGGTATCCGCAGAGGGATTCGACCTTCCAGTCGATCTCCGGCAGGGGATAGCAATCTTTTGGACATGCTTTGTTCAGGTCTTTGAAGTCTACACACATTCTCCAGCTTCCGTCACTCTTTTTTACGAGAACCGGGTTAGACAACCAGTCGTGGTAGTGTACTTCTTTCATGATTCCTGCTGCAACTAATTTGGTAACATCTTCATTGATGGCTTTGTTCCTTTCTGGGGCTTGCCCTCTCTTCTTTTGTCGTACGGGGTCATAACCATCCCTGACATTCAGCATGTGCTCCGCGATTGTCCGTGGAACTCCGGTCATGTCGAAGGGCTCCCAAGCAAAGATATCCAAGTTATTCTTGAGCAGGTCACAGAGGCTCTTCTTCCCTTTCTCGCTTAACCCCCCCCCCCAATGGTGACCGTTTGGTCGGGGAATCTGGGGTTGATTGCTACCGCGACTCCTTCCTTCACTTCTGCCTCCGTGGTTGCATGACAGGGTTCTGGTTCTGCTACCATTCTGCACTCAACCGGGACTACTTTGTCACTATGCAGAGTCACGACTCCGTCACAAGTAGGAAATTTTAGCATCCCGTGCGTCGTGGATGGCACTATCCTCAACAGCCTAATCCCCGGACGTCCAATTATCCCGTTGTAGGGAGACGGAGATCGTACCACCATGAAGTTCATCCAAGCACTAGCTGACTTCTCTTCGTCTCCCAATGTTACTTCCAAGAGGATCTGTCCTAACGGCCACGAGAGTTCTCCGCTGAAACCCAATAGTGGTGATGAAGCGGGAATTAGTCTTTTGCGGATGTCTGGGCTTAGCTTGTTGAAGCAATGTTCGTACAGGACTTCTGAAGCACTCCCGTTATCCACGTACATCCTATGGACTGTGCACCCCTCTACATCTGACTTGATTACCAGCGGTGGTCATCCCAGTCATCCCCGGATATGGGAGGAAACGATATTTCCATGTTCAAGACCGCGTCCGGACCCAGCTTGGGTTTGACCGACCGTTGCCAGGTGTTGACCATGTATATGGCGTGAACTTTGTCCTTGGTCGCGGTATCCTTCTTTCCGCCCTTGGGGCCACCATTCTTTTGCGCCCCATTCTTGATCTCTTTGACCAGATGTGCGAGCTGTCCGGACCTGACTGCCTCCTCTATCTGTTTCTTCAACTGATAGCATTCATCCGTGTTGTGCCCCTTTTCTCTGTGAAAGTCACAGTACTTGTCTTTATTCCTAGACTCGACCGGGCTGGACATTGGCGGGGGAGCTGTGAATTTGACCGTATCCATGGCCAGGATTTCTTTTGGCGTCTTTGTGAGGGGGTGAACCTGTCCCCCCCTCTTCCTCTCCGGCCTTAAGCGGGTCTTGAACTCCCATTTTCTTTCAAAGATCTGGATGCTTTTCTGTCCTCCATCCTGGTTCTTCCACTGGGAGTGCTTCTTCTTTGACTGGTTGGCCGCGGCCACCTCACCTCTGAGGAATGCTTTCACGACCTTCCACATTTCATCCTGCGACTAGGGAATGTTGTCATTGAGCCTCCTGATCAGTTCCGGGTTCGTTATCCTGTGCATAAAGCCAGACACTCTCATGCACTCTGGGGCTCCCTTCACATACATGCTCTCTGTCTTGAAGCGTTCCACGAATGCTTCCGTGGACTCCCCTTCCCGCTGCTTTATGTGGTGTAATTCAACAGGATCTTTCGTATACTTCTTCTGCTGTAGGAAGTATGAGAGAAAACTCGACCTCAACTCCTCAAAGTTGTCAATGCTCTCCGGACGCAGCTCATCAAACCAGCCGCGGGCGTGTCCTACAAGGGTGGAGTTGAACATGTGGCACCATGTGGGCATGGCCCATCTTTCCACTTTGGCCGCGGTCTTGAAGATCTTCAGATGATCCTCCGGATCTCCTGTCTCGTCATACGTTCTAATGTGAGCTGGCATTCTTGTTCTTTCCGGGAACTCAAAATTCCGTATACGACGGGTAAAGGGGTCTGTGTCAGCCACGTCATACGGGGAGTAGAGGTCATCAGATTCCCGTTTCTTGCTTTTCGGGGTTGACTTCCAGTGTCCTCTAATGCTTTCCTCGCTTTCCGGAGGAGACACTTCCCTGGTTCTACTGCGGCACGAGTGATATGTTTCTCCTCTGCCAGACTTCGAGTGGGAAGCCCTGCCGTGGGTAGCACTCCGGCTTTGTTGGTGTCTATCGACCGAATCCTTTTCGGTCATGTCCCGTTTACTTCGCTTCTCTGCTTCTCTTTTGCGTTGCCTACGGGAAGTAACCTTTGACTGGAGTCTGGAGAACACGGTCGATTTTTGGTCACCAAGTCTCGTGGACACGTTCGGACGTTCCTTTTCCAGTCTTGAGAATACATCCGGTCGCGGCCTCTTGGTTTCCAACCGGCTCTTCTCTCTAGAACCCCCATTGATGAGTGTCTAAATACTCATCATTTTTATACTATCTAGACTACAAAAACATCTGAAAACACTCAGAAATGCTTCAAAATGATAAAAATATCACAAACAAGTGTTTTATATGTTTTAAATGCAAAAACATCAAAATCTGGTGAAAAACGTATTAAGTTTGCATAATTGGCAGTTTTGGTCCCCCAAGTTACAAAAGTTGTCAAAACTAGTCCCTGGTAATTCAAAAACTTGTAAAATGTCATTTTAGGTCCATAAGATTCAAAAGTTGTCAAAACAAACCCTTTAAAGTTTAAAAATCACAAAATGACAACTTTGGTCCCTCAACTTTGCAAAAGTGTCAAAAATAGTCCTTAAGGTTTTAAAATTGGAAATTGATCAAAATAAACCTTGTACTATTCATATTTGACAAAAGTGGTCCTTATGATAAACTTTTGGAAAATTACAAGTTTGGTCCCTAGAATTACAAAAATGGCAATATTAGTCCTTGGATATTTTAAAATGAGAAATTATGCAAAATTATCCTTGTACTAATCATTTATGGCAGGTTTAGCCCTTGAAAATAATTTGGAAAGTTGTCAAAGCCAGTCCCTCAATTTACAGAAATTACAAGATTGGTCCTTGTGCTTAGTTACTAATACAAACGGACCCTTTGTATTTAATAAGCCCAAACAAAACAAAACCCACCCTTTTATAAACCCAGCTAATCCCTTGGCCCAATCTACCCAAGCCCAAAACCCGAAATTTAAAAAGAAAAACCGCCCTTCCTGTTTATCCTCTTCACCCCCCTCTGTAACCCAAAACCACCATGGTTTTCTCCTCATTTTCAACCTTCCACCTCATTTTCCCACTTGATTACCTTCCCCCTCCACCTCTACATCAATCCAAAGACCATTAATAAAGAAAACCTGCTTCTTAGACTTTTCCCGCCAAAACTGACACTTGGACGATTTGGATGATTTTTGAAGAATCAAAGGCTCAGATGAAGTGGGAAAGTCTTATATGTCGACAAGGAACAAAATGAAGCTATAAAGAGAGAAAAAGAAGCAGTGTGGAAGGCAAGTAGTGTAGTTTTAGTTTAGAAAATGTCGAACTAGTTAGTTTTTAATTTCTAATGTAATTTAATGCTTTCAAGTACTGTTTTAAGTAATATCAGTGTATTTTAAATCTTTCTCAGTAAGCAATTTCAGTTTTAATGCAAGTTTACAGTTTATGTAAATTTCAATTTCATAAGAATCTCAAATTCTCCAACTGTTGTTATTAGTGTTTGCCAAATACTGTAAAAGCTCATGTAAGCTCTTATAAAGCTTTTATAAGCTTTTTGAATCCAAAGAAGTCAGTTTCTAGTTAAAATTCCAAAATTACCAAAAATTCACTTAAAATTAGTTAAAAATAAAAAAGCAAGAAAAATAAAGATCAAGAATGGAGCAGAGCTAATTTTGGATGGATTAATGGTTTAGAGCTTATTGGTAAGCTATAGGAGTGTTTCTCAGTCTTTGGTTCCCTGTCTTGAGCTTGGATCCATTTGTAAGCCTTTTTAAGCTAATATCTCATTTCACTGTGCAAGTGAGTCATAAGCTCTAATACTTGTTTTTCAATGTTTATTAGCTATAGTTAAGTTTATTTAAACATTAAAACCAGTAGCTTGTTCTTTTAAATTGGTAATTACTATAAATCTTATTTTCACAGTCAATTTAGCTTATTTGGTAATTCCTAGTTTAATGTTGTTATGGCTAGTGTTTTATGTTTCATTAGTCTTATAAATTGATTATATAAGTTCTGTAATCAATTTCTTGGTCTTGATCTGTTTCAGTCATTGAAAATCTTCAAAACAGTCATTTTAAAGGGTGTTTGGTTTTGCTCAGTTAACTGTGCTACAGGCCAGTTGTGTTGTAGTTTGTTGTTGTTCCATGTCACTCTTGATCTAAAGAACTCAGTTCAAGCAATAAAATCCAGTCCTCTTAGGTGTAAAAGTCAAAATGATCTTAAATCTTTATTAAGTTCATAACTGTTAAGCTTGTAGAATGCAAAACTCATCACATTAGCTTATTATTTGATATTTTAGCTTAAAAATATCTTAGTATAGCTTAATATAACATAGTCAATCAGTAAAATCAATCCTAAGTTCAATTAAGTCAAACTGTTTTGTAACTTAAAAAGTCAACATGGTCCCCTGTGCACAGTTTTACCATCACTTTCACAAGCTTGTCAAAAGCTCTTTATTGAGTCTCAGCTTGTGATTTTTAGCTTTTTATGAAGTTGACCTACCCATCTTGAAGATACAAGCTTAATATTTCACTTTGTAGTTCATTTGATAGGGCTGCATTAAGTTTTTAAGTTGTCCCATTTTGTGTGAACACTGATCACTCAGTGGGTTACCAGCTTTTTCACAAGCTCTTCAAAAGCTTTCTAGTGGACACCACAGTGAGTACTTTAGTTTTTTGGATAGCTTAATTGGTTAGCTTGATAATTCCAGTGTTCTTTTCCAATTCTTAGCTTGTTTAAAGTGCTTAATCATTAGCTTAAAAGTGCCTAGTAAACTGAAAAGTTCACTGTAACCAGTCATGCTTGTGTTAATTTAGTGCTAATTTAGTGCTTATTTCTTAGTAATCTTGCTTATTCAGTAATTATAGTAGCTTATTAACATTTTCTTAGCTTATTTACAGTTTATTTTAGCTTATTCATTAGCTTATTAGCATTTTACTCAAACTTGTGCTTATTTTTCTTTCTTTCATAACTGTTAATAGAAATAAGCTAAAACAGTGCTTATTAGTAGCTTTTGTAAAAACTTGTAGTTATAAAAAGTGCTTAATTTCTTGTGTTTAATAAGTTTGCAAAATAAAAATTAAAAATAAAAATGTTAGCAAAAAGGGGGTAGGCAGGCTCGAACCTGAGACCTCCCCCTTTACAAGAGTGTTAGAGTGTGTACCTGGAACCATAAGCGCCCTTGGGTCTTTCTTGTCATAGCTTGCATAATCAAATATATAAGGGCGTTTGGCAGTTATGGTTATAAGCTCTTTTGAGCTTATTTCCAGCTTATTTTCCACAGTAACCCACAGCTTTCTTATTTTTCTTAGATTAAGAATAGATTATAGTATTTTCTGTAAAAAGTTGAGATTTTTCCAATAAGTTTTAGTATTTTTAAACATTTAATTAGTGTTTTATAGTAATTACTTCATAATAAAAAATATAAAAGTCTAAAAAATATAAATCTTTTTTCTAAAATTTTCTTTTATCATATAGTACGTAAGAAAATTAGTTTTACACTCGTAGGCCTTTTATTTCAATAATTTTACGTTTTATCTTGCGCTCCAGCGCCATTTTCGTAAATAACGCTCGTTTCCGTTTTAAATAACGTTTTTAAGTAATTTGAGTTTACGTTTTAAATAAAATAGTTTATTTAAGTTATTTTGTTTTATAAAATAAACGTTCATCGATCTGTAAAAATAGTGATAGCGTTTATTTAATAGATTTTAACTTTTTAATCTTTTTAATTTGCATTTAAGTCGCTGTTATTTGTAAATCTTTTCTTTAGGTAATTATCCATCAAAACCCTTACTGATCACTATCCTTAGTGATCATTCTATCATCTGGTGAAGTTGTTTAACACCAATTCATCCTCCGTGGGACTTAACGACCCAGGAATTCCCTATATTCCTCTGATCTAAATTGCATTTGGTGTGTGAACTGTTTTGAGTTTCTTACGGTTGGTCATTCACAAGTGGCTAGCTTGCGTGAGATAACTTGACGGTTTTGCACCGATCAAATTTTGGCGCCGCTGCCGGGGAGGCTGTAAGCGTGTTTAAAGCATTTCCAGATCCATACTTGCACATATACCACAGTTTGTAAACAGTTTTTGTAAAGTTATCAAAATCAAAAAGTTCATTAACACTTTTTTCTAAAGTGTTAACAACACCAAAAATATTTTCATTCTTTGTTTTTATGGCATGTTTTTCAAAAATCCAAAAATATTCATCTTTAACCTCTTACCCTTTTTGATTCTTTATTCCTTTACCCTCTATCCATTTGATTCTAAACTTCTTCTATTCTCATGGAATCTCTCAACTACGACGAAATCTGGAACGAAGTTGAAAAACTTCCTATTTTATCACAAATGTCAAGAATTCGTGTTGTTCGTGATGATCCATTGATTCTGCGTAGGGAAATAGAACGAGAAACCGGGGTGACAAAGGACCAGGTACTTCCTTTTGATAATGAAGGTGCTAAATACGTCCAACCTACGGTTATCCAAAGATCTAAACCCTCAATTGCTCATAAGCCGTCTAAAATTGATCCTACACTTTCACGATTTACGGTTAAAAGCAAACATGCAGAATTCAGTCCGGTGACTAGCAAGAATGACTTGCCTAAACTTCACGTTTCTCAAGAACCAGAACCAGAGACCATAACGGAAGTGGTGGAAATTGCTAGCTCTGAGAGCACACCACTTGTCCCACCTCCGGATTTTTCAAAATGTTCTTTGAGTCTTATTAGTCATTCAGATCACCATGTTGATTTTGTTGATTCTTTGAATGAACTGATTCCTTCTCATAATTCTCAAATAGAATCGTTTATTCCTTGTGTCGGATGTGGTGAGCCTCTTTATGGTTCACCATGTCGCTGGTGTACGTGTGTACAGTGTGGTAATGATATTCAGAATGGGAGTTGTTTGTTTTGTGGTTCGAGGAATTCATTTGATTATGATCCTAATCCGAACTCATTTAACGACCCCTCAAATTTTTCCAACTACCCACCACAGCCCGACATATCTTCATACAATCAACAATACTGCTGTGAATTTTGTGGAGGTCCTCACCAAGGATTTGAGTGTCAATCTGGAAATACGGTTATCTATGAACAGTTTTCCGGTGATGCTCAGAACTTTGGTTATGACCAATATCCATATGATTCACCAATCCAGGCTCAACAGTTTTACTGTTGTGAGAACTATGGAGGTCCCCATTTCAGCTCTGATTGTCAAACAGGGAATCCATTTCCTTGTAACAATTATGACTATTCAGATCACATCCAACCTCCACAGTGCCAAATAACTCAAACTCCTCAGCAAACCCAACAAGACACTTATCTAGAGCTTCTGGAGTCAGTGAAAAGAACCGAGGAGTTGAGTAAGACGGCATTTCATAATGTTCCCAGTTTTTCTTGTGTATATTGTGGGGGTCCTCATGATGATTATCAATGTCAACCTTCCGGTTTTGACAAATCTCCACTCCCACAATGTCCCGTCATTCAAAATTCACATGAGAAATCCATGGAAGAATTGCTAGCTGAAGAACAGGCTGCTAAAATAAATTCCCAAATTGCTTTTGAAAAGTCTATTAGGGAATTAATTGCAAAAGAAAAAGCAGCCAGATCTAGCTCTCAATTTCGTTTTATTCCTGATGACAGTGATGATGAAGATACATTTGAAGATTCATCAAGTTCATCAGTGGATATTCCAGCAGTTGAGATTCATTCTCAAGCAACTGCCATCACACCCGAAGCTCCCACTCACTCTCTGAACATGGGGGACGAGCATCTTGACACTGTTCCTGAAAAGGAATCGGACGAATTCATAAAGTCTAGTGTTGAGGACCTTGTCCCAATCCCAAGAGAGTCACAGGGAATTCTTGATCATGTGTGTGATATCCCTCCTCCTCTTGTCTTCCAAAATGATCATATTGAGATGTTCTCTGATTCTGATGAGGACTATTCTTTATCTTGTGGAGACATAAGTTATGTAGGGGAATTACCTTCTGAGCCTGTCAGCTTAGGAGAAGAGAATGATGAAGAAATAATCCAAGACGAAGCTCTTCGTCTTACATTATTGAATGTTAATCTTCTCATTTCTAGAATCGAGGCTTTTGATGAAAAGCCTACTTCATATCCTATCCCCTTTGAGGATAGTGAACTTTTGTTCAATGATTCTATTTCCGAATTGCAAACGTTCCATTTTGATCATATGGGAGAGAAGATTAGTGGTATTACCACTTCTCATTCTCATAATTCTCTCCCCGATTATGAATCATTCACTTTTGATGAGTTCCCTAGTGAACTCAGTCAAATCAATCCTGAATATGAATCATTCGCTTTTGAGGAGTTCTCCTGTGAACTCACTCATATCATATCTCTACCAGAGTATGATAACTTCTACTTTGATCTAGACACACCTGGGATATGTCTAGACCAATTGAGCTTAACTGATAAGATTCATGAAACTATGAATTCTTCTGATGATGATGAGTTAGTCAAGATTATTATCATGACTTTCTTTCTCTTTTTCACCTATCCCGTAGCTTCTCCTGTTCTTCACTCCTTCGGGAATGAAGACATTATCTTTGATCCCGGCATTTTCATGTACCATTATCTTAAGCCGGTTCTATGTATATCTCATCGGTGTGGAACTTTCACGTACTTCAATGTTTATATAAACATCTTGAATGAAAGTCCGATGGAGATTGTCTCTTCCACTTTACTTCCCCATGAACAAATTAATTCGGGGTCGAGTCAAGCTAGCGACTCGGTAATCAAAAACAGTAGTTAAACATGGGTTTTCACCCGTGTGTACCACCTTAGTGTGGGGGAGATACCCCACATGTTGTATATAGACCTTAAAAAAATAAAAATGAATGAAAATTGTAAATATTAAAAAAGAGAATAAATGTTGTGTTTCTACACTTAGCTAGTAATGTTATCTTTTTAAACGTTCTAAGTTTCGGCATAACAGCCGGTACTTTGAATATTGAGGACAATATTCATTTCTAAGTGTGGGGGGGGGGAATTCTGGCGAATTTGATCATAAATGTACCCTTTTAGTCCCTTTTTCCCCCAAAATGGCCAAATTTTAAAATTTTTTATTTAGTGGAAGTACTATGTACTAAACACAACAAATGGTAATCAGTCCACCATGTCTAACCCACATAAGGATTGGCTAATCCAGGAGCAAACGGCTCTTGGTAAAGATATCTCAAATCCGTTTATGGCTTGCAATTTGCCCAAAATTGTATGGTGTTCAGCTCACCATATCTTTAACTAGTGAAGAGTTGGCTAGCCCGCAAGGTTATGGCTTGTGGTAAAGGCAGTGGAAAATCCATAATTGGTAATCAGCTCACCAAAGATAATTCTGATAAATTATCTAAGAGTTGGCTAGTCCAGAAGGGTACGGCTTCTGGTAAAGACAAACCAAATCCGTTGAAAGCTGGTGATTTGCTCAAAATCACATGGTTATCGGTGTACCATGGTTCTTACTTGAACTGAAACATTTGGCTACTCCAGAAGTAATGGCTTTTGGTAAAGAGATAAAATCCATTAAATTTTCTCAAATCATTGCTAGGGACTAGCAATATCTTAGTGTGGGGGATTGATGAGTGTCTAAATACTCATCATTTTTATACTATCTAGACTGCAAAAACATCTGAAAACACTCAGAAATGCTTCAAAATGATAAAAATATCACAAACAAGTGTTTTATATGTTTTAAAGGCAAAAACATCAAAATCTGGTGAAAAACGTATTAAGTTTGCATAATTGGCAGTTTTGGTCCCCCAAGTTACAAAAGTTGTCAAAACTAGTCCCTGGTAATTCAAAAACTTGTAAAATGTCATTTTAGGTCCATAAGATTCAAAAGTTGTCAAAACAAACCCTTTAAAGTTTAAAAATCACAAAATGACAACTTTGGTCCCTCAACTTTGCAAAAGTGTCAAAAATAGTCCTTAAGGTTTTAAAATTGGAAATTGATCAAAATAAACCTTGTACTATTCATATTTGACAAAAGTGGTCCTTATGATAAACTTTTGGAAAATTACAAGTTTGGTCCCTAGAATTACAAAAATGGCAATATTAGTCCTTGGATATTTTAAAATGAGAAATTATGCAAAATTATCCTTGTACTAATCATTTATGGCAGGTTTAGCCCTTGAAAATAATTTGGAAAGTTGTCAAAGCCAGTCCCTCAATTTACAGAAATTACAAGATTGGTCCTTGTGCTTAGTTACTAATACAAACGGACCCTTTGTATTTAATAAGCCCAAACAAAACAAAACCCACCCTTTTATAAACCCAGCTAATCCCTTGGCCCAATCTACCCAAGCCCAAAACCCGAAATTTAAAAAGAAAAACCGCCCTTCCTGTTTATCCTCTTCACCCCCCTCTGTAACCCAAAACCACCATGGTTTTCTCCTCATTTTCAACCTTCCACCTCATTTTCCCACTTGATTACCTTCCCCCTCCACCTCTACATCAATCCAAAGACCATTAATAAAGAAAACCTGCTTCTTAGACTTTTCCCGCCAAAACTGACACTTGGACGATTTGGATGATTTTTGAAGAATCAAAGGCTCAGATGAAGTGGGAAAGTCTTATATGTCGACAAGGAACAAAATGAAGCTATAAAGAGAGAAAAAGAAGCAGTGTGGAAGGCAAGTAGTGTAGTTTTAGTTTAGAAAATGTCGAACTAGTTAGTTTTTAATTTCTAATGTAATTTAATGCTTTCAAGTACTGTTTTAAGTAATATCAGTGTATTTTAAATCTTTCTCAGTAAGCAATTTCAGTTTTAATGCAAGTTTACAGTTTATGTAAATTTCAATTTCATAAGAATCTCAAATTCTCCAACTGTTGTTATTAGTGTTTGCCAAATACTGTAAAAGCTCATGTAAGCTCTTATAAAGCTTTTATAAGCTTTTTGAATCCAAAGAAGTCAGTTTCTAGTTAAAATTCCAAAATTACCAAAAATTCACTTAAAATTAGTTAAAAATAAAAAAGCAAGAAAAATAAAGATCAAGAATGGAGCAGAGCTAATTTTGGATGGATTAATGGTTTAGAGCTTATTGGTAAGCTATAGGAGTGTTTCTCAGTCTTTGGTTCCCTGTCTTGAGCTTGGATCCATTTGTAAGCCTTTTTAAGCTAATATCTCATTTCACTGTGCAAGTGAGTCATAAGCTCTAATACTTGTTTTTCAATGTTTATTAGCTATAGTTAAGTTTATTTAAACATTAAAACCAGTAGCTTGTTCTTTTAAATTGGTAATTACTATAAATCTTATTTTCACAGTCAATTTAGCTTATTTGGTAATTCCTAGTTTAATGTTGTTATGGCTAGTGTTTTATGTTTCATTAGTCTTATAAATTGATTATATAAGTTCTGTAATCAATTTCTTAGTCTTGATCTGTTTCAGTCATTGAAAATCTTCAAAACAGTCATTTTAAAGGGTGTTTGGTTTTGCTCAGTTAACTGTGCTACAGGCCAGTTGTGTTGTAGTTTGTTGTTGTTCCATGTCACTCTTGATCTAAAGAACTCAGTTCAAGCAATAAAATCCAGTCCTCTTAGGTGTAAAAGTCAAAATGATCTTAAATCTTTATTAAGTTCATAACTGTTAAGCTTGTAGAATGCAAAACTCATCACATTAGCTTATTATTTGATATTTTAGCTTAAAAATATCTTAGTATAGCTTAATATAACATAGTCAATCAGTAAAATCAATCCTAAGTTCAATTAAGTCAAACTGTTTTGTAACTTAAAAAGTCAACATGGTCCCCTGTGCACAGTTTTACCATCACTTTCACAAGCTTGTCAAAAGCTCTTTATTGAGTCTCAGCTTGTGATTTTTAGCTTTTTATGAAGTTGACCTACCCATCTTGAAGATACAAGCTTAATATTTCACTTTGTAGTTCATTTGATAGGGCTGCATTAAGTTTTTAAGTTGTCCCATTTTGTGTGAACACTGATCACTCAGTGGGTTACCAGCTTTTTCACAAGCTCTTCAAAAGCTTTCTAGTGGACACCACAGTGAGTACTTTAGTTTTTTGGATAGCTTAATTGGTTAGCTTGATAATTCTAGTGTTCTTTTCCAATTCTTAGCTTGTTTAAAGTGCTTAATCATTAGCTTAAAAGTGCCTAGTAAAGTGAAAAGTTCACTGTAACCAGTCATGCTTGTGTTAATTTAGTGCTAATTTAGTGCTTATTTCTTAGTAATCTTGCTTATTCAGTAATTATAGTAGCTTATTAACATTTTCTTAGCTTATTTACAGTTTATTTTAGCTTATTCATTAGCTTATTAGCATTTTACTCAAACTTGTGCTTATTTTTCTTTCTTTCATAACTGTTAATAGAAATAAGCTAAAACAGTGCTTATTAGTAGCTTTTGTAAAAACTTGTAGTTATAAAAAGTGCTTAATTTCTTGTGTTTAATAAGTTTGCAAAATAAAAATTGAAAATAAAAATGTTAGCAAAAAGGGGGTAGGCAGGCTCGAACCTGAGACCTCCCCCTTTACAAGAGTGTTAGAGTGTGTACCTGGAACCATAAGCGCCCTTGGGTCTTTCTTGTCATAGCTTGCATAATCAAATATATAAGGGCGTTTGGCAGTTATGGTTATAAGCTCTTTTGAGCTTATTTCCAGCTTATTTTCCACAGTAACCCACAACTTTCTTATTTTTCTTAGATTAAGAATAGATTATAGTATTTTCTGTAAAAAGTTGAGATTTTTCCAATAAGTTTTAGTATTTTTAAACATTTAATTAGTGTTTTATAGTAATTAATTCATAATAAAAAATATAAAAGTCTAAAAAATATAAATCTTTTTTCTAAAATTTTCTTTTATCATATAGTACGTAAGAAAATTAGTTTTACACTCGTAGGCCTTTTATTTCAATAATTTTACGTTTTATC
The DNA here is from genome assembly GCA_019973895.1 of Chrysanthemum seticuspe. Lineage (NCBI taxonomy): Eukaryota > Viridiplantae > Streptophyta > Magnoliopsida > Asterales > Asteraceae > Chrysanthemum > Chrysanthemum seticuspe. The sequence goes on from BPTQ01000003.1 coordinate 120,355,319, forward strand.
TTGCGCTCCAGCGCCATTTTCGTAAATAACGCTCGTTTCCGTTTTAAATAACGTTTTTAAGTAATTTGAGTTTACGTTTTAAATAAAATAGTTTATTTAAGTTATTTTGTTTTATAAAATAAACGTTCATCGATCTGTAAAAATAGTGATAGCGTTTATTTAATAGATTTTAACTTTTTAATCTTTTTAATTTGCATTTAAGTCGCTGTTATTTGTAAATCTTTTCTTTAGGTAATTATCCATCAAAACCCTTACTGATCACTATCCTTAGTGATCATTCTATCATCTGGTGAAGTTGTTTAACACCAATTCATCCTCCGTGGGACTTAACGACCCATGAATTCCCTATATTCCTCTGATCTAAATTGCATTTGGTGTGTGAACTGTTTTGAGTTTCTTACGGTTGGTCATTCACAAGTGGCTAGCTTGCGTGAGATAACTTGACGGTTTTGCACCGATCACCCATCGTCTCGACTGCTGAGTCTCGAGAAGACACTTCGCGACTTGGAATACTCCGACGGGTCTGACCTGGCACTAGGATTGGCTTCGCGCCTCCTTTTGGGTGCCTCTTTTCTTTCAGATGTTGGACGAGTATTCCGGGCGTGTTCTCTAGATCTCTCATTTCTAGCCTCATCGTCGAAATCCAGCCGGGTTTTGACCCGGTCCAGTTTTTCCTGATGGACCTTTTCTGCCATGAAGGGCAAGATCTGATGGTAGTGCCTTTCGCAGAACTCCCTTATTGACGCGTTTATTTAATTGATTCATCACTTAGAAATGCATCGACTTCATTCCAAAAGTTGTCCTCTTCCTCATCAGGGGTGAGAGAAGGGGTGGAAGAGTCGGGAATAAGACTAGAGGATGATGGATCATTTTTGAGCAATTCATCAATGGGAAGAATGTTTCCCATTGGATCACAAACATCATCATCCAACTGAGATGAAACAGAAGAGATTTTGGTTTCATCCACAGACTTAACAATCTCGATGCGACAAACTGATGCCGGAGGTGGGACAAGTGGTGTGCTCTTAGAGCTAGCAGTTTCCACCACTTCCGATGAAGTCTCCGATTCTAGATCATCATCATCATCATCAAGAACACTCTTGACTTCCCTGGTACAGCTTTCAAACCATTTGTTTGAACCAGGGGTAATTTTCAAAGCTTTGAGCTCAGCACGTTTTTGGTGAACACTCTTAACTGTGAAATTTGAGAGTGTTGCATTGATTCTTTCAAATTTTTGATCAATTGTGGCAACACTCTTTTTGTATAGAGGTTTGGAGTTCTGGTTAATATTTAACGTGAGCTCTTCGTTGTCAACCCGTATGGTCAACTCTTCCGCAAACACATCGATCAGAGCACGGCTCGTTCTTAAGAAAGCTCTCCCTAAGATGAGGGGAACTCTAGGATCTGCATCGAAGTCTACTACAACAAAGTCAGCATGAAAGTGAAACTTTCCCACTTTCATCACGACATCCTCGGCTATCCCAAGTGGACGCGTTACGGTACGGTCCGCTAGCTCGAGTGTCATACGAGTGGATGAAAGTTCAGGAAGAGACAGTTTCTTCCATACTGAGAGTGGCATGAGGTTAATGCTAGCGCCAAGATCGGCTAAGGCGGAGCATTGAAACATCCCCAAGAAATCACACGGGATTAAGAACCGGCCAGGGTCTTCAAGCTTTTCGGGAAGCTTGTTAAGAATGGCTGCTGAGCATTGCTCATTGAGAGGAGTTTTCGCCATCTCTGATAGCTTGTCTTTGTTGGTGAGTAAGCCTTTAAGCGTGGATGCAAATTTAGGCATTAGAACGAGAGCATCAACGAAGCTTATATCAAAGTGAAGCTCATTGAAGATTTGGAAAAATTTTTCCATTTGCTCTTTGTTTTTGTCTTTGAGCTTCTCATCATTCATTCTTGATGGGTATGGAAGCTGACTAGACTTTTGAGCTGGGATGGAAGTGTTTTCTGGCTCAGGATTTTTCCTCGGAACATCGGGTTCCGGACTTAAAGCTTGGACTACCGAAGGTGGGACGTGTGCGGTACTTCGTGGGCTTGAATAATGCACCTTGTCCGTTGTCTCCTTGGTAACTTGACTAAATGCCACAGGAGGAGGGGGCATTGGCGTCGTAGGTCCATTGTGCGTCTTACCACTACGAGTGGTGACGGCTTTCAACTCGGCATTTGGATTGGTAACTGTATTGCTTGGGAGTCCTCCAGAAGATGGCGAAGCTTTGTTCATATTCATGTTCATGAAACTGCTCATCATATTCTTTAACTCATTTGTCTGCCGAGACAATGTGGTATCAATTTCCCTTTTTAGCTCACCTCTCATGTTATTGATCTGAGTTTGCATTGATCGCATGTTTGCCTCAGTCATTTTCATGAAGTCATTTGGCATGGGAGCTTGAGGAGGTGGTTGATAACTTTGATGGTTAGGAGCTTGATATGGTTGAGGTTGGTTGAAATTGTTCCGGTTTTGATTGAAATTTGGAGGATTATTGAAATTTTGCCCTTGATTCGGAACAAAGCGATTCTGATTGCTATGGTTTTGCACGGGAGGAAAACCAGGTGGTGTCATACCGCTAGGTGCACGGTAGTGAGGATCAGCCTGTGGTCGGTATTGATTGTGGTTTACCGAAGCTACGGGAGCTTGGTAAAAGGAAGCATCGGTTGCTTGACAATCATAATACGCGTGTGGACCACTACAAGTTTCACACACCTTGTTTACGGCTTTGATTGGTTCCGGCTTATGAATTTCGCTTTTGATTTCCTTTACCTCTTTTATCATACAATGGATGATGTCCGTTAGAGCAGCTATCGGAGCTGCTAACTCAGAAGAGTTACCGGATGAAGAAGAGGCAGGAGTGTTCGGAACATTGGCTTTGTTGCGAGAAAAAGGAACTTTTGATTTACTCTCGCAAATTTCAAGCACATCTTTAGGTTTACGATTCAAGATATTTCCACCTGCGGATGCATTCAAGGAATCTTGATCATTACCGTTCAACCCATTGTAAAAGATATTAACTTGTTGAAGCTCCGTGAATTCATGATGGGGGCATTTCCTGAGGAGATCTTTGAATCTCTCCCATGCCTCTCCAAAGTTTTCATCGAAATTTTGACGAAATCCAGAAATTTCATTTTTAAGATTAGTCGTCTTTGATGGAGGGAAGAAATAATTGACAAACTTTTGGACAAGATCCTCCCAAGTTTCGATGGATCGAGGGGGTTCTTTTTCCAGCCAAATCCTGGCTGCCCCCGCAAGTGAGAACGGAAATAGCATCAATTTGATCACCTGTTGTGGCACATCTTTGTAATTGAGAGTTGATGTCAAATGGTTGAACCAACGGATGTGTGCATACGGGTCTTCTCGATCAGACCCGCGAAATTGATTCGTAGACACAAGTTGGATTAAATGTGTCTTCAATTCGAAGTGATCAGAATTGATTACCGGTAAGACGATGGCATCTCCATAACCCTCGGTGGGTGCCTGGAGCATTTCCGCCATGGTACGTTCGTCTGCCATGGTGTTGTTAGAAATAGTACGAATCTCGGGTTCGACTATTTGGGCAGTACGCCTACGAGAACGTCTTCTTGGAATTTCTGCTAGATCACGCAAAGGACTCAATGATCTAGAAGAACGAGTGCGCATGCACTAGAGATAACTCTAAGGGCTCTCAGAGTTAAGAAGAGAAATGGGAATTATGAAAATCTTTCAGATGAGAATGAGAATTATGAAGACGTTTTGTAAAAATGGGGTGAGGAGAATCTTTTGGGTTTTCTGGTTCTGAAACGTCGATATCACAACAAAATCAATTAACACAAAATCGAGGCAAAACAACAGTGAACTTAACCAATAATCCAAGATGAATGGCTTCTTTGAAAAAGGTACACCAATCACAATGGACACAAAGGCAAGTTTTATATCTTTAGTTCGGGAACTTATTATGGTCGCACCCCCAGTTAGGTAGTGCACTGCCTTGGTTTGCGGTGGTAATATTTTAAGTTGTTTTTATTAAAGAAAACGACGATTCTTCTTGTATTTTTATTATTTGATACATATATAGAAACAAAAGAGAAAATATTTTTGTGTTTTATACGTTTTTGCTTGTTTTTGGGTTTTTTGGATTTTTTAGAAGAAAATATGGATATATATATACAAAGATGGATGATATGATATAAAAAAATGAGTGAGTATTCAAACAACTAATCTTCTAGACGTAAGACAATAGCACAGCTCCCCGGCAGCGGCGCCAGAAATTTGATGCGCGCAAAACCGTCAAGTTCTCTCACGCAAGCGTAAGAAAACCTAAAACAGCTTAAGCACGAAATCAATGAGGATCAGAGGAGTATAGAGTCTCCCCGGGTCGTTATGTCCCAGCGAGCTATGCGATGATTTATCAAACGTTTAGTGATCGAGGAGTTTGAACGGAAAAAGGATCAGATTATGATTATAACTACGGAATAAGCCAACAAATAACAACGGCTTAAATGCAAATTAAATAAAGTTAAAAAGATAAAATCTATTAAATAAACGCTATCACTGAAATTAAAATGATGTTTTTGTTTTTATATTTTTATAAAACTGGAATTAAAATCTACGCGACGTACAAAATAAAAAGTGAAACTAAATCAATATTAACCCTAAAAATATGAAAATTATATTTTTACAACCCTAATGATAAAAGAAACTTTTTAGAAAAAGAAAACTATTTTTAACACTAATTATCTAATTATTATTAATTAAAAACTATTTTTAACTATTTAATATTTACCTAAATTACAAGAAATTAGGAAATAAAGCTAGAAAAATAAAATTATGAAATGGAAAAGTCTAAAATAACACACTAGAATTTTAAAAACTATTTTTATATTTTTCAGATTAATTTTCTATTTTTTTATGAATTTTAAACTATTAAAAACTATTTAAATTACTAAAAATTACCAAATAAACTAAGAAAAATCTAGAAAATTACTTTTTTCACTTTTTATATTTATCTAAACTTAATAAAATTGAAAAACTATTTTTTGGAACTTTTTCTCAATTATTTTCAATTAAAGCTATTTAAAAATGATTAAAAACTATTTTTAAATAAGAAAAATACCAAACACTGTCTAAAAATTATGAAAATTTCAGGGAAATACTAAAATATTATTCTAAAGCTATTAAAATTATAAAAACTATGTCTTAAGTGGGAGAATCTGAAGCTGTAGTGTAAATGACAATGAAATAAGCACTTTTGATTAAGCAAATAAGCTCAACAGTTAACCAACTAATAACAGAAGCTAGGGGATGCTAAAATTACTCTAAAGGAACTTAAAGAACCTACTCCTAACAGCTAAATAAGCATCTAACCAAGTTATGAGCTAACTGATAAAACAAGCAAAACAGAAATCAGGCCCCTACTTTGGGCTAATCTAACTGCTTATCCAATAAGCCAGTGAGAAAACTAAAAGCTTGGTTCTAAAGGTAACCTAGCAGAGATCATATATCCAAATTTTAAGCTAATAAGGACTAGTAATGAGCAAGTTATACATCAAACAAAAAGGTGCAAAATGGACAGGGCTGCTGCAGAAGCAGTAACAGTGGGACAGGTGCAGAGTTTAGAGCTTATTATGAGCTTAACAGAAAAGCTTTAAGGCAAAACAGCTAAAGGGTCTTGAAGAGTACCTAGAGGACTACAAATGGACAAAAATTCAGACCTTGACTATGTGAAATGAACCTAGTGCAGTGACTGCAAGTTCTGCCAAAAACTAACTCAGACCTTCATTTGACTTTTAAGAACAGACTAAAATTTGACCAAACTGAGATTCAAATGCAAATGAGGGACAGATTTGAATGTAAATTGATCAAATAAGACTTAAGCAAGCTAGTTTGTTAACTCCTAAAACCTATATGACAGATCCTAATAACTGATTCCAACAGGAGAGATGACAGGAGCAGTTACAAGTATATTTTGACTTTGAGCATAGATTTCATCAAACCAGAGACAGATATGACATTAATAACAGATAACATGCTTGAACAAACTGATATAACCCATATTAATAACCTGTAAAACAGTCTAAATAAGTAATCCAAACACCCCTTTAATACATTGATTAACAAAGGAAAACTGATCTAATCACTAGACAAACACAATTTATGATCAAACTAAGTTATATTAACCTAAATATTACTATTTGACCAGGTTCTAACAGATTTATACTACAAATACATATTATGCATGAAACCTTAAATAACACTTACAACATGTCCAAGCCACTATGGCTAGCCAAATGTGAAACAAGAACCTCTAACCTAATACAAACCAACCTTAGCTTCCATTTCAACCCACATTCATGCCTGAATCAACCCATCCTGTTCTGCATCATTTTTTCTTACCCATATTGACTTTTGTTGACCAATATCAAATATTGCTTGAAATTTGATATCAAGCTTACAGAAAGCTATTGCAAGCTTTTATAAGCTTGTTTGAGATTGAGATTGAGCTTCTTAAAGCTTTAACAATGGAGTTTGAAACTTAAAGTTTTATCAGTGGACATAAATGATGGAAATGGAACATTAACTGAAATTATCACTCAAATAGATTTGCAAAGTACTTAAACACTTTTGTTTGATACAAATGAGATGGAAATAACAACTACAAATTATTTAATACATGCTAATAATAAAAACGACATACATTTTATGAAAACTAAAAACTAACTATCCTCTCATTGCTTCTCTTGGCCTTTTATACACCCCATTCTGTCTCTCTCCTCCCTCTGAATAAATCCCAGCATAGAAAGTGACCCTTGGATGACTGCAATTGATCATAGCCGTTTAAAATATTTTGGCGCCAAATCCGGTTTAATAGCTGTAGCTTGAGCAGGGTAGGTATGGGGAGCATTAAATGCTTCTCTTGGCTCTATCTGCTTGGAGGGGAGGTGTAGTGATGATGGTGGAGTGTAGCAGAAGTGTTTACAGGTTGGTGATGATGGAAATGGGTGTAACCCGTGAAGGAGAGGGAAAGGGTAGTCAAATGGGTTTGACTGCTATTTTAATAAAAAGGGGGGTCCAATGGCAGGGGTTCAAAAATCAGTGGCAGGGTCAAAAATAGATATGACAAGTTCAAGTGGTGTGAAAGGGTTTAATACTCAAGGGTTTATCTTGCCAATTCTGAAAGTGGAAGGACTTGTTCTGCCAATCTCCTAAAGTTGCTCCAAGGACTGAATTTGACAAGTGGTGATATTACAAGGACCAAAGTTGCCTTTTTCAATTTTTCCAGGGGCCATTTCTGCCAATTTGCAAACTTGAAGGACCATTTTTGTAAATTTCTCAAACTTTTCACATTTTTCACCAAAGGACTAAATTTGACAACTTTTGATTTTACAAGGACCTTTGGTGACTTTACTTTTGAATTTATGTGCTCAGGGACTGTTTTTGACAACTTTTGAAACTTGGGGGACTAAAACTGCAATTTTTGCAAATTTGATATGTTTTTCATCTGATTTTGATATTTTTGTATTTAAAACACATAAAACACTGATTTGTGATATTTTGATCATTTTGATGTGTTTCTGAGTGTTTTCAGATGATTTTGCAGTTTATTTTGTACAAAAATGATGAGTATTTACACACTCATCAATCCCCCACACTGAGATATTGCTAGTCCCTAGCAATGATTTGAGAAAACATAATGGATTTTAAACTCTTTACCAAAAGCCATTACTTCTGGAGTAGCCAAATGTTTCAGTTCAAGTAAGAACCATGGTACACCGATAACCATGTGATTTTGAGCAAACCACCAGCTTCCAACGGATTTGATTTGTCTTTACCAGAAGCCGTACCCTTCTGGACTAGCCAACTCTTAGATAAATTATCAATATTATCTTTGGTGAGCTGATTACCAATTATGGTTTTTCCACTGCCTTTACCACAAGCCATAATCTTGCGGGCTAGCCAACTCTTCACTTTTTAGGATATGGTGAGTTGAGAACCATACAATTTTGGGCAAATTGCAAGCCATATAAACGGATTTGAGAAATCTTTACCAAGAGCCGTTTGCTCCTGGATTAGCCAATCCTTTTGTCTTACAGACATGGCGGACTGATAACCAAATGAGAAAGTGTAGAACACTTACTCCAAAAAAAAAAAAATTTTTTGGCCAAAAACGGGGGGATTAGGCGGTATATTTTCATGATAAAATTCGTGAGAATCCCCCCCACACTAGAGATGAATATTGCCCTCAATATTCAAAGTACCGGCGGTTATGCCGAAACAAAGAACGTAAAAGGGAAATACTAAGGCCATTATTTAGAAAGAAGATTTTTTTTTTTTTTTTTTTTTTTTTTTTTTTTTACTACATGTGGGCAACCCCCCCACACTAGGGTGGTAGAAAGAGGTGAGAAGACAGAAATATGGGTGAAAACCCATATGGCATGCTACTGTTTTTGATTTCCGAGTCGCTAGCTTGACTCGACCCCGTATTCATTTGTTCATGGGGAAAGTAACGTGGAAAACCAATCTCGATCGGACTTTCGTTCACAATGTTAATGAACATATGAACATCAGAAAGTTCCACACCGACGAGATATAACCGCGGTATCTGTTAATGGTAGAAACTAGAAGGGATGATACCGGGGTCAAAAATGGTGTCCTCATTCCCGAAAGAGAAAAGGGAAAGAGCAACCACACCATCTGTGAAGAATGGAATAAAGACGTATATGAGAATGCATGTCCATTCCTCACCAGAGAGAAGCAAATCACCAGTTTTGACATCTTTAAGCTTAAACTTGAAGCTTAGATGGTGATTGTCAAGAAGATGTCCGGGAGGGAGGGTGGGAAATGGTTCTTCAATCAACAAACTTTCCAGAAAAAGGATGTCTCCCTCCGGATCAAGGTAAGTGTTATCAATTCCCGTTGGAATTGATTCATCACTTAGAAATGCATCGACTTCATTCCAAAAGTTGTCCTCTTCCTCATCAGGGGTGAGAGAAGGGGTGGAAGAGTCGGGAATAAGACTAGAGGATGATGGATCATTTTTGAGCAATTCATCAATGGGAAGAATGTTTCCCATTGGATCACAAACATCATCATCCAACTGAGATGAAACAGAAGAGATTTTGGTTTCATCCACAGACTTAACAATCTCGATGCGACAAACTGATGCCGGAGGTGGGACAAGTGGTGTGCTCTTAGAGCTAGCAGTTTCCACCACTTCCGATGAAGTCTCCGATTCTAGATCATCATCATCATCATCAAGAACACTCTTGACTTCCCTGGTACAGCTTTCAAACCATTTGTTTGAACCAGGGGTAATTTTCAAAGCTTTGAGCTCAGCACGTTTTTGGTGAACACTCTTAACTGTGAAATTTGAGAGTGTTGCATTGATTCTTTCAAATTTTTGATCAATTGTGGCAACACTCTTTTTGTATAGAGGTTTGGAGTTCTGGTTAATATTTAACGTGAGCTCTTCGTTGTCAACCCGTATGGTCAACTCTTCCGCAAACACATCGATCAGAGCACGGCTCGTTCTTAAGAAAGCTCTCCCTAAGATGAGGGGAACTCTAGGATCTGCATCGAAGTCTACTACAACAAAGTCAGCATGAAAGTGAAACTTTCCCACTTTCATCACGACATCCTCGGCTATCCCAAGTGGACGCGTTACGGTACGGTCCGCTAGCTCGAGTGTCATACGAGTGGATGAAAGTTCAGGAAGAGACAGTTTCTTCCATACTGAGAGTGGCATGAGGTTAATGCTAGCGCCAAGATCGGCTAAGGCGGAGCATTGAAACATCCCCAAGAAATCACACGGGATTAAGAACCGGCCAGGGTCTTCAAGCTTTTCGGGAAGCTTGTTAAGAATGGCTGCTGAGCATTGCTCATTGAGAGGAGTTTTCGCCATCTCTGATAGCTTGTCTTTGTTGGTGAGTAAGCCTTTAAGCGTGGATGCAAATTTAGGCATTAGAACGAGAGCATCAACGAAGCTTATATCAAAGTGAAGCTCATTGAAGATTTGGAAAAATTTTTCCATTTGCTCTTTGTTTTTGTCTTTGAGCTTCTCATCATTCATTCTTGATGGGTATGGAAGCTGACTAGACTTTTGAGCTGGGATGGAAGTGTTTTCTGGCTCAGGATTTTTCCTCGGAACATCGGGTTCCGGACTTAAAGCTTGGACTACCGAAGGTGGGACGTGTGCGGTACTTCGTGGGCTTGAATAATGCACCTTGTCCGTTGTCTCCTTGGTAACTTGACTAAATGCCACAGGAGGAGGGGGCATTGGCGTCGTAGGTCCATTGTGCGTCTTACCACTACGAGTGGTGACGGCTTTCAACTCGGCATTTGGATTGGTAACTGTATTGCTTGGGAGTCCTCCAGAAGATGGCGAAGCTTTGTTCATATTCATGTTCATGAAACTGCTCATCATATTCTTTAACTCATTTGTCTGCCGAGACAATGTGGTATCAATTTCCCTTTTTAGCTCACCTCTCATGTTATTGATCTGAGTTTGCATTGATCGCATGTTTGCCTCAGTCATTTTCATGAAGTCATTTGGCATGGGAGCTTGAGGAGGTGGTTGATAACTTTGATGGTTAGGAGCTTGATATGGTTGAGGTTGGTTGAAATTGTTCCGGTTTTGATTGAAATTTGGAGGATTATTGAAATTTTGCCCTTGATTCGGAACAAAGCGATTCTGATTGCTATGGTTTTGCACGGGAGGAAAACCAGGTGGTGTCATACCGCTAGGTGCACGGTAGTGAGGATCAGCCTGTGGTCGGTATTGATTGTGGTTTACCGAAGCTACGGGAGCTTGGTAAAAGGAAGCATCGGTTGCTTGACAATCATAATACGCGTGTGGACCACTACAAGTTTCACACACCTTGTTTACGGCTTTGATTGGTTCCGGCTTATGAATTTCGCTTTTGATTTCCTTTACCTCTTTTATCATACAATGGATGATGTCCGTTAGAGCAGCTATCGGAGCTGCTAACTCAGAAGAGTTACCGGATGAAGAAGAGGCAGGAGTGTTCGGAACATTGGCTTTGTTGCGAGAAAAAGGAACTTTTGATTTACTCTCGCAAATTTCAAGCACATCTTTAGGTTTACGATTCAAGATATTTCCACCTGCGGATGCATTCAAGGAATCTTGATCATTACCGTTCAACCCATTGTAAAAGATATTAACTTGTTGAAGCTCCGTGAATTCATGATGGGGGCATTTCCTGAGGAGATCTTTGAATCTCTCCCATGCCTCTCCAAAGTTTTCATCGAAATTTTGACGAAATCCAGAAATTTCATTTTTAAGATTAGTCGTCTTTGATGGAGGGAAGAAATAATTGACAAACTTTTGGACAAGATCCTCCCAAGTTTCGATGGATCGAGGGGGTTCTTTTTCCAGCCAAATCCTGGCTGCCCCCGCAAGTGAGAACGGAAATAGCATCAATTTGATCACCTGTTGTGGCACATCTTTGTAATTGAGAGTTGATGTCAAATGGTTGAACCAACGGATGTGTGCATACGGGTCTTCTCGATCAGACCCGCGGAATTGATTCGTAGACACAAGTTGGATTAAATGTGTCTTCAATTCGAAGTGATCAGAATTGATTACCGGTAAGACGATGGCATCTCCATAACCCTCGGTGGGTGCCTGGAGCATTTCCGCCATGGTACGTTCGTCTGCCATGGTGTTGTTAGAAATAGTACGAATCTCGGGTTCGACTATTTGGGCAGTACGCCTACGAGAACGTCTTCTTGGAATTTCTGCTAGATCACGCAAAGGACTCAATGATCTAGAAGAACGAGTGCGCATGCACTAGAGATAACTCTAAGGGCTCTCAGAGTTAAGAAGAGAAATGGGAATTATGAAAATCTTTCAGATGAGAATGAGAATTATGAAGACGTTTTGTAAAAATGGGGTGAGGAGAATCTTTTGGGTTTTCTGGTTCTGAAACGTCGATATCACAACAAAATCAATTAACACAAAATCGAGGCAAAACAACAGTGAACTTAACCAATAATCCAAGATGAATGGCTTCTTTGAAAAAGGTACACCAATCACAATGGACACAAAGGCAAGTTTTATATCTTTAGTTCGGGAACTTATTATGGTCGCACCCCCAGTTAGGTAGTGCACTGCCTTGGTTTGCGGTGGTAATATTTTAAGTTGTTTTTATTAAAGAAAACGACGATTCTTCTTGTATTTTTATTATTTGATACATATATAGAAACAAAAGAGAAAATATTTTTGTGTTTTATACGTTTTTGCTTGTTTTTGGGTTTTTTGGATTTTTTAGAAGAAAATATGGATATATATATATACAAAGATGGATGATATGATATAAAAAAATGAGTGAGTATTCAAACAACTAATCTTCTAGACGTAAGACAATAGCACAGCTCCCCGGCAGCGGCGCCAGAAATTTGATGCGCGCAAAACCGTCAAGTTCTCTCACGCAAGCGTAAGAAAACCTAAAACAGCTTAAGCACGAAATCAATGAGGATCAGAGGAGTATAGAGTCTCCCCGGGTCGTTATGTCCCAGCGAGCTATGCGATGATTTATCAAACGTTTAGTGATCGAGGAGTTTGAACGGAAAAAAGATCAGATTATGATTATAACTACGGAATAAGCCAACAAATAACAACGGCTTAAATGCAAATTAAATAAAGTTAAAAAGATAAAATCTATTAAATAAACGCTATCACTGAAATTAAAATGATGTTTTTGTTTTTATATTTTTATAAAACTGGAATTAAAATCTACGCGACGTACAAAATAAAAAGTGAAACTAAATCAATATTAACCCTAAAAATATGAAAATTATATTTTTACAACCCTAATGATAAAAGAAACTTTTTAGAAAAAGAAAACTATTTTTAACACTAATTATCTAATTATTATTAATTAAAAACTATTTTTAACTATTTAATATTTACCTAAATTACAAGAAATTAGGAAATAAAGCTAGAAAAATAAAATTATGAAATGGAAAAGTCTAAAATAACACACTAGAATTTTAAAAACTATTTTTATATTTTTCAGATTAATTTTCTATTTTTTTATGAATTTTAAACTATTAAAAACTATTTAAATTACTAAAAATTACCAAATAAACTAAGAAAAATCTAGAAAATTACTTTTTTCACTTTTTATATTTATCTAAACTTAATAAAATTGAAAAACTATTTTTTGGAACTTTTTCTCAATTATTTTCAATTAAAGCTATTTAAAAATGATTAAAAACTATTTTTAAATAAGAAAAATACCAAACACTGTCTAAAAATTATGAAAATTTCAGGGAAATACTAAAATATTATTCTAAAGCTATTAAAATTATAAAAACTATGTCTTAAGTGGGAGAATCTGAAGCTGTAGTGTAAATGACAATGAAATAAGCACTTTTGATTAAGCAAATAAGCTCAACAGTTAACCAACTAATAACAGAAGCTAGGGGATGCTAAAATTACTCTAAAGGAACTTAAAGAACCTACTCCTAACAGCTAAATAAGCATCTAACCAAGTTATGAGCTAACTGATAAAACAAGCAAAACAGAAATCAGGCCCCTACTTTGGGCTAATCTAACTGCTTATCCAATAAGCCAGTGAGAAAACTAAAAGCTTGGTTCTAAAGGTAACCTAGCAGAGATCATATATCCAAATTTTAAGCTAATAAGGACTAGTAATGAGCAAGTTATACATCAAACAAAAAGGTGCAAAATGGACAGGGCTGCTGCAGAAGCAGTAACAGTGGGACAGGTGCAGAGTTTAGAGCTTATTATGAGCTTAACAGAAAAGCTTTAAGGCAAAACAGCTAAAGGGTCTTGAAGAGTACCTAGAGGACTACAAATGGACAAAAATTCAGACCTTGACTATGTGAAATGAACCTAGTGCAGTGACTGCAAGTTCTGCCAAAAACTAACTCAGACCTTCATTTGACTTTTAAGAACAGACTAAAATTTGACCAAACTGAGATTCAAATGCAAATGAGGGACATATTTGAATGTAAATTGATCAAATAAGACTTAAGCAAGCTAGTTTGTTAACTCCTAAAACCTATATGACAGATCCTAATAACTGATTCCAACAGGAGAGATGACAGGAGCAGTTACAAGTATATTTTGACTTTGAGCATAGATTTCATCAAACCAGAGACAGATATGACATTAATAACAGATAACATGCTTGAACAAACTGATATAACCCATATTAATAACCTGTAAAACAGTCTAAATAAGTAATCCAAACACCCCTTTAATACATTGATTAACAAAGGAAAACTGATCTAATCACTAGACAAACACAATTTATGATCAAACTAAGTTATATTAACCTAAATATTACTATTTGACCAGGTTCTAACAGATTTATACTACAAATACATATTATGCATGAAACCTTAAATAACACTTACAACATGTCCAAGCCACTATGGCTAGCCAAATGTGAAACAAGAACCTCTAACCTAATACAAACCAACCTTAGCTTCCATTTCAACCCACATTCATGCCTGAATCAACCCATCCTGTTCTGCATCATTTTTTCTTACCCATATTGACTTTTGTTGACCAATATCAAATATTGCTTGAAATTTGATATCAAGCTTACAGAAAGCTATTGCAAGCTTTTATAAGCTTGTTTGAGATTGAGATTGAGCTTCTTAAAGCTTTAACAATGGAGTTTGAAACTTAAAGTTTTATCAGTGGACATAAATGATGGAAATGGAACATTAACTGAAATTATCACTCAAATAGATTTGCAAAGTACTTAAACACTTTTGTTTGATACAAATGAGATGGAAATAACAACTACAAATTATTTAATACATGCTAATAATAAAAACGACATACATTTTATGAAAACTAAAAACTAACTATCCTCTCATTGCTTCTCTTGGCCTTTTATACACCCCATTCTGTCTCTCTCCTCCCTCTGAATAAATCCCAGCATAGAAAGTGACCCTTGGATGACTGCAATTGATCATAGCCGTTTAAAATATTTTGGCGCCAAATCCGGTTTAATAGCTGTAGCTTGAGCAGGGTAGGTATGGGGAGCATTAAATGCTTCTCTTGGCTCTATCTGCTTGGAGGGGAGGTGTAGTGATGATGGTGGAGTGTAGCAGAAGTGTTTACAGGTTGGTGATGATGGAAATGGGTGTAACCCGTGAAGGAGAGGGAAAGGGTAGTCAAATGGGTTTGACTGCTATTTTAATAAAAAGGGGGGTCCAATGGCAGGGGTTCAAAAATCAGTGGCAGGGTCAAAAATAGATATGACAAGTTCAAGTGGTGTGAAAGGGTTTAATACTCAAGGGTTTATCTTGCCAATTCTGAAAGTGGAAGGACTTGTTCTGCCAATCTCCTAAAGTTGCTCCAAGGACTGAATTTGACAAGTGGTGATATTACAAGGACCAAAGTTGCCTTTTTCAATTTTTCCAGGGGCCATTTCTGCCAATTTGCAAACTTGAAGGACCATTTTTGTAAATTTCTCAAACTTTTCACATTTTTCACCAAAGGACTAAATTTGACAACTTTTGATTTTACAAGGACCTTTGGTGACTTTACTTTTGAATTTATGTGCTCAGGGACTGTTTTTGACAACTTTTGAAACTTGGGGGACTAAAACTGCAATTTTTGCAAATTTGATATGTTTTTCATCTGATTTTGATATTTTTGTATTTAAAACACATAAAACACTGATTTGTGATATTTTGATCATTTTGATGTGTTTCTGAGTGTTTTCAGATGATTTTGCAGTTTATTTTGTACAAAAATGATGAGTATTTACACACTCATCAGCTAACTTCCCAGGAAATAGATCTTGTATTAAGTGAGATTCTTGATTGTAAGCTGCTAAGAAAACCAACACCGTTAGTCTCACCGCGGAACGGGGTTCCGCGGTCAACCTCCGACGTGAGAGTAAGTAATAGTTTTAGAGAGATAAAGTTGATTCTAGAGAGAGAGTATGTAAAATGTTACCCTTTGAATAGTGGCGAGGCCTCTATTTATATGGTTGACCTCTCTGTCGTGTTCTCAAGGTCACGAGCCATGAAAGTGACAGTTTGCGAGTGTGGAGTGACGTAGGTCAACTCCAGAGTTTGTCCCGTTGCTGTGACAGCGACGTTTTTGGGCGAGAGTTGTCCCGCTTTCCCTTTTTGGGGACTGCAGGTTGTGGTACGCCCAGCCTGAGCGAGATTCCCTACCTTTAATGTTGGGCGCGGTTGGATTCTCTTTCGGACGTATCTACTGTCCGCAGAATGATTTAGTGACCATTGCCGGGCTACGTATCTAGTCCGCGACCGACCCATGTATGGGTGCCGGGGAGGTCATACGCGATCAATATAGATGTTAGATCCACAACATAGTAGCTGTAGCTGGGGTGGATTTGTGTGATTGTGATAATTTGCTTTTTGAGAATAGTTGGTAGTTATTGTTGATTAAGAATTTAAGATCAATAAGTGTTTTGATTGTGTTTTTCTTCAAGGGACATATTTTAACAACTCTAAAACATCATCATCACTACCTAACGCTAAAAGGCCACATAATCTAAGTTGGTTCTTGGTATCTTGAAATGGTAATACATTACATTTGTTTCGCTATAACCTAGCGGCTTCACAATGTCATCAAGCAAATGCACTGAGAACTCGTCTATATCCAACAAATTAATGAAGGATATGTTACCTAAAACGTATTCCCATCCATGGGAGCAAAAGATCCACCTTAATGAACCTTCATAGAAAAGAAGTTCTTGCAGCTCTCTACATTAAAAAAAAAAAAAAAAAAAAAAAAAAAAAATCTTTATTTTGGCAAATAAAAAAGATAAATATAAAAAGTTACATAAAATGTTTGTGGGCCATGGCCAAGTACCAATGAACTTGTTAGAGCATCCATGATGGCAAAAGTCATTAATGACTTTTTGCAATAAATTAAATTATATTTTATATATCAAAAAATCATTTATAAAATTTGGTCCAATGCAAAAAATCATTACTAAAAGTTTTTTATGTGTTAGAATTCGTAAATTAGAACAAATAATACGCATGAATAGAGCAAAAAGCTTTTGCTCAACCATTTGGACTT
The DNA here is from genome assembly GCA_019973895.1 of Chrysanthemum seticuspe. Classification (NCBI taxonomy): domain Eukaryota; kingdom Viridiplantae; phylum Streptophyta; class Magnoliopsida; order Asterales; family Asteraceae; genus Chrysanthemum; species Chrysanthemum seticuspe. The sequence continues at coordinate 120,372,364 of BPTQ01000003.1, forward strand.
TACCAAGTCTTTGAGTAAAAATCTTTTCTTCATGTTATTAACACAATGCAAAAAGTGGTATGAATAACTTTTTAAAATAGTAAAAAGTTATTTTTCAAATTTGCATTATGGATGCTCTTAGTTGTTACAAAATTACAATTACTAAGATTTCTTGATCATGAAATTTTCAAAAGGCGGTAAATTAGGATCACAAAAACTAAAAAAGGCCACCCATTGAACCAGTTGGGTTAGTAACAACTAACAAGATCCTGTTTTTTATATAATCAACAATGCATATAACACTTCTCTATAAAACTACAAACAAACCAAAACATGATATTGGCTAAAACCTTACATACAAAATCACCAAACGTGATTGAACAATAAGAATGAACAAAATTTCAATAGCTAACTAGCTTAAACATTATTCATCTTCCACAACAGTTGAAAGTCCACCTTTAATGAAGCCTGGATTTATAAACTTTGCAACAAATGACCATAGTTTATACACATCACTAAAATTAGTTAAGAATCCCAAAGAAGCTGTTACAACCTCAACTCGGACAACCCTGCTTTTCCCATCATCCCCTCCGTTCTCCATTCGTATATGACTTAAGATCCCGCTACCAAGAAAGATCCCGTTTTTCTCTGCTAAATTCTGAACGATTTCAGGATTAATAAACTGCTTGTTTTTGTCTCGAATATTAAATGCCACTGAACAGCCCCTTTCAAGTTTAACTTTCGGCCCGTAAATGTGAACTATTGGCATGATGTCTTGATCACTTGACCGTATTCTTAACTGTAGTAGTGAGGTCACAAGCCAGTTAACCAAGAACCTTAACCGGAAAGTGGTCTTGTTGAGGCCTAGTTCATTAACATGATCAAGATGCCGACATGATATTTCTTGTTCTTGTCTACTTGAACTGTACACATCATCGCTCATATAATCATCATCTTCAACATTTGTGGCTATAGTAACTTCTCTCCTTCCCAACAACCTGAACTCACCCTCGGTTTCTCTTCTTATGGCACTCTCCGCATTTGGCCTTCTTCCATTGGTTTCATGTACTTCTTCAATCTCACAATCATGTCCATCATCTAACGACACAATTGTGGGACTATTGGTGATCTTTGAGACTGCTTTAGGAGAAGAAACATGCTTAATGTTGTTCCTACTTGTAAACCAAAATGGTGGTCCGGATGAAGATGAGCTATCCCCATTATCAGACCCTGACGGACTCCGACCCAAAGCAATCCATAACGAGTTATTAGATAACTCATCTTCACTAAACACTGGACTCTTCATTAGATCATCAACTGCAAAGCTCCCACTTTCTTCAAAATAAGTGTCTTTATCATTCACCATTTCCGTATCAAACACTTCTCTAACTTGATCAGAAGTGTAGGCCCCGGAAAAGGCCGGCAACCGTGGGCTCGGATCATTTTCGGGTACTACATCATTTGCGTCAAAGGAATCACTGAGGTATAAAGGAAAAACAGGACTAATCTTAACTATCCCGGATCCGGTATGTCCTGGCTGATTTTCAAGACTTTTAATCATGGATTTCTTGATGAGAAGACACCCGAAACCAGTTGGGTCATACCCAAATACTTTGTAGAATGAAGTAATGATAAATTCTGGCCGAAACAGTGATAACCCTAGAGAGTCCATATCTTTTGGACCCAATGCACCAGCATCTAACAACACATGCCAATTGTTTTGCTGAGCTATTGACATCCATTGATATGAATATTTGGCACCAGTAACTCTAGACTGGACAGGAAAAACAAACAAACCCGTACCCGAATTCTTTTTCTTTCTCTTTTTACTTACGATTTGCTTTCGCAAATCAGTTGAATTAAGGTCGATTGTTGGCCATTTAAACCAAGCATTTTGAACCTTAGCCCCTTTCGTTTTAGCACATTGAGCCATCCAGTTAACAGACTGGCTCTCATGATCGAACATTGTTAACAGTTTTTTATTGGTATGAAAAGGGTACGACTCAGCTAAAAGTTTAAAAGCATAGCCTCTGCTAACAGTGAACACAATCGCGTATTCGTTCTCAGGGATGTTCATATAATCCATAATCCTAGTCTTTATATCATGCTCCATGGTGCCTTTATTCGCGCCACCATAAAGAGCGTGATTAGTTAAATTGGCAGTTATCTCGGTTAAGTTAAAGGTACAAGACTCCCAATAATGAACTGTTTGCATAAATGAAAACAACCCGAATCCACAATAGTCAAGACATACCTTTGGAACATGATCAGATAGGTGAGAATATTCATCTGATCTTATATCATCAATCCTTTCGGTTGACCTATATTTCGGATACATGATCAAGAAATTTGAATATGATTGATGGAAATCAGGAATCGAGTCTTCTGATTCAAATGTGGCCTTTAAGAACTGGTTTTGAGCTTCGAGTCGTTCTAGAGACCGTGATCTTGCCACGGTTTCTGAGTCGGTTTCTTGGTATTTAACAACGGACCCATCTTCGAAGGCTTCCTCAATAGCTTTGTGATCCGACTCGTTTTTCTTTTTGGTTTTCTTGTCCATGATCAAAGCAGCACAATGAGATAACGGGTTCCATAGTGAAATATGCATTAAAGGACCTTATGTTCACAACTTAAAAAAAAATCTTTATAGCACTCCAAAAACAAATATCTGGTTTTAAAGATGGAATTTAGAAGTCTGGGTAAAAAAATATGAAGGTTTAGGCGATGAAAATGGATTTAAAGACTTGCTACTCACAATAGTAATGTCAAAGAAGGAGGACTAGGTAGAGAAAGTAGAAAATTTTGACATTGTTTATGAATAAAAACAAGAAAATTGTTATGAAAAAAACCTACTAACATAAAGGTCAATTTAGTTGTCTGGTGTAATGTCACCTACCAAAGTTGAAGAACTTGAATGAGAATGGTTCCAAAATCCACAAATGAAGAACACTACAGTAAACCCACAAAAGAGGCCCCCCACTTCAAATCAAGATTTAATAAATAAATAGAAGAATCTTGGTGGACATTGACTTTGAGCATACTTCTAGCAAGTTGTGTGTTTTGACTATTTTAGTATTTGGTTTAATACTAATCTTCCATATACAGGTAAGATACTTATTGGTACATATGTATAGGTTATATATCACTTAAACAATATTTCTGAATTTTGAAAAGTCAATACGTTGTTAAACTAATGTAACAATCCCTTTCATACTACATACAGCAGAAAATCCATCTACTGTTTTTGATTAATCCATATCTAAGTATTATTTTAGTGCAACAGGTGATATGAACACCATAGATGAAACTGGCGTGCTTGCCATGAAGTCATAATAAACCTCTTGTAGTTGCGGAATAAAGAAGTTCTCTTAACTGCTTTGACATCTTTATCCAAACATGAAAAATCCTACAAATTTATAACTAAAAATCGTTAAGCTCGAAGGATCCTAACTACCAATAACACGCAAAGTCCATAAAAGCCTATGGTTTCCACAATTGATTGATCCATACTTTTGTACCATTTTGATGTACGTGTGTTCTTTCAAGCCTCTGAGTCAATAGCTTGCAAACCTTGAGTTGAAGACTTATAGTATGAAATATCACAATTTGAATGATAAATTGAAAGTGCGTTGAACTTATTAATCATCCACTGAAGTATAAAGTAGATGAAGATAAGTTTCATCAATCTTTAATATAGGAGATAATTTGATTAAATATTCAAAACTTCAAATCTAGGTGTGATGTGGGTTCCACTAATGAGGATGATATTGTGATTATAGTTCAAACTTCAAAGTCAACAATCAGGCTGGCTTTCTCAAAGCTGTTTTCTGTTCATCTCCATTCTCCCTGGTCCTTATTAGTTTTTCCTCTCTAGTTTGAGGCAATAAAATACTGATCACCAGATCACTTTCTTTTTTTCATTGATCCTATCCAATATCTGGTTGACTTCATATTAAAATTTATTATCTCAACACCTAATATATATACTAGTATATATTTTAAATGAGATAATTCTTAAATGGGTACAAAAACTAGGGAGGAGTTCACCATGTGGTATAAATTTTACACATTTTTTAAAAATGGTTATGTGCGATCGTGCTAATGTGTGACTGTGCTAATGCTAATGTGCTACTCCATTATTTTTTGACACATGTCGCGACAAAGTCCCAACAACAAGTACATTTTCAATCATTTGCAAATGCATAAATGTGCTACCGACAGTTAAAAGTAGCACATTAGCATTAACACAATCGCACATTAACATAGTCGCACATGACCATTTTGATAAAAGGTGTAAAGTTTGTACCACATGGTGAACTACTCCATACTTTTTGTACCCTTTTCAAGAATTTGCTCTTTTTAAATACCACAGAATCAACAAGCAGTTTATCTATTTCATTATGAACTAGAATAACACTAATAATGATTTTATTCTAATTATTATCAATGTTACCATTAAACATATTTTTTTCAAATTTAGGAGTGGAAGAGCAATAACTCAAAGATGCAATGTGAATTATATCTTTATAATACCAATGATGGTGGCTAAAGATTTAATATTTTAATTTACTCCAATCAAAGGAAAGAAGAACAACAATATATAGCAAAATAGAGCCCATCATATTCTTACAAGTCCATGAGGCTAAAATGGCACAAAGCTTCTAAGCTACCTCTACACTAATCTTGCAAACTACTACAGTAATAAACAAAAAACATATAAAATCAAATGCAAGATTTAACAGAATACAAACACTTGAGATTTCAAATCCACCATTAACACAATCTCCAAATGGGCATCTTCTATCTTGATATATAAAATGCAAAAATCTATACCAAATGGATTAAAACTTACCCAGTTGCCGTTTCCTCACCAGCCACGCCACTCGAACCTCCATATTCTCCAATAAAAGCCGGATCAAGAAACTTCGCCACAAAAACCCACAATTTATACACATCTTCAAAGTTAGTCAGGAACCCAAGTGAGGCAGTAACAACTTCCGCTCTAACATACCCACCTCCATTTCCATCATTATTCATTGGTTGACAAACCGTAGTATCAGCGGGATTATGTTTCGTGCTTTGTATAATCCTTGCATGACAAAGAATCCCAATTCCAAGCGAAATCCCATTTGCTTCGGCTAATTTTTGAACAATTTCAGGACTAATTAGCCCTTTGCTTCTATCCCTCACATTAAATGCAACTGAAGCACCTCGTTCATATTTTATTTTAGGACCGTAAATGTGAACAAGTGAAACGGGTGCTTGCTCTCCATTGGAAGCAGGTAATCTCAACTGTAGCAAAGAGGTCACGAGCCAATTGACCAAAAATCGCAGTCTGAGTGTGGTCTTATTTAAACCCGACATGTTTACATGATCTAGATGTCTGCAAGCTATCTCGGGTTCCCTCCTATCAGATTCTTGTTCTTCATAATATTCTTCTTCACTAATATAATAATCTTCCAACTTATTATTGCTTTCTAAACCGAAAGACACCCGTTTACTACCCTCCATTCTTCCAAGCAATCTGAACTCTCCTTCTGTTTCTCTACTTATTACAGCACTTTCTTTCGGTTTCTTGGTTTCGGGCTCCTCTTCTATTTCGGAAGTATCCAACTTTGTTTCGGCTTCTTGAGATTTTTCTTCAAGAGTGTCTGCTTTTTTGACATTGTGAACCGCAGCATCAAATGATAGTGCTTCGGTTATATGAGATGGTGAATCAATTTCTTTAGTGTTCCCTTTCTTACCTGTAAACAACAGCGTTTACCAAAAAAAAATCTATGATGTTAGTGTACAACAACAACAAACCCAATCCCGCCAAGGCAGGGTAGGATTGATTTCATCATTTTTTTTATTGTGAAAATTATTATTTTTTACTTCATTAAAAACTTAAATGCTAATATTAATTACTATATGGGCAGGTCGGGTGGGTTGGATAAGTCGTCAAAATGGGGTTAAACAAATTCGTAGTTTCGTAATCTATAATGAAAAAAGAACACAACTCTTTAGTGTCCATTTCTTACTTCTATATACAGTTGCCACGTCAATTAGAATTACAAAAATAATATAATTATAACGATGATCTAAATTTTGGAATAAAAGTCTTTTTTACAAAGCTGTATGCATTAAAAATAGACTTTGGGCAACTTTCAATAGGTTTGACCTTCTACTTTTAGCTAAAATTTCTGATTTGACGCGTTTCAAATTTGACCCAAAAGTTAGTAAATGGGCCAGAATTGCAAACTTCTTACAATAACAAAAGACGAGCGAGTGTACCTGCTAGCCTGGCTCCATCACCACCTTTAAACCAAGACGGAGGAGGTAAAGGAGAGCTGACTATCTCAGATTGTGAGCCTAATGGGCTCTGGCCCAAATCAATCCACATCGAATTCTCAGATGACTCATCTTCACTAAAAACAGGACTCTTCATGACTTCTCCAACACAAAGACTTCCTGTTTCTTCAAAAATAGGACTAGCACCATCATGTTCCATCTCGGTTTCAAACACATCCCTCACTTGAGATGGAGTGTATGCACCCGAAAACGCAGGCATTCCAATTCCAGCACTACTTTCTGCTACCCCTTCACCATTTGCAACAACTTCATCATCATTAATTCCAGCCAATGCCGGCATTCCATCCATTGAATCACTGAGATACAAAGGATACACTGGGCTAATCTTCACTATCCCGGACCCTGCGTGTCCAGACTGATTCTGTAAACTTCCAATCACAGATTTCTTTATCAAAAGGCACCCGAATCCAGTCGGGTCATATCCAAAAACTCTATAAAACGACGTGATAATAAAATCAGGTCGAAATAATGATAGCCCTAAAGAATCCATATCTTTCGGGCCTAATGCACCAGCATCAAGCAACACGTGCCAATTATTCTGCTGAGCTAACGCCATCCATTGATATGAGTACTTCGCTCCAGTAACTCTAGACTGAACAGGAAACACAAAAAGACCCGTTGACGAATCTTTCTTCCTTCTTTTTTTATTCAAGATTTGTTTCCTAAGATGAGTTGAACACGGTTTCAATGTAGGCCATTTAAACCACGCACTATGAACCTTAGCACCTTTCTCTTTAGCACTTTGCGCCATCCAATTTACAGATTGACTTTCATGGTCAAACATTGTCAAAAGCTTCTTATTAGTATGAAACGGGTATGATTCAGCTAATAACTTAAACGCCGAACCTCTACTAACAGTAAACACAAGTCCATATTCATTCTCAGGAACATTCAAATAATCATAAATCTTGCTCTTTATATCATACTCAACACTACCTCTTTCACCACCACCATACAAAGCATGATTACTCAAATGTGCAGTTATCTCAGATAAACTAATACTACAACTTTCATAATAACCAACAGTTTGTAAAAACGAAAACAAGCCGAAACCGCAATAATCAAGACATACCTTAGAAATAACATCACACAAATGCGAATACTCATTAACTCTCAACTGATCAATCTTTTCACTTGACTTATACTTGGGATACATTTTCATAAACTTCTCAAAAGCTTCACTAAACTCAGGTAACTCATCCAAATCCTCAAATATCCTATCAGCAGCTAATGAAGTAGCTTTTAAAAACTCTTTTTGAGCTTGTAATCTAGCAAGTGATCTTGATCTGCCCAACCCTTTATCCTCCTTATCAAATGTTTCACTAAGATCCATATTTTGAGACTTAGCAAGTGACCCATCTTCAGAAGCTTGTTCCAAAGCTTCCCTAAGCTTATTCTCTTGGTATGTTTTCTTATCGGGTTGACCCGACCCGTATTTTTTTCTACTCTTTTTATCAGAAATTAATGAAGCACAATGAGAAATAATGGGTTTCCAAAGTGAAATATGCATTGAGACAATAATGGGTATTCACTAAAACTGCTTAAAATTCAAATTTATCCCATTAAATTTAACTTTTTTCCACTAAAAACTTTAATTCAAACTTAATAACCAAAAGGGTATCTTTATTTTCAAAAAAACATACAACCCTAAAAACGAATCACACAAAAACATAAACACAGTGTAAAGGGTCAAAATCTTGAAGAAAAAGTAATGGTTTTGGAACAAATGAAACCCTAAAAGATGAATAATTTTTATAAAGGTGGTGACTGGTGAGTGTGTGTTAAATAATACTGTAAAATGGGATATTGGTGAAATGGTAATAAATGCAAACCAATAGAGCATTAAATGAAAGTGGTGTGGTGTGAATTGAATACACTGTTGTCTGTCGTGTTCTTGAGCTTCTATAACTCTGGCACTGTGGTAATATTATATGGAAAAATAAAAGAATCTTCTTTTTTAAAATAATGATTATGAGAAAGGAAATGGAAATCTATTAAATAAATAAAAAGTTTAGCTTAATTTGGTTTAATTTTTTTTAATTAGTGCTTTTTCTTTTGTTTGTTTAATGTGAAAAAGGTCAAGGAGGAGGCTTCTTGTGTCTTCCCTTCCATGTTTTAGTACAATTATTTAAATGTTCTAATCATTTGCTTTTTTGTTTGCATAATTAAGAAATAGATAACGAACTGAATTGTTTCTCAAGTGTAAAAACTGTTTTAGGGGTGTTTAATTTTTCTTTTATTTCTTTTTAATAAAATAAATGTGGGTACAAAACCTTTATAATATTTAATTGAGGATTCATTAAAATTACACTCTTTTCAATAAGTGATTAATTACGCCTATTATATATAATCACTTAATTTAGAAAACCCTCTTCATTATGTATTCTACAAAAAGGTGTAGATTGGCGGGAACACCCTGATATCGGGTATCTTTTGACACCAGCCATTATTCATCCCACAAGGAATAGCTCCGGCAACTCTCCTGGCCTAGTGGGGCACAACTGGAGTGAGCACGAGCCAAGACTCGGACCCCTGAGCTTTTATTCCACAAAGTCTCTTCAGTGTGCGTATAGGTTTTTGCGGAGGTGGGTACCTATATGAAGCAAATGCCAATAATGATACTTGAACATTGGTCAATTGACTCAAGCACAAATGCTCCAATCATTGAACTAATGCTCCATTGGTCCTCTTCACTGTGTAATATGTTCAATCAATTTCAAAAATTTGAAAATATATATATATATATATATATATATATATATATATATATATATATATATATATTTCCGTCTCATTTTTATTATTCACCTTACTATTTTAGTTTTTCCTCATAAAATTGTTCACGTGCAAAAGATAGAATTTACGGCTGTACCTATTTACCTTTATATATTTTATATCATATTGTACCATTTTGCATTTATAATTAATGTATTAACACATAAGTAAATGACCAAGTCAAGTGTGACCCCTACCATCCAATATAAAACATATGCAAAATTATATATAGACAGTTGTGTTTGTTTTCAAGTCATTGCTTTCTAGGATGTCATTTTGCATCCTTTAATTGTATCATCTTTTGAATCACTTAGTGATTCATTTCTAATACAATAATTTTGTCAAAAAAACCTAATAAATTATTTATCAAAATTTCACTTAAACTTTTGACCAACCAATGCAAATCTATGAAGCAAATTGTTTGCGGGACACAATAAAGCCCCAAACCAATCTCAAACAACTGCTAACAGAAAACTGAAAAGAATGATATGTGCATTTGATTTAGGATCTTCGCCACAAAAGTCTCAAAAAAATAACAATATACCATAGATTAAAGACACAGAAACATATACTCAGGAACCCAGTAACTATGTACAAACTAAAATGAGCATAACTTGTAACAAATTATGCAAAATCGACACATATAATTAAACGTCGGTCTTATGACAAATGTAAACAAAAGGCATAGAGTCATCCCTAAACTTATGGCAAGATATTATGCTACAGAAACATCGATCTTATGAGTAGCCTCAAACAAACAAAAATACATAACCCTAAATGGGACGCATGAACCAAAATTATAAGCCGAAGTACCATACATTTCATATTACAACTGCATATGCACCAATACCATGCATTTCCTTAGACATAATTTAAAAGCAGACTATCAGCAAGGTTTATGTTTGTTGTTCCCCGTTCACTATCGTTTAAAACAGTTCAAGTTTATAAAACAAGTTAAAAGTGAACTATGACTGAAATTAACATAAAGAAAACACACTAAGTAATTTTCAACATCATATTCTTATTAGAAATAAATCAACAAAGAATACGTTACCCAAGTACTTGCGGAATAGTACTTGGGATTGAAATGACAAAGTTGGGTGATTCCTCTCTAAGCTCAGGCTATGTCTGAGCACAACTCTTAGAGCTCACTGAGCTATCTCAGGAACTAAGTTGTATTTGGAGGAGTGAAAAGATGGCTTGCGTGTATGTGTTTTTACAATTCACAAGCTTAACCTTTTCACTCCATCTCTTATGCTATTTATACATGTATGATATTTGACTCTTTCCTAAGTGACAAACTGACATCATACAGAAGACAAAATACTGATGTATTTTGTCTCTGTTTACAAAGACTATTCTAGGTAAGAGACAGGACTACTTTCCTAATTTCAGTGATGACACTGAGCCTGATCTTTTGCCATTCAGGGAAAGTTGACTTTGGTTGATAAGGACTTCGTCTTATCTGATTCAACCTTTCCCGCCTTGTCCCGCTCTTTCTTCAGTCTTTACATTCTTCAGTCTTCTACTTCAGTTTGTCTTCAGTGTAAGAAGTTGGATAGGAATCTTAGGGATTCAGTGAGTTATTGTCATCACTCACTGAATCCATCATCTTCTTCTTGACTCAGTCTTCACCCTTTAAGTTCCGCCTTACTGAGTGGAGAGACTTCTTCATTGCCTCTTACTGAGTATCCTGAAGACGACTCACTGAGAGACTATGCACTCAGTGACCTGTTTGTGTTAACGGAATAAATACTTGGGCTATTTTCTATTCAAATCCTAGATTAAGGGGTTTGGGTATTTACTGAACCCAACAGTCTCCCCCTATTTGGATATACAAATAGCCTAAGTGGTTGATCAGTGTAAGTGAGCAAGAGGCTTCTTCTTACACTGAATGTACTAATGAATACAATAAGGAACACTGAGTAAATAAATAAAACATACATCGTTTATTGATCAGATTACATAGTTCCTATCACTAGTACAAAAGATAAAACAAAATGATGTCAATCCAGATGGATACCCAGTGCTTCAAGCTTCACTTTCTTGGTGATGAGTGTTTCCCTGTCAGGATGGTCTCTGATATTAGCGTTCAGGTCTTGACAGAACCTGACGTTTGCTGGGGATTGGATCTGAGAGGCCACAGGAATATAGCTGATCATTGCAGCTACTCCAGCCTGATCAATGTCACTCCATCTTTGAAATGCAGGGTTCCCGTAGACATCTATGTGGAATATCCCTCTTTCAGGCTCTTCAATCACTAGGCAGTTCACAAAATTAACACCCTCAGGCAGTTCTCTGTTGCATTCAAGGCCAGGTACTTTGATCTCAGGTTGGAAATCAACTCTTTTCCTTTTGCCAGTGGAAGCTTGTGGTTGAGATCCTTGAGGTGCAGTCAAGGCAGGCTGAATTCTCAGTTGGGTTGGTGCTTCCCTCAGCCTTTCATATCTTTTGCTAAGCATTTTCATCAGCTCCTTGACCACCTTGTTTTGCTTCTTTCCAATAATCGGACCAAGTTCATCAAGTTCAGTGATCCCAAAGTCACTGAACTTTAAGGGATCATGAACCTCAAAGTGTCTTTTGTCATCTCCTCTGTAAACATTCATAGCCAATGGTTTGGTGTTGGGAATGATTTTGACATCAGTGATTTTTTCAGGAAGCCTTCGGCTGGTCATTGTCCAGTTATATTCTTTGATTCTGCTTTTCCTGAGAGCTTCAGTTTTCTTTCTCTTTTCTTCATACTGAGCTCTCATTGCAGCCATTTAAGCAGCCTGAGCTTCCATGAACTTCTGTCATGCCTGACCCTTTTTAAGCTTGCTTGCATCTATTCCCACATTTTCACCTTCTTCGGCAATCACTTTGGTCAATGCCTCCTTAGTCTTCTTTTCATCCTCAGCTTGTTTCAATTTCCTTTCTTCTTTAGCAAGGTGTTTGGTTAGCTGTTGAGGAGTGAAGAGGTATTCAGTGTCACCGATTTTGTAGGGAATCCTCTCAGGCTCAGTAGTTGTCAGTATGCCTTTGCCCTTGTCCTGTCCTGAGGAGGATGATGCAATAATGGGAGGTGGTGTTGTCATGATTGGTGTTAAGACTGTCAGTGTTGTTGTTGTTGTTGCTTGAGGTGGAAGTGATGAGATTGGTACTGCAGAGACTGGTGCTGATGATGATGATGTTTGAGCTGCTGAGACTGGTGGTGTTTGCTCCCCCTCAGTGTGAAGAGGAGTTTCTTCAGCAGTAGTCTCCCGCTCAACTGTTGCCGTAGCGTCAGTGAGGGCAAGAGTTGGAGGAGGTGCTGAGGGGGACTGACCAGCTTGACCTTTGAAGGCCTGATAGATTTCAGTCATCATGGCCTTTATTTCTGAAGTATCTGCCTGAATACCAGTGACCTTTGCATCCAAGTTCGCATGAGATAACTCCAAGGCAGTCATTCGTGGACCAAGATTCCAAGCCATAGAAGATGAGGCCTGAGTCAAGGTATCTACCTGAGTGTTCAGTGAGTCCATGGTGGTCTGAAGAGTCTGAACTGAAGTTTGAAGACTCTGAACATTTGCAGACTTGAGCATCTCTATAAGGTCAGTGAGCTTGGATGAATTTTTTGCATATGCCTCAGTTGCTTCCAGCACTTTGGCATTGAGCGCTGGGTCTTCTTTGACAGCGTCCCTGATTTCATCAATCGTAACCCCAACTGTCTGAAGATGCTTGAGGAACTTAACCATGTGTTCATCCAGGTTGACAAGATGGTGGTACATAAGATCTCTGTGCTCATGAACATTTTCGTTGAAGGTGAGCACATCAGATCTAAGGTCAGCGTAACTGGCAGCAGCTTCAGTGTGTTGATCCCAAAACTGTTCAGTAACCCCAGAAAACAGCCTCCTTGAAGCCCTACTGATCCACTTAACCAGTTGTCTTTCAGTGAGCGGAAGAACATTGTCAAACTTTTTGAATTCGTCAGAGCTGGAGGATGAGGCTGAGTCATTGTCTTCAGGTTGAAAAGGTGACTCAGTCTGCGTCTGTGGATCAGGCTGAGGCTCTTGTTCAGTTTGAACCTCAGCGTCCACTTCTTCTCCTGCTGATAAGATTTCTTCATCACTTTCAGCAAGGTCATCATCAGATTGTAGCAACTCAGTAACCTCAGCAACAGTTAACAAGGGAGTGGGAATGGGTTCCATATCAGCGGGTGGTATTGATCCCTCTGAGTCTTTGTCCCCCGTGGACCCCTCGGACACTGGTGGGAGTTTCCCAGCGTCTTCTCGGGAGTTAGGATTGGTTTTGGGTTCCGTATGGGCGGGTTGTTTCTTTCCCTCCGAGTCTTTGTCCCCCAGTGACCCCTGAGACACTGGTGGGTATTTCCCAGTGCCTTTAGCAGAGTCAGTGAATGGTGTATCCCTATCAGTGGATTGTTTGTTTTCCCCTGAGTCTTTGGGATCGATCAGTGTGCCCTCAGACAAAGGCTTGGATTTGCTAATGTCATCACTGGGCGATGTGGAAGGCGCTCCCCTACCAGCGGGTTGTTTGTTTCCCTCTGGATCTTGGGGAGTAGTAGGTGTGACCAAGGGCACTGACTGTGATGTATCAGTGTCCTTCGTTGTCACGGGGGTGGTTGTTGCCTGGTCAGTGGGTGTCTTTTTGGTCTCAGGCCTTTTGTGCCTCTTAGGCGGTGCTCCTGAAGCCTCAGGGCCCTGAGACTTTGGTTTAGTCTTAGTCCCAGTCTGAGACTTCCCCTTTTTCTTTTTAAGAGCAGGGTTTGGATACACTGATCCCTCCTGGTTGTTTACAGCAACCATATGGGCCGTCAATTCAATAGGTGTGACAAGGGATGGGTCCTTTTGAAAATTTGAAGGACTCAGGATGCCAGGTAAATTTCCAAATTTTTCATCCTGAGTATAATTGGCACCCAGTAACGATTGTAAAGCACAAGAGACAAACCTAGGATACGAAATATACTTCGTCCTAGTTTTGCTCTGTAGCTTCGTTACAAGATCACTGTAAATGATCTCCCCTATGTCGACAGTGACCCCATTCATCAGGCAGTATGCCATCATCAACTGAATAGAGTTAACTTGTTCAGTGGATGAGTGGTTCCCGCCGAGGACCTGAATCACAAAAGTGAAAAGGATCCTCCAAGCCACGGGGAATGAACTTTTAGTGACGGGTCTTGTCCAAAAATGTGGGATCCAAAACGATTTGTTTTAACCCATCCTTCACTGTGGAAGGTTCAGGATGGGCGACATAAACACCTTTGTTGTAATCTAACCCTGTTGAAGTGCAAAAAGTTTTGTAATCCAGGGTATATTGTTGCCCCCCATTAAGACTGAACCTGATGAGATATTCCCTGAGTGGTCTAAGGTTATTCTCATCAGTTGAAGGTGTCGGGTCAAAGGCTTTAGCAGTTGCCCAAAACTCCCTGAGGTAGTTTGGGTACACCACTGAGGGACATTTTACAAAGGCCGTTTTGAGTGGGCAGTTGAATAAAAAATTTACAATGTCTTTATAGGTTGGGACATTTTCAGGGTATTCAAAATTTCCTATGACATTGTTTGTTTTGAATTCAACGTTTGTGAGATCCCCTACCCACTGAGAAGCAAACTGGAGAGATTGTGTTCTAGCCATGTCTAAAGAAGTTTTTAGGGTTTTAAAAAAACGTCTGGCAAGAACAATCAAAATGTTTAGATCTCTCTAGTTTGTGATGAAAAATCTTTTGTAAATGTTTACAAGGAAGGTTTTCCAAAAGAGATTTTGAGCACACACAAATGTTTTTGAATTTTTTTGAAATGATTTTGACAGAGTTTAGTTGCAGAAAAGATTTGTGTGTGTTGATTGTGTTGGAGAAGAGGGTATTTATAGAGTGATAAGAGGGGTGTTTTGTGCACAAATGGAAAAGTTAAGAGTAGGTTTTTGAAAGACTTTTGAATTTCCCCATTTAATGCTACCACTCCATTACCCGCAGTAAAAATCCCGTTTTTCAAGGGAACAGTTGCAGTGCACAGTAAAATTGCACTTTTGCAGAGAGAAAATATCAATTTGATATTTTTGTGAGAGGCATTAAATGCCAAGTGGGATGACAGTAAGACAAAGAGACATATATTCCTTTATTAAATTGGCATAGTTACCAACCTAGACTTAAATGACGCATTTCATCATCCACCGTAATTTACACCTTATAGTTTGCTAGAGTTTTTTCCAGAAATGTATAGGTGTGAATATGTTTCTCTAGTTTGTGATGAAAAACTTTTGTAAATGTTTACAAGGAGGGTTTTCCAAAAGAGGTTTTGAAGGTTTTGAGAACACACAAATATTTCTGGATTTGAGAAAGGATTTTGACAGAGTTTAGTTGCAGAAATTGATTTGTGTGTGTTTTAGTGGTTTTGAAGAGGGTATTTATAGAGTAGTGAGAGGGGTGGTTTTTGTATAAGTGTGGATATGTAAAGACCTTTTTTGAGATCGTTTGATATTCCACATTTAATGCCACCTACTACTTTACGCAGTAAATTCCCGTCTTTCAAGGAAAACAGTTGTAATGCACAGTAAAAGTGCAGTTTAGCAGTAATAAAATATCCATGGGATATTTTATGTGAGAGAAGGCATTTAATGCCAAGTGGGGTGAGGTAAATGATGATACTTAAAGTAACTGATACTTGACCATTTAGTTACTCATTCAATGCTCTTTGTCAAGTGTCAGGGACCCTGAATGAGTCTTACTCATTCAGTGAGAGGTTTATTTTGGATTTTCAGGGAGGATGAACCATGTCAGAGAACTTACTGAGATTGGTTTTCAGATACTTGACTTTCAATGTCAAGCATTCCCAATTCAGCTTTCAGTCTCCTGAAGGTAGGTTCATCCAAGGGTTTGGTGAAGATATCAGCCAGTTGATATTCAGTAGGGATGAAATGAAGTTCTATGTCTCCTTTCATTATGTGATCCCTGATGAAGTGATATCTGATATCAATGTGTTTGGTTCTTTGGTGGAGGACAGGGTTGTTGGAGATTGCAATTGCACTAGTGTTATCACAGAAGATGGGCACCATTTTGTAATGGATGTCATAGTCACTGAGTTGACTTTTCATCCATAATACATTGGCACAGCATCCTGCTGTAGCTACATATTCAGCTTCAGCTGAGGACATAGCCACTGATTGTTGCTTCTTTGCACTCCAACACACCAGTTTTCCTCCAAGAAATTGACAGGACCCTGAGGTACTTTTTCTGTCCATGTTGCAGCCAGCATAATCAGAATCAGAGTAACCCTTGAGATCAAACCCTGAGCATATTGGATAATATAGTCCAAGGTTTGGGGTTCCTTTCAGGTACCTGAGTATTCTTTTGGCTGCAGTGAGGTGGGATTCTTTGGGATTGGACTGATATCTTGCTATTAGACAGACTGAAAATTGTATGTCTGGTCTAGTAGCGGTTAGATACATCAGTGAGCCAACAATCCCTCTGAAATGAGTTTGATTGACTGATTTTCCAGTGAGATCAGGTCCAAGGTTGTTAGGTGGAACCATTGGTGTCTTCACTGAGGCATAGTCAAATATCTCATATTTCTTCAAGAGATTTCTGGTGTAATTCTCTTGACTGATGGATATACCTTTATCAGTTTGCCTGATTTAAAGTCCAAGAAAGTAAGTTAGTTCTCCCATCATGCTCATTTCAAACTTCTTTGTCATTAGTTTTTCAAACTGTTTGCAAAGTTTGTAGTTTGTTGAGCCAAAGATGATATCATCAACATACACTTGGACTAGTATCACATCCTGTTGGGTTCTATAGACAAACAGTGTGTTGTCTATCTTTCCTCTGACAAACTTGTTTTGTATCAGGAAGGCTGAGAGAGTTTCATACCATGCCCTGGGAGCTTGTTTAAGTCCATAAAGGGCTTTGTCAAGCTTGCAGATATAGTCAGGGAATTCACTACTCTCAAAGCCTGGAGGTTGCTGAACATACACATCTTCCTTGAGATCACCATTTAAGAATGCACTTTTAACATCCATTTGGTAGACCCTGAAGTTCATGTATGTTGCATATGCAAGGAAGATCCTGATGGCTTCCATTCTTGCAACAGGAGCAAATGTCTCATCATAGTCAATGCCTTTTTGTTGACTGTATCCTTTGGCTACAAGTCTGGCTTTGTTTTTAATGACAGTGCCGTTTTCATCAGTTTTGTTTCTGAAAACCCACTTCATTCCTATGACTACTACATCCTGAGGACATTTGATCAAGGTCATGACCTTGTTTTTATCAAACTGTTGCAATTCATCTTGCATAGCCTGAACCCAGCTTGGGTGTTTTAGAGCTTCAGTGACACTTTTGGGTTCAATGTCTGATAGGTAATCAGCATATAGACATTCATTGGCTGAAGCTGCAGTTAGACTAGCAGCCATGCTTCTAGTGAGCATGCCCTCAGTGGGTTCACCAATGATGTTTACAAGCTCAATGTCCTGAGATCTAGTCCACTTACTTTGTGGTCTGGGATCTGAGCTTGAAGATGTCACTGGGAATTCAGATGTGAGTTCAGGTGCAAGAGCCACAGAATCATTTAGAACATCTGTTGAGATGTCATGATCAGGTTGAGTTTCATGAATCACAGGGTCCTGAACATTTGGTTCAGTGTTACCTATCCCATCAGGGACTGATTGGTTATCAATGAATTCACTGATGGTTGGTTGTGACAGATTATGAGGTAAGACATAATATGAGATGTCCGCATCAGCTTGGTATGAGGAATTGATTTCAGTGTTAAACTTATCAGGAGGATATCTTGAAGAGTTATCAGTTCCTATCTCCTCAACTGAGGTGTTGGAGAACCTAATGCTTTCGACACTTTCATCAAAGGTGACATGAAAGGTTTCCTCAACTTGTTGTCTCCTTGTGTTAAAACACCCTGAAGGCTTTGGAGATCAGTGAGTAACCTAGAAAGTATCCATCATCAGCTTTAGCATCAAACTTGCCTAGATGATCCTTGTGATTATGAATAAACACAGGACATCCAAATACATGAAAGTAGCTGATATTAGGAAGTCTACCTTTGAATATCTCATATGGGGTTTTATTATGTCTTTTGACAATGATTGACCTGTTTTGAGTGTAACAGGCAGTTTTGACTGCTTCAGTCCAGAAATGTTTTGAGAGGGCTGAGCCATTTAACATAGTTCTAGCAGCCTCAATGAGAGTTCTGTTTTTCCTTTCAGCAACCCCATTTTGTTCAGGGGTATAAGGAGATGAGAAATTTTGAGAAATTCCTTTTTCATCACAGAAACTCTCAAGTTCTTGATTTCTGAACTCAGTGCCATTGTCAGTTCGGATTTGTTTGACAGTAATGTCATTCTGGTTTTCAATCTTCCTGATGAATGACATTATTGTATCAGCTGCCTGACTCTTTTTGGAAAGAAAGTATACCCAAGTGTATCTTGAGAATTCATCAACAATGACAAGTGTATACTTCTCATGCTGGATTGATTTGGGACTGACAGGTCCAAAGAGATCCATGTGCAGGAGGTGAAGGCAGCTTTTGATGGAGAAATTTTGTTTGGTTTTGAATGATGCTCTGTGGTGTTTACCCTTTTCACAGGCAGAGCATGGTTTGTCTTTTGCAAAGACCAGTGATGGTAAGCCAAGGACCTTGTTTTGTTTTGCCAAGTTGTTGAGGTTTTTGAAGTTCAAGTGTGAGAGTCTCTTATGCCACAGCCAATTGATAGTTTCAGTGGCTTTAGCAAAGAGACACGTTCCATCTTGGAGAGAGTTGACATGTCAAGCACATAAACATCATCTCTCCTAGGAGCTATCAACACAACTTCCTTGTTGGCATTAAAAATGGTACCTTGTTTATCATTGAATTGTACAATGAATTTTGCATCACATAGTTGACTGACACTGATGAGATTGTATTTGAGACCGTTGACATAGGCTATTCTAGAGAAAACTATTCCATTGCAGTTTACTGAACCATAACCTTCAGTGGGACATGATGAGTTATCACCAAATACTACCTTGGGCCCTAGTTCCTTTACATACTTGTGCAGATATTCCTTCACACCAGTCATGCTTCTTGAGCATCCACTGTCTAGATGCCAATAGGCTCCCTGGCATGTCTCTGCACAAGCAGTAAACTGAATTAGTTTCTCTTCGTGACCCACTTGCTAGTGGGCTTGGGTCTCATGGTCTCTTTGAATTGAGCAATTGATTCATGGTCAGTGGTGGAATGCAATGAGCTACCACAGGTTTTGCATTTAGAGACTGAGGATGACTCAGTGGATTTTGGTTGTTTTGAACTTCTCCTTGCATGGATGACGTTGTCATGCTGAGATGTCTTATGAGCTGTGTTACCACAAATATCACAGCATATGTTCATAAGACAATCATCAGGGCGATGATCATTAAAGCCACAGTGTGGGCAAGGAGGAAAAGGCTTTGCTCTCAATTTTTGAGCTTTGGATGAAGAAGCATACTGATGACCAACTTTGTGTAGTTTTCTTGACTGAGAGAACTCACATATTGCAAGTGGTCAGCAGTCCTGTGATCATCCTTTTTACAGATCATGCAAAAAAGGATTCTATAACAATTGTCAGTGGTATGGGTGGTGTAATGACACAGCTCACACTTTTGTTTGTTTTTGGAGGTTGACTTAGACTTTGAGGAACTGGAGGAAGCTGACTTTGTCTCCTTGATTGGTTCAGGGACCTTTTCAATGGATTCCATTTTTTCAGTAAGCTTCCTCACAAGTTCAGTCAGTTGCTGGATTTGGTCAGCTTCAGTGGGGACAGAGGATGATGAAGTCTCAGCAAGAGTAGACTCTTGTTGGATTAGTTTTGCTTGTCTTTGAAGGATGGTTCTACCACGTCCAGACCTTTCTTTTGGTGAATGAGGATTGAATTGTAGTGGAGTAAGCTCAGAGCTTGGAGCAGCACCCTGAAGAGGTTTCAGTGGTGGAAGCGGTGCTTGAGATTCTGCTTCAGACTCAGAGATGTGTTCAGTACAACTGGGCACATCAGGGAGTCCAAGCATGCTCTTTAGAGCTTGACTTTCAGGCTCTAGAATCTTTCCAGAATCGAAGTTTGGAAGCTTACTCTCAGGATTAACTCGTTCAATCCATTCACTGGAATTTGAATCAGCCAACATACTTGTAATCATGCCACCAGACACAAATGGCTTAGGAGACTGGTCTTTGTTGAGAGAGTCAGGGAGATGATCTTCACCTATGACTCTCTTCTTACTACTGGGGGCTCCCACAGCATCAAAGACCCTGGGATTCTTAGCAGTCCAACTATTGAGAATATCATTTGTCTTTTTAAGTTCATCTTGAAGATTCTGATTTCTTTTAACTAGTTCAGTGTTTTGAATTTGCAAAGTGACAGCCTCAAGCTTAGCTTGTTTTAAAATAAGCAATTCATCCCTACACTTATTCAATTCAAAACTTAACTTGTTGTACTTAGAAAAAAGATTCAGTCTTTGCTCTTCTACAAACTTAAGGTCAACATTTAGATAATTCATATAAGACTGCCAATCAGAGTCATCATCCATAGAAAGTAAAGTGTTTACCTTCTTTATTGTGATGTTGACCCATTCCCCGTTCCTAGCATGATTCTTCCCAACAGCTAGCTTGTCTTCTTCTGAGAGAGCCATTAGAGCACTGACATGTACCATTTCATCATCCGATGAGATTGGCTCTTCATCCCAGTCAAAGGTTTCAGCAACAAGGCCTTTGTTCTTACCCTGCACAGATTGAACATTTTTGTTGTTTCTAAGGGACTGGCCTCAAGCAATGCAAGCTTAGCTTTTTCTTTCTTATACTTAGCTTCATAATCAATGGTTTTGTTAAGATCAGATTTGTTTTGAACATTTTGATGAGACTGATAGATTTTAGGTTGAAATTTGCTAAAGCCTGAAGACTGATTAGATCCTGATGGTTTGTAAGAGGGTTCAGAAGTTGTTTTTGAAAAACAGTCTTTTGCAAAATGGCCTCTTTTATGACACTTGTAGCATTCAGTGTCTTCAGTTGCTTTAGCAGTTGAAAAACCTTTGTTTCTTTTTATAAACCTTCGAGAGTTAGCGAGGAGTGCCCTTTCCTGAAATTCAGCATTCAGGTCACTTAGGTACTCCTCACTTGATCTCTCATCAGGCTCATCA
>BPTQ01000003.1:120393683-120746781 GCA_019973895.1 Chrysanthemum seticuspe
TGAGCATATTGGATAATATAGTCCAAGGTTTGGGGTTCCTTTCAGGTACCTGAGTATTCTTTTGGCTGCAGTGAGGTGGGATTCTTTGGGATTGGACTGATATCTTGCTATTAGACAGACTGAAAATTGTATGTCTGGTCTAGTAGCGGTTAGATACATCAGTGAGCCAACAATCCCTCTGAAATGAGTTTGATTGACTGATTTTCCAGTGAGATCAGGTCCAAGGTTGTTAGGTGGAACCATTGGTGTCTTCACTGAGGCATAGTCAAATATCTCATATTTCTTCAAGAGATTTCTGGTGTAATTCTCTTGACTGATGGATATACCTTTATCAGTTTGCCTGATTTAAAGTCCAAGAAAGTAAGTTAGTTCTCCCATCATGCTCATTTCAAACTTCTTTGTCATTAGTTTTTCAAACTGTTTGCAAAGTTTGTAGTTTGTTGAGCCAAAGATGATATCATCAACATACACTTGGACTAGTATCACATCCTGTTGGGTTCTATAGACAAACAGTGTGTTGTCTATCTTTCCTCTGACAAACTTGTTTTGTATCAGGAAGGCTGAGAGAGTTTCATACCATGCCCTGGGAGCTTGTTTAAGTCCATAAAGGGCTTTGTCAAGCTTGCAGATATAGTCAGGGAATTCACTACTCTCAAAGCCTGGAGGTTGCTGAACATACACATCTTCCTTGAGATCACCATTTAAGAATGCACTTTTAACATCCATTTGGTAGACCCTGAAGTTCATGTATGTTGCATATGCAAGGAAGATCCTGATGGCTTCCATTCTTGCAACAGGAGCAAATGTCTCATCATAGTCAATGCCTTTTTGTTGACTGTATCCTTTGGCTACAAGTCTGGCTTTGTTTTTAATGACAGTGCCGTTTTCATCAGTTTTGTTTCTGAAAACCCACTTCATTCCTATGACTACTACATCCTGAGGACATTTGATCAAGGTCATGACCTTGTTTTTATCAAACTGTTGCAATTCATCTTGCATAGCCTGAACCCAGCTTGGGTGTTTTAGAGCTTCAGTGACACTTTTGGGTTCAATGTCTGATAGGTAATCAGCATATAGACATTCATTGGCTGAAGCTGCAGTTAGACTAGCAGCCATGCTTCTAGTGAGCATGCCCTCAGTGGGTTCACCAATGATGTTTACAAGCTCAATGTCCTGAGATCTAGTCCACTTACTTTGTGGTCTGGGATCTGAGCTTGAAGATGTCACTGGGAATTCAGATGTGAGTTCAGGTGCAAGAGCCACAGAATCATTTAGAACATCTGTTGAGATGTCATGATCAGGTTGAGGATCATGAGTTACAGGTTCCTGATCATTTGGATCATTGTTACTTATACCAGTAGGGACAGACTGATTATCAATGAATTCATTGATGGTTGGTTGGGGTAGGTTGTGGGGTAAGACATAATATGAGATGTCAGCATCAGCTTGATATGAGGAATTGAGTTCAGTGTTGTACTCATCAGGAGGATATCTTGATGAGTTATCAATTCCTATTTCCTCCACTGAGGTGTTGGTGAACCTGATGCTTTCAGTACTTTCATCAAAGGTGACATGAAAGGTTTCCTCAACTTGTTGTCTCCTTGTGTTAAAAACCCTGAAGGCTTTGGAGATCAGTGAGTAGCCTAAAAAGTATCCATCATCAGCTTTTGCATCAAACTTGCCTAGATGATCCTTGTGGTTGTGAATGAACACAGGACATCCAAACACATGAAAATAGCTGATGTCTGGAAGTCTACCTTTGAAGATCTCATATGGGGTTTTATTAAGTCTTTTGACAATGATTGACCTGTTTTGAGTGTAACAGGCAGTTTTGACTGCTTCAGTCCAGAAATGTTTTGAGAGGGCTGAGCCATTTAACATAGTTCTAGCAGCCTCAATGAGAGTTCTGTTTTTCCTTTCAGCAACCCCATTTTGTTCAGGGGTATAAGGAGATGAGAAATTTTGAGAAATTCCTTTTTCATCACAGAAACTCTCAAGTTCTTGATTTCTGAACTCAGTGCCATTGTCAGTTCGGATTTGTTTGACAGTAATGTCATTCTGGTTTTCAATCTTCCTGATGAATGACATTATTGTATCAGCTGCCTGACTCTTTTTGGAAAGAAAGTATACCCAAGTGTATCTTGAGAATTCATCAACAATGACAAGTGTATACTTCTCATGCTGGATTGATTTGGGACTGACAGGTCCAAAGAGATCCATGTGCAGGAGGTGAAGGCAGCTTTTGATGGAGAAATTTTGTTTGGTTTTGAATGATGCTCTGTGGTGTTTACCCTTTTCACAGGCAGAGCATGGTTTGTCTTTTGCAAAGACCAGTGATGGTAAGCCAAGGACCTTGTTTTGTTTTGCCAAGTTGTTGAGGTTTTTGAAGTTCAAGTGTGAGAGTCTCTTATGCCACAGCCAATTGATAGTTTCAGTGGCTTTAGCAAAGAGACACGTTCCATCTTGGGAGAGAGTTGACATGTCAAGCACATAAACATCATCTCTCCTAGGAGCTATCAACACAACTTCCTTGTTGGCATTAAAAATGGTACCTTGTTTATCATTGAATTGTACAATGAATTTTGCATCACATAGTTGACTGACACTGATGAGATTGTATTTGAGACCGTTGACATAGGCTATTCTAGAGAAAACTATTCCATTGCAGTTTACTGAACCATAACCTTCAGTGGGACATGATGAGTTATCACCAAATACTACCTTGGGCCCTAGTTCCTTTACATACTTGTGCAGATATTCCTTCACACCAGTCATGCTTCTTGAGCATCCACTGTCTAGATGCCAAATAGGCTCCCTGGCATGTCTCTGCACAAGTAGTAAACTGAATTAGTTTCTCTTCGTGACCCACTTACTAGTGGGCTTGGATCTCAAGGTCTCTTTGAAATTTGCAATCGACTCATGGTCAGTGGTTGTGTGCAAGGTGCTACCACAGGTTTTGCATTTAGAGGCTGAGGATGACTCAGTGACTCTGGGTTGTTTGGAATTTCTCCTTGCATGAATGATACTGTCATGTTGGGATGTCTTATGAGCTGGATTACCGCATATATCACAGCATGTATTCATGAGACAATCATCCTGATGATGATCATTGAACCCACAGTGAGGGCAGAGAGGAAAAGGTTTTGCTCTATTCTTTGGAGCAGTTTTGGAGGACGAAGCATACTGATGACCAACTTTGGTATAGTTCGCTTGACTGACATACTGTAGATGATCTGCAGTCCTGTGATCATCCTTTTTGCAGATCATGCAAAAAAGGATTCTATAGCAGTTGTCAGTGGTATGGGTGGTGTAATGACACAGCTCACACTTTTGTTTGTTTTTGGAGGTTGACTTAGACTTTGAGGAACTGGAGGAAGCTGACTTTGTCTCCTTGATTGGTTCAGGGACCTTTTCAATGGATTCCATTTTTTCAGTAAGCTTCCTCACAAGTTCAGTCAGTTGCTGGATTTGGTCAGCTTCAGTGGGGACAGAGGATGATGAAGTCTCAGCAAGAGTAGACTCTTGTTGGATTAGTTTTGCTTGTCTTTGAAGGATGGTTCTACCACGTCCAGACCTTTCTTTTGGTGAATGAGGATTGAATTGTAGTGGAGTAAGCTCAGAGCTTGGAGCAGCACCCTGAAGAGGTTTCAGTGGTGGAAGCGGTGCTTGAGATTCTGCTTCAGACTCAGAGATGTGTTCAGTACAACTGGGCACATCAGGGAGTCCAAGCATGCTCTTTAGAGCTTGACTTTCAGGCTCTAGAATCTTTCCAGAATCGAAGTTTGGAAGCTTACTCTCAGGATTAACTCGTTCAATCCATTCACTGGAATTTGAATCAGCCAACATACTTGTAATCATGCCACCAGACACAAATGGCTTAGGAGACTGGTCTTTGTTGAGAGAGTCAGGGAGATGATCTTCACCTATGACTCTCTTCTTACTACTGGGGGCTCCCACAGCATCAAAGACCCTGGGATTCTTAGCAGTCCAACTATTGAGAATATCATTTGTCTTTTTAAGTTCATCTTGAAGATTCTGATTTCTTTTAACTAGTTCAGTGTTTTGAATTTGCAAAGTGACAGCCTCAAGCTTAGCTTGTTTTAAAATAAGCAATTCATCCCTACACTTATTCAATTCAAAACTTAACTTGTTGTACTTAGAAAAAAGATTCAGTCTTTGCTCTTCTACAAACTTAAGGTCAACATTTAGATAATTCATATAAGACTGCCAATCAGAGTCATCATCCATAGAAAGTAAAGTGTTTACCTTCTTTATTGTGATGTTGACCCATTCCCCGTTCCTAGCATGATTCTTCCCAACAGCTAGCTTGTCTTCTTCTGAGAGAGCCATTAGAGCACTGACATGTACCATTTCATCATCCGATGAGATTGGCTCTTCATCCCAGTCAAAGGTTTCAGCAACAAGGCCTTTGTTCTTACCCTGCACAGATTGAACATTTTTTGTTGTTTCTAAGGGACTGGCCTCAAGCAATGCAAGCTTAGCTTTTTCTTTCTTATACTTAGCTTCATAATCAATGGTTTTGTTAAGATCAGATTTGTTTTGAACATTTTGATGAGACTGATAGATTTTAGGTTGAAATTTGCTAAAGCCTGAAGACTGATTAGATCCTGATGGTTTGTAAGAGGGTTCAGAAGTTGTTTTTGAAAAACAGTCTTTTGCAAAATGGCCTCTTTTATGACACTTGTAGCATTCAGTGTCTTCAGTTGCTTTAGCAGTTGAAAAACCTTTGTTTCTTTTTATAAACCTTCGAGAGTTAGCGAGGAGTGCCCTTTCCTGAAATTCAGCATTCAGGTCACTTAGGTACTCCTCACTTGATCTCTCATCAGGCTCATCATCTGAGTTTTCTTGGAAATCTTGAACTACATTGTTAGAAAAGAAAGCAGTTGATATTGGTGATGAGGTAGTGGTCAGGGACTTCTTGACTTCCTGAGACTTCTTTAAGTCAGGGTATCGTCTGTTGATGAGGTTTTCCTCATAGACAAATTTCCCATAAATTTCAAGAAGCTCAAGATTTTGGATATGATTAGCATTCCTGAGTCCCTGAGAGAAATTCAACCACTTCTCAGGGAGACTGTTTACAAAACCAACATTGATTTCATGCTTAGACAAATTAACACCATCATTTGAAAGTTCATTTAAAAGAGTTTTGTATCTGGTGTAAGTTTGAGAGAGAGTTTCTGAGTCCTTAGCCCTGAAGGTGTTATACTCAAGTTTCAGGTCCATTATCCTGTTTTCCTTGGTATCAGATGGTCCTTCATGACTATGAACTAGGTCATCCCAGGTTTGCTTAGCAGTGCTACAGCTTATAACAGACTCCATAATATCGTCAGGAAGACAAGATATTATGATACTTTTGAGTCTTTGGTCCTGGTTGACCACTCTCCTTTCATCCTGGGTCCACTGAGCTTCAGGTTTGGGCAACCCTTCAGCAGTCTTTGGGACAAATGGACCTTCATTTATGCACTTGACATAATAAGGTTCCATCCCAATCAAATAGCAAAGCATTCGCTTTTTCCATTTGTTGAATTTGCCAACTTCAAGTCTAGGGGCAACAGCTGAATAAGCTCCACCCTTTTTATCAACTAGTTGGGGTACATCAATTTCAGCCATTTAGGATCCTAATTTAAAAACTTTTAGAGCGGCCTAAAAACGAGTTTTATAATTAGCATTGCTCTGATACCACTTGTTGTTCCCCGTTCACTATCGTTTAAAACAGTTCAAGTTTATAAAACAAGTTAAAAGTGAACTATGACTGAAATTAACATAAAGAAAACACAGTAAGTAATTTTCAACATCATATTCTTATTAGAAATAAATCAACAAAGAATACGTTACCCAAGTACTTGCGGAATAGTACTTGGGATTGAAATGACAAAGTTGGGTGATTCCTCTCTAAGCTCAGGCTATGTCTGAGCACAACTCTTAGAGCTCACTGAGCTATCTCAGGAACTAAGTTGTATTTGGAGGAGTGAAAAGATGGCTTGCGTGTATGTGTTTTTACAATTCACAAGCTTAACCTTTTCACTCCATCTCTTATGCTATTTATACATGTATGATATTTGACTCTTTCCTAAGTGACAAACTGACATCATACAGAAGACAAAATACTGATGTATTTTGTCTCTGTTTACAAAGACTATTCTAGGTAAGAGACAGGACTACTTTCCTAAGTTCAGTGATGACACTGAGCCTGATCTTTTGCCATTCAGGGAAAGTTGACTTTGGTTGATAAGGACTTCGTCTTATCTGATTCAACCTTTCCCGCCTTGTCCCGCTCTTTCTTCAGTCTTTACATTCTTCAGTCTTCTACTTCAGTTTGTCTTCAGTGTAAGAAGTTGGATAGGAATCTTAGGGATTCAGTGAGTTATTGTCATCACTCACTGAATCCATCATCTTCTTCTTGACTCAGTCTTCACCCTTTAAGTTCCGCCTTACTGAGTGGAGAGACTTCTTCATTGCCTCTTACTGAGTATCCTGAAGACGACTCACTGAGAGACTATGCACTCAGTGACCTGTTTGTGTTAACGGAATAAATACTTGGGCTATTTTCTATTCAAATCCTAGATTAAGGGGTTTGGGTATTTACTGAACCCAACAATGTTGTAAAACCATATGATAGTATCTAAAATTTCATAGTATTGTATTATTCATTTACCGCGTGTACGTGTCTCTAGAATAAAAAATCCATGATATCTTTGTATCTCACAAAGTACGTACACGCTGTATCTTCTTGTTTGATGATGCTAAGATTCGTAAAAAGTCGAATAAAGAGGATCAATCCGCCATGGCTGCAAATTTCATAAGTTGCCAGCCAATATGCAAATGATCTCAACTTCGATCAAATTCCCCAAAACACCTCCAAATTCAATCATCACAACATCAATAAACATAATTTAAATAGCTTTAAGTGATACATACCATGAATTACAACAACGAAGAGGATGTGGTGGATTGTTTATGCAAAAGACGTGTTTTCGAGTTTTATTTTTACCAAAAAGGCATACCAATCACTGTCGTTTTTAAGCAACCCAAAAATATGGTGTTTTGCCTTATACGATGCCTGGAGAAATAGTAGCCACCTGTCAAATTGCAGTAGAGATCAAAAGGCCTAAGTTACATGAAGCCAATCAAAAGCACAAAGTTCTAGTAAAATCTGAGTGTTCTGTGCATGAGGGTTGGTAAACCCAAAAAAAATATATATATGATATCTTTCAATTAAAAAAAGCAAAAGAAAAAAACAAAATCATTTTCGGCCAACGTTATTTCCAAACATGAAACAGCGTCATACCAGTCTATGTCATTCCAAAACCACAACGTATCAGGGGCAAACAACTCACTGTGAAACACTCAATTGAGGTTGCTTGATACAATGTTAAGTAAAGACCCAAAAAGGGCATCGCTTTTTAACCACCTAAAGAATAGAGCATTTAAAATGGTAAATGTATAGAGGCCCGCACATCTGTCATAGACAGCCCTTAAATAATGTTTGGAATAGAATTTTGTTTATGTTAGAATACTCGTGCATTAGCTCAGATATATAGCATTCGTTGCAGAAGACGGTTGCGTTTTATGCCATCCAGTTTCTGCCATGCCAAAACTGTGAAAGAATGATTCTTCAAATCGTCACAGCCAAGGCAACACTATCAAAAGAAAAATTAAGAATTGATGTGTGATGTGTCATTATTTTAACTCAAGGTTATTTTCAGATATAAAGCGGCATCGTATACTGCGAAGCATACAAAAAATATATAGCAAAAAATATTTGTTTTAATGCAACATTAAACGACGTCTCTTGTAACATTTAATAAGACTCAGATTCGTAAACTATAAAAAAAAGGGATCAATCGGCCAAACTGCAAAGTTAGAAGGTTGTGTAACCAAGACGCAAACAATCTCACTTTGGCCGAAAGTCTAAAACACATTCAAGGTCTATCATCACAGCCTCTTACATTACCTTATGAGGACATATTATAGACCATCGGTACCTATGAACACATAAACACGTCACTTTTATGCAACATCACCACCAAACACTTAAGATGTCAAATTATACAAAGTGTATACAGTCAACACTTATGAGCACATAAATTCTATCATCATAGCCTCTTACATTACCCTTTGAGGACATTTTATATACCATCGGTACCTATGAGCACATAACACCTCATGCAGCGTCGCCACCAACATTTAAGACGACTAATTATACAAAATGTATAGAATCAACACTTATGAGCAAAAAAATATAGAAACTAAAATAATCATAACTGTTAGCACACCATGTAAAATCAACAAAATCTTGAACACATAATATATGGTCAATACAATACTAATAGAGTGATAAAGGTTCAAGTTGATTACTTATTCATAAAATGTATATAATTGAGATAATTTATCGCTTTAAATAATGTTCATCAACTACGATTTTTATATTTCAAATAAAAAACATGTGTTCATATTTAATACATACGAGGTTGAGAGCCCGCGCGTTGTCGCGGTGTGTTTTCTTAAACACGGATGAAAACATAGATCTACATTTAAGGTTGTTTTACAATTACAGTCGAAGCACGGCACAAAAGATTAGTAACTGCTATCTAAACATACCCTAGTTTCTGTAAGATACATAAGTTTCATATGTATATGCATGCTTAACTCATGCAACAATGTGCCATACACAAAAAGTTTGAAAGCTGGTAACAACATACATAAGTTTCATCTGCATTCTGCTGTTGCAATTTATACAAAAGATGTTGTATACAACTGTTGCATATTTCCTTGCTATGGAAACACACCATACGCTGAGTCTTGCTTTTAGACAAAAGATTAGTAATGTTTCGGAACATATTTCTGCAGTTACAACAAAAATATGTTGCAAAACATATCAGTTTTTAACAACGAGAGTTTAAACATTTACATTGTTAAGTTAACATTTAGATGTCTTTCTTATTTTATGTGTTTCTGGTCCTTCTTTTTTCTGCAGTTGCAGGCTCCATTGCCACTGATAAACATAATAAAAGTAAGAACATTAGAAACAAAACATGTGTAAAGTTGTTGTAACAAAAACAAATTAGCATGTGATGGTTAGGTAGAAACTGTTTGAAGTAACTGCAATTCAATGTGACACTGTTCCAGTTTGGTTTCTTATATTGTTTCTAGTTACATGTCTATATCTTTTGTATATATAAGCAGTGACCATGTGAGTATGAGTATGGGTCATGCTTTATTAAGTATATGTTAAGAAGCTTGCGTAAAAAGACGGCACCAACTCCTAATTTTGATGAACTGAAAGAAGCATGTCGTTCTGATAAGTTGCATCGTGCTTTTCGTTTGCTGTTTTTGCATGAAGAGGCTGATATTGAAGGCCTTATCATGGTTTTGAATGAAAAATGTGACGATGTGCGAGCAAGAATTGGGAAAAAAGGGAACTGCTGAGAGAGGGTGAAACTTTCAGTTCGTCTGACCCTGTGGCAGTTAATGGCCTCTTATGTTTGCAGGAAGCAAAAAATAAGGATTATCAGTTGTTGGCTGCAATGGTTGTTCTTGTCGATCTAGTGCATGAAGCACACACCGAGCAGCACCGTCATGTGCTCACTATGGAGTAGTATAATTAGGGCGGCTTTCTGTGGTTTTAGGTGTTGTTGTGTTTCTGTGTAGAAGTTCATGTAGGTCTGCAGTATTGTTTAATATTATGGTCATGCGATCTTTGTATCCGTTGTTGTAAGATATGATATGTATGAATAAAACTTGCCACTTTCTTTGTGGGTTAAGGAGAATGGATTTGTTTTTATTTTGTTTTTGATTATTTGGTTTTAATTTAATGTTTTTTTTTATGTTTGTTATTTCTTTATTATATATATATATCCTTCTTTTATTAACTGTTTTATATTTTATTTTATTTTTTGTGGCTATATAAGGATGCCTTTGTTGTGCTATTTGTTGCTCAGGTTGCATTTAACCACCATGGGAGGAAGACCAAATATTGAGCATTTAAAACACTCTTGTGGTTCTAGCAAGCTTCAACATTGCTTCAAATATTTGTTTAATGGAGAGAGAATGAGAGTCTTATCATGTACATTGGGCAAAAATGTGTTGATCTTGAGACTAACATTGAGAGAAGAGACCAACTAATCGAAGAGGGCCAATATTTTGGTCCATTTGATGATGTGGCTCATGATGCGGTTAAGTGTATGATTGAGACGCAGCAAAGAGATCGAGATATCTTAGCTGCGTTGATTGGTGTTCTGGATCTAGCTCGTGAAGGGAGAACTGAAAAGCAGCGTCATGTAGGTTTGATGGATCTAAAGGATTAGTGGTACTTGGTTTGGTAGATGGTTGATGCAGGTTTTACTGACCAGGTCTTAATATTTATAGTGTCTCGCTATACCTATGGTCTACCCTAATGCACTAACGGGCAGTGTACCCGGTCGTGTGTAGTGTAGTAAATGGTAAAGCCGATGTCATCCCAAGAGCTATGTGTGTCGGATTATTACTAAGTCTAATTGTCACAGAATATTAATGGTTTTGATAGGGATTTAATTAATTAAACTACTAATGCAGAATGAAATAAAAGCAGATAAATGGAATAAGGGAAATCAATAGAGGAGTAGTGGTGCTAACCTAGTCAATCCTCCTAGCTAGTTATGTCTACGTCTACCTACTTCCAATTACTTCATGTGGGGTCAAATTCGAGAGGACAACATTTGGTCAATTCGCCCTAACCTATCAGCAAATATGCCACCATAGGAGAAATCAGGCACACCGTCATAAGTTCTGTTGTTCCTGGTCCCCTAAGTCGAGTCATTAAGTACCACTACATGCTAGATTCTAAATAGTTAGTGCCCGACCGTTAGGAACTTAGACACTACACCCCCCAATTCTTAAGTTCATCCAAACGATAGGTGATCAGTTGGTCAAATCGCACAAGTAGAAAGGGTCGTCAGTTGGTCATATCTTACCCTTCCCGTCTCAGTCCGCTCACCTAGGGTCAGTTGGTCATATCTCCTAGGCAATTGGCCTCTATCGACATTCAAAACTACCGAACAAAGGGAGACTACCAAAGAACTATGCATGCATACACTTAGAAATAATTGAACGGAAGTAAAGGTAAACGCAAACAAAACAATTAAGGAATCATAAGTAGGCTAGCACCAAAGGGTTCTTAGCCGCTCATATTAATCATGCAAATCAATTCAATATTCAAAGGTACGAAATACATGAATTGAAAGTAAAAGAAATATAAAACGCTAAAGCTTATTGTAATTGATAAGGTTTTAAAATGTACCTTTTTGAGGGGTCGTTTAACCCCTTATTTGATCACTTTTGTATCCGTTATTACTTAATATCGTTCCTTTTCACTTTTTAGGTCTCTTGAAGGCAAATTGCTAGAATGGCACTTATTTGGACGAAAAGGCGCGGATATACGAAGAAAATGACCGTCAAGAATCGAGACACTCAAGCTGCTGAAATACAAGGGGACGGCGTCAGGTGTTAGTTGCGACACCGTCAGAGCACTTCTGTGACGGCTCAGTAGCCAAATTTCTTATTTTCAAGTGACGGTGTCAGGCTGATGAGTGTCTAAATACTCATCATTTTTGTACAATCTAAACTGCAAAATCATCTGAAAACACTCAGAAACACATCAAAATGATCAAAATATCACAAATCAGTGTTTTATGTGTTTTAAATGCAAAAAGATCAAAATCAGATGAAAAATGATTCAAGTTTGCAAAATTGGCAGTTTTAGTCCCCCAAGTTTTAAAAGTTGTCAAATCTAGTCCCTGGAATTCAAAAATGTGAAGTTTTGTCATTCAAGGTCCCTGAAATATTCTAAGTTGTTAAAAATGGTCCTTGAATGAGTTTTTGGTCAAATGGCGGAAAAGGTCCCTAAAGTTTGAAATATTGCAAAATTGGTCCTTGGATATTTTAAAATAGAATTTTATGCAAAAAGGGTCCTTGTACTATCAAAGTTTGTCAAGTTTGGTCCTTGTGATAAGTTTGGAAATGTGGCATGATCAGTCCTTTATCTTTGGTCGAATTACAAATTTGGTCCTTGTGTATACTTAACCAAACCGGACACCATTTTAAATATCAAAGCCCAAATCCAATCCAACCAGCTGGCCCAACCTTAGCCCAACACCTTGACCCTTGACCCTTTGGCTTGACCCTTGAGCTAGGTCAGAATACATTATTGATCCCTGTCACAATCCATTTTGACCCCCCCCTCGGTTAGTATTATAGCTCCGGTCAACGAAAGTCAAACGAATAAAAAAACCGCCTACCACTGTAGCTCTCCTCTTCAACCTCTGAATTCCAAAACCAGTCATGGTTTTCCATGATTTACTCCACCCCCCCCCCTTACCTTGTCCCCTCCACCTCCACTAACACCAAAAACTCTTAATTGACTCAAACAACCCCATTAATGGTTCAAACCTGCTAAGAGACTTTTTGGCGCCAAATCTACACTTGGACGGATATGATGGTTTTAACCAATCCAATGGCTCAGAAGTGGTGGGAAACAATCAGAGGTCATCAAGGAGTCCAAAAAGTCATTATATAGAGGAAGAGATGCAATGTATATCATCATCTAGTGTAAAATTTAAGTTTCTATGTCGTTTTAGTTATTTTCAAGTTTCCAGTGTATGTCTTAGCTTCCAAATACTTTCTTAAGTATTCTTCGTGTACTTTTAATCCTTATCAGTAATAAAATTCTAGTTTCAAGTTCCAATTTCAGTTATGCATTTTTAAAATTTCAAAAATTTCATGAATGATCAAATGTTGTTGTTAGGTGTTCTTATGGACTGAATAAGCCACATAAGCTCCTATATAGCTTTTAAAAGCTATTAGATACCTTAAAATCCAGTTTAGAAGCAAAAATCAAAAATCACCAAAAATACAAATTAAATAGTTAAAAATCAAAAATCCCATGGAAGTGATGTACACAGCTGGAGCAGGGTAGATTTTGGATGGCCTTGGGTTAGAAGCTTAGTGGTAAGCTAATAGGGGTGTTAATTGGTCCTTGCTCTCAGTTTTGAGCTTGGAAGCTTTTGTAAGCCTTTTTGTTCATTTTTGCATTTCTTTGTTTTAGTTGTTTATTAGTTGTAATTTCTGGTTTTTTATGTTTCTTAGTTATAATTGAGCATAAGTTAACAATAAAATCAGTTTGTTGTTCTTTTAAATTTATAGTTTATAAAAATTTCATTTTGACAGTTTAAATAGCTTAAGTCTAAATTCTTAGTTTTATGTTGTTGTCACTATTAGCTCATGTTTATTTAGTCTTATTTAGTGATTATATAAAGTCTGCAATCAGTTTTATGGCTTAAAGTTGTGATTTGCTTTGAAAAAGTTCCAAAACTGTCACTTAAAGGGTGTTTGGGTTTGCCTGTTTAAACTGTAACAGGTCTTGTCTGTATTGTTTGTTTGTGCTTATTCTGTGTCACATACACACTTAATAACTCAATCAATCCATAAAAAACAGTGGTCATTTGGTGAAAAGTCAAATTTCCTTTTGATCTCATCTCAATTCTTGTCTGTTTGATTTCCATGTTTCATAATCATGATTTTGTGTTAGTAAGTTGTTAGTGTTGATTAAATCAGTCTCTATATACCTTAATACATCTAATTCAGTCCATAGGATCAAATCAAAGTTCATTTTAGTCAACTCTACTAGTCTTTATAAAAGTCAAATATTTTCATTTGGTCGCTTTTGAATAAACTTTAGGATTTCACTGTGTGTTTAATATTGACATTCAGGATATAAGCTTTTGGGTTATTGAAGTTTAGTTGCTAAACTAAATTATAAAAATATTAGTTCACTTCTGTCTAGCTTGTTTAGTGCTTATTTTCCATTTCCTCTGAGTACCTGTTCTGAAAAAGTGCCCTGTGCACCAGTTTCATAAGCTCAATCAAAAGCTCACACAGAGCTTAGTTGTTGTTCAAATTATGTGATACTTGGTTCTTTGGAAAGCCAACCAAGCCATCTTGAAGTCTCAAGCTTGGTTTTTCATTTTGAAGCTTGTTTGCTAGGGCTGCAAGTAGCCTTTTGTTCTGTCCATTTTTCAGTTTAAGCCAAGTGCTTATTGTCTTTGTCCTAGCTTTTCAGTGTGCTTATTTGTATCTTTTAGCTTCATATTAGTAGCACTAGCTTGTTTGAATCTTATTCCACTCTTGTTTCCAGTTTTCAAGCTTCTTTGAGCTTAATTCCACAAAATAAGCTATTTAGCCCACTGTTGGGATTATAAGCTTGTAAAACTGCTTATTTGTGATTTGTAAAATTTTTGTGTTTGTTAAAGTTTCATATTTTCAGTAGTTAAGTAGTTTTCAAAAAGAAAATCCAAAAAAATATCAATTTAAATTCAGTGATAGCATTTATTTAATAGGTTTTAGCTTTTTGATTTTTCTTTTTAGCTTATTAATAAGCAAATCTTGTTTTTATAGTTTTCTTAGCTTTGTGTCACCTTAAGTTATTTTTAGAAAAAGTTTCATAATTTTCCTAATCTTTTTAGTATTTATTAGAATTTTAAATAGTTAAAAGTATTAGATAATTAGTAATAAATAATTAAAAAGCATAAAAAATATCTTTTCAGTTTTAAAATTAGTTTTATCATATTTTAGATTTTTCCAAGTTAAAATTTCATTTTTTCAAGTTTATTTTATATTTTCTAGTATTTAAGTGTATTTTAAGTAATAATTAATTAGTAATAATTAGATAAAAAGTGTGAGAAATATATTTTTAATTTTAAAATTAGTTTTATAATATTTTAGATTTTTCTGAATCATAATTTTATTTTTCTAGCCTTCTTTTATATTTTCTTCTATTTTAGAGTATTTATTAAATAGTTAAAATAGTTTTTAATTAATAATAATTAAACAAATAGTGGTAAAAATAATTTTCTTTTTTCTAATAATTTTCTTTTATCATTAGGTTTGTATTTCTAGGTCTTTTATTTCTTAGATTCACTTTTTATTTTGTACGTATACGTAGTTTTTAAACGTACGTTTTACGTTTCTTTTATCTGATTGCTGTGCTTTCCAATTCTGTTTCCAATCTTATTCCAATCAATCAGTATTGTAATATTCAATCCAAAACCCTTACTGATCACTATCCTTAGTGATCATTCTATCATCTGATCAAGTGTTTACACACCATTGAGTCTCCTTGGGACTTAACGACCCGGGAATTCATTATATTCTCTGATCTTCATTGTATTGGTTTCTGAGCAGTTTTAAGTTTATTACGGTTAGCCATTCACAAGTGGCTAGCTTGTGCGATTAAGTTTGACTGTGTATTTAGGGACCAATCAAATTTTTGGCGCCGCTGCCGGGGAGGCTTTAGCGTGTGTTTAGCCATTTTCAGACCCATTCTTGCACATATACCACCATTTGTAAAAAGTTTTTTGTAAAGTTATATAAAAATCAAAAAGTTCATTAACACTTTTCCTAAAGTGTTAAAAACACCAAAAAAAATATAAAACAACAAAACAATCGTAGCGTTTTCTATCTTGTATTGTCTTTAAGGTGATTCTTAAAACAGTACGATTTGGTTAAACGAGACGATCCAAAAATATTGTCCAAAAGTTTTAAACCCATTTGCACAAATCTTACCTACGTCTTTTTAGTGGTACTTAATATATACATAAAAATCAACCACCGCAAATCAAGGCAGTACACCTACTAACTGGGGGTGTGACCATAATAAGTTCCCGAACATCAGATTTAAAACTTGCCTTTGTGTCCTTGTGATTTGGTGTAGCTTTTTCAAAGAAGCCATTTCATTTGTGATTGTTGGTTAAGTTCACTTGTCGTTTTGCCTCATTTGTTTTGAAAATTGATTTTTATACATAGTGCATGCGCACTCGTTCTTCCAGCTCTACAAGTCCACTTTCTGAACTTGAAAACAGTCCTCGTAGACGTAGAGGACGTTCTGCTCCTTCAGCCGTGACTGAGGAACGTCTACCACCACCACCTCCTGTCGAAATGGCAGAAGACAAACCCATGAATGAGCTTCTCCAGGCACCCATCGAGGGTTACTGAGATGCTATTGTTGTCCCAGCCATCGTGGCTGATACTTTTGAGCTCAAAACCGGGTTGCTTAATCTAGTAACCCAAAGCCAATTCTATGGTTTTGAGCGGGATGATCCTCATGCACACATTCGATGGTTTAACAAGATTGCATCTACCATCAAGTACAAGAATGTCCCACATGAAGCTATCAAGCTTCTTCTGTTCCCATTTTCTCTAGAGGGACAAGCCCGGAATTGGCTTGAGAAACAACCCCTCGTTCTATTGAGACATGGGAAGATTTAGTCACCAAGTTCGTTAACGAGTTCTATCCTCCATCCCGAACCACAAGTCTTAAGAATGAGATAATGAAATTTTCTCAGAGATTTGATGAATCATTCGGGGAGGCATGGGATCGTTACAAAGAGTTGCTTCGCAAGTGTCCGCATCATGGTTTTACCGAGTTAATGCAAATGGATACTTTCTATAATGGTCTCAATCGGACCAATCAAGACTCTTTGAATGCCTCCGCGGGAGGTAATTTCCTGAGCAAGACCACAAAAGAGGCCTTGCAAATCATTGAGAACAAATCTCAGGTCCGCCCTTTCCGAGCAAAGACATATCAGTCTCATGCTGGACCTTCTTCTTCTTCATCTACAGTGAGTACATCTAGCACCGATGCTAAGATTGACAAACTCACAGACATTGTTCAGGCTTTGGTTCTTGCTAACCAAAAGAAAGTGACCTTCACTCAGACACCAACACATGGTGAAGTGAAGAAAGTCGAGAGTTGTGTTACTTGTGGTGGTCCTCATGCTTACTACAATTGTACTGCCACCGATGGTAGTCCTTTTGAAGCCAATGCTCTAGCCGGTAGTTCACAGCAAGGAGGTACTCAATACCGTCCTCAAAATGAACCACACTACCGTGCTAACACTAATCAGGCACCACCCGGTTTTAACCAGAATCATAACATGCAAAACCGGAATCAGAACCAACCGAGAATGAACCAAGGTTATCAAAACCAAGGTAATTTCTATCCTGGACCCAATCAAGGTTTCCAACATCAAGGGAACCTTAATCAAAACAATTTCAATCGAGGGAATCAATTTCATGGGAATATGAATCCTAATCAAGGAAATTTTCAAAACCAAGGCCCTAATCCTAATATTAGAGGCCAAAATTTTCCTAATCCACCTCCCGCCATTGTTCCAACTGGACCATCATCTGATGAGTTGTTGAAGCAATTCATGAAATCCCAAGATGAAATGAACAGGTTGTTGGTCAGTCAGATTGCTGATCTTAAGAAGTCTTTAAATGATCAACCCTCGGGCTCAGGAAAACTTCCGAGCAACACGATCGCTAACCCGAGGGGCGATGCAAAGGCGATCACAACCAGAAGTGGTGTTTCATATGCTGGACCTACTGTTCCTACTACTACTTCTTCTTCTTCTTCTTCTCTCCCAAAGGTAGTAGAAAGTGAACCTCCGACACACAATGGACCTACGACTCCAATGCCTCCTCCACCTGTGGCAATGAGTCAAGTTACCAAGGATACTACGGACAAGGTGCATTATTCTAGCCCACAAAGTACCGCACACGTCCCACCTTCGGTAGTCCAACCTCAAGTTGTCCAGAAACCCAAGTCAAATCAAGGAGTTGTTTTTGAACCTCCTGTAGCTCCTGTTGAGAATCAGAAATCCAAATCTTCTATTCCTTACCCATCACGTTTGAATGAGCAAAAGCTCCGCGAAAAAGCCAATCATCAAATGGACAAATTTTTCCAAATTTTCCAAGAATTACACTTTGACATAAGCTTTGCGGATGCTATCATGCTGATGCCCAAGTTCGCATCGACTCTCAAACACATGTTAAGCAATAAGGAAAAGCTGTTTGAAATGGCAAAAACTCCTCTTAACGAGAACTGCTCAGCGGTTATTCTGAAGAAGCTTCCTGAGAAACTTGGAGATCCTGGGAAATTTCTCTTACCTTGTGTATTCCCAGGAATGGTTGAATGCTTTGCCCTAGCAGATCTTGGTGCAAGCATAAACCTTATGCCTTATTCAGTGTGGAAGAAACTTTCTCTTCCGGAACTTACTCCTACATGCATGACTCTCGAGCTTGCAGATCGTTCCATATCCCGTCCTCTTGGCATTGCCGAGGACGTATTTGTGAAAGTAGGAAAGTTCCATTTCCCAGCTGACTTCGTGGTTGTTGATTTTGATGCCGATCATTGGGTTCCTCTCATTGTTGGTCGAGGATTCCTGAGAACGGGTCGTGCTCTCATTGATGTATTTGAGCAAGAAATCACATTACGTGTTGGTAATGAAGCTGTCACTTTTAACCTTGATCAAACTTCGAGGTACTCCGCAAACTATGATTCTGAATCGGTTAACCGAATAGATATCATTGATGTTGCTTCTGAAGAGTACTCTCAAGAAGTTCTTGGTTATTCTCATAATTCTGTGAGTGGGGAGTCCACCACATCTTCTCAACCTATCATAGCCAATTCTACTCCTTCTCTCACTCCGTTTGAGGGAAGCGACTTCATCTTAGATGAGATTGAAGCATACTTGGCTAGTGATTCTGTTCCATGGGAAATTGATCACGCTCCAATTGATATTGAGGGGGACATACTTCTTATTGAGAAGTTGCTCAATGATGATCCATCATCAACCCCTCACCCTAGTGATTCAATCCCAGATGAGATTAATCAAAATGAGATTAATCTAGAGGGAGATATTCTTCTAAAGAAGTTGTTAAATCAGGACGCTTCTCCTCCTCTCCCTCCCGTCGAGCTTCATAACAAGGAAGTCAAGTCAGTTGAGAAAACTGAAGAATTTCCTGAGGTTGAGCTTAAGGACTTACCTCCTCATCTCGAGTATGCATTTCTTGAGGGTGATGATAAATTACCCGTCATTATTGCTCGAGATTTGAGTAAAGATGAAAAAGCTGCTCTCATAAAGGTCTTGAAGTCACACAAGCAAGCAATTGCTTGGAAACTCTCCGACATTAAGGGTATCAACCCTGAGTTTTGTACTCACAAAATCTTAATGGAGGATGACTTCAAACCAGCAGTTCAACATCAGAGAAGAGTAAATCCAAAAATCCATGATGTTATCAAACAAGAGGTTATCAAACTTCTTGATGCAGGATTGATTTACCCGATCTCAGATAGTCCTTGGGTTAGCCGAATTCATTGTGTTCCTAAAAAGGGTGGCATAATTGTTGTCACAAATGAAGAAAACGAGTTAATTCCAACTCGGCTGGTTACGGGATGGCGTGTTTGCATTGACTATCGTAAGTTGAATGACGCTACCCGTAAAGACCATTTTCCTCTACCCTTTATGGACCAAATGCTGGAGAGATTAGCAGGGAACGAGTACTATTGTTTCCTTGATGGTTTCTCGGGTTATTTTCAGATTCCCATTGATCCACAGGATCAAGAGAAGACCACATTCACCTGCCCATACGGAACTTTTTCCTACAAACGTATGCCTTTTGGCTTATGTAATGCTCCTGGCACGTTCCAACGATGTATGATGGCCATATTCCACGACATGATCGGGGAAACAATGGAGGTGTTTATGGATGACTTCTCGGTCATTGGGGATTCATTTCAAACATGTCTCTCCCATTTAGATAAAATGCTCAAACGGTGTGAAGACACCAATCTTTGTCTAAATTGGGAGAAGAGTCACTTTATGGTCAAAGAAGGCATAGTCCTTGGCCATAAGATTTAAAAAAATGGGATTGAGGTTGATAGAGCAAAAGTCGATGTTATTGCTAAATTACCTCATCCTACTACCGTCAAAGGTATTAGGAGTTTTTTAGGTCATGCCGGTTTCTATCGTAGATTCATACAAGATTTTTCTAAAATCGCCCGGCCTATGACCCATCTTCTTGAAAAGGATGCTCCTTTTATCTTCTCACCTGAGTGCATCGAAGCTTTTGAAACATTAAAGAAAAAGCTTACTGAGGCACCCATTCTCGTTGCTCCCGACTGGGATTTACCCTTTGAGCTCATGTGCGATGCAAGTGATTTTGCTATCGGTGCAGTCTTAGGGCAACGAAGAAACAAGCATTTTCAGCCTATCCACTACGCAAGTAAAACTATGACTGAAGCGCAAACTCATTACACCACCACAGAAAAGAGCTATTAGCCGTGGTGTATGCGTTTGAGAAGTTTCGGCCGTACTTAATCTTGACCAAATGCGTGGTGTATACGGATCACTCGGCTCTCAAATATCTCTTTGCAAAACAAGATGCAAAGCCGAGATTGCTCCGTTGGATTCTCCTCCTCCAGGAATTTGATATCATTATACGTGATAAAAAAGGAGCTGAGAATCTAGCTGCTGATCATCTGTCCCGTTTAGAAAACCCTCACCAAGATGTTTTCGAGAAAAAGGAAATAAATGAAACATTTCCTCTCGAGACACTCAATGCGGT
Organism: Chrysanthemum seticuspe; assembly: GCA_019973895.1. Taxonomy (NCBI): domain Eukaryota; kingdom Viridiplantae; phylum Streptophyta; class Magnoliopsida; order Asterales; family Asteraceae; genus Chrysanthemum; species Chrysanthemum seticuspe. Next base: position 120,414,147 of record BPTQ01000003.1, read on the forward strand.
TTCTTTTCGTGGAAACTCTTTTACCCCATGGTTTGCTGACTTCGCAAATTACCATGCGGGTAACTTCATAGTGAAAGGGATGTCGACCCAACAGAAGAACAAATTCTTCAAAGATGTTAAACATTATTTCTGGGACGACCCCTACTTGTTCAAAATCTGTGCGGATCAAGTCATCTGACGGTGTGTTTATGGACAGGAAGCTATTGACATTCTCACAGCTTGCCATGCTGGACCCACCGGGGGCCATCATAGTCCAAACTACACCGCCAAAAAGGTGTTGATTCCGGTTTTTATTGGCCCACAATCTATAAGGATGCCCACGAATTTGTCAAAGCCTGTGACGCTTGTCAACGTCATGGAAATATATCTCAAAGAAATGAAATGCCACAAAATGCCATTCAAGTTTGTGAGATATTTGACATATGGGGTATTGACTTTATGGGGCCATTTCCTTCGTCTCGTGGTAACAAATACATACTCGTGGCTGTTGACTATTTGTCAAAATGGGTTGAAGCAAAAGCTTTACCTACCAATGATGCTCGAGTTGTTGTGAAATTTTTGAAATCTCTTTTTGCCAGGTTTGGAACTCCGAGAGTGATAATCAGTGATCGTGGTACACATTTTTGTAACGATCAATTTGATCGTGTCATGCAAAAGTATGGTGTTACCCACCGTCTCTCTACTGCATACCACCCCCAAACAAGTGGGCAGGTGGAAGTTTCCAACCGTGGTATTAAAAGAATTCTTGAAAGGACAGTAGGCGAAAATCGTGCATCCTGGTCGGATAAGCTGGATGACGCACTCTGGGCCTTCCGTACAGCTTACAAAACACCCATCGGGTGTACTCCATACAAGCTAGTGTACGGAAAGGCATGTCATCTTCCGATTGAGCTTGAGCACAAGGCATACTGGGCCTTAAAACATGCCAATTTCGATATTCAGACAGCTGGTGATCACAGAAAAGTTCAAATGAATGAACTAAATGAACTTCGTGATCAAGCTTACGAGAACTCTTTGATCTATAAACAAAAGACAAAGAAGATTCATGACTCAAAAATCAAGAACCGCGTTTTCAACATTGGTGATCGAGTCCTTCTTTTCAATTCAAGATTGAAGATTTTCTCGGGGAAGCTCAAATCCCGTTGGTCTGGTCCATTCACCATTGTTAAGGTTTATCCTTACGGCACCATTGAGTTATCTCAACCCGATGGTCCTAATTTTAAAGTGAATGGTCATCGAGTGAAGCATTACTTTGGAGAGGACATTCCTCCTGTGGTTGTCCCGGATTTACAAACTTTCCCCATGAACCAATGAATGCGGGGATCGAGTCAAGCTAATGACTCGGGAATCAAAAACATTAGCACACACCATATGGTTTTCACCCATATTTCTGTCTTCTTTCTCTATTCTACCACCCTAGTGTGGGGGAGTTGCCCCACACTGTTGTATATAAAATCGTTTCTAAAAAAAAAAAAAAAAAAAAAAAAAAATCTCTTTCAAATAATGGCCGTAGTATTTCCCTTTTACGTTCTCAGTTTCAGCATAACCGCCGGTACTTTGAATATTGAGGGCAATATTCATTTCTAAGTGTGGGGGGAATTCTCACGAATTTCATGTATTATCCACCCAATTCCCCGTTTTTAGCCAAAAAATTTTTTTTTTTGGAGTAAGTGTTTATCACTTACTCAGCTTGGTTATCAGTCCGCCATGTCTAATAGACAAAAGGATTGGCTAATCCAGGAGCAAACGGCTCTTGGTAAAGATTTCTCAAATCCGTTTATGGCTTGCAATTTGCCCAAAATTGTATGGTATTCAACTCACCATATCTTTAACTAGTGAAGAGTTGGCTAGCCCGCAAGATTATGGCTTGTGGTAAAGGCAGTGGAAAAACCATAATTGGTAATCAGCTCACCAAAGATAATATTGATAATGGTTCAAACCTCCACTAACACCAAAAACTCTTAATTGACTCAAACAACCCCATTAATGGTTCAAACCTGCTAAGAGACTTTTTGGCGCCAAATCTACACTTGGACGGATATGATGGTTTTAACCAATCCAATGGCTCAGAAGTGGTGGGAAACAATCAGAGGTCATCAAGGAGTCCAAAAAGTCATTATATAGAGGAAGAGATGCAATGTATATCATCATCTAGTGTAAAATTTAAGTTTCTATGTCGTTTTAGTTATTTTCAAGTTTCCAGTGTATGTCTTAGCTTCCAAATACTTTCTTAAGTATTCTTCGTGTACTTTTAATCCTTATCAGTAATAAAATTCTAGTTTCAAGTTCCAATTTCAGTTATGCATTTTTAAAATTTCAAAAATTTCATGAATGATCAAATGTTGTTGTTAGGTGTTCTTATGGACTGAATAAGCCACATAAGCTCCTATATAGCTTTTAAAAGCTATTAGATACCTTAAAATCCAGTTTAGAAGCAAAAATCAAAAATCACCAAAAATACAAATTAAATAGTTAAAAATCAAAAATCCCATGGAAGTGATGTACACAGCTGGAGCAGGGTAGATTTTGGATGGCCTTGGGTTAGAAGCTTAGTGGTAAGCTAATAGGGGTGTTAATTGGTCCTTGCTCTCAGTTTTGAGCTTGGAAGCTTTTGTAAGCCTTTTTGTTCATTTTTGCATTTCTTTGTTTTAGTTGTTTATTAGTTGTAATTTCTGGTTTTTTATGTTTCTTAGTTATAATTGAGCATAAGTTAACAATAAAATCAGTTTGTTGTTCTTTTAAATTTATAGTTTATAAAAATTTCATTTTGACAGTTTAAATAGCTTAAGTCTAAATTCTTAGTTTTATGTTGTTGTCACTATTAGCTCATGTTTATTTAGTCTTATTTAGTGATTATATAAAGTCTGCAATCAGTTTTATGGCTTAAAGTTGTGATTTGCTTTGAAAAAGTTCCAAAACTGTCACTTAAAGGGTGTTTGGGTTTGCCTGTTTAAACTGTAACAGGTCTTGTCTGTATTGTTTGTTTGTGCTTATTCTGTGTCACATACACACTTAATAACTCAATCAATCCATAAAAAACAGTGGTCATTTGGTGAAAAGTCAAATTTCCTTTTGATCTCATCTCAATTCTTGTCTGTTTGATTTCCATGTTTCATAATCATGATTTTGTGTTAGTAAGTTGTTAGTGTTGATTAAATCAGTCTCTATATACCTTAATACATCTAATTCAGTCCATAGGATCAAATCAAAGTTCATTTTAGTCAACTCTACTAGTCTTTATAAAAGTCAAATATTTTCATTTGGTCGCTTTTGAATAAACTTTAGGATTTCACTGTGTGTTTAATATTGACATTCAGGATATAAGCTTTTGGGTTATTGAAGTTTAGTTGCTAAACTAAATTATAAAAATATTAGTTCACTTCTGTCTAGCTTGTTTAGTGCTTATTTTCCATTTCCTCTGAGTACCTGTTCTGAAAAAGTGCCCTGTGCACCAGTTTCATAAGCTCAATCAAAAGCTCACACAGAGCTTAGTTGTTGTTCAAATTATGTGATACTTGGTTCTTTGGAAAGCCAACCAAGCCATCTTGAAGTCTCAAGCTTGGTTTTTCATTTTGAAGCTTGTTTGCTAGGGCTGCAAGTAGCCTTTTGTTCTGTCCATTTTTCAGTTTAAGCCAAGTGCTTATTGTCTTTGTCCTAGCTTTTCAGTGTGCTTATTTGTATCTTTTAGCTTCATATTAGTAGCACTAGCTTGTTTGAATCTTATTCCACTCTTGTTTCCAGTTTTCAAGCTTCTTTGAGCTTAATTCCACAAAATAAGCTATTTAGCCCACTGTTGGGATTATAAGCTTGTAAAACTGCTTATTTGTGATTTGTAAAATTTTTGTGTTTGTTAAAGTTTCATATTTTCAGTAGTTAAGTAGTTTTCAAAAAGAAAATCCAAAAAATATCAATTTAAATTCAGTGATAGCATTTATTTAATAGGTTTTAGCTTTTTGATTTTTCTTTTTAGCTTATTAATAAGCAAATCTTGTTTTTATAGTTTTCTTAGCTTTGTGTCACCTTAAGTTATTTTTAGAAAAAGTTTCATAATTTTCCTAATCTTTTTAGTATTTATTAGAATTTTAAATAGTTAAAAGTATTAGATAATTAGTAATAAATAATTAAAAAGCATAAAAAATATCTTTTCAGTTTTAAAATTAGTTTTATCATATTTTAGATTTTTCCAAGTTAAAATTTCATTTTTTCAAGTTTATTTTATATTTTCTAGTATTTAAGTGTATTTTAAGTAATAATTAATTAGTAATAATTAGATAAAAAGTGTGAGAAATATATTTTTAATTTTAAAATTAGTTTTATAATATTTTAGATTTTTCTGAATCATAATTTTATTTTTCTAGCCTTCTTTTATATTTTCTTCTATTTTAGAGTATTTATTAAATAGTTAAAATAGTTTTTAATTAATAATAATTAAACAAATAGTGGTAAAAATAATTTTCTTTTTTCTAATAATTTTCTTTTATCATTAGGTTTGTATTTCTAGGTCTTTTATTTCTTAGATTCACTTTTTATTTTGTACGTATACGTAGTTTTTAAACGTACGTTTTACGTTTCTTTTATCTGATTGCTGTGCTTTCCAATTCTGTTTCCAATCTTATTCCAATCAATCAGTATTGTAATATTCAATCCAAAACCCTTACTGATCACTATCCTTAGTGATCATTCTATCATCTGATCAAGTGTTTACACACCATTGAGTCTCCTTGGGACTTAACGACCCGGGAATTCATTATATTCTCTGATCTTCATTGTATTGGTTTCTGAGCAGTTTTAAGTTTATTACGGTTAGCCATTCACAAGTGGCTAGCTTGTGCGATTAAGTTTGACTGTGTATTTAGGGACCAATCAAATTTTTGGCGCCGCTGCCGGGGAGGCTTTAGCGTGTGTTTAGCCATTTTCAGACCCATTCTTGCACATATACCACCATTTGTAAAAAGTTTTTTGTAAAGTTATATAAAAATCAAAAAGTTCATTAACACTTTTCCTAAAGTGTTAAAAACACCAAAAAAAATATAAAACAACAAAACAATCGTAGCGTTTTCTATCTTGTATTGTCTTTAAGGTGATTCTTAAAACAGTACGATTTGGTTAAACGAGACGATCCAAAAATATTGTCCAAAAGTTTTAAACCCATTTGCACAAATCTTACCTACGTCTTTTTAGTGGTACTTAATATATACATAAAAATCAACCACCGCAAATCAAGGCAGTACACCTACTAACTGGGGGTGTGACCATAATAAGTTCCCGAACATCAGATTTAAAACTTGCCTTTGTGTCCTTGTGATTTGGTGTAGCTTTTTCAAAGAAGCCATTTCATTTGTGATTGTTGGTTAAGTTCACTTGTCGTTTTGCCTCATTTGTTTTGAAAATTGATTTTTATACATAGTGCATGCGCACTCGTTCTTCCAGCTCTACAAGTCCACTTTCTGAACTTGAAAACAGTCCTCGTAGACGTAGAGGACGTTCTGCTCCTTCAGCCGTGACTGAGGAACGTCTACCACCACCACCTCCTGTCGAAATGGCAGAAGACAAACCCATGAATGAGCTTCTCCAGGCACCCATCGAGGGTTACTGAGATGCTATTGTTGTCCCAGCCATCGTGGCTGATACTTTTGAGCTCAAAACCGGGTTGCTTAATCTAGTAACCCAAAGCCAATTCTATGGTTTTGAGCGGGATGATCCTCATGCACACATTCGATGGTTTAACAAGATTGCATCTACCATCAAGTACAAGAATGTCCCACATGAAGCTATCAAGCTTCTTCTGTTCCCATTTTCTCTAGAGGGACAAGCCCGGAATTGGCTTGAGAAACAACCCCTCGTTCTATTGAGACATGGGAAGATTTAGTCACCAAGTTCGTTAACGAGTTCTATCCTCCATCCCGAACCACAAGTCTTAAGAATGAGATAATGAAATTTTCTCAGAGATTTGATGAATCATTCGGGGAGGCATGGGATCGTTACAAAGAGTTGCTTCGCAAGTGTCCGCATCATGGTTTTACCGAGTTAATGCAAATGGATACTTTCTATAATGGTCTCAATCGGACCAATCAAGACTCTTTGAATGCCTCCGCGGGAGGTAATTTCCTGAGCAAGACCACAAAAGAGGCCTTGCAAATCATTGAGAACAAATCTCAGGTCCGCCCTTTCCGAGCAAAGACATATCAGTCTCATGCTGGACCTTCTTCTTCTTCATCTACAGTGAGTACATCTAGCACCGATGCTAAGATTGACAAACTCACAGACATTGTTCAGGCTTTGGTTCTTGCTAACCAAAAGAAAGTGACCTTCACTCAGACACCAACACATGGTGAAGTGAAGAAAGTCGAGAGTTGTGTTACTTGTGGTGGTCCTCATGCTTACTACAATTGTACTGCCACCGATGGTAGTCCTTTTGAAGCCAATGCTCTAGCCGGTAGTTCACAGCAAGGAGGTACTCAATACCGTCCTCAAAATGAACCACACTACCGTGCTAACACTAATCAGGCACCACCCGGTTTTAACCAGAATCATAACATGCAAAACCGGAATCAGAACCAACCGAGAATGAACCAAGGTTATCAAAACCAAGGTAATTTCTATCCTGGACCCAATCAAGGTTTCCAACATCAAGGGAACCTTAATCAAAACAATTTCAATCGAGGGAATCAATTTCATGGGAATATGAATCCTAATCAAGGAAATTTTCAAAACCAAGGCCCTAATCCTAATATTAGAGGCCAAAATTTTCCTAATCCACCTCCCGCCATTGTTCCAACTGGACCATCATCTGATGAGTTGTTGAAGCAATTCATGAAATCCCAAGATGAAATGAACAGGTTGTTGGTCAGTCAGATTGCTGATCTTAAGAAGTCTTTAAATGATCAACCCTCGGGCTCAGGAAAACTTCCGAGCAACACGATCGCTAACCCGAGGGGCGATGCAAAGGCGATCACAACCAGAAGTGGTGTTTCATATGCTGGACCTACTGTTCCTACTACTACTTCTTCTTCTTCTTCTTCTCTCCCAAAGGTAGTAGAAAGTGAACCTCCGACACACAATGGACCTACGACTCCAATGCCTCCTCCACCTGTGGCAATGAGTCAAGTTACCAAGGATACTACGGACAAGGTGCATTATTCTAGCCCACAAAGTACCGCACACGTCCCACCTTCGGTAGTCCAACCTCAAGTTGTCCAGAAACCCAAGTCAAATCAAGGAGTTGTTTTTGAACCTCCTGTAGCTCCTGTTGAGAATCAGAAATCCAAATCTTCTATTCCTTACCCATCACGTTTGAATGAGCAAAAGCTCCGCGAAAAAGCCAATCATCAAATGGACAAATTTTTCCAAATTTTCCAAGAATTACACTTTGACATAAGCTTTGCGGATGCTATCATGCTGATGCCCAAGTTCGCATCGACTCTCAAACACATGTTAAGCAATAAGGAAAAGCTGTTTGAAATGGCAAAAACTCCTCTTAACGAGAACTGCTCAGCGGTTATTCTGAAGAAGCTTCCTGAGAAACTTGGAGATCCTGGGAAATTTCTCTTACCTTGTGTATTCCCAGGAATGGTTGAATGCTTTGCCCTAGCAGATCTTGGTGCAAGCATAAACCTTATGCCTTATTCAGTGTGGAAGAAACTTTCTCTTCCGGAACTTACTCCTACATGCATGACTCTCGAGCTTGCAGATCGTTCCATATCCCGTCCTCTTGGCATTGCCGAGGACGTATTTGTGAAAGTAGGAAAGTTCCATTTCCCAGCTGACTTCGTGGTTGTTGATTTTGATGCCGATCATTGGGTTCCTCTCATTGTTGGTCGAGGATTCCTGAGAACGGGTCGTGCTCTCATTGATGTATTTGAGCAAGAAATCACATTACGTGTTGGTAATGAAGCTGTCACTTTTAACCTTGATCAAACTTCGAGGTACTCCGCAAACTATGATTCTGAATCGGTTAACCGAATAGATATCATTGATGTTGCTTCTGAAGAGTACTCTCAAGAAGTTCTTGGTTATTCTCATAATTCTGTGAGTGGGGAGTCCACCACATCTTCTCAACCTATCATAGCCAATTCTACTCCTTCTCTCACTCCGTTTGAGGGAAGCGACTTCATCTTAGATGAGATTGAAGCATACTTGGCTAGTGATTCTGTTCCATGGGAAATTGATCACGCTCCAATTGATATTGAGGGGGACATACTTCTTATTGAGAAGTTGCTCAATGATGATCCATCATCAACCCCTCACCCTAGTGATTCAATCCCAGATGAGATTAATCAAAATGAGATTAATCTAGAGGGAGATATTCTTCTAAAGAAGTTGTTAAATCAGGACGCTTCTCCTCCTCTCCCTCCCGTCGAGCTTCATAACAAGGAAGTCAAGTCAGTTGAGAAAACTGAAGAATTTCCTGAGGTTGAGCTTAAGGACTTACCTCCTCATCTCGAGTATGCATTTCTTGAGGGTGATGATAAATTACCCGTCATTATTGCTCGAGATTTGAGTAAAGATGAAAAAGCTGCTCTCATAAAGGTCTTGAAGTCACACAAGCAAGCAATTGCTTGGAAACTCTCCGACATTAAGGGTATCAACCCTGAGTTTTGTACTCACAAAATCTTAATGGAGGATGACTTCAAACCAGCAGTTCAACATCAGAGAAGAGTAAATCCAAAAATCCATGATGTTATCAAACAAGAGGTTATCAAACTTCTTGATGCAGGATTGATTTACCCGATCTCAGATAGTCCTTGGGTTAGCCGAATTCATTGTGTTCCTAAAAAGGGTGGCATAATTGTTGTCACAAATGAAGAAAACGAGTTAATTCCAACTCGGCTGGTTACGGGATGGCGTGTTTGCATTGACTATCGTAAGTTGAATGACGCTACCCGTAAAGACCATTTTCCTCTACCCTTTATGGACCAAATGCTGGAGAGATTAGCAGGGAACGAGTACTATTGTTTCCTTGATGGTTTCTCGGGTTATTTTCAGATTCCCATTGATCCACAGGATCAAGAGAAGACCACATTCACCTGCCCATACGGAACTTTTTCCTACAAACGTATGCCTTTTGGCTTATGTAATGCTCCTGGCACGTTCCAACGATGTATGATGGCCATATTCCACGACATGATCGGGGAAACAATGGAGGTGTTTATGGATGACTTCTCGGTCATTGGGGATTCATTTCAAACATGTCTCTCCCATTTAGATAAAATGCTCAAACGGTGTGAAGACACCAATCTTTGTCTAAATTGGGAGAAGAGTCACTTTATGGTCAAAGAAGGCATAGTCCTTGGCCATAAGATTTAAAAAAATGGGATTGAGGTTGATAGAGCAAAAGTCGATGTTATTGCTAAATTACCTCATCCTACTACCGTCAAAGGTATTAGGAGTTTTTTAGGTCATGCCGGTTTCTATCGTAGATTCATACAAGATTTTTCTAAAATCGCCCGGCCTATGACCCATCTTCTTGAAAAGGATGCTCCTTTTATCTTCTCACCTGAGTGCATCGAAGCTTTTGAAACATTAAAGAAAAAGCTTACTGAGGCACCCATTCTCGTTGCTCCCGACTGGGATTTACCCTTTGAGCTCATGTGCGATGCAAGTGATTTTGCTATCGGTGCAGTCTTAGGGCAACGAAGAAACAAGCATTTTCAGCCTATCCACTACGCAAGTAAAACTATGACTGAAGCGCAAACTCATTACACCACCACAGAAAAAGAGCTATTAGCCGTGGTGTATGCGTTTGAGAAGTTTCGGCCGTACTTAATCTTGACCAAATGCGTGGTGTATACGGATCACTCGGCTCTCAAATATCTCTTTGCAAAACAAGATGCAAAGCCGAGATTGCTCCGTTGGATTCTCCTCCTCCAGGAATTTGATATCATTATACGTGATAAAAAAGGAGCTGAGAATCTAGCTGCTGATCATCTGTCCCGTTTAGAAAACCCTCACCAAGATGTTTTCGAGAAAAAGGAAATAAATGAAACATTTCCTCTCGAGACACTCAATGCGGTTTCTTTTCGTGGAAACTCTTTTACCCCATGGTTTGCTGACTTCGCAAATTACCATGCGGGTAACTTCATAGTGAAAGGGATGTCGACCCAACAGAAGAACAAATTCTTCAAAGATGTTAAACATTATTTCTGGGACGACCCCTACTTGTTCAAAATCTGTGCGGATCAAGTCATCTGACGGTGTGTTTATGGACAGGAAGCTATTGACATTCTCACAGCTTGCCATGCTGGACCCACCGGGGGCCATCATAGTCCAAACTACACCGCCAAAAAGGTGTTTGATTCCGGTTTTTATTGGCCCACAATCTATAAGGATGCCCACGAATTTGTCAAAGCCTGTGACGCTTGTCAACGTCATGGAAATATATCTCAAAGAAATGAAATGCCACAAAATGCCATTCAAGTTTGTGAGATATTTGACATATGGGGTATTGACTTTATGGGGCCATTTCCTTCGTCTCGTGGTAACAAATACATACTCGTGGCTGTTGACTATTTGTCAAAATGGGTTGAAGCAAAAGCTTTACCTACCAATGATGCTCGAGTTGTTGTGAAATTTTTGAAATCTCTTTTTGCCAGGTTTGGAACTCCGAGAGTGATAATCAGTGATCGTGGTACACATTTTTGTAACGATCAATTTGATCGTGTCATGCAAAAGTATGGTGTTACCCACCGTCTCTCTACTGCATACCACCCCCAAACAAGTGGGCAGGTGGAAGTTTCCAACCGTGGTATTAAAAGAATTCTTGAAAGGACAGTAGGCGAAAATCGTGCATCCTGGTCGGATAAGCTGGATGACGCACTCTGGGCCTTCCGTACAGCTTACAAAACACCCATCGGGTGTACTCCATACAAGCTAGTGTACGGAAAGGCATGTCATCTTCCGATTGAGCTTGAGCACAAGGCATACTGGGCCTTAAAACATGCCAATTTCGATATTCAGACAGCTGGTGATCACAGAAAAGTTCAAATGAATGAACTAAATGAACTTCGTGATCAAGCTTACGAGAACTCTTTGATCTATAAACAAAAGACAAAGAAGATTCATGACTCAAAAATCAAGAACCGCGTTTTCAACATTGGTGATCGAGTCCTTCTTTTCAATTCAAGATTGAAGATTTTCTCGGGGAAGCTCAAATCCCGTTGGTCTGGTCCATTCACCATTGTTAAGGTTTATCCTTACGGCACCATTGAGTTATCTCAACCCGATGGTCCTAATTTTAAAGTGAATGGTCATCGAGTGAAGCATTACTTTGGAGAGGACATTCCTCCTGTGGTTGTCCCGGATTTACAAACTTTCCCCATGAACCAATGAATGCGGGGATCGAGTCAAGCTAATGACTCGGGAATCAAAAACATTAGCACACACCATATGGTTTTCACCCATATTTCTGTCTTCTTTCTCTATTCTACCACCCTAGTGTGGGGGAGTTGCCCCACACTGTTGTATATAAAATCGTTTCTAAAAAAAAAAAAAAAAAAAAAAAAAAAAATCTCTTTCAAATAATGGCCGTAGTATTTCCCTTTTACGTTCTCAGTTTCAGCATAACCGCCGGTACTTTGAATATTGAGGGCAATATTCATTTCTAAGTGTGGGGGGGAATTCTCACGAATTTCATGTATTATCCACCCAATTCCCCGTTTTTAGCCAAAAAATTTTTTTTTTTGGAGTAAGTGTTTATCACTTACTCAGCTTGGTTATCAGTCCGCCATGTCTAATAGACAAAAGGATTGGCTAATCCAGGAGCAAACGGCTCTTGGTAAAGATTTCTCAAATCCGTTTATGGCTTGCAATTTGCCCAAAATTGTATGGTATTCAACTCACCATATCTTTAACTAGTGAAGAGTTGGCTAGCCCGCAAGATTATGGCTTGTGGTAAAGGCAGTGGAAAAACCATAATTGGTAATCAGCTCACCAAAGATAATATTGATAATGGTTCAAACCTCCACTAACACCAAAAACTCTTAATTGACTCAAACAACCCCATTAATGGTTCAAACCTGCTAAGAGACTTTTTGGCGCCAAATCTACACTTGGACGGATATGATGGTTTTAACCAATCCAATGGCTCAGAAGTGGTGGGAAACAATCAGAGGTCATCAAGGAGTCCAAAAAGTCATTATATAGAGGAAGAGATGCAATGTATATCATCATCTAGTGTAAAATTTAAGTTTCTATGTCGTTTTAGTTATTTTCAAGTTTCCAGTGTATGTCTTAGCTTCCAAATACTTTCTTAAGTATTCTTAGTGTACTTTTAATCCTTATCAGTAATAAAATTCTAGTTTCAAGTTCCAATTTCAGTTATGCATTTTTAAAATTTCAAAAATTTCATGAATGATCAAATGTTGTTGTTAGGTGTTCTTATGGACTGAATAAGCCACATAAGCTCCTATATAGCTTTTAAAAGCTATTAGATACCTTAAAATCCAGTTTAGAAGCAAAAATCAAAAATCACCAAAAATACAAATTAAATAGTTAAAAATCAAAAATCCCATGGAAGTGATGTACACAGCTGGAGCAGGGTAGATTTTGGATGGCCTTGGTTTAGAAGCTTAGTGGTAAGCTAATAGGGGTGTTAATTGGTCCTTGCTCTCAGTTTTGAGCTTGGAAGCTTTTGTAAGCCTTTTTGTTCATTTTTGCATTTCTTTGTTTTAGTTGTTTATTAGTTGTAATTTCTGGTTTTTTATGTTTCTTAGTTATAATTGAGCATAAGTAAACAATAAAATCAGTTTGTTGTTCTTTTAAATTTATAGTTTATAAAAATTTCATTTTGACAGTTTAAATAGCTTAAGTCTAAATTCTTAGTTTTATGTTGTTGTCACTGTTAGCTCATGTTTATTTAGTCTTATTTAGTGATTATATAAAGGCTGCAATCAGTTTTATGGCTTAAAGTTGTGATTTGCTTGGAAAAAGTTCCAAAACTGTCACTTAAAGGGTGTTTGGGTTTGCCTGTTTAAACTGTAACAGGTCTTGTCTGTATTGTTTGTTTGTGCTTATTCTGTGTCACATACACACTTAATAACTCAATCAATCCATAAAAAACAGTGGTCATTTGGTGAAAAGTCAAATTTCCTTTTGATCTCATCTCAATTCTTGTCTGTTTGATTTCCATGTTTCATAATCATGATTTTGTGTTAGTAAGTTGTTAGTGTTGATTAAATCAGTCTCTATATACCTTAATACATCTAATTCAGTCCATAGGATCAAATCAAAGTTCATTTTAGTCAACTCTACTAGTCTTTATAAAAGTCAAATATTTTCATTTGGTCGCTTTTGAATAAACTTTAGGATTTCACTGTGTGTTTAATATTGACATTCAGGATATAAGCTTTTGGGTTATTGAAGTTTAGTTGCTAAACTAAATTATAAAAATATTAGTTCACTTCTGTCTAGCTTGTTTAGTGCTTATTTTCCATTTCTTTTGAGTACCTGTTCTGAAAAAGTGCCCTGTGCACCAGTTTCATAAGCTCAATCAAAAGCTCACACAGAGCTTAATTGTTGTTCAAATTCTGTGATACTTGGTTCTTTGGAAAGCCAACCAAGCCATCTTGAAGTCTCAAGCTTGGTTTTTCATTTTGAAGCTTGTTTGCTAGGGCTGCAAGTAGCCTTTTGTTCTGTCCATTTTTCAGTTTAAGCCAAGTGCTTATTGTCTTTGTCCTAGCTTTTCAGTGTGCTTATTTGTATCTTTTAGCTTCATATTAGTAGCACTAGCTTGTTTGAATCTTATTCCACTCTTGTTTCCAGTTTTCAAGCTTCTTTGAGCTTAATTCCACAAAATAAGCTATTTAGCCCACTGTTGGGATTATAAGCTTGTAAAACTGCTTATTTGTGATTTGTAAAATTTTTGTGTTTGTTAAAGTTTCATATTTTCAGTAGTTAAGTAGTTTTCAAAAAGAAAATCCAGAAAAATATCAATTTAAATTCAGTGATAGCATTTATTTAATAGGTTTTAGCTTTTTGATTTTTTTTTAGCTTATTAAGCAAATCTTGTTTTTATAGTTTTCTTAGCTTTCTGTCACCTTAAGTTATTTTTAGAAAAAGTTTCATAATTTTCCTAATCTTTTTAGTATTTATTAGAATTTTAAATAGTTAAAAGTATTAGATAATTAGTAATAAATAATTAAAAAGCATAAAAAATATCTTTTCAGTTTTAAAATTAGTTTTATCATATTTTAGATTTTTCCAAGTTAAAATTTCATTTTTTCAAGTTTATTTTATATTTTCTAGTATTTAAGTGTATTTTAAGTAATAATTAATTAGTAATAATTAGATAAAAAGTGTGAGAAATATATTTTTAATTTTAAAATTAGTTTTATAATATTTTAGATTTTTCTGAATCATAATTTTATTTTTCTAGCCTTCTTTTATATTTTCTTCTATTTTAGAGTATTTATTAAATAGTTAAAATAGTTTTTAATTAATAATAATTAAACAAATAGTGGTAAAAATAATTTTATTTTTTCTAATAATTTTCTTTTATCATTAGGTTTGTATTTCTAGGTCTTTTATTTCTTAGATTCACTTTTTATTTTGTACGTATACGTAGTTTTTAAACGTACGTTTTACGTTTCTTTTATCTGATTGCTGTGCTTTCCAATTATGTTTCCAATCTTATTCCAATCAATCAGTAGTGTAATATTCAATCCAAAACCCTTACTGATCACTATCCTTAGTGATCATTCTATCATCTGATCAAGTGTTTACACACCATTGAGTCTCCTTGGGACTTAACGACCCGGGAATTCATTATATTCTCTGATCTTCATTGTATTGGTTTCTGAGCAGTTTTAAGTTTATTACGGTTAGCCATTCACAAGTGGCTAGCTTGTGCGATTAAGTTTGACTGTGTATTCAGGGACCAATCACAGGCTTTAAAAGAGTAGGCCGTCGCAACCCAGACGGCCTAGATTTGATCCAGACGGCGTCAGAGACTGAAGGGGACGGCGTCACAAGCATAAGGTGACGCCGTCGCAAGACTAACATGGCGAAGACGAAACCCTAATGACGGCGACCCGACGGCGTCACAAATCATAAGGTGACGCCGTCGCGATTGTAATCTTATATATAAAATCCGAATTTTTCAATTTTAGGTGTGTAGTCTTTTGGAGTAAAAACCTAAACCGAACCAAGGCTGTATTGTACAGTATTTTAGGGTTCCAAACCCTATCTTACCACAAGATAAGTGCTTTACTTCATTAATTCAATTATGTCTTCAATTATTTGTGTGTATGCTTGCATGTTCTTCATGTCCGGCTAATTTACTTATGTGTTTGCTTAGGGAATATGAAACTTAATTATTGAATATTGATTGGTTGTCTCTTATCTTAATTGTTAATGATCTAGTAATGCGATAGGTCATTCGTTGTGTAGTTAATACTTGATTAATCTTTGTGAATCTTGGACTATAACACCTAGAGTAATTGTAGGCTAAACCATCCAAAGAGTACCTTAGAGTTAGAGTTTATAATTCCTAGAGATTTTGTAGACGAGACCCTTTGGTAGTTTCAAAGAGTTAGGGATAAACGCATACCCTACGACTTTAGACACACAACGCGATTAAGAATAAGGGTGACAATTCAACCATCAATAGGAGATAATTAAGGAGTAATAAAACCTAAGTGAACACATCTTTAAACTATCATACGAGCACACAATAATTAGAGATAGACTACATACACCTTAGATTAGATAATTAGACAAGTAGAGTAATCGGTAGAAATACCAACCCCCAAATCCAAACCTCGAGATTCGTACCTTTCTAATTCCAAAAAAAACATAAAAAGATAAAAAAATAATCTTCCTCAACCCCAAACCTTAGCGTAGTAACTTCTCACTAGCATTCCTATTCCCCTAGAGAACGGTATCAATACCCGTGGCTTACCCTAATACTACACTACAACGATTAGGTTCACTGCCTAGGGTGTTATAAAACTTTCTCGAAGAAAAGGAAGTTCCTTTGACCCCGAACGCGCTGCGTAAGCGTATCAAGTTTTTGACGCCGCTGCCGGGGAATAGAATAGCTTGTTAGTAGTCCACCTCATTTAGGTTTCTTTGCTTGATTCCTATCAAGTAAATGTTTCTCATTTTTAGCTTTCTTATAGTCTATCCCCCTTCTTCGTGACCTTTGTTCGTAATCCCATCACTTTTCATCGTGGAAGGTGATAACCAACCACCATTCATCAACCTACCACCAAATGACCCGCCAAGAGGCCGTACTCTTGGTGAATACTCGAGACCAAGCCACCTAGGCTATAGGAACACTATTGAGCTTCCCGATCAAGCCCAAACTACGGCCCTGCGATCCGACATCATCCGGTTGGTGCAAAACGGATGTGCATTCCATGGACTTCGTTCCGAAGATCCTAATCAACATCTTAGGGATTTCCTTAAAATTGTCGATTCCATTGACCTTGATGCTACTACTCGGGAGACCACGCGTCTGCGTCTCTTCCAATTCTCTCTACGGGACCAAGCTAGTAATTGGCTTGAGCGACTTCCCGCCGGCTCCATCTCAAGTTGAGATGATCTCACCTCTCGCTTCCTTGCTCAATTTTTCCCACCGGGGAGAACCACTAAGCTTAGGAATGATATCTTGATGTTCCAACAACGTCAAGGTGAATCTCTCTACGAAGCATGGACTCGATTCAAGGACTTACTTCATAAAGTCCCTCATCATGGCATTGATCTTTGGCTCCAAGTCCAACTTTTCTATGATCATGTCAACTTCCCCACCAAGCGATCCATTGACCAAGCGGCCGGTGGAAAACTTAGTGATCTCACCGCGGAAGAATCATGGGGTATAATATAGGACCTTACTCTCTATGACAACGAAAGTTGGAATGACCCCCGTGAGTTGCCCAAAACCGTTAAGGCAATCTCCTTGCCTCCAATTGACTCACAATCTTCCGACCGTAGGATGATCGAGCTTGAAGATCAAGTAAAATTCCTAATGAACTCCTATGAAAATCCTAATTCTTCACGTCATGTGAACAAAGTTTCTTCCTCGTGTGAGCCGTGTAGTGATCCTCATAACACGCGCACTTACACCCGATCCTCCAAACATGCTTCCGTTGACTACGCATCCTCGCGTATTAATGGAACGGGAGTAAGATTCCCTACAATACCCAGACCTAGGAATTTCAATGAAACCCGAGAGGCATGGAAGGGCAAGCCCGACTTCTATTGGGGACAAACCAAAGAATTCACCTCCAATGACTTCTCATGGCCCCCATCTCACGGTCCTAACCAACAAAACATTGAAGGGATGTTGCAAAACCTAGTCGCATCCCAAGAAGCCCAAATAGCTAAGCTCTCGGACCGCTTTAACCAACAACAAGCCGAAATGGATAGGAAGATAGATAATATTTTGAAAGCCATGACCAATAGTGATAGGAAGGTTAATGATATCTCAACTCCCGAGCCTTCCGGTGTAGAGATTAAGGACCCAAGTAAGTTAGCTAAGCACGTTCAATTCGTCAATACCATCGCCTTAGTGAAACCTAATAGAACGAATGACGAAGCGAACCATGAGATGATACTTGAGGTTAAGGAAACACCAACGAATGAAACAACCGAGGAAGTGAATGAAGTAGACAATGACTATTTCAATAAGTTTCCTACGGAAGAAGAACTATCTCGCCACCCTCACTTAGTGCGTGACCTCCGTCACATGTATGTTAGGAAAAGCCCTAGGATCAAGTTTGGAAACCCTTGGAATCTTAACATACCATGTTGCATAGGACACCTTTTCGTGGCAAAGGTCTACATTGATCGCAAGTCCCCAATCAACATAATGACTAGCACCTACTATAATTGGGCAATGAAGAAGCCTATTCCAACTAGGCAAGACCCCGATAATCCTAGTGTTAGTTGCAATTTTCTTGGTAGAATTAAGGGATTGCCCGTTTATGTAGGTAGTTTCACGTTTCCTACGGACTTCATAATTGTGGATGATATTAGCACGGCCATAGATCCTAGCTTGTCCCATGTTATTCTAGGAAAACCTTTCATAGAAAGCACCGGGATGACTTATGATCCCTCATTAGGAATATTGCGATTCAAGGATGAGACCGACGACATAGCTTACCAAATTCCGTTTAAGATTGAGAAGTTTTCATCACTCTCTAATGATGAAAAGGAACTTAAACTGTCGGTCTATTATAGGAATAATGAGGATAAGGAAAAAGGAGCAGATTATGTTATGACTAAGATTTTCGGATTCTATAAGGATTGCTTGAACTTAGGACCGGAATATAGAAATGAGTGGGGAGAGGACGAACTTTTAGAGAGGTGTATCATAGGGCACTTCTACAACATGGAACCAACCACTAGAGACCGTCATGAGGAAGGAGATGACGGTAATGAAGTCACGTAAGGGCACGACTACTAGTCTAGCTACAAGACTCATAAATAAAGAAAAGCGCTTCGTGGGAGGCAACCCATGCTTAATTGTTTGATTGTTAATGTCATATATCTTTTAGTGATTGTTTATTCTCATATTTAAATTTGTAAAAATGCTTTATTTTGTTTTTAACCCCGTCTTAATTGCATATAAAGGTATTTTACATAAATGATAAGTGTAGGGAGGATTACACACGTTTTCAAAAGAAACGTAAACATGAGAATTGCAATTAATTAAAAGATATATATGTGTGTTTGTTTGAGTCAAATGCTTGTATCGAGTCATAATGGATGTTTTGCAGAAATTTTTCCAGATCCTAAAGATGTAAATTTTCCAGAATTTTTTTTTAGAAAATCGCAGACCAGTTTTTGTCAGGATAACCTGACGGCGTCAGGATCGCAACCTGACGGCGTCAGGAAGGAGTAAAAACAACAGATTACTTTTTTCTCGTTTTCTGAGCTACTTATAAAATTTTGGAATTTTCCAGGTCTTAATTTTCCAGAAATTCTGTAAACATCCATTCCACAAGCATTATATCCTAGTAGATTCTTATATATATATTATTACCGCCGATTATACGCGAAGGTTTCGTTTTTTTTCTTCAAATGTGCAGGTTTTATTTATCAAGAAGAAGAAACAAAAGATTGGAAGGAGCTTTTCACGCATACATTTTTCTTAGAAAGGATTTAACCACCATTTTACACAGACCCTACCGAGCTAATCAAGGGAGTATTAGTTTCTTTCGTTTTTAATTACCTTCCATTATCATAACTTTGATACTTTCGGGGAACATTGGGGACAATGTTCAGTTTAAGTGTAGGGAGGGAAAATAAAACGGGAACTTTGAAACTATGCTTATCCTTGATTATTTGCTTTGTCCAATTGTATTTGTGTAATAAACCATGAGAAAATGTCGGTTAGGGTAATTTTGGCACCAAATTTGAAATTTTTCATGACATATAGGAGTCGGCCATTAGTCTTAACAAAAGCGTCTCACGGATAGGAAGTTATATGACTAGCACAAAAAACCCTTTACCACCTAAATTCCACCCAAAATGTGAGGATCGCCCTTAGATTTTTAGGAATTAAAGCATTCATCTTTAATGCTTAGATTGTGAACCGGTAGTATATTAGATTCTAGAACTTGTTTTGTGATGCATCCCGAGATCGCTAGTAAGACTACACTTGTGTAGTTAGGAATAACTAAATGATAAGAGGCATTAGAACAACCCTTGTTTGATACCCGTAATATAATTACTTCTTCCACATCGTTTGAGTAATTCCCCCACACCTTTGCGTTGTACTCATCTTTAGTACACGATACCCCTAGTTAACCCCTCAGAGCCTATCCTTTTCGCGATTCTCGTGATGTTTCGGTTTTCTGGAATATCAATGAAGAGCATTGTTTACACCCCACCCCCAAATGTACACCCAAATCGCCTTAGCCTACCTTGTATGCACTCACTTTTAGTGCATTATTGTTATCACCCTAAACCCTTAGTTCAATTATCTAATTGCTTGCATGAGTTGCTAAGTCGAGTCATATCCTTTGTACACAGTTTTGGGACGATTGGGACTCATGGGAAAAGTTAAAGTTTATGAAATGACTGGAAGGGAACGTTAAATTCCCTTATTTGCGTAATAACATACCCCAAGTGTTTTGATCTTTTCAATTCGGGTCAAATTAGTGTTAGAGTAATAAAAACTCAAGTGTAGGGATGTGCCTATAAATCCCTATCATTTTGATGTTACCGTAGAGGATGGTAGAGTAAAAGTGTATGAGAAAAAAAAAACATACGGGCTACTGTGGAAAACTAGAAGGGGGGTTGAATAGTTTTGCCGATTTTACGTTAGTTTCAAAAACTTTTAGATTCGTTGATATGTGAGATCTTGTGGATGTGGAGAAAGTATAGATCTAATGATAAAGTAAGTAAATAAAGTAAAGCGAAGGGAAAGAAAAGACACAACCGATGTATAGTGGTTCGGCTACAAGGACACCTTCCTTGCCTTACTCCACTCCCCGAGTCACCTACTCGAGAGTTCAAGCACTATGTCAACAATCTCCTTCACTTGGCGGAGAAGCCTTCACAACGTTGCTTACACTTTTTCTGGTACAAAGCTAGATACCGAGTCCGTAACACGGTGGACCAAACCAACACGACTATTACACAACAAATATGTGAAATATCAAATACAAGATCTTCGCTACAGAAATCTTGCGGAGTGACAAATCAATCAAGGACCCCTTGCTTGGATGACTTGTAGAATGCTCGTGATCTCGCCTTAGAGAAGGACCTATATGAGGATCACAATAGAAAGAAAGAAGAACAACTCTCTAGATCAAGTGATCTATATGTTAGAAGAGAATGAGAGTGTATGAGAGATTTAGTAAGAAGAGGGGTAGGTTAGAATGAAGAAATGGCTCTCTATTTATAGGCAAATTCCTTCACTGTTCCCACGGATCCCTTCCACAAGGGATCCGTCTAGTGTAATCCTAGGGATCCGTGGAACGCTCCTCTTTGCCCATGAGTTTTTTGGTTATGGGTCATGGGTTGGTCCATGGGTTATCTTTAGATTCAATGTATCTAAGTATACATTGTATCAAGTCTCTTTGGGTATGGTTTAAGATCCATGGGTTATGGTTCATGGGTTATGATTTTTACCCATCCTAATAAACTATTACAACAAATGCTTAATTACTACATTTTTGTATTTAAATGGCTATATGTAAATGCTTTACAAAACTAACATGTATCCTTTATAATTATACTTAAGATAACATTATATTTGTTATCAACAAAACACAAAGAGATCGCAAAATATTAATAAACGGTTTTACGGTTTATTTGTATTAACAATCTCTCCCTTTTTGTTGATGACAAAACATAATGTTATGATGAGTAAAACTTAAGAATAGATGTAAATTTTGAAAGCCCGAAAGCCCCTAAGTTTTACTTCTTCTCCCCCTTTTTGTCGAAACAAAAAGTTAACCCTTGAAAGAAATAAACATAAAAGTGTGGAGAAAAAAAATAGTCCACGTATCACTAACTCCCCCTTGACGGTAGCTCCCCCTTGTTTGGGGCGTCAAGTGAAGAAAAATAGAAATCCTACAAAAAGAAAGGTTAGTAACATGCTTAAATAATCTTGTGATTGTCGAGAATCAAGATTGGGAGCCAAGGTATGTAAACAAGGCCTTGTAATAAAACAACAAATTGTAGTGGTATTTATGCCACCTACAAGCATGTAAAAATAAGAACAAGACTTGTTCTTGAAAAAATGACTCAAATGAAAAAGTAAAAAAAATAGAAAATAGTAGTAGTCATTCCGTCCATGCTTGCATAAGGTTTATGGATGGAGGTTTTGATGAGTGATGGTATTGATGCGATCAAGTATGAGGTTGAGTATGAATCGCATTTCTTCCCTAACTTCTATTGCGATTTCCCTAGTGGATTGGCAATGTTCACAATGTAGGTGATGTGGGTGATGAGTGCGGAAGTTTTCTGGGTTGTTTTGATTTGAGTTATGCGGAAGATGTGGTGGAAAAATAGGAAAATATGGATCAACATCCGGAATTTTTGTAAGTGGTGGTGGAAAAGAACCTAGATGTTCTTGTAATGTGATGGGAGCTAATGGTGGTGATGTTTCAAGATCTTGAAAGATATTATTTGAAGATGTGGGTGGTGTTGAAAAGACTATTTCTTTTTGTTTAGATTGTTTAGATCTTGTTGGAGTCTTAAGAAGTTCCAAAAGAATGACTTTGGGTGGTGATGAGGTTGGTGTACTTGTTGGAGATGAGGGAGGTGCTATTATGGAAGCATTTTGTGGTGAGTTATTTGTTGAGGATGAACCATTTGAGGTTGTTTTTGCTAAGCAACAAGATCGGATACTAATCCGTGCGGATATCCTAGAGTTTGATTGTGGTATTTTGGATGGTGGAAGTACAAAGGTTTGGATATCATGATTGTTTGTACTAGATGATTCTCCTAAAGGGTTTTTGGATGACATGGTGTATTGTGTATGTGAGGATGAGATGGGTTATTGATGAGTGTGTAAATACTCATCATTTTTGGTCAAATCTGAACTGCAAAACATCTGAAAACACTCAGAAATGCATCAAAATGATAAAAATATCACAAATAAGTGTTTTATGTATTTCAAATGCAAAATACCAAAATCAGATGAAAAACATATCAAGTTTGCATAATTGGCAGTTTTAGTCCCCCAAGTTTCAAAAGTTGTCAAAATAGTCCCTGGTAAATCAAAATAAAAAAAAATATCATTTAAGGTCCATGGGATTCAAAAGTTGTCAAAATAAACCCTTCAAAGTTTAGTTTTGCAAAATGGCAGCTTTGGTCCCTGAAGTTTCAAAGATTGACAGAAATTACCCCTGGACATTTTTAATTTGAAAATTATTATTTTTGGTCCTTGGGAAAATTAAACTTGTCAAAATTGGTCCTCTTGATTAACTTTAGAAAATGGCAGATTTGGTCCTTGGTTTTTATGGAATTGCAAAAATGGTCCTTATGTATTAATACCAAATCCATGACCCTTGAACCCCTTTGCTTGAGCTTGAACCCCCTGCCATAATACCACTTGACCCCCTTGACCCTTGAACCCCGTCCACTAATAATACACCCCGGTCAATATCTTGGTCAAACCCCACCTTTTCCCTCCAAAAGTCTTCCTCTTCACCAACTGCTCTGCAAAACCAGATATCCCCTCACCTCCAGCTCACACTCCACAACCTTATCACTCCACCTCCACAAACCAACAAGAAGCATTTAAAGCTTCTCCTTCCTTGCACTCAATCAACTCCAACTGGCAAATACCATTTTGGCGCCAAAATTCATCAAACGACCAATATCAACTCAAGTGATCCAATGGCTCTAAAAATTGGTGGGAAAAGCTCAGAGGACAAGTGGGAGTACTTCTGCTAATAAAAAGGAGGAAGAGAAGCTAGTTGAGGAGAGTAGTTTTTTTTAGGTTTTAAGCACCTTTTACTTATTTTTCAATAGCTAAATTGTATTTTCATTTCAGTTGTTAATTCAGTTATTTCCAGTTTTTTGTAATTCTCTTCTTGTACTCAGTTTTACATTTTAATGAAATTCAGTTTTTAGTCAGTTACCTATCTCAATCTCATTTCTGTCTTTGAGGTTTCTCATTAGCTTAGTGAGTATTCAAAACTTAACTTCAGCTTAATTAACTCAAGTTGTCAGTTTAAACTTCTTATAAAAAAATATATAAAAAAAAGAATCTCTTAAAGAAATAAAGATATTGTTAAGCAGTGTTAAGGCAAATTTCAGTTTCTCAAATTGCTTTCATAAGCTATTATAAGCTTGTCAATAGCTTACTAATTGCTTATGTAAACTTCTACTCAGTTTTTACTCTTGAAACACTCTTGGTCAACAAAAGTCAACCTGCTCCTAGTTTGAAGAGTCCATTCGAATTGCTGAAATGGATCTGGATTTGGGTAAAATTGGATTGGTTTGGTGCTGACAATAGGTTTTGGATTTGGTATTTGTGATCTCACATGCAAACCACAGTGGTTGGACCACTTGTAAGTTCCAAACTATCTCATTCCTTAACATCAGTAATATAGAATTGTTTGAGTGTTGATATTGTTGCTTGATATTGGTTAGAATAGTGATTTCAATATTTGTTATTCACTGTGTTAGTCTCAATCATTTGCTGTTTTGGATTTGCATTTCTGAATGAAAGCTTGCAGAAATAAGTTGGTGTTAGAACCTGTGGTTTTTAATAGTAGTAATCCTTGCATTTAGTTGAAATTTGTCATACTAGATATAGAATAAGTGATAAATTGGATTGGTTAAATAGATTGTTGGTTTAAAGTTGCACATCAGTCATCAATACTAGTGTTTGGATTTAGGCTCAATTCTGGGATAGAGGCTTGTTCAGAGTTTAGCACCAGTTGCTTGAGTCTAAGTTAGGCCCATTAGAATCAATGTAGGCAGTTAATTGCACTGGCCTTTTCTAGAAGTCAAAATTTGCTTTGATCATTCATAAGTATAGCTAGGTTTAGTTTGAGTATGCATTAGCTTGGATACAGGTTTAGAAATCCTTAGAGTAGTTTAATCTAGTTTCATATTAGCTTAAAACATCACATTCAGTCCACAATTTAAGCTCAAAATTCATTTTAGTCAACTTTTCATTTCTGAGTTAAAAGTCAAAAATTGTAAAAGTCAGTTTTTCACCAACCTTTGTTGATTTTTCATGGATTCATTATTGGTCCAATTCAAGTGAAATTTTGGACTTAATAAGTTCAGTTGGTCTATTATTGAAATCTGATTTTTTTGAAATTTTTGGAAACAGTTTTAAGCAATTAATTAGCTGTCCAATAAGCCCCATATGCCCTGTTCACACTCAGCATACACTGAGTGTGAAACATGCCTCTTGCAAGCTTTACACAAGCTTCAAATTAGCTTTCTAGGGTCTGAAACTTGGTCTTGAGATAGTTAAGTTGGTGGTCTTGAGGTCTCCAGTTTTGGTTTTCACCTTGGCTTATTGAATAAGCTGGTGCTTTAGCTCAAAAGTAGATAGAAAAACTGTTTTGGCACTTAAGTTTAAATCACCAAATCATTGTAGCTTATAATTCAGTGGTATAGCTCAGTTGAATTTAGCTCATTTCAGGTAGTTATAGCATAATCTAGCTTCTGTGTTCATTTGGTGTCCATTTGTGGTCTCTGGCTTATTATTAAGTGCTTATTCATAAGCAGTTTGCACTGCAGCCTCATATTCTCACATATAAGCCCTGGTTTTTATATTTTTCATAGATTTAGAATATTATTTTAGACTTTTCCTGAATTTTTCATAATTTTCCATTACTGTTTGCTATTTTTCCCTATTTAAAACAGTTTTTAGGACTTTTTAAATAGCTTTTAATCCAATTAAATCAGAAAAGCTTCAAAAAAATAAGTTTTCAATTTTCATAGATTAAGATAAATATAAAAAGCAAAAAAATAATTTTTCCAGATTTTTCTTAGTTAAATTTGTAATTTTTAGCCATTTAATTAGTTTTAAATAGTTTTTAATTCATAGAAAATAGAATAATAATCAGAAAAATACAAAATTAGTTTTGAAAATTCCCTTTAGTTATTTTAGATTTTTGAAAAATAGTTTCACAATTTTCCTCTTTATTTTCATAATTTTTAGTATTTTAGAATAGTTTTAAAAGTTTAAAATTAATTTTTTAAAGAAAAATTCAAGAAAATCCAAATTTAAAAATAGTGATAGCGTTTATTTAATATAATCTAGCTTTTTAATTTTCTTTAATTTGCATTTAAGCCCCTGTAATTTACAAACTTTTTCTTTAGGTATAATTATTCATAATCCACAAACCTTTTCCCGTTCAATATCACCCGATCACTATACGTTTGGTTATTCAGTTGCACAGCTCGTTGGGACTTAACGACCTGGGGAAACACTAAACTCTCCTGGACAAAATTTGATTGGCTCCCAAACGGTCAGGTTTATTACACAAGTCTCGTTGGGACTTAACGACCTGGGGAAACACTAAACTCTCCTGGACTTAATTGCATTGCGTTCTCAAGCTGCCTGGCTTTTATTACGGTTGACCATTCACAAGTGGTTGACTTGTGTAATAAACCTGACCGTTTGGGAGCCAATCAAATTTTGGCGCCGCTGCCGGGGAGCTGTGCTAATAATCTTACGTTTAGCAGATTAGTGATTTGAATATTCACTCCTTGTTCATACCATCTATATATGTTTATATTTTCTTATAAAAATCCAAAAATCCAAAAACATCTTAAAAATCAAAAACCCAAAAAGATTTTCTTTCTTATTTTTACAAAATGTTTATCCAAAAACCCAAAAATATTCATCTTTACCCTCTTACCCTTTTTGATTCTTTATCCCTTTACCCTCTATCCATTTGATTCTAACTTCTTCTATTCTCATGGAATCTCTCGACTACGATGAATTCTGGAACGAAGTTGAAAAACTTCATACTTTATCACAAATGTCAAGAATTCGTGTTGTTCGTGATGATCCATTAATTCTGCGTAGGGAAATGGAACGAGAAACCGGGGGGACAAAGGACCAGGTACTTCCCTCTGATAATGGAAGTGCTAAATACGTCCAACCTACGGTTATCCAAAGATCTAACCCCTCAATTGCTCATAAGTCGTCTAAAATTGATCCTAAACTTTCACAATTTACGGTTAAAAGCAATCATGCAGAATTTAGACCGGTGACTAGCAAGAATGACTTGCCTAAACTTCACGTTTCTCAAAAACCAGAACCGGAGACCATAACGGAAGTGGTGGAAATTGCTAGCTCTCAGAGCACACCACTTATCCCACCTCCGGATTTTTCAAAATGTTCTTCGAGACTTGATAGTCATTCGGATCACCATGTTGGTTTTGTTGATTATTTGAATGAACCGATTCCTTCTCATAACTCTCAAATGGAATCGTTTATTCCTTGTGTTGGTTGTGGTGAGCCTCTTTTTGGTTCACCATGTCGCTGGTGTACGTGTGTACAGTGTGGTAATGATATTCGGAACGGGAGTTGTTTGTTTTGTGGTTCGAGGAATTCATTTGATTATGATCCTAATCCGAACTCATTTAACGACCCCTCAAAATTTTCCAATTACCCACCACAGCCCGACTTATCTTCATATAATCAACATAACTGCTGTGAATTTTGTGGAGGTCCTCACCAAGGATTTGAGTGTCAATCCGGAAACACGTTTGTCTATGAACAGTTTTCCGGTGATGCTCAGAACTCTGGTTATGACCAATATCCATACAATTCACCAGTCCAGACTCAACAGTTTTACTGTTGTGAGAATTTTGGAGGTCCTCACGATAATCTTCAATGTCAACCGTGGAATCAAAATTACTATACTTCCGGTTTTGACAATTTCCAACCTCCACAGCACCATACGGTTCAAACTCCACCTGAGCCGTTGTCTCAAGAAATTTCCCAAGATTTTGGAACCGTAATGAAAACACTTGATGATATGATTCGTAACTTTAAGAATCAAGTGAGTGGTGAAAAGACCATGGGAGAATTGCTAGCCGAAGAACGAGAGGCTCGCAATTCTAGGGAAGAATTATTGGTCTTAGAGCATGCAGCTCTAAGGCGTTCCCAAATTCTTAAGGCAGCTATGTATGATGATGACGAGGAGAGTTTTTATCCTTTTAAAGATAATATTTCTCAACTCCCTCAGTATGTTGTTATCACACCCGAGATTCACACTCACTCTCTTATTATGGGGGATGAGCATCTTGACACTGTTCCTGAAAAGGAACCGGACGAATTCATAAAGTCTAGTGTCGAGAACCTTGTCCCAATCCCAAGAGAGTCACAGGGAATTCTCGAGCATTTGTGTGATATCCCTACCCCTCTTGTCTTCCCAAAAGATCATGTTGAGATGTTCTCCGATTCTAATGATGACGATTCGTTATCTTGTGGAGACATAAGTTATATGGGGGAATTACCTTCTGAGCTTGTCAGCTTAGGAGAAGAGAATGATGAAGAAATAATCCAAGACAAAGCTCTTCGTCTTACATTATTGAATGTTAATCTTCTCATTTCTAGAATCGAGGCTTTCAAAGAGAAACCTATTTCATCTCCTATCCCCATTAAGGATAGTGACATTCTTTCCGATGATTCTATTCCGGAAATGAAAGCCTTCTGTTTTGATAATATGGGAGAGAAGATTAGTGGCAGTACCACTTTTCATTCTAATAATTCTCTCCCCGATTATGAATCATTTACATTGGAGGAGTTCACCAGTGAACCCACTCATATCAATTCTGAATATGATTCATTCACATTCAAGGAGTTTTCAGATGAACTCACTCATATCATATCTCCGCCGGAGTATGATAATTTCTACTTTGATCTAGACACACCCATAATATGTCTTGATCAAGCGAGCTTAACTGATGAGATTCATGAAACTATGAATTCTCCTATTGAGGATGAAGAGTTAGTCATGATTTTTATCATGATTTTCTTTCTATTCTTCACCTATCCCGTGGCTTCTCCTGTTCTTCACTCCTTCGGGAATGAGGACATTATTTTTTACCCCGGAATTTTCATTTATTATTTGTGAGCCGGATCTATGTATATCTCGTCGGTGTGGAACTTTCACGTACTTCAATGTTTATACAAACATCTTGAATGAAAGTCCGATGGAGATTGTCTCTTCCACTTACTTCCCCATGAACAAATTAATTCGGGGTCGAGTCAAGCTAGCGACTCGGTAATCAAAAACAGTAGTTAAACATGGGTTTTCACCCGTGTGTACCACCCTAGTGTGGGGGAGTTGCCCCCCGCTGTTGTATATAAGTTTGCCAAAAAAAAAAAAAAAAAAAAAAAAAAATTTAAAATAATGGCCGTAGTATTTCCCTTTTACGTTCTATGTTTCGGCATAACCGCCGGTACTTTGAATATTGAGGGCAATATTCATTTCTAGTGTGGGGGGGAATTCTCACGAATTTTATCATGTAATTATACCACCCAATTCCCCCATTTTTGGCCAAATTTGTTTTTTGGAGTAAGTGTTTTTCACTTACTCAGCATATGGTTATCAGTCCGCCATGTCTAACACACATAAGGATTGGCTAATCCAGGAGCAAACGGCTCTTGGTAAAGATATCTCAAATCCGTTGACGGCTTGCAATTTGCCCAAAATTGTATGGTGTTCAGCTCACCATATCTTTAATTAGTGAAGAGTTGGCTAGCCCGCAAGTTTATGGCTTGTGGTAAAAGGCAGTTGGAAAACCATAATTGGTAATCGACTCACCAACGATATTTTATCTAAGAGTTGGCTAGTCCAGAAGCAAACGGCTTCTGGTAAAGACAAATCAAAACCGTTGAAAGCTGGTGGTTTGCTCAAAATCATTTGGTTATCGATGTACCAAGGTTCTTACTTGAACTGAAACATTTGGCTACTCCAGAAGTAATGGCTTTTGGTAAAGAGATTCAAATCCATTAAGTTTTCTCAAAAGATTGCTAGGGACTAGCAATAGTTCAGTGTGGGGGATTGATGAGTGTGTAAATACTCATCATTTTTGGTCAAATCTGAACTGCAAAACATCTGAAAACACTCAGAAATGCATCAAAATGATAAAAATATCACAAATAAGTGTTTTATGTGTTTCAAATGCAAAAATACCAAAATCAGATGAAAAACATATCAAGTTTGCATAATTGGCAGTTTTAGTCCCCCAAGTTTCAAAAGTTGTCAAAATAGTCCCTGGTAAATCAAAATAAAACAAAATATCATTTAAGGTCCATGGGATTCAAAAGTTGTCAAAATAAACCCTTCAAAGTTCAGTTTTGCAAAATGGCAGCTTTGGTCCTTGAAGTTTCAAAGATTGACAGAAATTACCCCTGGACATTTTTAATTTGAAAATTATTATTTTTGGTCCTTGGGAAAATTAAACTTGTCAAAATTGGTCCTCTTGATTAACTTTAGAAAATGGCAGATTTGGTCCTTGGTTTTTATGGAATTGCAAAAATGGTCCTTATGTATTAATACAAAATCCATGACCCTTGAACCCCTTTGCTTGAGCTTGAACCCCCTGCCATAATACCACTTGACCCCCTTGACCCTTGAACCCCGTCCACTAATAATACACCCCGGTCAATATCTTGGTCAAACCCCACCTTTTCCCTCCAAAAGTCTTCCTCTTCACCAACTGCTCTGCAAAACCAGATATCCCCTCACCTCCAGCTCACACTCCACAACCTTATCACTCCACCTCTACAAACCAACAAGAAGCATTTAAAGCTTCTCCTTCCTTGCACTCAATCAACTCCAACTGGCAAATACCATTTTGGCGCCAAAATTCATCAAACGGCCAATATCAACTCAAGTGATCCAATGGCTCTAAAAATTGGTGGGAAAAGCTCAGAGGACAAGTGGGAGTACTTCTGCTAATAAAAAGGAGGAAGAGAAGCTAGTTGAGGAGAGTAGTTTTTTTTAGGTTTTAAGCACCTTTTACTTATTTTTCAATAGCTAAATTGTATTTTCATTTCAGTTGTTAATTCAGTTATTTCCAGTTTTTTGTAATTCTCTTCTTGTACTCAGTTTTACATTTTAATGAAATTCAGTTTTTAGTCAGTTACCTATCTCAATCTCATTTCTGTCTTTGAGGTTTCTCATTAGCTTAGTGAGTATTCAAAACTTAACTTCAGCTTAATTAACTCAAGTTGTCAGTTTAAACTTCTTATAAAAAAAATATAAAAAAAAGAATCTCTTAAAGAAATAAAGATATTGTTAAGCAGTGTTAAGGCAAATTTCAGTTTCTCAAATTGCTTTCATAAGCTATTATAAGCTTGTCAATAGCTTACTAATTGCTTATGTAAACTTCTACTCAGTTTTTACTCTTGAAACACTCTTGGTCAACAAAAGTCAACCTGCTCCTAGTTTGAAGAGTCCATTCGAATTGCTGAAATGGATCTGGATTTGGGTAAAATTGGATTGGTTTGGTGCTGACAATAGGTTTTGGATTTGGTATTTGTGATCTCACATGCAAACCACAGTGGTTGGACCACTTGTAAGTTCCAAACTATCTCATTCCTTAACATCAGTAATATAGAATTGTTTGAGTGTTGATATTGTTGCTTAATATTGGTTAGAATAGTGATTTCAATATTTGTTATTCACTGTGTTAGTCTCAATCATTTGCTGTTTTGGATTTGCATTTCTGAATGAAAGCTTGCAGAAATAAGTTGGTGTTAGAACCTGTGGTTTTTAATAGTAGTAATCCTTGCATTTAGTTGAAATTTGTCATACTAGATATAGAATAAGTGATAAATTGGATTGGTTAAATAGATTGTTGGTTTAAAGTTGCACATCAGTCATCAATACTAGTGTTTGGATTTAGGTTCAATTCTGGGATAGAGGCTTGTTCAGAGTTTAGCACCAGTTGCTTGAGTCTAAGTTAGGCCCATTAGAATCAATGTAGGCAGTTAATTGCACTGGCCTTTTCTAGAAGTCAAAATTTGCTTTGATCATTCATAAGTATAGCTAGGTTTAGTTTGAGTATGCATTAGCTTGGATACAGGTTTAGAAATCCTTAGAGTAGTTTAATCTAGTTTCATATTAGCTTAAAACATCACATTCAGTCCACAATTTAAGCTCAAAATTCATTTTAGTCAACTTTTCATTTCTGAGTTAAAAGTCAAAAATTGTAAAAGTCAGTTTTTCACCAACCTTTGTTGATTTTTCATGGATTCATTATTGGTCCAATTCAAGTGAAATTTTGGACTTAATAAGTTCAGTTGGTCTATTATTGAAATCTGATTTTTGTGAAATTTTTGGAAACAGTTTTAAGCAATTAATTAGCTGTCCAATAAGCCCCATATGCCCTGTTCACACTCAGCATACACTGAGTGTGAAACAGGCCTCTTGCAAGCTTTGCACAAGCTTCAAATTAGCTTTCTAGGGTCTGAAACTTGGTCTTGAGATAGTTAAGCTGGTGGTCTTGAGGTCTCCAGTTTTGGTTTTCACCTTGGATTATTGAATAAACTGGTGCTTTAGCTCAAAAGTAGATAGAAAAAGTGTTTTGGCACTTAAGTTTAAATCACCAAATCATTGTAGCTTATAATTCAGTGGTATAACTCAGTTGAATTTAGCTCATTTCAGGTAGTTATAGCATAATCTAGCTTCTGTGTTCATTTGGTGTCCATTTGTGGTCTCTGGCTTATTATTAAGTGCTTATTCATAAGCAGTTTGCACTGCAGCCTCATATTCTCACATATAAGCCCTGGTTTTTATATTTTTCATAGATTTAGAATATTATTTTAGACTTTTCCTGAATTTTTCATAATTTTCCATTACTGTTTGCTATTTTTCCCTATTTAAAACAGTTTTTAGGACTTTTTAAATAGCTTTTAATCCAATTAAATCAGAAAAGCTTCAAAAAAATAAGTTTTCAATTTTCATAGATTAAGATAAATATAAAAAGCAAAAAAATAATTTTTCCAGATTTTTCTTAGTTAAATTTGTAATTTTTAGCCATTTAATTAGTTTTAAATAGTTTTTAATTCATAGAAAATAGAATAATAATCAGAAAAATACAAAATTAGTTTTGAAAATTCTCTTTAGTTATTTTAGATTTTTGAAAAATAGTTTCACAATTTTCCTCTTTATTTTCATAATTTTTAGTATTTTAGAATAGTTTTAAAAGTTTAAAATTAATTTTTAAAAGAAAAATTCAAGAAAATCCAAATTTAAAAATAGTGATAGCGTTTATTTAATATAATCTAGCTTTTTAATTTTCTTTAATTTGCATTTAAGCCCCTGTAATTTACAAACTTTTTCTTTAGGTATAATTATTCATAATCCACAAACCTTTTCCCGTTCAATATCACCCGATCACTATACGTTTGGTTATTCAGTCGCACAGCTCGTTGGGACTTAACGACCTGGGGAAACACTAAACTCTCCTGGACTTAATTGCATTGCGTTCTCAAGCTGTCTGACTTTTATTACGGTTGACCATTCACAAGTGGTTGACTTGTGTAATAAACCTGACCGTTTGGGAGCCAATCAGTTATGCAAGCATTTTGAGAGTTCTATATATAGAAAAACAAAGCATTGTAATGAATGCTTGAACCAAAATGAGGATTAAAATCTAATGATTAGATATGAATTAAAGAGCATACTCCCAAAAATGAACCAAATGTGGATTTTTCGTCCAAAGTGAAAAGAATAGAAGTTAAAAACAACTTCTGTCTTCACGGATCCCACGGATCCATCCCTTGAGGGATCCATCCAGCATGAAGGCTGGGATCCGTGGGTCTGGTGATTCAGGCAGCATAAAATTTTCTTTTTCGAAACATTTTTGCCTATTGTGTGCCTATATGCAAACTATTTGGAGTTGCGGTTTTCTCGACCTCTAAAAAGAAAAGGAAAATAACTAGAGAAAAATAAATCCTATTGAGATAACCTAAAAGCACACATTTGGTACATAAGTATGTAATATTGTGTTATCAATTCTCCTAATTCATTTTTGCTTAAATGAATGTACCCGAAAACACATATTAGTTATGTGTTCCCTTTAGCATTCAAAATACATGAAATGCAATGAAAACGGGTTGTTACTTTGTATTAATAATGAAAAAAGCGATTTGTCCTAGACGTGAGAGATTGCTTTTGTGAAATTGATACGGGAAGGTATCATTCGTTTTCGAAAACATTTTGAAAAGAGATTTTCTTTAAAAATGTGTATGTAGTTATAAAAAGAATTTAAAAGTAGAAGACTTATCTTGGGTTTTGAAAATTCCCGTATTGTTTGTGAGTTGTGCGTGAAATAGAAATCCTAGACTCAGAAAGAAGAAGGCTAGTGTTTACATAGCTTGTAGAGTCAAATAAGTTACGACGTTTGTTCCATTAGACCAAGACCAAGACGAAGTAGGTTTAATTGTTCCCGCTTCAACGGTTTGGTGAGGACGTCGGCTATGTTGTCTTCGGATGCTACCTTCTCAATAGAGATGTTCCCCTTTTGAACATTGTCTTTTAAGAAGTGATGTCGAATCTCTATATGCTTTGTGCGAGATGCAATACCAGATTCTTTCTTAGGTCGATGGCACCTTTGTTGTCACATAGGATGGCTATGTCGCTTAGATGGATGTCGTAGTCGACTAACGCTTGTTTCATCCATAGTGCTTGTTGGCATGCTTTGCCAGCGGAGACGTACTCGGCTTCGGTTGTTGATATAGCTAGTGCCGTTTGTTTCTTAGAAAACCAAGACGTTAAACAACATCCCATGAAAGTACATACCCCACTTGTACTTTTTCTATCAACGTAATCACCTGCATGGTCAGAATCTGCATATACAATTGTTTCTACTCCCGTGCCCTTAGGATACCATAATCCTAATTGTGTTGTACCCTTAATATATCTAAATATCCTTTTTACGGCTTCTAGGTGTGATGTTTTAGGGTCTTCTTGAAATCTAGCACATAAGCAAACACTAAACATGATATCCGGCCTACTTGCCGTGAGGTAGAGAAGACTACCTATCATGCCACGATATTTAGTATTATCTACGGATTCTCCGTCTTCATATTTTGTGAGTTTGGTGTCGGATGACATTGGAGTCCTAATAGGTTTTGACTCTTCTAGACCGAATTTCTTTAACATCTCCTTGATGTATTTAGATTGATTGAAGAAGATACCATCTTCTACTTGTTTTATTTGTAGACCAAGAAAGAAACTAAGTTCTCCCATCATACTCATCTCGAACTCGTCATGCATGATTTTAGAGAAATCATCACACATGTCTTGACAAGTGGATCCGAATATAATATCATCTACATATATTTGTACTATGATTATATGTGACTCTCTTTTCTTAGTAAAAAGTGTGTTGTCAACTAACCCCATGGTGTAGTTGTGTTTAACTAGAAATGACTTGAGTCTATCATACCAAGCTTTTGGAGCTTGTTTAAGACCGTAAAGGGCTTTCTTTAATTTATAGACATGTTTGGGTTTTTCAAAATCAATGAAGCCCGGAGGTTGAGCTACATATACTTCTTCATTTATGACACCATTTAGAAAAGCGCTTTTGACATCCATTTGATAAAGCTTTAGATCATTAGCACAAGCATACGCAAGAAGTATTCTTATAGACTCTAATCTAGCCACGGGGGCGTAGGTCTCATCAAAGTCTATTCCTTCTTGTTGGTTATACCCTTGAGCAACGAGTCTAGCCTTGTTCCTAGACACGACTCCGTTTGCATCTAATTTGTTTTTATAAACCCATTTGGTTCCTATTATGGTTTGAGTACTAGGTGGAGGGACAAGTGTCCAAACATCATTAGAAACAAATTGATTTAGTTCTTCTTGCATAGCCATTACCCAACTCTCATCTTTTATGGCTTCTTGTGTATTCTTAGGTTCTAAGGTTGAAACGAAACAAAATAAGTTACTTTGGTTTTGAACTTGAGACCTTAATGTTCGTTCGTTTAGTTTTCCTATGACTTTATCTACAGGGTGATCTTTGGATTCTTTAATGTTTATTATTTCATCACTTAGAGGTTCTTCTTCTTCACTAATCTTTTTCTTTATTACTATAGCTTCACTTTCTATAATCTCGTCATCTATAAGAGGTGGAGAGGGTTTGGGTGGACTTTCATCAAATTTTATATTTAATGACTCTTCTACCTTCATTGTTTCTTTGTTTAATATGACGTAAGCTTTGCTATTTGGCGAGTAACCTAAAAAGATACCTTCGGTTGATTTAGGATCAAATTTTGTAAGGTAATCTTTAGTGTTAAGAATAAAACATTTACTTCCAGAGACTCTAAAGTGATTTAACGTAGGCTTTTTGCCTCGAAGTAACTCATATGGAGTTTTTCCTAAGATTGGTCTAATTAAGACTCGATTGAGTATGTACGTTGAAGTATCAACGGCATTACACCAAAACTTTTGAGGTATGGATTGTTCATTAAGCATGGTTCTACTCATTTCTTGTAAGGTTCTATTCTTTCTTTCTACTACCCCATTCGATTGTGGAGTGCGTGGAGCCGAGAAGTTGTGAGTAATACCATTAGCGTCACAAAAAGCTCCGAATTGCACTTCATTATCGAATTCCCTACCATGATCCGTCCTAATAGACACTATGGGACTTCCTAGTTGTCTTTGGATCATTTTGCTTAATATTTCAAAATAGTTAAAGGTTTCCATTTTGTTCTTTAAAATTTTTGTCCAAGTATACCTAGAATAGTCATCCACTATGACCAAAGTATAGTAGTTGCCTCCATAACTTTGGATAGCGGATGGACCAAATAAATCCATATGTAGTAATTCTAGACACCTAGTTGTGGACACCATGTTTTTAGGTTTATGACTCGAATGAGCTTGTTTTCCTACATTACAAGCATCACAAAAATGATGTTCATATTTTAACTTAGGTAGGTCTCTTACTAAATCTTTGGATGATAGCGATTGAAGAAGTCGCATGTTGGCGTGACCCAATCTTCGATGCCATAAGGTCGAAGTATCATCCATAGAGGTAAGACATAGTTTGTCCTTAGGTTCATTACCGATTTTAATGACATAGACTCCATGTTTCCTAATTCCTTTTCCTATGGTAATGCCATTTTTTAGTATCTTACTACCGGTTTTGGTAAAAAGTACATTGCACTTTTTATCACATATTTGTCCTATACTTAAGAGGTTAAAGTTTAGGTTTTCTACGTGACATACATCGTTAATGGTTAGAGATTTGTTAGAAATCGTACCTTTACCGATGATTCTACTTTTGCTATTTCCAAACACCACATTACCTCCATTGAAGGATTCATATGTGGAGAATAGATCCCTATTCCCGGTCATGTGCCTCGTGCATCCGCTATCCTTGACCCATTCATCGGGGTCTAGATCGACCTTTAAGCACACCTAAAACAATAATAAACTCAAAAGTTTGGTCCCTATTTGTTCATGGGTCCATTAATGTTAAACATTCCGTTCATGTTAGACATGTATGGATAAGATGAATATGCATTCCATGGAGCAAAGTTTTGAAAATGAAAACCGTTTTGCATGTTTGGATTCCATCCCATTTGATGGTTACTTTTCGGGTAAACGTTATTAGGTCTCCTAAATGAATTAGGTTTAGAAAAAGATGGAGCTTTGTTTCTTGCAAAAGTAGGATTATATTTTGGAGGTGGTTGTCTAGTGGTGACATGAGTTGGTTTCTTCCTATTAACTATAACAAACTCAGTTCTAGATGAGGAAGCTACGTTATTGCTATTGTTTGCTACAGCAGATCCACGGATCCCTTTCTGTACACTAGCCGGTTCCCTTTTTAGGGGATCCGTGCGATCCGCAACAACAGTGGTTGGTTTTTCTAGTTCCTTAACAAATTTTGTTTCTTTACTTTCACTAGTTGATGGATCAATTTGTTGACTACCTAGACCCTTTTGATTGTTACCGGTTTTAACACCTTCGAGTATTGTATCTAAAGTGTTCGTACTTATTCTAGCAATTTTAGAATCTAAGTTATCCACTAGTGTTTGAAGTTGAATGCAAAGTTCACATTCACCGCTTGCTATTTTACCCTTTTCTAAATGTTTTAGTTTTGCTTTTAATTCTATGACTTCTTTATCTAAACGTTGATTTTGACTCTTTAAGAGTTTGTTTTTGTTAATTAGTTTTAAGCTAATATTGCATAGTTTGTCATATTCATTATGCAATGAGTCGTCATCGAGTGATGAACTACTATAGTATTCGTGACATACCTCGTCATTTGCCATGAGACAAATTTCTTCATCCTCCTCGTCGCTCATTCCCCATGTGCCGCTCACGAATGCCTTTTGATCATCCCGTTTGGGACACTTACTAATGAAGTGTTTGGGTCCCCACATTTAAAGCAAGTACGATCATCCTTTGGCTTCTCGTCCTCTTTTCTTTTCCGAAAGCCTTTCTTATCGTCATATGGTTGTTTGACGTATCTTCCCTTTCTTCTAAAGAACTTTTTAAAGTCCCTTACCGCCATCGCGTACTCTTCGTCGTCACTACTCGAAGAGGAGTTCTCCTCATCGCTCGTAGCCTCTTTGGCTTTAAGCGCAAGAGATTTGTGTTTCTCTTTCACCTTTGAAGCTTCGGAATCTTTAGCAAGGACAAGCTCGTAGACTTTCAGGTTGCCTATGAGTTCATCGAGGGTGAGAATTGTCAAATCTTTTGACTCTTCGATCGCCGTCACCTTGGATCTCCACTTCGATGGAAGTGCCCTTAGATATCTCCAAACATGATTACGGCTAGAAAAAGATTCATCAAGTGCTTGTAAAGATGTAATAATAGTATTAAAGTTAGCAAATGAATTATCTATAGTTTCCTCATCCGATATTGAAAATTGTTCATATTGTTGAACAAATAAATCAATTTTATTATTTTTAACTTGTTGGTTGCCTTGATGAGTTACAACTAAAGAATTCCAAATTTCTTTAGAGGTTTTAAGCATAGAAATTCTTTCGAATTCCTTTTTCGGTAAAGCATTATATAAAACCATTTTTGCTTCACTATTTTTAGAAAGCTTTTTCTTCATTTCATCGTTTAGTTTATCATGAGGTATGTGAACTAAAGTTCCTTTATCATCATTTGAGGTAGCCTCAAAATCACCTTCAACAATAATGTACCAAAGATCAATATCTTTAGACTATACATATGTTTCGAATCTATTTTTCCAATAAATAAAACCATTTGTTTCAAGTAGTGGTGGTCGTTGCATAGATTGCCCTTCCTTATAATTTTCAGAACCCATAGTGATCGAAAAGTTTTTAAAATACAATTTTATTTTAAAACTTTTATAAGCTTAGCTCTTGATGCCAATTGTGGAAAACTAGAAGGGGGGGGGGTTGAATAGTTTTGCCGATTTTATGTTAGTTTCAAAAACTTTTAGATTTGTTGATATGTGAGATCTTGTGGATGTGGAGAAAGTATACATCTAATGATAAAGTAAGTAAATAAAGTAAAGCGAAGGGAAAGAAAAGACACAACCGATGTATAGTAGTTCGGCTACAAGGACACCTTCCTTGCCCTACTCCACTCCCCGAGTCACCTACTCGAGAGTTCAAGCACTATGTCAACAAACTCCTTCAATTGGCGGAGAAGCCTTCACAACGTTGCTTACACTTTTTCCGGTACAAAGCTAGATACCGAGTCCGTAACACGGTGGACCAAACCAACACGACTATTACACAACAAATATGTGAAATATCAAATACAAGATCTTCGCTACAGAAATCTTGCGGAGTGACAAATCAATCAAGGACCCCTTGCTTGTATGACTTGTAGAATGCTCGTGATCTCGCCTTAGAGAAGGACCTATATGAGGATCACAATAGAAAGAAAGAAGAACAACTCTCTAGATCAAGTGATCTATATGTTAGAAGAGAATGAGAGTGTATGAGAGATTTAGTAAGAAGAGGGGTAGGTTAGAATGAAGAAATGGCTCTCTATTTATAGGAAAATTCCTTCACTGTTCCCACGGATCCCACGGATCCCTTCCACAAGGGATCCGTCTAGTGTAATCCTAGGGATCCGTGGAATGCTCCTCTTTTCCCAAGGGTTTTTTGGTTACGGGTCATGGGTTGGTCCATGGGTTATCTTTAGATTCAATGTATCTAAGTATACATTGTATCAAGTCTCTTTGGGTATGGTTTAAGATCCATGGGTTATGGTTCATGGGTTATGATTTTTACCCATCCTAATAAACTATTACAACAAATGCTTAATTACTACATTTTTGTATTTAAATGGCTATATGTAAATTCTTTACAAAACTAACATGTATCCTTTATAATTATACTTAAGATAACATTATATTTGTTATCAACAAAACACAAAGAGATCGCAAAATATTAATAAACGGTTTTACGATTTATTTGTATTAACAGCTACCATCCTACATCTATCTTTAAATTTATGTTTGTTTGTTTCAGTTATCTAGAGTTTAGAGTGTCGAGTCTTGGCTTAGCAACGCCATTCTTCGTATGCTTGTAACATAAAGATTTTTGACTTGCCACCACTAAATAGCCTATCCCACCAAACCCTTTGTTTCCCTACCGTAAGCCTAACATTACAACCCTTTAAAGACCTCTTTGATAGTCTTTCCTAGGTGCTTACGCCAAAGCGATGGAGGTTTGATCTATTCTTAAGCCTATGGTAATCTATGTACTAGGACCGGTTAATGAGTGTTTATCTTCCATTTCCAACTTGTTAAATTTCATATACACCCGAGAGATGTGAGTATCCAAACACCCCATGTGAGGTGCTAGTATGTAATTTCCGTGCTTGTTATGACTTTTGCGGGGCTTATATGTGTTGTGGATTGTTTAAAACCAATGCTTCATGACCCCTAACTTATAAATTAATTGGCTAAAAGAACATTTGCTTGAGGACAAGCAAATACCAAGTGTAGGGATATTTGATAAGGTTTTAAAATGTACCTTTTTGAGGGTCGTTTAAGCCCTTATTTGATCACTTTTGTATCCGTTATAACTTAATATCGTTCCTTTTCACTTTTTAGGAATCTTGAAGGCAAATTGCTGGAATGGCACTTATTTGGACGAAAAGGCGCGGATATACGAAGAAAATGGCCAAAGTCAAGAATCGAGACACTCAAGCTGCTGAAATACAAGGGGACGGCGTCAGGTGTTAGTTGCGATGCCGTCAGAGCACTTCTGTGATGGCTCAGTAGCCAAATTTCTTATTTTCAAGTGACGGTGTCAGGCTTTAAAAGAGTAGGCCGTCGCAACTCAGACGGCCTAGATTTGATCCAGACGGCGTCATAGACTGAAGGGGACGGCGTCACAAGCATAAGGTGACGCCGTCGCTAGACTAACGTGGCCAAGACGAAACCCTAATGACGGCGACCCTACGGCGTCACAAATCATAAGGTGACGCCGTCGCGATTGTAATCTTATATATAGAATCCGAATTTTTCAGTTTTAGGTGTGTAGTCTTTTGGAGTAAAAACCTAAACCGAACCAAGGCTGTTTTGTACAGTATTTTAGGGTTCCAAACCCTATCTTTCCACAAGATAAGTGTTTTACTTCATTAATTCAATTATGTCTTCAATTATTTGTGTGTATGCTTGCATGTTCTCCATGTCCGGCTAATTTACTTATGTGTTTGCTTAGGGAATATGAAACTTAATTATTGAATATTGATTGGTTGTCTCTTATCTTAATTGTTAATGATCTAGTAATGCGATAGGTCATTCGTTGTGTAGTTAATGCTTGATTAATCTTTGTGAACCTTGGACTATAACACCTAGAGTAGTTGTAGGCTAAACCATCCAAAGAGTACCTTAGAGTTAGAGTTTATAATTCCTAGAGATTTTGTAGACGAGACCCTTTGGTAGTTTCAAAGAGTTAGGGATAAACGCATACCCTACGACTTTAGACACACAACTCGATTAAGAATAAGGACGTGACAATTCAACCATCAATAGGAGATAATTAAGGAGTAATAAAACCTAAGTGAACACATCTTTAAACTATCATACGAGCACACAATAATTAGACATAGACTACATACACCTTAGATTAGGTAATTAGACAAGTAGAGTAATCGGTAGAAATACCAACCCCCAAATCCAAACCCCAAGATTCGTACCTTTCTAATTCCAAAAAAAAAACATAAAAAGATAAAAAAATAATCTTCCTCAACCCCAAACCTTAGCGTAGTAACTTCTCACTAGCATTCCTATTCCCCTAGAGAACGATATCAATACCCGTGGCTTACCCTAATACTACACTACAACGATTAGGTTCACTGCCTAGGGTGTTATAAAACTTTCTCGAAGAAAAGGAAGTTCCTTTGACCCTGAGCGCGCTACATAAGCGTATCAGTAATGGTGTGGCTTCTCCCTTGGAAACAGCTCCGTATGCTCCCTTAGACCTGCCTTGAGCTTTTTCCCACGTTCTCAGAGTGTTGTGTGTGGAATGGGATGCTTTGAAATGCTGGAATTCGTGGGGTATTTATAGGCCAGGTCTGGGTTACGGCGTAACCAATATAGGAGTTACGCCGTAACCTTCTATTTCTTCTTAAATGCACTAGATCTGCTAGTTACGGCGTAACCTTATAAGTGGTTACGCCGTAGTCTTCAATAAACTCGGTTACGTCGTAAGTGATGCAGTAGTTACGGCGTAAGTATCAGCGGCGTGGAACCTCTTTTGACCTAATGGAGTTATGTCGTAACATTTGGTAAGAGTTACGCCGTAACCTCTTGATAAGTTGGACTTCTGGGTCACGCAATAGTTACGGCGTAATGTGAGAGACGAATTACGCCGTAACTTCTTCAAAATAGGCATACTGTGATAAATCTTTAGTAATGTTTCCATTTCCGCGTCTCTTTAGCTCCAATGCTCGTAATTTACCTGAAAGTGGAAAACAATAGAAAACAAGCGTAAATTCATATAAATGATATTAATAACGAGCATTATCGGGGGAAATTGACACTTAATATTCAGGACTATTTGATGTTATCAAATATCCCCCCACTTGAACTCTACTTGCCCTCAAGTAGACCTTATTAGATAGATTCCTAAAAAGATATCTCCCAAAACCTGGAAAATATGAGTTTTCAAATCCCTTATGCTAGAATAAAACAAAGCCGAACACCTCACGAAATGGGAACAAACACTCAAATCTCTCAACTATTCTAAGTGTCAATTTCGGGGTGATCACTCGATCGCACAGTCATAGCATGTATTCTATCATAAGCTTGGCGGTTACACAAATCTCCACCACTAGAGTTAAGGGCTAAACAATTCTCGAAGGCAATATGGGTAGACACGACAAAGGTTAAGGGGTGACTCGTCATTACTAACATGTCACGACAAAGTAGACAAAATCAATGATACATGACCAAATCCATGGCCAAGACA
This sequence comes from Chrysanthemum seticuspe, assembly GCA_019973895.1. Lineage (NCBI taxonomy): Eukaryota > Viridiplantae > Streptophyta > Magnoliopsida > Asterales > Asteraceae > Chrysanthemum > Chrysanthemum seticuspe. Next base: position 120,456,964 of record BPTQ01000003.1, read on the forward strand.
CCAAAGATTGCTCGCTGCATCACCTAGACATGTTTCATGACTAAAGGGTAGGATAAGACATGGGATATATAATTGGTGTAAAATGAAAAACAAGCAGGTAGTCTAAATCTATAACCAAGTCATCACCACTTACCGTCCACCCAAAGTTCAAGCTTAGAAGTCTAGAGACCGGATCATGAAATGCAAGGTAGATGCGTCATTAGAGGACGTCGTGATGGACATACTACCTTTTCTTCTTCTGTTGGCAAAACCACCAACTCCAATCTTCAAATGTGACCGAGGTGGCCTCATCGATACTAATCAATAAAGCTCATACTATAATGCTTATAACATCGCACTTTACAATATCATAACTCAATCAACTTTTTTTTTTCGAATCATTATCATTTTTTTTTCAACATAACATAATAACATAATATCCCCCCACTTGAGATGAACAATGGGAATTCGGGGGGTCTTCAATGATCTTCATAAATGTTGTCGATGAAAGCGTGATTTCCTAACCTTTCCACTCGAACCTTGAACTTAGGCAAATGATGACTTCCCAATCACAAATAAAGACTACAGGGTAGGCTAAGGTGTATAGGTGTAACGAAACAATATATTGGGTTGACAAAATGAAAGGAATGGCTCAGAAGGGTGTATCTAGGGGTATCTTGCACTAAAGGGGAGTGCAACAAAAGGGTTTAACATGGGGGTCGAAAAGTCGAGGTGACTAATCGATAGACTCACAATGGTAGGCTGTTTGGGTGATAATCCTATAATATTGCCTTCTAAAACTGAAAAGTCCAAATACATCGAGCTAACTCAACATACCTCGCCTATGGTCTCGAAATGATGCAAAGGCCAAGTTCTAAAGTTTACAAGCTACCGGCACACTCATAATTTGGTGGATTTGGGGTAAAATATTGGAAACGGATAAGGGCTAATTTCACCATGTAATGTCAAGGGTTGTATGTGCTCGGCTAAGATCTAATCTAGTTAGGTTCGGAAAAACATGTCAAAATTTTCAAAATGGCATAATTTTTCAAAATAAACTAGAAAAATGAGGGCGAAATAAAGTTCAAGAGATAATTCTACTCCCGTCCCCCCACTTGAATTGTACAAATTCTCTTTTGTACTAGGCATTAAAATAAAGGTGAAGAGAAAGGTAGAATTAGAGCGAGAACTTCCCTGAAATTTGCTCTAAAAAGAAGAAGGCCCACGAGAAAGAACCGTGCCTTCGTTTAAGCGTCATGAACAAACTTCAATCCCTGAAATCACAATACCGACAAGCATAATTCTAAAAATAAAAATTAAAATAAAATGAAAAACAAACCTAACTCACTTTCGTAGGAATCACGGTTGCATTTAGCGAATGCAACAAGCCTTTTAAACCACTTGGTGTCCCAAGTGGACGAGTGAAGTCTCGTGAGGGTTTACAAGGAACACACCCACAAAGTTCATTTAAAAACTAATACAAGGTTACTGTGTTTTAAAATGAAAGAATTAAAGAAAAGGAGGGTTACGTCGTAACTCCTATGAGGGAGTTACGCCGTAATTGGCAAAACCTGGTATGAGCTGTAAGGCGAGTAGTTACGGCGTAACCACTGAGATGGAATTACGCCGTAATTGGTAATGCGTCAAGAATTTTGCTGCTAAAATGTTGGTTACGGCGTAATCACCAAGATGAGTTACGCCGTAACTCTGTTCAGATCAGCAACTGCAGCAGTAATTACTTCTTTGTCTCCTGCAAAAATGGTTAGAAAACGCAAAACCCAACAGAAAGGAAATAAAAACAAAAGAAAGGGATAATTCGGGTTGTCTCCCGAAAGAGCACTTTTCTTTATTAACGAGTCTTTAAGTTAGACTCAGAGCCGCGGGGCTCCTATGGGGGCCTTTGAACTTCCCTGACTCTTTCAATGTCCTTCATTAAGTTATTCCGGATCCAGGTGACCTTGGGGGTTATGCGGTGGAATTCCTTGATTCCCTTCTTTGAAACCTTGAAAAACTTTTCATCCGGTCCTAAGGAATACCTAGTGAATACGAACCTTTCGGTGACAATAGGAGGAGGTTTTCTATATTGGATCTCAAGTAGTTTGCATCTGTTTTGTTCATACTCTTCATCATCAATGTTAGTCATACATACCTTGTGTCGTGGTTCATTGTCAGTGGTTCCTTTAATGCAATAGTCTTTAGGTTCAAAAGAATTGTCTTCAATCCTGCAACTGCAATCATTTCTTACGTTAGGCACGTTATCAACTGCTGCGTCACCAGTACCTTGACGAGTCTCATGATTATCTTCTTTTATGCAGTCCTTCCAGATTTTGTTTTTAGTGGATGAATCTACTCTTCCATACTTGATTTTTACCCAGTCATTAAATCTTAATTTTCGCTGTCCATTGTACCTCGGTGCGTTTATGGTCAGTTGTAGAAGTCCAAAGAAATTTGTCAGTCCCGACTCGTTTTGCATTACTTCCTCCATTACAAAAGTTTTCATAAGGATCACATGAGGCCCAAGAATCATCATTAGAAGTTTTGATCATTTCACACCAATGCTTTCGACCAACGACTATATGGCCAGTTGTTGTTGACTTGTGATTATTGTTTTGGTTGAGACAAGGATCAGTCCATATTTTCTTTTTATCATCGTTGCTAACTTCTCCATAATGAATCCTTATCCAAACTTCGAATGTTATCTCCTTATCATTGGTTGAAGACCATAAGTATTTGTTGTTTTTTGTCCTTTCCTTGTCTTGTCCCCCGTCACAGATTTCTGAGTAAGGGTTGCATGAAGCCCATAGATCAAATCCTTTACCGTGGTCAATAGGGATGGCCCGGCACCAATAATATTTCAATTTGGGGAGGTGTTTGTAATCTACCTTTTGAACTTCGTGCATGTTTTCTTGGACCCGTCGTTGCGCTGTGTTCTATCCTGCATGTTACGATGATTAGAAGCGCAATGCATATTTGTGATGGAAGGTGGAGTAATTTTGTTTTTTCCTTTTTTGATAACACAAACGGATTCGACTGGGTGACACTTACCCACGTCATCCATATTTAGTGTAAGCTTTCTATCGTTTATTTTTAAAGTGATGATTTTTTCGAAAACATTAATCTTAGCACGAGCAGTAGCTAGAAGGGGTCTTCCTAAAATTAAAGGAATGTCGAGGTCTTCTTCCATGTCTAAAATGACAAAGTCAACAGGGAGAGTGAAATTATTAATTTTGATAAGCACATTCTCAACAATTCCTCTAGGTATGCTAACTGTCCTATCAGCCATTTCAATGGTCATGCAAAGGGGTTTAATGGGTCCTAAATTCAACCTTTTACACATAGAGAAAGGCATAATACTAATACTAGCCCCTAAATCAGCTAAAGCATTTATATTATGTAAATTATTAATAGAGCAAGGGAGAATGAAACTTCATGGGTCCTTTTCCTTGAGAGGGATTTGATTAAGGATGACTGTAGAGAATTTGGCGTTTAATTTAACTTCGTTTCCAGTCCCTGCTTCGTCATTAGATTGTGTTTTGTCCTCAGGCAAACTTGTCTTATTGCATAAGGCTTCATCTAGTATTTTTGATTCGGAGGGCTCCTCTTCATCGTATCGGAAAGGGGTGTAGAGAGGTTTTCCATTGCTAGAGTATATGGCATTACATGAACTATCATCCAATGAATTGTTTGGGATAACATCATCTATTAATTTCTTGTCGTCCTCCATATGCTGTCCCAGAAGAGTATTTCTGGAGTCCTGGAATCTTTTGAATAGTGCGTTTCTGTTGGCTTGCCGTTTGTTATCTTCGTAAAGATAATTTTTTTATTGATTCTTCGAGTGAAGAAGCTCTTGCTTTGGAGTGGTCTTTATAGAACGATATCCCTTCTCCATAATTAACCTTCTCGATTCGGGGTTTTATGTCATTTATAGGAAAATTTCCGGGCAGATCCCAGTCATCATTGTTGTTGCAACGAATAGCACGAACACTTTCCCGGAGTTCCCTCATATCTCTTCCAAGGTTTTCCAATTTGCTGGAAATGGAAGCAATGCTTATCGTCTTAGTCTTAGGGCTAAGGCTGCACCCCCCGTCATGCCATTTTTTAGAGTGGTCGGTGAGTCTCTGAATGGCCTCAAGGGCAAGGGTAGGAGTCATGTTTGGGATAGGTCCTTGATAGTCCAGAATCTGCCTTGTAGTTACATTTATTCCTTTGTAGAAAATATTAACCTTCTGCTGGTTATTTAGATCATTGGTAGGATACTTATAAAGAAGATCGTTGTATCTGTCCCAAGCTTGATACAGAGTTTCGTCGTCTTCTTGTTTGAAATTATGGATCTCCAAAAGTTGATTAGAAATCTTCGATGGCGGGCAATATCTTTGAATAAAGTGTTTCTTTAGTAGCTACCAAGTATTAACTGCCCCGGCGGGCAATCTTTTGGTCCATCTTCTGGCTGCTCCAGTAAGAGTCATTGGGAATACCCTAAGCATAACAGCATCATGAGACACGCCCGGAATGTTGAAAAGGCTAGCGATGTATAGGACATTTTCAACGTGCTCATATGCGTCTTCGTCCCTGTTTCCTGAAAAATGGTTAGCACGAAGCTCCCTCATAAATTGGTCTTTAATTTCGAAACGAACATCTGCTCCGATTGCCGGTCTTACGAGACCCGGCCCTTGTTCCGCTCTTGTCAACGCCAAGTATTCCTCAAGAGTGAGGTCATCGATGTTAACAACTTCCATGGTACCTGAAAACTTGAAATATGATTGTGAGAAAAGTTTAACAATGAAATGAAAGACTTAATATCAATCCTAATATAACTCCCCGGCAGCGGCGCCAAAAACTTGATGCAGGTTTTACTGACCAGGTTTTAATACTTATAGTGTCTCGCTATACCTATGGTCTACCCTAATGCACTAACGCGCAGTGTACCCGGTCGTGTGTTGTGTAGTAAATGGTAAAGCCGAGGTCGTCCCAAGAGCTATGTGTGTCAGATTATTACTAAGTCTAATTGTCACAGAATATTAATGGTTTTGATAGAGATTTAATTAATTAAACTACTAATGCAGAATGAAATAAAAGCAGATAAATGGAATAAGGGAAATCAATAGAGGAGTAGTGGTGCTAACCTAGTCAATCCTCCTAGCTAGTTATGTATACGTCTACCTACTTCCAATTTACTTCAGGTGGGGTCAAATTCGAGAGGACAACATTTGGTCAATTCGCCCTAACCTATCAGCAAAGATGGCACCACAGGAGAAATCAGGCGCACCGTCATAAGTCCTGTTGTTCCTGGTCCCCTAAGCCGAGTCATTAAGTACCGCTACATGCTAGATTCTAAATAGCGAGTGCCCGGCCGTTAGGAACTTATACACTACACCCCCCAATTCTTAAGTTCATCCAAACGATAGGTGATCAGTTGGTCAAATCGCACAAGTAGAAAGGGTCATCAGTTGGTCATATCTTACCCTTCCCGTCTCAGTCCGCTCACCTAGGGTCAGTTGGTCATATCTCCTAGGCAATTAGCCTCTATCGCCATTCAAAACTACCGAACCAAGGTTGACTACCAAAGAACTATGCATGCATACATGTAGAAATAATTAAACGGAAGTAAAGGTAAACACAAACAAAACAATTAAGGAATCATAACTAGGCTAGCACCAAAGGGTGCTTAGCCGCTCATATTAATCATGCAAATCAATTCAATATTCAAAGGTACGAAATACATGAATTGAAAGTAAAAGAAATATAAAACGCTAAAGCTTATCGTAATGGTGTGACTTCTCCCTTGGAAACAGCTCTGTATGCTCCCCTAGACCTGCCTTGAGCTTTTTCCCACGTTCTCAGAGTGTTGTGTGTGGAATGGGATGCTTTGAAATGCTTGAATTCGTGGGGTATTTATAGGCCAGGTCTGGGTTACGGCGTAACCAAGTTACGCCGTAACCTTCTATTTCTTCGTAAATGCACTAGATCTGCTAGTTACAGCGTAACCTTATAAGTGGTTATGCCGTAGTCTTCAATAAACTTGGTTACGTTGTAAGTGATGCAGTAGTTACGGCGTAAGTATCAGCGGCGTGGAACCTCTTTTGACCTAATGGAGTTACGTCGTAACCTTTGGGAAGAGTTACGCCGTAACCTCTTGATAAGTTGGACTTCTGGGTCACGCAATAGTTACGGCGTAATGTGAGAGACGAGTTACGCCGTAACTTCTTCAAAATAGGCATACTGTGATAAATCTTTAGTAATGTTTCCATTTCCGCGTCTCTTTAGCTCCAATGCTCGTAATTTACCTGAAAGTGGAAAACAATGGAAAATAAGCGTAAATCCATATAAATGATATAAATAACGAGCATTATCGGGGGAAATTGACACTTAATATTCAGGACTATTTGATGTTATCACTGGTGTTCGCAAGTATGTTGGCAGCAAGGTTGTTTTAATATTCAGTTTTTTGTATCTTGATGTCTTTAGTTCAGTGAAGTATGTTGATTTTGCTATGAATAAAACCTTGCTTTTGTGGATGCATGCTTATTTAACTTATATATTAAAGTTTAATAGGTGTAAAGACTCTAAGAAGTATAAAATGCGATGCATAGCTATTAATCTCTTTTCTGTTTTCAATGTGTGGATGGTTGAAGATAAATGCCATTATCTATGGTTCAGTGCCAATTTGTGGATGCAAGTTAAAGTGGCTGCACAAATAATTGTTATATTAAAGTTTGATAAGTGTACAGAGTTTCAGAAGTGTAAAATTAGATGCAAAATTATCATTTTTTTGTCCTGTTTTCAATGTGTCTTCACAAATAGTAACTCTTGTGACTATGTGTAAGTGGAAAAAGCAAATCCAGTGCCAATTTGTGGCTGCTTTTTAAAGTGGCTGCACAAATAGTAAATTAATTAGCAATTTTCTGTTGTTGATATTGAATGACAGTAAATGATCCATGCATTATTTAAAAGCCTCAATGATAAGGACAAAGATTGTAAATGAGGAATGCAACCACTAATAATACCATGTGATTTCAGACAAATATTGTAAATGTGGTTGCACAAATAGTGCACCACTTGTCAATTTTCTTTTGTTGTTATTGAATAATAGTGGACTGTCTATGCGTCATGTGAAAGATTGATTTATGAGGATAGGGATCACATATGTGGAATAGGCATGTGAAAAAGAAGGTTGCCTTTACTCTGTGCATTTAAAAGATGAAATGTGCATGTTAATTTTTTGACAAACCAACTGCTTAGTTGTGTAAAATAACTAAGAAAAGACAATGGCAAGCCGTCCTAAGTGTGTTAAGCTAAGAAACGATGCTAATTCTAGCAATTAGCCAGACATGTTAGCTTTCTATTGTCATCAAGCCTCAATAGAGGAAATTGAAATGGCGCGAGAAATAAATGCACTGTGTGTAAGATTAGTTGGCATCATTACTGAAAGGCGTCGTTTCATCCAAGAGCTGGAAACTGTGGACAATTTTTTTGCATAGAAAACTGCAGAATACTTAAGAGAAGTTCAAAGAAAAGATGATCAAAAGGTTGACGAAATGGTGACAATGACAAATGCATTGGATTTAAGTGCTCGTGATAAGGATGTGTTTGTCATGAAGCTTAAAGGACTTATGGATTTCTAACTGCTGATGTGCAGGGTCATATAATGCGTGTGTGTTTAAGAGAGTTGGTGTTTATGTTTGAGTACCCCTGATTTGAATTAGACCCAGAAGAATTATTTATTTTTCCAAAATTAGCAGGGTACCCAATCAGTTTAAAACATCTATCAACAATATGCCCATTAAAACCACAATGCTCACAAACCAGATTAGGACCACTAGCAGTCCTATTATTCCCAGTGTTATTAGGTCTAGGCAAATTATTGGATCTAGAAAAAGTACCAGAGGTTTGGGGCCTCTGGAAACTTCCTCTATTAAGAACTGCATTAGTTTCATATTTGCATATACGAATCATCTAACCCCATTAAGAACTGCATTAGTTTCATAAGTTGATTATGTTTTTTTAAATACCTCATATGCATGACATGTACACCTAGGTAATTTCACAAGAGCATCAAACTCTTTCCATAGAGTACTTAACTTATTAAAATATTCAGCAATAGAAGTCCCATTTTGAGACAAAGAGTTGATTTTATGGTGAAGGTTAAAAGTAACAGACCCATCAACCCTATCAAAGGTTTCTTTCAATTCAGTCCAAACATCATAGGCTTTTTTAGAAAAGATTTGCCCAAAAAATAACTCCTCTAATATAGAATTTAAGATCCACCCAAGCATAACAACATTAACCATATCCCACCATCTACCCAAAACATCATCAATAAGTGATCTTGTGCAAGATCCATCAATAAAACCAATTTTATTTTTACCCTCTAAAGCCAAAAGCATTGCACAAGACCAGACATTATATTTTTCAGTACCTTTAAGTTTTAAATATATAAAAGTTAAGGTAGCGGAGTCATTAGGGTGTAAATGTAAAAGGTGACTTAAGTCCAATTTACTTATCAAAGTAACACGTTCAATACAATCTTCAGCATCAGAATTATGAATAGAATTATCAGGAGTATAACCATGAAGAGACATGATTACAAAGATTAATAAAAAAGAATCAAACACACAAAGAAGGAAGAGAGAGTAGTTCCCAGGATTTTCTTGCCACTGAAGTGGTAGGTCAAGGGTGCACACAAGCAATCAACAATATAAAAAACAAACAAATAAACACAGAGAATGCACAGACACCACAACAAACAATCCTCAACTTCCAATATTTCCCAATCCTATCCTCCAGTAATCTAATGCAAGTAAATAAAAAACATAAATTAAAAGAGTGTGAGAGGTGCTACAATGCACGCAAATAGCAGTGGAATACCAAACCTACTATACTCTTGATCACTTAGTCAAGAGATATAACAGATACCAAAGCAGATCCAAAAATAGTAAACCCTAATTTTTCCAAATTAGGCAAAATCCGCATAATCATTTCCAATCAACCAAGAATCACCAGAACAATTGATTAAGCCAACTTAATCAACCACATAAGCCTTAAGAGACGAAAGCCCCAAATTAGCTGAAACCCTAATTTTTCAAAAAATTAGGGGTGTGTTTGGTACAAAGAAATGCAGCTAGAGAAAAGGAAATCATCTAATTTCTCATGTTTGGTAACTTAAGAAATTAGTTGGGCGGAGAGTTGAAAATTCTCGAGAATTCCCGTCTTTGTATTTTGTTTTCCATCCCTCTAGCAGTGGAAATTGAAAGAATTGGGCTTTTATGCATCACGTGCAACTCACACATACAAAAACTTTTTAAATCACAAATCAGTTTCCATCTCACCTTTATTTATCTCTTGATTTTCATGAATTAGAAATTTATCACAGTATTTTACTTCTTTTTTTAGTCTACTAGTTAAAGTTACATTAGATTTTTTTTAAATAACAAAACATCAGAATTTTTATTTTCAAAAAACTTAAAAAATAAATTTTTTAGAATTGTTATTTAAAAAAAATATTTTTTCTTTATTTATTTCTCGGGTCAAGTCTCTGTTGTTACCAAACATTAGAATTGAACAAAATTCTCTACTGATTTCTATTCTCTGAATTTCTATTCTCTACTTCATTTCATTTATCTGAAATTCTCTCTACCAAACGTGCCCTAGGTGTTTTATAAAAACTTTTAAATCTGAACAATTAAACACAAGATCTATCAACTAACAACAGTTAATTGAAAGATACCAATCAATTTTAGAAAATCCCCAAATTTTACGAAACCTTTATTTTTTTAGAAAACGATTTTAGAGCAAGATTAGAGACAACCAGGCTCTGATACCATGTAAAGAAACAGAAATAAATCCAGAAACTAAGTTTTATTAATCATGAAACAATAAACAAAACAATACACTGATCTCAATCAGCAAAAATATCAACCAACAACATAACCTAATCGTAATTAGGAAACAAATAACAATTAACAATAGCATAACTGATCAAGTGATCAAAGTTAGCAATTCAATCTAGGGTTAAAATATGAGAGAGTATTAAGCTTTAGAGAGAGAACAGACAGATGAAATTATAAGAGATCCGTTTGTCTTTTCTTCTTAAATACTAGCTCCACCGACATAACCTTAACTTTTCAACTAAGCCCCTCCATCTTTCACTCTTTTGCTAATAAGCTCCCAAAGTATAAACCTAGCCTTACCTGCGAATAAAAGAATGACACAATAAGTCCCTGAGATTTATCCAGGCTAAGATTACTCATTTTAACATATACACTATCTATGTTGAAAGTTTACAATATTTGAAGTTTTTTAGTATTTGGTAGAGAGGATAAAAATGCTATATGAAAAGTGATGTAAATGGGGTATGATATATAAATGATAAATAAAAAAATAATTTCAAAAACTAATAGTTAGATTCAAATGGTAAAAAAAAATAGTAATAAATAAATAAATAAATAAAAATTTCCCTACAAAACTAACCTCTTTCGCACGCCACACTTTTCGCTCAAGCCATGGCGTTTGTCCCGAATAGTACCATGGTTGCGCGATGGCGCCTTGCTACATTACCAACCCTCTAAGTTACATCTTTCTGGTATCTGATTCAAATATTCACGCATCAAGTATCACAATATGTCTTGATTGGGAATGAACTTTTAGTTAATAATTACTTATGTACAATTGAGCCAAACTATTTTCGTAACCAAAGTAGGCGTTACTGAAAGAATGTCATCTTGAAAAATTGAAAAACAATAATTCATAACATATAGTTTATGAACTCAATTATAAAACTAGTCAGCAAACTCACCTCGGTTTTAGGGGATCTTATATGGGCACCTTACCAGAATTGGAGTTTTTGAAAGCCGCTTCAATCCATGTTCACGTTGTTTGAATTGATATCCGTAAAATTTACAACGCAATCTAACTAATATCAAGCGATAAATTTAAAAATAAAAAATCCTTGAATAACGAACACAATACAATGTATTATTAACAAAAAATAAAAATAAAAAAAAAATAAAAAATTGTGGTGTTTCGTGGTAAACAACGGATTTGGTAAATGGCAGGCCTCGAATTCGATTCTACGGCTTGACCAATTTTATAATCGTTTTCGCTCTTTTATAGAATCAAAACATATTAGGTAAATTTAAAAGTTTACTTATTTTAATGGAAGAAAGCTAAACAACAAATCATTAAGAAAAATATTCACTAAACATAAAAAGATCATGACATCATAAATTTGAAAAACATTTCATTACACGGTTAACAAACTATGCAATATGCAAACAATAAAATACACAACGAGGGTCGAGCACGCTTAGGTTTGAGTCAGTATTTTGTCAAAAGTAAAACCGAATTGAAATATTAGGTTTTTATGAAATCAAAAGCAAAACCGTTCAGTATTTTTTGGTACGGTTTCCTGGTTTTCTATTGGTCGCAGTACGGTTTCTCGGTTATCTTGAATTTTAACCGTTTATGTTTAAGTTTAGCCAATCTATACCACCAACCTTGTTTTACGTAAAAACCATTTATTCTTCTTTAACTTTTTAGTTATTCTAAGCCTAATGCTATCTCAAAATTTGTACATATACACACATATAAGGCTATACACGACCATGACCATCTTCGATCTGCCACATCAGCTTTCTCTCTCCAACAACTTTTAGACGACCAATGTGCCAATTGGAATACGGTTGTTAATATCTTCACTTCCAAGTTATCCACTTGGAAAGCTAGACTTCTCTCCGTTGGAGGTCGGTTATCGCTTATTAATTCGGTGCTTGGTAATCTTCCTACTTATTTTATGTCTATTTATTTGATGCCCGTTTCCATTCGTTCCAAATTAGAATTGCTTCGTAGAAAGTTCTTTAGAGGGGCAGATCTAAATGAAAGTAAGATGGCATGGGTCAAATGGGAGAATTGTTTGTCTAGCAAAAAGAAAGGGGGGCTTGGAATTGGAAGTATTTTTGGTCTCAATATTGGTCTCTTGTTCAAATGGATTTGGCGTTTCCTCACATGTCCGTCGGACTTATGGGCTCGTATCATTCGGAGTGTTTATGGTTATAATGGGGGTATTTTAGCACCTCATGGTCGGTTTAAAAACTCTTTATGGGGCGTTATTTTGTCTTCGGTACATCGGCTCAAAGACAAAGGTATTGACATTCTTTCTTTATGTTGTCGAAAGCTTGGCAATGGGTCTTCTACTCGGTTTTGGGAAGACTCTTGGTATGGTAAATCCCCCCTTAAGATCCAATTTCCTCGCATTTACAACTTAGAATCGGATAGGAACTGTTTTTTTTCTGCTAGAGTTCCTTTCTTGGCTTCGGTTCTAAGGAGACCTCCAAGCGGAGGCGCTGAATTAGCCCAGTTCGATTCCTTAGTTGATGTTATTCGAGATGTTACTCTAACGGATCATTGTGATACTTGGTCTTGGTCCCTTGGTTCTCGGTTCACGGTTGCCTCCACTCGTATTTTCGTTGACGAAAAGATGTTAGTTTCAAGTCTTGAGGCCACTAGATGGGTTCGGTATGTCCCCATCAAGGTTAATGTTTTCCTTTGGAGATTGCGTCTCAATAAGCTCCCTTCTAAGGTGAATCTTGACCGGGAAGGCATCGAGGTTAATTATTTATTATGTCCTATGTGCCATGTTGATGTTGAAACGGTTAACCATACCTTCTTTAATTGCGAGATTGCTAAAGATCTTTGGTCTCTTTTGGCTAAGTAGTGGAATTTGGATATTCCTTTTTGCTCTAATATTGCAGATTGGCTCGATTGGCTTGATCATGTTCGTGTTGATGCTTATGTTCGTTCGGTTCTTGAAGGCATGGGGGGAACGCTTATGTGGGCTATTTGGAATTTTCGGAATTGTCTTATATTCTCTTATCCTCCTCCTAGGAAGGATTCGCTTTGGGATTTTTATTATTTCTCAATCTTTTTTGTGGATTTCTTCTAGAAATCCAAAATGTAAGGTTAGTTGGTTAGGTTGGCTTCAATGTCATATAGTTAGTTTGAAAACTTTGTAATTTTATTCCTAGCTTTCGCTAGTTTAATCTTATCCGCCGTTCAAAAAAAAAAAAAAAAAAAAAAATTGCTTCAACAACGACCTTCTTATTTTTTTTTTAATTTAACCAAACTAATAAATTAAAATAAATAACTAAATTAAATTTCACTAATAATAAAACCATTACATATTACATATAATTACATAGACAAAAACATACAATTTTTTTTTCAAGGGGTTCAAATTGTAAATTAATTATTTATAAAAATAAAATAAAAAAGTTTGACTTTACTCTTCTTCTTCATCGATGTACATGCAAATCTCAAACACACACATTTATTTATTTATTTTAAACCGAATTAAAATAAGAAAAATGAGAGAGAAGGGAGAGTTTTGTTTGTCTTAAAAAGAGATTTGTTTGTTGTTTTGTGAGTTTTAAACTAGATCGAGAAACCGACTTAGTCGTGTGCTTTCTTCTTCCCTACCGACCACGACCGACGGATCCAAAGGGGGCGACCGACGATGACCGAAGGTCGACCGACCCCTTGTGCATAGCCTAAATGAAACACAAAAATAAGCAAGTCAAGCACACATGCTAAGATATTTGTTGAATAGTATTGATATGCTATCAAGTAAACGTGCATACACGTTAAGCAGACATATAAACGTTAAGAAAAATATGTATTACAGTAATTCCATTCACAAAATAAATATAAATTTGTAAAGTTTGATATATTTGGCTTCTTTTATGTTATATCATAAATAGGTTCGATTCGGTTATTACGGTTTAATTTTTGGACAAAAACCTAAGCTCAACAGAAAATGTTGGTTTTGGGAAAAATAAAAATCTAATCATTAGTTTTTAGTTCTGGTCAGGATTTTTTTTTTTTTTTTTTTTTTTTCGGTTTTGTTAAGTTTTCTTGCTCATCGTACATAACCGACACCAAAAAAGTGACTGGACGTAGATTTGGGTTCTAACAGAAAAACAAAATAGTTATTTAGAAGTATATAAATACTATAATTTGTTGGGAATTAGTTGACCAACTACTTTTTTTTTCTTTTTTTTTAAGGGTGATGTTATTCTATTTTGGCACCTTCAAAATGAAAGCAGCCCTTCATATTGAAAGAGATTGTTATAGATAAAGTTAAAGGAATATTTTATCAAAAGCCATTCCTTTTTTTTGTATTTTACACATTTCCGTTAAATCCAAATCAACATAAACCAAAATTTTCATTGCCCCCACTGAATTATTACATGTCACAAAAATTAAAGTTTATTTTTTAGATTCATGAAAAGTATACCTAGTTTTAAAATGAATATGGCCACTTCAATTTAGAAAAATTAAAATATCTGAGAACCATGATAAATCAAAATAAGCATTTTTTTTTTTTAATTCAATATTTTTGTAACTTTGTGCTCATTATTATCAACATTATTTTGAAGGTGTTAACTAGATGTGCCACTTTGGCACGACATGAATCACGCACGAACTAGGCAGGTTAAGGTTTGAGTTGAACTAGAATCATGACCTTTATCTAGTTTTGTTTCTAAAGAATAGTTATATGGTTGTTCCATAATCATTTTCACCCTATAAAATTGAGTTCTTAAGAGAAGAATAAACTAGAGGTGCAACCATTATCTTCTATTCTTCCTTTTCCTCTCCAATTAAAGTTTCCTTAAGTGGATTTTTTTTGTATTATTACTATTATTTTTTTTGAATTTCTGACTATCAACCACTGCTTCCGAAAAAATAAATCATAATTTATATTGCAAATTTGAATTTTATATATAAACCTCTTACTCTCTTAGCTTTCACTTGTACATAAATAAATAGCTTTCATATTTAGCATTTGTACTATGAAAAATAACTCTGAATTATAGACTATTATTGGCATAACTAATTTTCTTAATCGGAAAACATCTTTTGTATCTTTGCATATGCGCATATGATTTAGGATAAAATGAGGAAAAAAATTAAAATTAAAATAAAAATGGTGAGAAGAAATCATAATCATAAATTTTCAGATGCATTTACAAAAATAGATGCATCACACTTTATAATTAATTTTTTTTTTATTTAAACTATGTCGTTAGAAAGTAAAAACAATTCTTATTCTTCTTATTTTTGTTTTTCCTCTTGCCACATCCCTTACCACGCACATTAAAAAAAAAAAAAAAAAAAAAAAAAAAAAAAAAAATAAAAGCCCCAATACAAATAATTTAAACCAACCACAATTTAAAAAAACATCAACAAGGCTAAAAAAGAATAAACATTTTTAAGTGAAACATAGCTCAAACAAAAGCTACAAGTTAAATTTTACAGATATTCAAGATTGTATCTATAGTATATTGGTGGTATTCATTTGATAATACTCATGGTTGTACTTAACACTTATATTTTATGAATATTTGACTGTTTAAAAATGTGTCAACTATTTTTTCTCCTTATGGTAAAGATTTGGATGATCTACTTTATAAGAATCACACGATTTCCTCACTAAGCCTAGAACTTTTTTAATTAATACTGTATGAAAAAAAGGCATGGAAATAGGTTAGTCAACCATATGATATGCATGCTTTAAGTAATTGATTACACATAACCCATGCAAAAGTGATTAATGCCAACCAAAGAGAAAAAAACAAGTCGCATTTGTTAAAGCTCAAATTAGCAACCCAGCAATAATCAAGTTTTGACCTTTTTATTGGAACCATCTTCATGTAGTGCCTCCCTTTGCCTTTACTTTTCCCTCAGTGCTTCTACTTTTCCTTCCTTTTTGCTTGTTTGACCTCTTCTTGCTTTTGCCACTAAACTCCAATTAACCACAATCCCCATCAAAAGCAAAGCAAACACTCATTAAAAAACAAATGCTAGTAATATTCTAGCACATGTGTCTAAGACCCAATTCTAATCTAACACAGATTAAAATAAAACTTAATTCCAATAACTAACAATTAGATCATAGATACTAAAGATAATGCCAAATCATATGCAGAAAGACCATGATAAGTTATAATACATCAAGAGGGCTAATAGGATTAACAAAAAATACTGCAACAAAGCCTCACGATAACCGTGATAATAGTCCCTCCCAGATAATGACATGATCAAGAACATTAGAGAAAAAAAGTAGACAATCTAGAGAGCTTCAAGTGCATTTGCTTCGAGACCTGAGTCTTCCAGCAATACTATTCTCTAACGGGACAGCACACCGTTTCTTTCGTGACCCTGCCTTGGTTACTAGTGGTGTGACAACGCTGCTTTTGACTTCATCATTCGGGTTCTTCTCTTTATTCTCAGAGTTTGTAAACTCTTTATGAACTTCAGATTTCTTAACCTCATTCTTGTTCTTCACTTCACCTTCGTCAACCAGTCCTTCAGGATCGATCTCTTCAGGCTCCAGATTCTTGTTTTTCAAATCCACAATCTCTTCATTTTGCGTAACTACAACTTCGGATAGTACTTCTTCAGATTCAATACCCTTGTTCTTGTTTTCATCTTCACCTTCACATACATCAGCATGTGCTTCTGGCTTGTTTTTCATTTCCTGCTCACTTTCTAGTTTCTCATTATCGCACAAAGGTTCATTTGATATTCGCAATTCAGTCGGTTTCTCATCCTTATTCAATTCGTTTGTTGCAGTACTATCTTCAGACTTCATGTCATCACTTTTTGCAACACCATCTTCAGACTTCATGTCTTCACTTGAAAAGGGTAGTGACCTTTTAGTTTGTGTCCCTGTCTTCTCGTTCTTCTCTGAGTTCGGTTCAGCACGACGGGTTTGAATGAGATAATGTGCAACTGACTTGTAGCCAAGACTTGAAATCTAGTATAAAATTTCCACAAAGAAATACATGTTGAGCTCAGACTTCAGAAGCAGCATATAGAGTAAACTTTAGTATAAGACTGATCTACAAAGATCGTATGATGCTACACTAATTTTTTAACACTTATTTTGGATACAAAAACTGAGCACAACTAAGAAAACAAACAAACCTTTCGATACATAACACCAGTCGGAGCCCAGCCTTTGGCCTGGCGGCACAAACTGCAGTTGCAAATACCACGACAGACCGGACAAATCCAATCAGGATTTTTCTTTGCTTCAAGTACATTCTCCCCATATCTGTATTTATACATATTAAGAAGAAAACAGACGTCAAGTTTTGTGTATCTATACCATCGACCAGGTCAGTGTAGTGAATATATAAAGACTGATGATGATTGTGTGTACACCATCAATCTATAATGATAAAAATTACAAGTTCTATTTACATGTTAACACCATCAATATATAAAGACTGATGATGATTGTGTGTACACCATCAATCTATACATTTAGCGGGGAAACCCTTTACCCAAAAAAATACACCATCAATCTATACCATCGATTAGGTCAGCGTAGTGAATATATAAAGACTGATGATGATTGTGTGTACACCATCAATCTTTAATGATGAAAAATACATTTTTTATTTAAATGTTTACAAATTGATTACGATTATCTTTTTCAGGGACAAACATTATCATTGACTTCATTAAAAATTATTTCAAGGATCATTAGTTGTAAATACCAAAATAGTGTATATGGGATGTTATCAAGTGAGAAGAAAAAATAAAATAAGAAGAATGAGAAGTATTTTTAGCCACTTATTTTAAATGAGGGAGAAATTCATGGGAGATGCATCTTTTTTTGTAGGTGCATCTAAAATGTGCGACTGTGGTTACTTCTCATCCTTCTCATCCTTCTCAATGTAATTTTATTTCTCATTTGATCCTAACTCGTACCTCATATACAAGCAATCTCCACAGAATTGCCCTTGAACCATGTTGCATTGGATGCAATGCGTGCGATGACCCAACGTTTTCTGCCTGCAATATATTTAAGTAAAGTAAACCATCTTTAGTGGAACACAAAACAATATAAGAATTTCAAGAACAAATAATGATAAGAATGATAGAAACTATAGTAATATACCTGCATTGGTGACACGTTTTTCCTCTGACTTGGTCATATATTCTTTTCCCATCTTTTCCACATCCATCAACAAACAGAGTCCACTCAGTTTTAGCTTCACCCAACATCTTTTCATGTTCTTCTGTGTAAACTTCCGGCCTGGAGTTCTCTGCCATTGAGATGTCCCTACCATCTTTGCCCTTTTTTGGCACAGCAACCTCGGCATAGCTAACTGCTGGTGTATTCTGCAACCTAAAGAGCAAAAACCAAGACTCATAAACATTTTTCGACAAAACAACATTAAAAGCAGGTGTTTCCAATGAGCTCAATGACACTAGTACACACACTATAGAAGGTGTAATGTGACCATACAATGCCTTTTTTCTCCAAAAGGATAACATTTGTATCGATTTTGAAGATAAAAGTACCCATATTAGACTCCTAGTCAAAGTGCATCTCTTTCCTAGAAGTGGAAGATCATTTCATATTCCAAAGTGGCACTTCAATTTCAAAACCATGCCGAATCAAACATTAAACTAAATTTAGGGGGTATTTGGATGTGCATTTTGTAAGTGAATATGTGATGTTTGATTATCATAATAAGATAAATTTGTTGTAGCTGCATCAATCATTCAAAACTCATTAGTTCTAAATAATGAGATAATCATAAGCAAAGGCACTATACCAATACATTGCAGCAGCCAGAAATCGCAATAAATCTATAATTGCATCAAAACACCACCCCTCGATACAACACATAACCCTTGAAACTATAAACATTACAATACTCATATAGTTATAAATGACAATGAAAAAGCACTAACTTCAGATGAGCATAACTTAACTAGAGAGAGTAACAAACAACTTCACTTCATTAACAAACATGGCCCCAAAGGGCGTTTGGCCTAGTGGTATGTGAGTCGGCCATCAACCAAGAGGTTGAAGCTTGTTAGGTGTGTGTGACATGTGTGGTATTAGGTGTATAATATGTATGAACATTTGCCTCTAAAGTCTAAACATACATAAACATCATTTCATATACTCTGCAACCTAAAGTGCAAAATTCCATATTCATAAACATACATATATAACATTCAAAGCAGCTGTTCTCAATAAACCCAACGAAACACGTACACACTGTAGAAGGTGTAATGAGGCTACAATGCATTTATCCTCCAAATGAATAACATTTGTATCTTTTTTGAAATTAAAAGTTACCCATAACTCAGGGTCGAAGAGTATCTCTTTCTTAAAACCAACTCGATACCACTGAATCTAGAGGTGTGCGTGTTGTGAGTCAATATGTGATAAATACCAATCATAATAATATATACAACCATTTGTTGTGGCTGGTATCACTAATTCAAAACTAATTATTTGACCTCTATATACGAGACTACGAGATACCCTAGGCAAAGGCCTATACCCCTTAATACAACACATAACGCCTTAAAACTATAAGCATCACAACGCATCTTAAAACAATTGAAGTTCAAAATTCTAAGAAAACAACACTAATCAAAGAAACCAAACTTCAAATTAGCATTAGCTAAAAAAACAATTGTATCTAAACACATAGCATCACTCCCATTTGACCATTTCTAACCAAAGTCGTCAACCCCATGAAACTACAAACACATTGTTTGTCACATGCCAATACACCATGCACATGTGCATATAATTTCACTCTGGGTTTAGGTCAAAAAATAGCAACAAACTTTTTCCAAAGTTCCGTTTTGGTATTTGAACCGTAAAAAATATCATTAAATGCAACGAACTTTCATAAAGTGTTCCAATACGCACATTTTGATGTGTTGTAACGTTAATAAATAGTGACACGTGCAATTTTTCTCGTATGCCAACACATCAAAATATGCATATTGGAACACTTTAAGAAAGTTTGTTGCATCAAATGATACATTTTATAGTTCACGTACACCTAAACCCTTTTACTCTATCGTTTAATTCAAATCCTATTAACTATTCGAATCACATTATGTCATTAGTACATCATACTCAATTATTGCAAGTTGGTATATCACAATAATCTATAATCCTCTAAGAACCAACCATAACCATCATAAACAAACTTTAGTTCAAGATTTTAACAAAACAACACATAATAAAACAAACAAAACCATAAATGACTACGTAGTATGCTTCTACTAAATAAAACAATACCACCTTCAATAAACAACAAAAAAAAGAGCTTAAAAATTATACCTTGATGAACGGCGAGCGGGGAGAGATGATACCAAAGGAGAAGCACATTTAGGAGTTTTATCCTGATTAAAATTCCTCCTCTTGCGGTTATTATTATTATTGGGTTTAATGGATTTCAGCTTAAGAGAAAGATCATGAATCCCCAGCTTTTGCAACCTTTCAAGATTTTCTTTGATTCTTTCTTCTCTGCATTTTTCATAATCACAAGATTTCATTTCTTGTGGGGTTTGAGTGGATGGATCAGTCATTGTTACCATTGTTGTTGGGTGTGTGATGGTGTCTAACGGTCGGATTTTTAATGGGTTGTGGAACTTGGTTTTGTGTGATAGTGGGGAAACAGAAAAGACGTGTAGGTGTATTTATTTCATGTATTGGGCTTTTGGCGGCTTATGTTGGGCTTTAGAAACTTTATATGTTGGGCTTTATTGTTTAGATGGTTGACTGTTAGAGCATTAAGGGTGCATTTGGTTTGTAGAGGATTGAATTTTGATTTTGATTTGGATTTGGATTTGGTGTAAAATTTGTGTTTAGATGTGTAAATTATTATAATTTAGTGTTGAAATATATTATTACAAGAAATAAATAAAAAATAATGAGAGGTAAATATTAAATTAAGGTTTATTTATTTTTGAAAGAAACAAAGAGTTATCAAAAGTAATGTTGCTACTCAGAGTTTAAAGATGTCATATTTTGAGCAGTGATGCCTAATCTTTGGGGCCGTCAACAGATACCAAGCAACTAAAACTTACCGTCATGATTTAACCCTATGCCAAAACATGCCAACCAAACGCACCCAAAAAAGTTTTGAGTTTTGATAAAAGACCTTTTTTTTTTTTTTTCCTCTCTCTCTCTTATGTTTTTGTTACGTAATCCCCATCGGAGCACCAAGTTTTAAAGTAAGTAGAAACACAAGTTCATATCTATGAACTAAAGTGAGAAAAAGCTGTCCATATTCAGTTATAACTTTAACCAATTTTATGATGTTAAAAATGTTAATTGTGGTGTTTAATGAAGTAACATTGGAAGAGTAAGTTTATATTAGTAGTAGTTAAAAAAAAATATGATGTGTCAATGATATGGACTTGATAAAGTTGATAGCATTGGAGATGCTATTAAAATTATGTATTTGTAAACTGCTTAATAAGAGGTGTTTATTTCAAAAAATCTTTTAGTTAGTGTTGGAATCACTCCTAAACAGTATTTCAAGTATTTATATTTCATATGTAATAGGTAGCTTTATTATGGCCTTTATGTTTGTTTAAGGTCAAGCTTATGTAGAAGGCCCATAAGCTTGATCCAAGCCCAATAAGGAATAGGGAAGGAGAGGGAGTGTTGCCCTAGCTCCTTGCCTATATAAACTCTTGTAAACCCTCATTTGAGGGTTGGTTGTTCAAGTTTTCTTTTCACACATTCACCTACGCCTAACCGTGCCTCTCTTATTGTGTATGTGTGCTTGTTTACTTGTTCAATCGCCTTATCTCTTTCTCTATAAGCTTGTGTTGTAAAACTAGTGACCTAACAGTGGTATCAATCGCCAAATAGTTGGGTGTACTCGTTTGTTTTTGAAGTTTTGGTTTTGGATCTTACGCGTAGAGATAACGCATTCTTTGGTTATCTTAAAAACTCGTTTTTTACACTTTTTAATCCAAGATTCTTGTACTTTCAATGTTTTGAGGTGTTAAAATACTTGTTTTTGGCAAAAAGTTTCAAACTTTACGCGTGGATTTACGTTTTTAAGCTAGTTTTTGTTCGTGGGTGTCGTTCTACGCGTAACCTGTTTAGCAGTTTTGGTACATCAAAATTCACACTTTTGTGCTCTTTTGGTACTATTGAAGCTATTCCATAACAAAAAACTGGTTTAGAAACACATTTGGGCAGAATCAAAGTTACGAGTAATCCTACGCGTATCAAAACCCTAAAATTACGCGTAAGATTGTTCCTTGGTTTGATCTTCAATTTTCTGGTTTAATCCGTGTTTTCTTACTTGGATAAGTCTGAAAATACGTCGACTTTGGATATCTTTTGCACTGTGAAGTGTAAAAGATCATTTGGGCGAAAACCCTAAAATTACGCATAAGCATAAGCTTACGCGTAGAATTCCTACGCATAAGATTCACTTTACGCGTAAACTACGGTCTACGCATAAGGTAATCCTACGCCTACGTTTCTACGCCTAACTTTTGTCTACGCTTAACTTTAGTATTTTCCCTACTTACGCGTAAGCTAAAACCTACGCGTAACTCCTCATTGTTACGCGTAACTTTTGGTGTTTTTACGCATAAGTGCTACTTGGTTCTTGTCTTTTCTACGCCTAAGGATACTTCATCAACAAAGGTTCATTCGACTACAAAGATTCATCTTTACCACACAAGTTTATCATCATGTCTCAACCACCATACTCTAACTATTTCCCCCACACTTATAATCATCAACAACAACAACAATTAACTCCACAACATCAACAATGGAATCAACAACAAGCTATTTATCAACAACAATTTAATCAGCAACATACTCCACAACTTGGTGCAATCCCACAACCACAAATGGTTCAACCACCACCAAGTCTTCAAACTCTACCCTACACAAACGATTTCAATCAACATCCATCACGAAGCACTATGAAGGAACCCACTTGGTTTGCTAAGATGTGTGAAGCTTTAAGCAGCCAACAATCAATTCATGAAGCTGGATCACTTGATAGACCTCCAATGCTCACTCCAGGAAACTACGATCAATGGGTGATAAGGTTCTTTAGGTTCTGTGATCTGAAGAAGCCACATGGAAAGTTCTTAAAGAAGGTTATCTTGGAAGGTCCATTTGATATGCCTACTGTCATTGTACCCGGAGATCCAACTGCTGTTCCACCAAGAGATGAACAAACCAACATTGCTACTGTTGCAGATTTAAATCCTACAGAACTTCTACACTATGAAGCTGATGAACTTGCAATGGAATACATCCTCTTAGGATTACCAAACCCAATTCTTCGTAGTGTTGATGCTCAAAAGACTGCACAAAAAATGTGGGATCATATTCGTCTTCTTATGGAAGGATCTGTACTCAATCAGGAGGATTTGGAATCCAAAATTTACTTGGCTTATGAACACTTCATGATTGAACCTGGAGAGACACTAGAGTCCTATCATCATCGATTTTCAGATATCATCAATGATTTGGATAAACACAACATCATCATGCCAAGAATTGCAGTGAATACTAAGTTCCTGAGTAGTCTTGGTCCAGAATGGGAGAAGTATGTCATTTTTCTCCGTCAAGCGAAGAATATGCATCATTCTACTTATGGATTGTTGTACGATTACTTGAAGCCTCATGAAAAGGAAGTTGATCGGGAAAGGATTCTCCGTGCTCAAATTGCTAAACAGTCACAACCGGACAATCAACAACTTGCCTTGTATGCTCAACAGAATTATCCCTCTCAATCAGCAACTCAACCAACTGCATCAAACACACCTTCACAATCACAACCTCAACAAAATCAATTGGTTCCATACAGCAACAATGCTCAAGCATATGTCAGTGAAGCGACTGAGGAAACAGATCCGTTCGAAGCATTGCAACAAGGATTTGTGATGATTGCTAATGCTTTTGGCCGTTACACCAACAAATCCAACAATCGTATTCGTTCCTCATCTAACACACGGACTCAAGCTGTTGTGAACAATGGACGTGTTGAAGTTCAGAATCGTGATTATGGTCGTCAGATGGGCGGTGGTCAAGGGTTTAATGCTGTGGGTAGGAATAACAACAGAGCTCAAGTGGTGGAACAGGGAAATGCTCAGAATCGGTTAAATGGTCTTAGATGCTACAACTGCAATGAGAAGGGACACCTGGCTAATGCATGCCCAAAGCCAAGGACTAGGGGCAGTGCTTATTTCAAAGAGCTTAGCTTGTGGCTCTTAAGGATGAAGCTGGTGGATCTCTCACAGACAAAGAACAGAGCTTTATGGCAGATGCAGACTCAGATGATGATATGGAGGACTTGCAGGCTAATGCAGCTGTTATGTTGATGGCTAATATGCATGAGCTGCACATGAGTGATACAGGCCCAGTGTATGACACTGATGGCTTGTCTCAGGTACCCGAACAAACCATCATCATATCTGAACTAATATCTCCGCCAATATCTGAATCCGGCACGGATCAGACTGTTCAAAATGAGTCTTCTACATCTTCTTCTGATGATTTTCAAGTTAACCCTGTAGTTACATTTGACGATCAAGATGACCTTATGGTCTCCTTTGATAATCAAATTGACTCCGTGGTCGTACTTGAGGATCTAAAGAATGATCATGTTGAGACTCACGTTGAACAAGATGATCTGTTGCCTCATCCGGATTTTGCTCGGTTAATTCAAGACCATCAAATCAAAATGGAGGAATGTTATGCATTAAATCAATCCTTAAAAAGTAAAAATGCACTGTTAACCAAGGATTTTGAATGTTTACAAATGCAACTCAACTTTTTCAAAACTCAAGAAAACCGTGAAAAAGGTTTTGAAGCCGCTTTTGCAAAATCTCATCAAAACGAAAAATATTTAGAGAGACAGATGCGTGATCTAGCCGCCTCGAAGAATGCTTTGTTGTCTGAATTAGAACAACTGAAACACGAACATAAAAAGCAAATTAACGCTCTCACCTTGGAAAATCAAAAAGCTAAGGCTGAGTTGTTAAATTGTCAAAAACAGTTCTCCGCATACAAAAAGCATTCAACGAATCGGGTAGATGACCTTCTTGACGAAATTCTCGGCTTGCAAAACAAACTTAAAGAGTTTAAAACTGTTGTTTACAAACATGGTGAATCCGTAACAGCTATTGAAAAGTTTACCTTAAAACCCAATCCAAAAGGATATGGAAAAAATCTAGCTGATTACAAACCTAAGCTTTCACTAAAAACATTCAAACCAACTCCTGAAGTTTCCAGTGCAGAATACAAAATTGATAATACTGTCATGAGTGTTGTTGAATATCATCGTCAAGAGGAATTAGATGCAGAAGACGAGAGTCGATCAAAATTAAAAAATGTTGTTTACAACAAACCTTTTAATTATAAAAACGCGGTCACTTTCGTCACACCAACGGATTCTTCTAACACACCAAGGGTTATCATCAAAACACCTGAGTCTTCTAATGTTAATCCCAAAACAGAATTTGCACAAACTTATGGTCCTTTACCTTCCATTAGTGAAGTAAACTCAAAACCTGAAAATCGAAAAATCCTTCGATATTTTGACATTTTCATGGCTGACCTCAAAATTTTACAACATGAGATAGAATATCGATCTGAAATCAAAGTTGAACATTTTCAATCGCCTCTGGCGCGAGAACAAAGAGACATTTTTCAGAAAAATCTTTTACCTAATGTTAAAAACTTGAAAAGTTGTGCAATTGCCTGGGAAAAGGATTTTCATAAGGAACTTGGGGTAATGAAAAACGTTTTCGAGAAAACAGAAACATCTATTACTAACACAAAACGCAAAAAGAAACTGTTGAGAAAAGATGTTGATCGACTCTTGGAAGATGTTATCTGTGCTGATATCCATAATGTTGTGCTATTCTATTCGTTGCCATATGCATCTGATCATATCTCTGCTGATATTGTTGAAACTGTTGTTACTGTTGAGAACACCGATAATGTGCTTCAGATCGAGTCTTTAAAAGCAGAAAATAAACGATTACACACGGAAATTTACAATGCAAAACGTCGTCTTCAATGGTGTGAAAAAGATATTCACAACCATCAACTTAGTTTTCAAAAGAAAATCGCTCAATTGAGTGCAAAATCTTCTGATCCTAAAATTGAGCAACTGGATGATCAAAACGTGTCTTTGAAAAGTCAAATCTCAAAATATGAACAAGAACTTTTAAAAGTTAAACAGGAATATGGTGTCATATTTGATTTACTCAAAAAGACTCGAGATGAAGCATCAAACGAACTTGATCACTATCTTGCTCACACTAGAGAAGTCATGAATTTTGCTGGTAATATTCGTTCTGAAAATCAAGATCTGATTCACACCATCTCTAAGTTACGGGAAATGTTAGGAAAGTATGAACTACTTCCGCCTACTGTGATTAAGAGATTAGCACCAGTCACACTTAGTAATCGTGAACCAAGAATTCCCACTGCCAAATCACAAGTTGCTAATGTGTTTCCCTCTACTGAAACAGGAATAGTTGCATCTTTTCCAAACGTCCGCACTTCACAGCCTAGGAGCACTCAATCGAAGAATAGGAAGTTGCGACCTAAGAAAAGATCAATAAGGAATGCTAAAGTAGAAGAACACCCTAGGACTCTGAATAAAAATCATGTTGCTTCCACTATAGATGTTACGTCTGGCAAATGTAATAGAAATAGTGATGTAACGAATGCTAAACCGTTAAGTACTTTTGATATTCAGTCTGATGCACCTTGTGTTATTTGTCGAAAGAGTATGAATTCTGATTGTCATGACAAATGTGTTGCTAAAGCTATAATCTCTAGATTACGGAATCCTAAGAATCGGAATACCTCTAGGCCCACTAATCATTCTAAGTCTGTGCTTGGTAAACCACCTTCTTTAGATTCTAAGGCAACCATTGCTATCACAGTAGCTACCGCTTCACCTCCTAAGAATGTAGTACCACCTAGTGCTTTCACTAAGACTAAAGCAAAGAGTAGTTACAGATGGCAGAAAAGGATATATAACACACTAGGATTTAAGTGGATGCCTAAAATTCTCAATGTGTGTATGTCTAAAATATCTGCTTCGGAACCCTCTAACATTTCGGGTTCCACATCTACTTCTATTCCATCTGTGTCGTCTGTGTGTAATGCAGGTGATACAGATCATTCTCTGGATTGTTGATAGCGGATGTTCCCGACACATGACAGGCAACCTTAAACTGTTATCAAACTTTATTGCAAAGTTCATTGGCACTGTCAGATTCGGGAACGATCACTTCGCAGCCATCATGGGCTACGGAGATTATGTTAATGGGAACATCGAAATCAGCAGGGTTTACTATGTGGAAGGCCTCGGTCACAATCTGTTTTCAGTAGGTCAATTTTGTGATGGAGATTTGGAGGTTGCTTTCAGGGAGAAAACTTGTTTCATTCGTGATCTACAAGGAAATGACCTTATGTCTGGCTCGCGTAATTCTAGTCTCTACACTATCTCTATGCAAGACATGGTTGCTTCCTCTCCCATTTGCTTACTTTCAAAGGCAACATCTACAAAATCCTGGCTATGGCACCGTCGTCTCTCACATCTAAACTTTCAAACCATCACCAACCTTGCTCGACACAAACTAGTTGAAGGACTCCCACGATTCCGGTATTCAAAAGATCACCTTTGCTCAGCCTGTGAACAAGGGAAAAGCACACGTGCTCATTTTCCTTCAAAGGTGGAACACAGCTCTCAGCATGTGCTTCATCTTCTTCACATGGATTTGTGTGGCCCGATGCGCGTGCAAACGATCAATGGCAAACGCTACATCTTAGTAATTGTTGATGACTACTCACGATGGACTTGGGTCTACTTTCTTCGTAGCAAAGACCAAGCTCCACAAATGATCATCACCTTTCTCACAAAGATACAGGTTCAGCTCCGCAACACCGTCAGGATTATTCGGACAGACAAAGGAACTGAATTTGTTAACAAAACCCTTCGTGAATTTTATGAGAAAGTGGGAATTCAGCATCAAACATCTATTGCACGGACACCTGAACAAAACGGAGTTGTTGAAAGACGAAACCGAACGTTAGTGGAAGCTGCAAGAACAATGTTAATCAATGCTAAACTTCCAGATTACTTATGGGCAGAAGCTGTATCTACTGCATGCTATACTCAAAACCGTTCTATGATCACAAAACGCCACAACAAAACACCTTTCGAGCTTGTCCACAACTATAAACCGAACCTCAAACACTTTCATGTATTTGGATCCCTTTGCTATCCGAATAATGATCGTGATGATTTTGGAAAGCTCAAAGCCAAAGCTGATATTGGAGTCTTTATTGGATACTGTGACAATTCTAAAGGTTTCCGAATCTGGAATCGTCGAACTAAGGAGGTAATGGAAACGATTCATGCTCATTTCGATGAACTCACGGAGATGGCTTCTGAGTATAACAGCTTAGAACCCGGTCACAACCGTTTAAACTTCCCTCAACCCCCATCATCAGCTGAAGAAAGCCCTCAGCTAACTCGTCAACAAATGGAAAGGTTATTTGCTCCTCTGTTCTGTGACGATATTGATGAACGTGCTCCTGGTGTATCCGCTGTCTCCGCTGCACAACCTGATAATATTCCTATACCTGATACACCTGCTACAACAACTACTGTTGAAGATGCACCTACACCAATTGACTCCAACACAACAGTTGAACATACCGCCTCCAACAATGATGAACCAGCTGATGATATTCTGAATGAAGTACCCCCACCTGCAGATTTTGATCCAAATGCGTTCTTCAACCCGTTTGCTAATGAGACTGCTGCACCAGATGTCGCGGAATCTTCAACAAACCATTTGAATCCTCAGAATCTGCACAATGTATACCAACATCAACCCTCTACACATAGATGGACTAAAGACCATCCTCTGGCTAATATTATTGGCAACCCGAATCAACCAGTCGTTACGAGACAACGTCTTCACTCAGATGGTGAACACTGCATTTATGCACTCACTGTCTGCCAATCTGAACCTAAAAACATTAAAGACGCAATGACAAAAGACAACTGGATTGAATCCATGCAAGAAGAACTCAACCAATTCAAACGTCTTGAAGTATGGGAACTGGTTGAAAGACCAACAGGAGTCTACGTCATTGGTTTAAAATGGATTTGGAAAAACAAATTGGATGCTGAAGGGAATGTTATTCGAAACAAGTCACGGCTAGTTGCTAAGGGTTATCGTCAGGAAGAAGGAATAGACTTTGAAGAATCTTTTGCTCCGGTTGCTCGTCTTGAGGCTGTTCGGATATTTCTCGCGTTCGCGGCTCATATGAACATGACGGTCTATCAGATGGATGTCAAAACGGCGTTTCTCAATGGGCAACTTAAAGAAACGGTCTATGTCAGCCAACCAGATGGATTCGTTGATCCTGAGTTCCCGAACCATGTCTACAAACTGAACAAAGCTCTTTATGGTCTCAAACAAGCCCCTCGGGCATGGTACGATAAGCTATCATCCTTCCTCATTGCCAACAATTTCACCAAAGGCTCGGTTGACCCAACTCTTTTTATACAATATCACGGGGCACATATCTTAATTGTTCAAATTTACGTGGATGACATCATTTTTGGGTCTACACATAAAAAGTTTTCAATCGCTTTTGCAAAACTAATGAAGAAAAATTTTGAAATGTCCATGATGGGTGAACTCACGTTCTTTCTAGGACTGCAAGTTCATCAATCACCCCGTGGTATTTTCTTGAGTCAGTCCAAATATGCCCTTGAATTGTTAAACAAATTTGGAATGAAAACCTGTGATACTTATGCCACACCAATGACTCATACCAAGAAGTTAGACGCTGATTTACATGGGAAATTAGTGGACCCTACCAAATACCGAAGTATTATTGGGTCCCTCATGTATCTAACAGCTAGCAGACCTGATATTGTCTTTGCCGTTTATCTATGCTCCCGTTATCAGTCGCGACCAACTGAAACCCACCTCTCTGAGGCTAAAAGAATCCTCCGATACATCAAGGGAACCATTAACTTGGGGATCTGGTATCCGAAGGATTCTGGTTTTGAACTAATCGCTTTTTCAGACGCTGACCACGCAGGATGCTTAGACTCAAGGAAAAGTACTTCAGGAGCTCTACAATTTCTCGGTGATAAACTGGTGTCTTGGCAATCAAAGAAGCAGGATTGTACATCGCTGTCATCAACTGAAGCAGAATATGTAGCCATGTCCGCGTGTTGTGCTCAAGTCATTTGGATGAGAACACAACTCAAAGACTATGGTTACGTATTTGACAGAATCCCGATGTACTGCGACAATCGGAGTGCCATTGCAATCTCGTGCAACTCAGTTCAGCACTCGAAATCAAAGCACATCGATCTACGCTATCACTTCATCAAGGACCACGTGGAACAGGGTACCGTTGAACTATACTTTGTGGGTACTGAATACCAATTGGCAGATCTGCTCACCAAAGCCTTGCCTCCCGCTAGGTTTAATGAGTTGGTCCACCGAATTGGTATGAGGTGTTTGACTCAAGAGGAATTGGATGACCTCTTAAAACAGTCTTAAAAACCTGTCAAACACCAAAACATCTTTTGTAAATAAATTTTTCAAAAACAAAATACAAAAATATAAAATCCGATAAAACAACAAAAATATTCTCCTAATCTATCTTTCTTTCAACATGGCAAGTACATTTCTTCCGTCAACACTTTAATCTTTCAAAATTCAGTATTTTTCCGATCAAGTGTTGAGGGGGAGAAAATAATCTATTAACTGTTTCAAAACATCTGTGTACTTGCATGTTATCACATCTCGGTTGATTCTGTTACTAATGGTGGTACATTTTCTGGTTCAAAGACACTCCTCGGACTTAAATTAATAACCTTTCATTATTTTCTCAAGTCGAGGGGGAGTGTCGTCATGTTTCTTTCCTAAAATCGTTGTTTGATAACCAAAACGGAAGTTTAATGGCTTTGGATGAAAAAGGAAAAGGTAGAGGGACCAATACTGCCAAAAGTTTAAAGTTAACTTTAATAAAACACCTCTCACCTAATTCTTTCACTCACATTTATTACTAAACCTAAACTCATCTACGCCTAAGATTCATTCAAGAAATCCGTTGTTCTGATCATCAAATTGTAAGTGTTTTAATGATCTAAACATGGTTTTAAGCTAAGGGTTTTAATATCACGCAAATCCAACGGCTAAAAAGTGTGTTACGCGTGATTATGTGTTCTACGCATAAGCGTATGAACACATAATCATTGTGTGTGTGTTTTTGGTTATATGGTTTGTGTCAAAACGTTTCTTATACATCATGAATACCATCTTAACCATCAAAACCCACCCAGAAACACGTTTTAATGAACTTTGAAAATTAGGGTTTATGAGTTGATTTGGGTTTTTCAAAATGTGATGTGTTTTGGTCAATAAGGTTGTTGGGTTATGGTTATAAGGTGTTGAATTGATCATTTCCATAGTTGGTAACCACTTAGAAACACAAATTGGTTGACAATTTGAAACTAGGGTTTAAAGTTCACAACTTTTGGGCATTTTTGATTCACAACAATTTTGATGTTATAACTTAGCCTAAAGACTCTACCAACACTCTTGAACTACCAGAATTAAAATGGTGCATATCCTATGGCTAAAAGTGATACGCGTAAATCTCAACCCTTAGGGTTTTGACCTACGCGTATGACTTTCTACGCGTAACCTTTAAAGAATGATTCATGCCATGTATTGTTGTGTAAATGAATATGTGTGCTAATATTGATGATTTGATAAATTTATTTCAGGATTGCTACGCTTAGAATTCAGAATCAAGGTCATTTGATTATCTACGCATAAGGATCACCCTACGCGTAGTCATGTTACGCGTAAGAATAATCCTACGCATAACAACTACGCGTAAGGTTCTACAATGGACTACGCGTATCCTGTGAAGGATATGCGTAAACAGTGACCTCTACGCATAAGGTCAACTCTTACGAGTAGCCTTACGCGTAAGGTTAATATATGCCTACGCATAAGCTCTACGCATAAGGTCTCCTTTTCCTACGCGTAACATTTCTTACGCGTAAGTTAGGATTCTACGCGTAAGTCTACGCCTAAGCATATATCATACCTGTCTACGCATAACTTTGCCAAAACTATGCTTAACCCTGGATTGACCTTCATGATGAATTGTTACTTGTACAAACTTGTAAATAAACTAATCATATCATCACGAATCCTAAAATGTCACTAATAAACTTAAATCATTTGATATGTTGTGAACAATAAGTGATAAAATAAACTTTAAAACTTAAAGTTAACCAACTCACGAAACATTTCACGACATTATTGAACTGTTGAACATACAAGTGACTTAGGACTCGTAACAATCATTGACGCTGTTCATTCAATAACTAGACAATAAGACCTTCTGTTGACTAACATTATGTCTTTCGATATGTTGGTTCTTTTGGCTAATGTTATTTCAGATTACGACATGGCTGAACAAATGAATGTGGATGCATCTGAAGTTCTCTCCATTGCTGATATCTATCCTCATGGCTATCCAATGAAGATAGGAAAGAATAATCTCCGTGTTGACTTTGACACCCTCACTTGCTCTGAATCTTCAGTGTCTTATTGCTATTGATATTCTGAGGACTCATCCGTATCAGAACATGCTTACACACTCTGCAACTGTTCCTGAGATCTACATCCAACAGTTCTGGAATACTATGGAAAGGGTCAAAGGACAAACTGCTGTGACGGTGACTCTGAATCACAAACAAGTCACCATTACACCTGCAGACTTAAGGGCTGTTCTCCTAATTCCTGAAGTCGATCCAACCAAACTATATGCCTCACCTGCTGAAGAGCTCACTCTCCAATTCTTAATCAATATCGGTTATGACGAGGGTACAGGAGTAATCAACAAACACTCTCACGTAGAGCTTAAGAGTATTCCTCAACCCTGGAGAACTCTCTACATGATCATCACCAAGTCTGTTTCTGGCCGTGACAGCGGCTATGAGCACCCTAAGCTCATGGAACTGCAAATATTCTGGGCATTGGTCAACAAGAAACACATCGCTATCGAAGCTCTGATTTGGGATGACATGATGTCATTTCTCAACAAACTTGGCTCAAAAATTCCCTACATCAGATATACCAAATTGTTGATCCAGAGAGCACTTGGACTTCATCCTGACATTCCCAAGAGGCTCAATGACCCCGACAATCACGACATGTTGACGGAACCCATTCTCACTGTTAGAATTAAGGAAACGTCTACAAAGAAACAAGGTGCTGTGCTGCCAGATTTCCTTCTAACTGAAGATGTCAGAAAGCTAGAATCGTACCAAAGGTATCTGGAAGCAGTCAGACAAGGCAAAGTTGGTCACCTCGACGAAAAATCTTCTGGAACACCTGTAAGGAGAACCAGAAAAGGAAGTGCTGGAAGTGTCACAAGTACAGATAGTCAAAGGAATGTTCCAAAGAAGAAACCTATTCCAAAGAGGAAACCCACCCCTAAGAAGAAAGTTCCTTCTCAGGAAGCCACTCCGATCCTTTTACTTGAACCGCAAAGACAGCTCAGGGACGAGGACTCTGAGGCTACTGACACAGATGAAGAGATCTCATACTCTGAAACTGCAAAGGATGAAAATCCCTCAGTACCAAAACCTCCAAGTCCTCAAACTATTAAAGGAAAAGGGAAGACTCCTGCACTTGTGCCTCAGGATGAAAGCTCTGAAGATGAAGAAGAGCAACTGGATCAATCATACAGGAAGAAGTTTCACAAAGTCAGACACATTCAAAAGGCCGCAGAATTTGCTAAAGATCAAATGGGTGGCCCCGGAGGATCAAGTGGTGCTGCCCACTCCTCACCAGATCTTGATACGGTTAATCAACCCGGTAAGGGATCTGGTGCTACCACTCTTCTGCAACAACAACAGCCTGTGGAGGACACTATTGTGTATGATTTTGAGAAACAGATTACTGAGAAAGAAAAGTCTAAGGATGACGAGGATGATTATACAAAGTTTCTTCTCGACAGTCCAACACACTCAAAGGAGAAAACCTCAGAAACTCCTAAGGACATGAAGTCTCCTCATGTCTCCTCATCATCGGACTCTTCATCTCATTCATCACCACCACCATCAACGAAGTCAACCAGATCTTCATCCAAATCCGTGAAGAAACCACCTAAATCTTGGATTTCTCAAACACATGCAAGAATTGTGAAAGCTGCCAAACAAGTTAGAAAGAAGGACATGCTCCACAGAAAACTTAATTGGTATGCTGAACAAATGCAGTACTTACATGATGAGAATGACAAGATGCAGAAAGATAGGAATGCTATTCAGGAATTCATGAAAAGTCATCGTCAGGAGGAACTGAATGAAATGATTGAAGGTTACACTCAAAAGTACCTTCAGGATATCGTTCCTAAAGTCCAAAAGGAACTGGAGAAGTCAGCAAGAGATCAAACCCACAAGTTTCTTCTCGACACTGTCCCCGGTGTGACTAGAGAAGTATTCTCCAGACAACTCACCCCTAACATCGTCGCATTGGTTAAACATACAATGGCCAAAGAAGCTGATCTCTCTGAATCTGAGTTAATCGCTAAACTAGTGATGCAAATGTCAAAGCGATCTGGAACGTTTACTTCGGATGAAGCTAAATTTTTCGAAGGTCTACTTGCTTTTCAACTCAGTTCATCATGCAAGGAGTCAGCCGATCAACCCAAACGGCCAAGAGATGACGATGATAAGGATAAGGACTCTGCACCTAAACGTCAGAAGCAGTCTAGTCAATCTACATCTATGCCACCTCCTCTACCACGGACTTCTTCTCAACATAAGACTCCTCCACCTCGGTCTTCTACTGATAAACCTCGGGACGATTCCGAGTTACCACCCCTGACTCATACAACTAGTGACTACTTTGAGTATACGGGTGGTGACGATGAAGAGGTCCTTGAGCCCCGACAACAACCCACCTCACCCAAACAAGTGCAGAAACCAGTATCATCATCAAGGCCTTCTAAAAGGAAGAAGAAGACGACTCAGCCTGGAGTTGTATCATGGCTAGATGACGATAAAACCGAAGAGTTTGAATGGTTCTCCACACTTGTCAATCAAACTCCCTACCCAGATGAAGGTCAGGAATTGGTAGACGGTTCAACATTGGAGCATGCAAAACTGTTGCAAGAAAAGTTCCATGTGAAGAAAATGACGAAATCTGAATTGAAGCGAATCAAGAATGAAGCATTCCAACTTCTAACAGACAGCTCTGAAAGCGCCCTCGAGGTCGAATATCATCTTGAGAACATCGCTCGAGCTATGTCTAACAACATGGATTGGCTCAATCCGGAAGCAAACCTTGACTTCACACAAAGGGACAACCCTCCATACTACACCGATTGGACCAAACCTCTACCAACCATTGGCCAAGCAGACGAACCACGGATTCCCTTCCGATACTTTTTTAACAAAGACCTGGACTTTCTCTTACACGGAAGCGATGGCTCACGAAAATACGCTACATCATTGACTCTTCCATTCCCAGCGGCTATTTACTCAAACTGCATAGCTATCGAGGAACGTGCAACTCACTTGTTTTCTGAAAACGTGCAAGCATACGACCAAGATGCATTGTATGGGATTCATCATTGGCCTGAATGCCGAAGAATCTACTACAGAAGCTGCCTGGTTCAGAAGTCTCAACATGAAGTGTATAGCTCCAAGGACATCGTGGCCATCAAACACATTGATCTCAAGTCTAAGTGGGACTACACATTCTTGAAGAATATCATAGTCAAATGACAAGATGAACAGGACTATGGATTCTCCGAGGCTGACTTTGAGAACTTGTCCCTCAACGACATCGAAGACATGTATCTTGCCAAAGTACAGGGTCGTATGAGACAATTCTCGACTGAAGTTCAACGTGAATTTATCAAGTCAGTTCTCATCTTCATTAGACGCATCGTGATCAAAGAACGTGTCGAAGATATCCAGATGGCTGTTGAATCATATCAGAAACGTGTAAACTTCACTCCACCACAGCTTGATCTTCCCGACATCAACCAGCTTAAACAACTCACGCTCATCAACAAACCTTTCGGCGTTGTTTACCGCAGTGAACTTCGAAGAAACTGCTTAATGGCGTGTAGTGAGCTCCACAAATTCGGGGATCATACCTTGAAGATGGTTAGGGATGGATTGGCATACAGATTGAAGGATATACGCCTGAAAGTTGGGAATCCTAAACGCTGGAATTCTCAGGACAGGAGGGATGTGAAACGTATCATCACCATGATTGATGAACGGTTGTTCAGAAGGGATCAGTTCAGACGATTGGAAAGCTATGTTGGTGGTCGACCCAGGATTAACATCACCGGCTTTCAACGCCCTGTGCGCACTCCTGGGAACATCACTGCACTTCCTGGTACCCCTTGAATTGTTTCCTTCATATGATTTTGGATATATGATTATATGTGTGAATGGCTTGTGCACACATAACAGTGTACAACCCGTAATGGTCAAGAAAGGACCCTGTGGTACGCCTCAGTGCCACAATCCTTATAAAAGGAGCGAAAGCTTCTTATTTTTGAGTAAAACCTATCAAACCTGTCATTTTTCAAGGTTTTGCTCAAAAAGACAAGTACTTCCCCATATGATTTTAAAACCTCAACCGTTTATATCACTAGTTGAGGGGGAGTATTTGAACTAAAAA
Source organism: Chrysanthemum seticuspe (assembly GCA_019973895.1). Classification (NCBI taxonomy): domain Eukaryota; kingdom Viridiplantae; phylum Streptophyta; class Magnoliopsida; order Asterales; family Asteraceae; genus Chrysanthemum; species Chrysanthemum seticuspe. Next base: position 120,493,543 of record BPTQ01000003.1, read on the forward strand.
CTTTGTTCACAAATTGTTCACAGTGGTCACTCTTCCCGCAAAACTCGAAATGGTCATATTTATTCTCAAATGTTTCAAAAATAACATTGTCATATGCCATTTTTGAGGGGGAGAAAATTGTGTGATAAGAAATATGTTGTACAAAATGCAAATGAATCCGTGTACCTTAGACTTAACCTACGAATTGACGGTACTAAACTGTTAGTAACTCGAAAAGACTTGTCCTGGACGGGTAATAATTTCAAGCTAGTTCGCTAGTGATGTAAACGTGTCTCGCAAAGGACTTGTCCAAGTAGAATGTACCATTCGAGAAACTCTTGATAGACATGAACTCTGACGGGTATGACAACCTTCGAGGTTTGTCTACACCTTCAAGATAGTTATTAGAGCTAGTTGTCACCTAAAAGCTGACAATGTAACTCTTTAACTATGCAACGTAACCGTGTCTCGCGGGGGATTGTCTATCTTCAGTGAATCAATTCAAAAAGTGCGCGCTCTTTCCTCACTGTGCACTTAACCATTAAAACTATTAAGCACATGTGGAGGGGGAGTATTTATGCAAAACTTCATCTCTCACTGTGGTTCAAACATGTTTTTCATTAACAAACCCTTTGAGAGAGATTTTAACATACAGTGGTTTTAATGGCAAACATAGGTTAGTCATGGAGTTATAAGGTGACTAAGGTTAGGAATAACCGTCCTATGATCCGCCAGAGCCGGAGGGATCTACCCAAGGACACTACCATTAGTTAGTGTTAGAAGTCCTTAGGAATGATTATAAAAAGGAGAAAATGAGAATCGGAGAAAGAAGGAGTTGAAGAATCAAAAAGAAATGTAAAGTAAAAGGTGAAAAGAAATAGCCCTCCAGATTATTCAACTTAGGGCAGACACCGGGTTCAATTCATATGCTACTGGTTGTCACTTAGTGACACCGGTATTGAAGATTAAAAGTCGTCATGGACCCAGTGACGCATGCACTAAACCTTCTTAGCCACTCAAGTTTCTCTCAACAGAAGCTTGTTTCATTCTCACTGGGAACCCTACATAAACTATTGGCTTTCTCTTAGAGATCGCTGGTATTGAAAAAGGAGACCCTCTCCCTAGTCTCCGCTCAGGAAAACCAAAACGCACTATTGAGTCTAGAGCCACGAGATTCATCAAAAGATCTCTTAGGAACACTTGACATTTAATCACTTGATGATCAACGAATAAGATCATCAGTGGTTCATATCGAGTCCTTCACAGATCTTAGCAATCTGTCGAGAACATTTATGAGAGGTTCACATCTGTGATCCTCAGTGATTGAATGGAAACTCCTGCCAGGGTTAACATCAAACAGCCCTGACAGCAGGTCACTTCGGTAACTCCCCGTGGATTACGCGGAGTGTGTCTCAAACGGTCTACAGTCGTGAGGTGATGCTTCGGTGTACCTCAGTGACTCATCTGAACTGTAGATGTACTTCGGTACATCGCGTTATCTCACTTGTGGGACTCCAGTTCAGGAACGGCCTTTGTAAGAATTAGAGTTGTGTTTTCACACTATGCTGTTAACACTCTCGAAGTTCAAACTTGTAAGTGCCGGAAACCACTTATTACTAACCGTTTGAAATGTTTTCTTCTTATGGAAGCTCTGGAGCGGGATGATCGTGCTGATTCTTCTCATGCTCACGCCAACATCAACACTAATGGAAGTTCTATTCAAAAGCAACACAACCGTCAGAATGATTCTTCGTCAAATCAAAGAATCTACAAAGTCAAAGACTTAAAGAACTTCATCAGTATTGATTTCCACCGTCAAAGAGCCTGTGAGCATGTTGAAGAATGACGTGGAGACACTGGAGCAGCGAAGCAGACCTGAGGCAGACTGATGCAGAAAACAACATACTATCACTTTCACCACAATGAACAATGATCAAAGAACAAAGTTAAAGATGACGTCTAAGCATAACTGTTCTAAGATAACGATCTCTCTACACTGGGGAGATTGTTCGAATCAAGGCAATTCCTCTCACAAGAAAGAAGAATGTCAGAAGACGTCACAGCTACTATTACATCAACGCCTTCACCGTTTACATTCATATATACTTGAGGGGGAGATTGTTGGAATCACTCCTAAACAGTATTTTAAGTATTTATATTTCATATGTAATAGGTAGCTTTATTATGGCCTTTATGTTTGTTTAAGGTCAAGCTTATGTAGAAGGCCCATAAGCTTGATCCAAGCCCAATAAGGAATAGGGAAGGAGAGGGAGTGTTGCCCTAGCTCCTTGCCTATATAAACTCTTGTAAACCCTCATTTGAGGGTTGGTTGTTCAAGTTTTCTTTTCACACATTCACCTACGCCTAACCGTGCCTCTCTTATTGTGTATGTGTGCTTGTTTACTTGTTCAATCGCCTTATCTCTTTCTCTATAAGCTTGTGTTGTAAAACTAGTGACCTAACAGTTAGCATAAAGTACAATAACTTCTGGAGTTTTATAACAAATATAAAATAAAAGAGTTAGTTGCTTACCCGTATTTCTTTTTGAGTAACTATGGTTTTCGATCTTTTAACTGATACATTTACATGTTTGAGCTCACTCTTATACAAACTCAAACCAAGTAAAATACTTCTTTTTAAGAAAGATTAAAGTGACCATTCAAAGTTGTTTGCGCTTAACAATATTAAACATGAGACAATTTAGGTTTATAAAAAACTGTTTTTTCACTCAACGATGAATAGGCTAGAAAATAATAATAAACAATCCCAAACACCTATTGGCCCTTAAGATACTGAGGGTACGATTTATTTTCATGAAAAGCTATGTAAAGTGCTATTAGATGCTTTGAGATATAGGTTATGATTTGGTAAACATAATTGTTGTTGAATGAAGTAAGAGCGGAAGCTAATAAATTACTTTCATAATGTACATGAAGTAGAATCTGATTTTCAAAAATTAAGAAAGATATCTATTTTTAAAAGTTTTATAAATTTTTTTCTACCAAACAAATCATATATTTCAAGCATTTTATTTTTCGGTTAAATAACTTGAAATTTGTATGAAACTACACAAATGATACTTAGCTTTAAAAAGTTATACGATTAAAGCATAATACAGTGTTCACAAGTCCCAGAACACTTTACTATCAGTTATTAAGCTAAATTTTGGGGGCTCTCAAGAAATGGAGACCATATGTTGTCGATCACTCCATACTTGCTCAGATCCCAACCTAATTAGGAAAATTAATTGCTTTCATTCAAGAAGTATAACTTGGGGTTTTTTTTTTTTTTTTTTTTTTTTTTTTTTTTTTTTTTTTTTTAATTCAATATTGTGTCTAGTTTGTTATGTCAACTTGTTTAGACTATCTTTAGTGGTCATGACAATTCACCATCCACATCAGTTTTCTCTCTCTATTTAACTCACATCACCCCCTCTCAATTTTCATCCACGATAGTCACGCCCCCACCTTTCAACCATTTTTTTTATTTATTAGAAACTAAATTTTTTATTCATAAATAAAAATATTACATTAAAAAATCAGAAAAAATTAAAACTGAAATTAAACATTATGAGAAAGGTGTTTGACCAAATCGAAATGAAGGTTTTGACGCACTTGTGGCGATTTGGTTTGTCTGATAACTCTATGCCTTTGTTCTTGAGATCGTATGAGGTCATCCGGTTGATGTGCTTCATCCGGATACCAATCGGTAGATATCGCCTATAACACTCTCAATTTCATGAACCGAGCAGAATTCAAACTGGGTGTTACGACGGTATGACAGTTATAACAATAGAAAACGAACTCTAATTGAGTCGTCTTTAAAAAAAAAGATTTATCACTCGAATTATACAAATATCAGAGTTTACAAAATGGGGTCTCAGTAGTTTCACGGTTTACGAATTTCACAAATAAGTTTTCGAATGATAATAAAATTATAGCCTTCTTGAGTATTTCGTGCTCCTTCGTGACAGCCTCGATCATTATGGACCTCAGATAAACATGCCAAAGTGTCAACACAAAGGTTGGTGAGTTCATAGAGTTTGTTGAAATAATTGTGAAAACCTTGTAAAAATCATCGTGACAAGTATATGTAAATACTAAATGTAGTTCATAAAACTTTTGAGTGTATGACTATTGTACTAAATAAAATATCACATATAGGTAGTGTTTCGGTTGCACTAAGTTCCTGACATCGAAACCTTAAATTTCTGTTTCTGGTTGGTTCACATTTGCACCAAGTCCGTTGGTTTGTTATTATACCAATTCTATTGGATCGAGATTACACCAAGTCAATTAGATCACATAGTTTGTACCACGTACGTGAAATCATTCCATTTTGTAGATGTCGATAACCTCGATAATCTACCCGATAGGGGGCCACCAGTCGTTTTATGTCTGGGTTACGTTGTTATACACCCAAAGCGTTGAAAGTTGTTTTTTTATAGCACTATCCTTATGAAAACCAAAATGTAAATCTTGTACCAATAGAAATTGGAATAATTGTTGCAATCATAACCTAGTAGGTAATTTGTTGTTTGATACGCTTACGCAGCGCGTTCGGGGTCAAAGGAACTTCCTTTTCGTCGAGCAAGTTTTTCAACACCCTAGGCAGTGAACCTAATCGTTGTAGTGTAGTATTAGAGTAAGCCACGGGTATTGATATCGTTCTCTAGGGGAATAGGAATGCTAGTGAGAAATTACTACGCTAAGGTTGGGGTTGAGGAAGATTATTTTTTATCTTTTTTTATATTTTTTTAGGAAAAGGAAAGGTACGAATCTCGGGGTTTGGATTTAGGGGTTGGTATTTCTACCGATTACTCTACTATTATCTAATCTAATTAACTAAGCTAGGGGTAGTCTATGTATATTGTTGTGTGCTCGTATGATGATTAAAAATGTGTTTACTTAGATTTTATTACTCCCTAGTTATCTCCTATTGATGGTTGAATTGTCACGTCCTTATTCTTAAAGCGTTGTGTTTCTAAGGTCGTAGGGTATGCGTTTATCCCTAACTCTTTGAAGCTACCAAAGGTTAATGACTACAAAATCTCTAGGATTCATAAACTTAACACTAAGGTATTCTTTGGATGTTTAGCCTACAATTCCACTAGTAACTATATGCTAAGGTTCAACAAAGATTAATCAAGCATTAATAGCATAACGAATGACCTATCGCAATACTAGGTCAATCACAATTAAGATAAGAGACAACCAATCAATAATCAATAACTATGTTTCATATTACCTAAGCAAACACACAAGTAAATTAGCCGGACATGGAGAACATGCAAGCATACACACAATCAATTGAAGACATAATTGAATCAATGAAGTAAAACACTTATCTTGATGTAAAATAGGGTATGGAACCCTAAAATACTGTACAAGACAGCCTTGGTTCGGTTTAGGTTTTTACTCCACAAAACTACCTCTTTAAAACTGAAAAATTCGGATTCTATATATAGTGTTACAAACTGCGACGGCGTCTGATAAGGTTTTAAAATGTACCTTTTTGAGGGGTCGTTTAAGCCCTTATTTGATCACTTTTGTATCCGTTATTACTTAATATCGTTCCTTTTCACTTTTTAGGTATCTTGAAGGCAAAATGCTAGAATGACACTTATTCGGACGAAAAGGCACGAATATACGAAGAAAATGGCCAAAGTCAAGAATCGAGACACTCAAGCTGCTGGAATAAAAGAGGACGGCGTCAGGTTCTATTAGAGACGCCGTCGGACAAATTTTGTGACGACTCAGTAGCCAAATTGCTCATTTACAAGTGACGGCTTCAGGTTTTAAAAGAGTAGGGCGTCGCAACTCAGACGGCCTAGATTTGATCCAGACGACGTCAGATACTGAAGGGGACGGCGTCGCAAGACTAACGTGGCCAAGATGAAACCCTAATAACGGCGACCCGACGACGTCACAAGCATAAGCTGACGTCGTCGCAAGACTAACGTGGCCAAGACGAAACCCTAATAACGGCGACCCGAAGGCGTCACATATTAAACGGTGACGCCATCGCATGTGTAATCTTATATATAGAATCAGAATTTTTCAGTTTTCAGTGTGTAGTCTTTTGGAGTAAAAACCTAAACCGAACCAAGGCTGTCTTGCACAGTATTTTAGGGTTCCATACCCTATCTTACATCAAGATAAGTGTTTTACTTCATTAATTTAATTATGTCTTCAATTGATTGTGTGTATGCTTGCATGTTCCCCATGTCCGGCTAATTTACTTGTGTGTTTGCTTAGGTAATATGAAACTTAGTTATTGAATATTAATTGGTTGTTTCTTATCTTAATTGTGATTGACCTAGTATTGCGATAGGTCATTCGTTGTGCTAATAATGCTTGATTAATCTTTGTTGAACCTTAGTTTATAATCACCTAGAGTAATTGTAGGCTATACATCCAAAGAATACCTTAGATTTAAAGTTTATAAATCCTAGAGATTTTGTAGTCATTAACCTTTGGTAGCTTCAAAGAGTTAGGGATAAACGCATACCCTACGACCTTAGAAACACAACGCAATTAAGAATAAGGACGTGACAATTCAACTATCAATAGGAGATAACTAGGGAGTAATAAAGCCTTAGTATCATACGAGCACACAAAAATAGACATCGACTACCCTCACCTTAGTTTAGATAATTAGATAAGTAGAAGTAATCGGTAGAAATACCAACCCCCAAATTCAAACCCCGAGATTCGTACCTTTCCATTTCCTAAAAAAATATAAAAAGATAAAAATAATCTTCCTCAACCCCAACCTTAGCGTAGTAACTTCTCACTAGCATTCCTATTCCCCTAGAGAACGATATCAATTCCCGTGGCTTACCCTAATACTACACTACAACGATTAGGTTCACTACCTAGGGTGTTGAAAAACTTGCTCGACGAAAAGGAAGTTCCTTTGACCCCGAATGCGCTGTGTAAGCGTATCAGCGTCACTCTTTAATTGTGACGCCGTCGGGTCGCCGTCATTAAGTTTTCGTCTTGGCCACGTTATCATTGTCACGGCGTCACCTTATGCCTGTGACGCCATCGCCTTCTGTCTCTGACGCCGTCTGGATCAAATCTAGGCCGTCTGAGCTGCGACGCCCTACTCTTTTAAAACCTGATGCCGTCAGTTGTAAATAAGAAATTTGGCCACTGAGTCGTCACAAAACATGTCGCGACGGCGTCACAAATAGAACCTGACGCCGTCCCCTTCAGTTCTAGCAGCTTGAGTGTCTCGATTCTTGACTTTGGCTATTTTCTTCGTATATTCGCGCCTTTTCGTCCGAATAAGTGTCTTTCTTGCAATTTGCCTTCAAGAGACCTAAAAAGTGAAAAGGAACAAAATTAAGTAGTAATAGATACAAAAGTGATCAATTAAGGGCTTAAATGACCCCTAAAAAAGGTACCTTTTAAATCCTTATCAAATATCCCTACACTTGGTATTTGCTTGTCCTCAAGCAAATGTGCTTTTAGCCAATTAATTTATAAGTTAGGGGTCATGAAGCATTAGTTTAGAACGATTCACAACACATATAAGCCCCACAAAAGTCATAACAAGCACGGAAATTACATACTAGCACCTCACATGGGGTGTTTGGATACTCACATCTCTCGGGTGTATATGAAATATAACAAGTTGGAAATGAAAGATAAACACTCATTAACCGGTCCTAGTACATAGATTACCATAGGCTTGAGACTAGATCAAACCTCCACCGCTTTGGGGTAAGCACCTAGGAAAGACTATCCAAGAGGTCTTTTAAAGGGTTGTAACGTTAGGCTTACGGTAGGGAAACAAAGGGTTTGGTGGGATAGGCGATTTAGTGGTGGCAAGTCAAAAATCTTTATGTTACAAGCATGCGAAGAATGGCGTTGCTAAGCCAAGACTTGACACTCTAAAATCTAGATAACTAAAACAAACAAACATAAATTTAAAGATAGATGTAGGATGGTAGCCCGTATGTTTTTTTCATTTTTTTTTCAACACTCTATTTTTTTCTTTTTATCTTTTTTTCTATATATATATATATATATTTTTTTTTTTCTTTTCATACACTCTTACTCTACCATCCTCTATGACAACATCAAAATGATAGGGATTTATAAGCACATCCCTACACTTGAGTTTTTATTATTCTAACACTAATTCGACCTGAATTGAAAAGATCAAAACACTTGGAGTACATTATTATGCAAATAAATAGAATTTGAATTTAACGTTCCCTTCCTGTCATTTCATAAAATTTAACTTTTCCCATGAGTCCCAATCGTCCCAAAACTATGTACAAAGGATATGACTCGACTTGGCAACTTATGCAAGCAACTAGATAATTGAACTAAGGGTTTAGTGTGATAACAATAATGCACTAAAAGTGAGTGCATACAAGGTAGGCTAAGGCGATTTGGGTGTACATTTAGGGGTGGATTGTAAACAATGCTCTTCATTGATATTCCGGAAAACCGAAACATCACGAGAACCGCGAAAAGGATAGGCTCTGAAGGGTTAACTAGGGGTATCGTGTACTAAAGATGAGTACAACGCAAGGGTGTGGGGGAATTACTCAACCGATGTGGAAGAAGTAATTATATTACGGGTATCAAACAAGGGTTATCCTAATGCCTCTTATCATTTAGTTATTCCTAACTACACAAGTGTAGTCTTACTAGCGATCTCGGAATGCATCACAAAACAAGTTCTAGAATCTATTATACTACCGGTTCACACTCTAAGCATTAAAGATGAATGCTTTAATTCCTACAAATCTAAGGGCAATCCTCACATTTTGGGTGGAATTTAAGTGGTAAAGGGTTTTTGTGCTAGTCATATAATTTCCTATCCATGAGACGCTTTATTAAGACTAATGGCCCACTCCTATATGTCATGAAAAATTGTAAATTTGGTGCCAAAATTACCCAAACCGATATTTCTCATGGTTTATTACACAAACGAAATTGGACAAAGCAAATAGTCAAGGATAAGCATAGTTTCAAAGTTCCCGTTTTATTTTCCCTCCCTACACTTAAACTGAACATTGTCCCTAATGTTCCCAGAAAGTATCAAAGTTATGATAATGGAAGGTAATTAAAAAGAAAAGAAATTAGTACTCCCCTGATTAGCTCGGTAGGATTCGTGTGAAGTGGTGGTTAAATCTTTCTTCAAGAAGAATGTTTGCGTGAAAAGCTCCTTCTCATCTAATGTATCTTCTTCTTGATAAATTAAACATGCACACTTGAAGAAAACAAACGAAACCTTCGCGTAAAATCGGCGGTAACAATATATATATGACTCTACTAAACTAGCATATAATGCTTGTGGAATGGATGTTTACAGATTTTCTAGAAAATTAATACCTGGAAAATTCTAAAAATTTATAAGTAGCACAGAAAATGAGAAAAAGTAATAAGCTGTTTCTGCTTCTCCTGACGCCGTCAGGTTATCCTGACAGAAACTCGTCTGCGATTTTCTGGAAAAATTCTGGAACATTTTTATCTTTAAAATCTGGAAAAATTTCCTGCAGCATATCCATTATGACTCGATACAAGCATTTGACTCGAACAAACACACATGTATATCTTTCAAATAATTGTGATTCTCATGTTTACGTTTCTTTTGAAAACGTGTGTAATCCTCCCTACACTTGTCCCTAATGTAAAATACCTTTATATGTAATTAAGACGAGGTTAAAGACAAAATAAACATTTTTACAAATTTAAACATGAGAATAAACAATTAATAAAAGATACACGACACACAAATAGACAATCCATCCACACAAGTCATAGATAAACCACATGCAAATATACATACACATCAAACTGTTCAACGTTCATCACAAAGTTAAGATAGCCTAGATTATTACATGCCAAAATAAAATTGTTCCAACAACCAACCATTCCTAACAATAAAATATCCATAAACAAATACATGAGTCACTGGGGAGGGGGTCCATAACGGTAGTCATAACAAGGAGGGAGGTGGCCCAGGTATCCATAAGGCGGGTAATCCTCCTCTCGCCCGGGAAATGGATCGATCTGCAGGTGTGGGTCGAGCTGATCACACATGGACAGATGTTGCATCTGTTTGACGGTATAATCATATGTCTAGCTAGCCCTCTGGTCCTGCTGCGCCATCCACGTGTCCATACAGTCCATCCACGCTCCCTGGGGGGCCTGCCAATCTCCACTGGACATGTGTCGGTAGGCGTTAACGGAGCCTCCTGCTCCATCCCCCTGCTGGTGTGCTGGAATCAGTGGCTCGTTATCATCGTCATCATCACCAACCTGAATGTTGGGCTGAACACGGAACCTCGCGTAGCCCCTACCATAATCCATGATGACATCCATAGCTTTTAGGGACTTAGCTCTGATGACCCTTGATGCTGCCACCACATTAAGGTATGCGGGTGCCTCCCCTGCCAATATGCCAAAGGACTGGGCCAATCGGGTGACAAGCATGCCTCCATACACCCTATCCTCAAACCTCATCCCACTAGCAGTCCTCAAATAATCGGCCAACCAGAATGGGATGTTACAGTGCACACCATCGGCCAACATGCATTAGAGATAGAATAGATTTGGTAAAGTGACACGATGACTCATGCCCTGGCGCCCTGTAATAGAGAAAGTGAGGCAACGGTGCACGAGCCTAATTCGTGGATCCCGAATCTGTGAGGCGAGGGTACTCCCAGTAACGTACTCCCCGTTAGCTATTGTGTTCCAAAACTGAATACCCAACATGTCGTCCCTATGGGTAATCCCGGCTGCCAATCTAGCCCTAAAAACATCGCTCTCAGTATCCCTATTAGCATACAATCCCAATCTCCATCCAAACTCAAGTACCGACATAGCCCTCCATTCTCCACCTAACCTAAATCGGACCCCTTGAAACTCAATGTTATCCCGACATGAATTAATATCCATCAGATAAGATGCGTGAAATTCACTCACCAACTTGCCATACACGGGCTCACGCATCCTAAACAGCCTTTCCCAATGGGGGTCAGTGAACTTGTCCCTCCTAAAACTGTTCGAGAACTCTCTAGCCAGATCATGCTCCTCAAGAAATCCCCAGTCCACAACAGCCCCTGAGTCAATAGTTTGATGAAGCAAATCATTGTAACGGGTTTGGAATCCTTCCTCAACAAATACTCCCCACCCAGCAATCGTGTCAGCTATGTTTTCCTGGGTACTTGAAGACTGTCCCCTAGTTCTCTTCGTTCTTCTGCTCATCTGAAACAGGAAATTAAATAGGTGGGGAACAAATGAGTAACATTCGTGATGCTAGGGATGACATCAGAGGGGTCTAACGGCGTCGCAACATAAACCTGACGCCGTTACCCCGACAAAATTTTCAATCCAACATTTGCGAGGGAAAAATCCAGGTTTTTAACCATAACCCATGACCCAAACACCCTTGTTGCAGCAACAATGGTATATTGGCTAGGTGGTTTTAGTTCCTAAGCCGTCAAGGCTTCTCGCACAGTTAACCCCATATAATAACACTACCATTCGCCTAATCTTAAGCCTAATTAACAATATTCATGGGCGACATTTAGTATAAATCAAACCAATTGGGGGTCTTCGGATTAAAAAGAGAAAATCAAAATTGAGCATGAAATCAAGCAATTGACTAGACAAAGATCAATGTATACTACTTACCTTGTGGAGATTGACGTGGCAAAATAGTGAATTTGATGTGGAGAAAACGTAGTGATATGGTGTGGGGCAGATAGAATGTGTAGGGTAAAGAATGAAAGGGATGGTTGGTGTTTTTATCCATCTGATCTGGCTTAGTGATGGCATCACGTCACGCCCAAATTTTTGCAAAAGAAAATGGTTTTGTTAATCCGCCCGGATCAAAAATCTGATTACTATTTTTGACAAACATTTTGGTTTTTATTTTAAGATTTATTTCGTCAATCCACCCACAATCTCCAAGAAGGTAAGCAACGCATATGTTAAATTGTCTTTCAATTGTGATTCTAGAAATACTGAATTATTGGGGATGAGGATTCTTTGATCCTGGTTTAAAACCGAAAGAACTTTTCCTAACATCTGGAAAGTCGGGAAGTGACACATGCACCTTTCCAATAAATATGTTCCTAGAGAACAAACGGGGAGTGTTGAGGCAAGAATTCAAATAAGGATATGATTCCTTGAGGGGGTTTGCCCTGCTTAATGGAATTGGAGAGGGTTTGTGAGTCATCCCAACGTGTTCTGGTATCGCATATACCTTTTCTATCTTTTTAGGTATATTGTTCTTTGCGATTTCTTTACGGATTTTCAGCATGAAGTTGTCAGCTAGTCTCAAGAAAGTGTCGTGAGTTTTTCGCATTTGAGCTTCGAGGCGCTTTATTTCCTTTTTTTGCTTGTGGACAAATGTCAACATTATGTCCTCGAATTCATCTTGCCGGTATTTTCTTAGGAGCAAAAATTCCTTGACCGCGTTCACATGCTTATAAGCATGGGTGGTCACTTCCATTAACTCGTTCACTTGTGCCTCCATGCTCATGAATATTTGTGCCTTGGAATCTAACCCATTTTCCTGGATTACTGGAATTTCCCATCCTTCCTCTTCATATTGAGCTAGGTCATCAATGACTCCCCAACATGCTTCGGCATTGAGGTTACTTAGCCTTCCACCGGCGGCGTAATCAATGGTTCGTTGGAGGGAGGGACTGACGTGATCATAGAAGATTTGGACTTGAAGCCAAATATCAATGCCGTGATGAGGGACTTTATGGAGTAAGTCCTTGAATCGAGTCCATGCCTCATAGAGAGACTCGCCTTGAAGTTGTTGGAACGTCAAGATGTCTCGTCTAAGTTTAGTAGTTCTCCCTGGTGGGAAAAATTGAGGAAACGAGAGGTGAGATCATCCCAACTTGAGATGGACCCGGCGGGAAGTCGCTCAAGCCAATTACTAGCTTGGTCCCGTAGAGAGAATTGGAAGAGACGCAGACGTGTGGTCTCCTGAGTAGTAGCATCGAGGTCGATGGAATCGACAAATTTAAGGAAATCCTTAAGATGCTGATTAGGATCTTCGGAACGAAGTCCATGGAACGCACATCCGTTTTGCACCAACCAGATGGTGTCGGATCGCAGGGCTGTAGTTTGGAATTGGTCGGGAAGCTCAATGGTGTTCCTATAGCCTAGGTGGCTTGGTCTCGAGTATTCACCAAGAGTACGGCCTCTTGGCGGGTCATTTGGTGGTGGTTGATTATCACCTTCCATGATGAAAAGTGATGGGGTTACGAACAAAGGTCACGAAGAAGGGGGATAGACTACGAGGAAGCTAAAAATGGGGAAAAAAGCTTACTTGATAGGAATCAAGAAAGGAAACCTAAACGAGGTGGACTCCTAACTAGCTATTCTATTCCCCGGCAGCGGCGCCAAAAACTTGATACGCTTACGCAGCGCGTTCGCGGTCAAAAGAACTTCCTTTTCATCGAGCAAGTTTTTAAACACCCTAGGCAGTGAACCTAATCGCTGTAGTGTAGTATTAGGGTAAGCCACGGGTATTGATATCGTTCTCTAGGGGAATAGGAATGCTAGTGAGAAGTTACTACGCTAAGGTTGAGGTTGAGGAAGATTATTTTTTTTTTTTATCTTTTTTTATATTTTTTTAGGAAAAGGAAAGGTACGTATCTCGGGGTTTGGATTTGGGGGTTGGTATTTCTACCGATTACTCTACTATTATCTAATCTAATTAACTAAGCTAGGGGTAGTCTATGTCTATTGTTGTGTGCTCGTATGATGATTAAAAATGTGTTTACTTAGATTTTATTACTCCCTAGTTATCTCCTATTGATGGTTGAATTGTCACGTCCTTATTCTTAACGCGTTGTGTTTCTAAGGTCGTAGGGTATGCGTTTATTCCTAACTCTTTGAAGCTACCAAAGGTTAATGACTACGAAATCTCTAGGATTCATAAACTTAACACTAAGGTATTCTTTAGATGTTTAGCCTACAATTCCACTAGTAACTATATGCTAAGGTTCAACAAAGATTAATCAAGCATTAATAGCACAACGAATGACCTATCGCAATACTAGGTAAATCACAATTAAGATAAGAGACAACCAATCAATAATCAATAACTAGGTTTCATATTACCTAAGCAAACACACAAGTAAATTAGCCGGACATGGAGAACATGCAAGCATACACACAATCAATTGAAGACATAATTGAATCAATGAAGTAAAACACTTATCTTGATGTAAAATAGGGTATGGAACCCTAAAATACTGTACAAGACAGCCTTGGTTCGGTTTAGGTTTTTACTCCACAAAACTACCTCTTTAAAACTGAAAAATTCAGATTCTATATATAGTGTTACAAACTGTGACGGCGTCACTCTTTAATTGTGACGCCGTCTCGCTGTCATTAAGTTTTCATCTTGGTTACGTTATCATTGTGACGGCGTCACCTTATGCCTGTGACGCCGTCGCCTTTAGTCTCTGACGCCGTCTGGATGAAATCTAGGGCGTCTGAGCTGCGACGCCCTACTCTTTTAAAACCTGATGCCGTCACTTGTAAATAAGCAATTTGGCTACTGAGTCGTCACAAAACATGTCGTGACGACGTCACAAATAGAACCTGATGCCGTCCCCTTCAGTTCCAGCAGCTTGAGTGTCTCGATTCTTGACTTTAGCTATTTTCTTTGTATATTCGCGCCTTTTCGTCCGAATAAGTGTCTTTCCAGCAATTTGCCTTCAAGAGACCTAAAAAGTGAAAAGGAACGAAATTAAGTAGTAACGGATACAAAAGTGATCAATTAAGTGGGGCTATGACTCACCGTGAGTTAATGATGTTTAGTGCTTAACGAATTCGATTGATAAGCCGGGAAAACCTCTATGTGCAACCTAAAATATGATGTTGCGTCTTAGGTTTGGAATAACGTTGAAAAAATACAAGCGGGCCTATATAAGTTGTAATATTGATCATAATGTTGCATATGGTAGTTTACAAGATTCGAGTATGTCATTTATAGAAATGGTTTAGTTTGTGAAAACGTGTTTAGTTTATATATATCGTACTACCGTTCGAGCCATTACAATCTAGAGGCTGGTCATGTAGTAAACATGCGAGGAACTAGGACGCTTTAATCCGTAAATCTAACAACTCGTCAGTACGTTCACCCCGAAGAGGCCTCTCACATGAAGTTCTCTGGTATTGTAGTACTTAATTATGTGAAACTATATTTTTCTTACTTGATTATATGACATATTAAGAGTTTATAAAACACTAAATAATTAAATAAAAGTACATAAGTATTTAAAGTTTATAAATACTTACCTTAATATAGAATGCTTGTTTATAATAAAAAGGGAATATAAGCGGAGCTTTGACGTGAAATTAATAACCTCCGAAAAACCTGAAACTACTTGGAGATTATAACGACACATTCTTTGAAAAAGTGAAGCTATTCGAAGATTATAACGACTTTACTTGAAAACTTCGAAGAAAAGAGGATCAAAACCTAGTTTTCTTTTAAGAACACATGATTTTTATTTCAAAATCTATAAGAAATGCCTTTAGGGTTTAGGACTTTAGATGTTAAGAAGGTTGGGTGCATTTTTTTTCAAGTGATTTGCTTGGTATTTATAGGCTAGAGAATTTGTTTAACTATATATTTTGTTAAAAACTAACTATAGTTAAGTTTATGCATGTTTATATCCTAAGCAAGACGTTATGTCACTATGACATGTGTCATGGTGACTCATTGAAAACGACATCTATGGCAAATCGAGGAGGTTAAGAGATTTGGATTTTTATATTATGTTTACGGAGTAAGTTTTGGTCCCGGTAATCGCTAACGGTAAGTATATAAATCACGAAACTTAAAACCGGGTATCGTAAAAATATGAAACTTGTAGAATTGATTAAACTCATCAATATACTCATTATTAACCCATAAAATGAGTGATAATTTAATTGATCGCGTACACACTGCTAAAACCTATATCATAGATTAAAAATGCGTAAAATGTAAATCGGATAACGTAAAAATCCAAAACTTTTGGAAATCTCGTAAGATGGGAACAACACATATTTTTCCTGTTAAAAATATTAGATGGACATTGCAGGATGTTTAAAAGTCATTTAGACCAAAATGTAAATTTAAGACACGGTTTTGGGAAACTGGTTTCTTAGACGTATGTTGCAAAAATGACCCGATGAATGTCAAACTTTCATGTAATCATGGAAATAGGTTAACTTACGAGAATAATAAATAAAAAAACAGGAGTGATTAGTAATATACGAGGATGAATAGTAACTTAAAAATACGAATTGTGACAGTCTTACCACCTTAAAGGAAATTCTGTCCCAAAATTCAGTGTATGTTATATATCAATATACTAATATAATGGTGTAGCGTAAAACGTCTTTGAAGTCCATAATCATCCGGAGGATGGAAGGCACAGACAGCGTAAGGCTATAAAATATTTTGTTTGTAAAAACGGTTATAGTTTCAATCTCGTTTGGACACGTTTCTCTATAACTATAGCTCTAATATCAATCTGTAACATCCCCATTTTCGTGAACGCAACGGAATTCAAACTGGGTGTTACTCGACGGTATGACAGTTATAACAATAGAAAATGAACTCTAATTGAGTCGTCTTTAAAAAAAAGATTTATCACTCGTATTATACAAATATCAGAGTTTACAAAATGAGGTCACAGTAGTTTCACGGTTTACGAATTTCACAAATAAGTTTTCGAATGATAGTAAAATTTATAGCCTTCTTGAGTATCCTGCTCCTCCGTATCAGCATTGATCATTATGGACCTGATATAAACATACTAAAAGTGTCAACATAAATGTTGGTGAGTTCATAGAGTTTGTTGAAATAATTGTGAAAACCTTGTAAAAATTATTGTGACAAGTATATGTAAATACTAAATGTAGTTCATAAAACTTTCGAGTCTATGACTATTGTACTAAATTCAATATCATATATAGGTAGTGTTTTTGTTGCACTAAGTTCCTGATATCGAAACCTTAAAAATTTCTGTTTATGGTTTGTTCACATTTGCACCAAGTCCGTTGGTTTGTTATTATACCAATTATATTAGATCGAGATTACACCAAGTCCATTAGATCACATAGTTTGTACCACGTACATGAAATCATCCCATTTTGTAGATGTCGATAACCTCGATAATCTACCCGGTAGGGGGGCACAAATAGTTTTTGTTTCTGGGTTACATTGTTATACACCCAAAGCGTTGAAAGTTGTATGTTTATTGTACTATCCTTATGAAAACCATAATATAAATCTCGTACCAATAGAAATTGGAATAATTTTTTTAATCATAGCCTAGTAGGTAGTCTATTGTGTTAATACAAATAAACCGTAAAAATGTTTATTGATATTTTACGATCTTTCTATGTTTTATTGATAACAATTGTAAAATCGTTTTATCGAAATAATAAAATACGTAAGTTTTAAGCCAATAAGTTTTTTAACTTACTTTCCTAATAAATCCTCAAACACACTTTTATAAAACAAGTACAAGTTAGTTACATTTTTATAAAATACATAGTAGATAAACATGTGAAGTTTTGGACCATCCATAAACCCAAAGTCCATACCCAAAACCCATGACCCATGGAACTTGACCCATGACCCATTGCATGATATCAATAATGGGTAACACCCATGACCCATGACCCAAAGTCCATAACCCATAACCCAAGATGACTTTGACATTAGACATGACATCACCTATCCATGGACCATAACCCATAACCCAAAACCCAGTTTGTGACCCAAAATCCGAACTGGTATTACTAGTTAGCTGGATCAATGGCTTAACACTAGTCGGATCTCTTTGGGAAGGGATCCGACGGATCCGGGTGAACAGTGATCAATTTTACTATAAATAGTGAGCCATTTATTTCTTGTTTCTCACCCTTATCTAACATATCTTCTCTCCTACTACTATATCTCGCTAACCTCTGATCTATAAAGATCACTCTTGTAGCTTTCTTTCTCTTGTGTTTCTCAAGGTACCTTGTACAAAGACGAGATCACGTATTCTTGCATACGAGTCATTATTCTCTCCATGTTGCTCGAATTCTACATCACCTCAAGACCATTAAGTTGTTTCTTGTTATTGATACTTCTTCTTATATTTCTAAAGTATTTGTGATAGTTGTGTTGTTGTGTTGATTGGTTCTTTCGTGTAAAGAACTCAGTATTTAGCTTAGTACATGAAAAAGTGTAAGCGAAGTTGTGAGGTTTCTCCACCGGTTGAAGGAGCCTGTTGACATAATATTTACGAACTCTCGAGTTAGGTACTCGGGGAGTGGATTAGGGCAAGGAAGGTGTCCTTGTAGCCGAACCATTATAAATCGTAGTGTCGCACTTCTATCCTTTTTTATCTCTTTACTTTAATCGTACTTATTTCCTTTCTTATTAACTTGCATTATCTATACCTCAACATCCAATGGTTTCACATACTATCGATCTAAGGTTTTACAAACTAAATTTAAATCGGTAAAAACTATTTGATTTGTGTTCAAAAGTATATATAACAAATATCAAAATATCAAGTAAACGCGAGATCCGACAAACCAATCCTTTAGGAAAAAGTTTAACGTGCCAAAACTCACGAATGTGATATATGTGATACCGGGCAAGTGATACCCGGGTCGTGTCCCAACGAGGTGTGAATTGAAGGATTTGTTGAGGTTTGTGATTAGAACTTGAATTTGGGTTTTAAGAATTTGAGTTTTTACGTTTTTGATTACGTTTTCTAAAAATTAAAGCACGGAAATGTAAATAAAGCACGTAAACAAAGTAAAGAACTAATTTAATAGCTACTAAACATAAGAAACACTAAAACGATGCTAAATTAAGTCCTAAGGTGCTAAAACTAAAAAACGCGAAAACCCGGGCTAATCCCGAGCTTTAAAAGTGAAAATATTGCAATTTAAGGCCTACGGATGCAAAACTA
This sequence comes from Chrysanthemum seticuspe, assembly GCA_019973895.1. Taxonomy (NCBI): domain Eukaryota; kingdom Viridiplantae; phylum Streptophyta; class Magnoliopsida; order Asterales; family Asteraceae; genus Chrysanthemum; species Chrysanthemum seticuspe. The sequence continues at coordinate 120,512,495 of BPTQ01000003.1, forward strand.
ATTTTTATACGTTCTAAATGACTAAACATAATTTTATAAAAAAGCCGGGATTTTTTCGACTTTTAAATTATTTATTACGAATTAAAAACTAAATTATACTAATTTAATTATAAAAAATACTAAACTATTTTTAAAAATACTGAGAAAATTATAAAAAAATACTATGAATTAAGCTGGTTAAGGGAAAAATAATAAAACTGGTAACTGCTTTTGTAATTAAGCAGTTTATAAGCTAAATAAGCAAATAAGCTAAATCTGAAAAGGCTACTTAAATATTTGATTGTGCAAAGTTTAGCCAGGACAAGTCCCAAGGGCAGTTGGTTGAGAGTGTGGGTGTTGTGGTCGTGGGTGTGGAGAGACCAGGGTTCAACCCTGGCTCTTGGCACTTTTGCAAAACATTTTTTTTTCAAATTTTCTTTTGAAACTTAAGTATAAGATCAAAATAAAGATTTTTTTTTATATAAAAACAAACTTTTTGAAAAGCTTCAGAAAAGTTGTTTGCATAGCTTATTTTCCAACAACTTCACAATTTAACCAAAATCCCCCTTTGTCAACTTTTTGGGCACAAGAAGCTAAGAATAAGCAATATAACTGAAAATAAGCTATCATACCTAATAATAAACTTAAAATAAGCTAAAGGAACAGTAGATTCACTAATCTTAAGAGGGAAATAAGCAGTTTTCTAAATAAGCTACTAGGGGAACCTTAAGCTAAAAATGGACAAATAAGCAATCAAAAAGCACTAACTAAGATCCTAATAACCTAATCTAACCTATGCTGCTGTGACTGCAGGGCAAACAGACAAAGGGGGCTAATTGGAGTATAAAAATAAGCTCCTTAATGACTTCCTAAACCTACACAAAGCTGAAACAGATTAACTTGATACTAAGGGCTTCCTAAAAAAATTAAATTGCAACTAATTTGGACTTAAAATCAAGCTTAAAAAGTGCTGTGAAAGTGGGCAGATGGGCACTAATGTGGCTATTATGACAGAACATAAAAGCTTCCTTAATGCTTTAAATCTAAAAACAGATAAAGACTGGTGTACAAAGATTCACTAAAGCTAATTTTTGAGAAATTTGGATTAGAAATGAGCAAGTTACAAGCTAATGAACAACAACTTATGTTGTTGTTCTTATGCAGAAATTTTTGTGATAGATTACTTTTTTTTCCTAACTAAATGATAAGGATTTAAAACGTACACTTATAGAAGGTCATTTAAACCCTAAATCGACCAATTTTATATCCGTTACTGCTTAATTTCGTTCCTTTTCACTTTTTAGGTCTTTTGGAAGCAAAATGCTGGAATGAAGCACATTTGGACGAAAAAGAGCAAATACATGAAGAAAATGGAAAAGTCAAGATCGAAGCCACTCAAAGCTGATCAACAGTACCCGACGGCGTCCCAACCAAAGGGCGACGTCGTCCCTCTATGAATACCTGATCAAAACATGCACGCGACGGCTCAGTAGAAATTCTGGTCACATAACCTGACGGCGTCACGCCTTAATAATGGAGGGCGTCACTCATAGTTTTCAACTCAGACGAAACCCTAATGACGGCGTCCCATGCAAAAGGTGAAGCCGTCGCAGTTGAAAATCTATATTTAGAATTCGATTTTTCTGTATTTAGGGAGGTAGACTTTTGGAGAAAAAACTCTAAATCGTTTGTAGTCTGAATTGGACAGTATCTTAGGGTCCCATACCCTAATTTACACATCGAGATAAGTATTTTAATCCAAAGTAACATTATGTCTATCCCGTATTCGATTGATTGTTTGTTTGCTTGCTTGTTTACCATGTCTAGCTAAATTTCTTGTGTGTTTGCTTAGATCTATGAAACCTAGTTATTGATTATTGTTAGGTTGTTTCTTACCTTAATTGTAAATTGGCTTAGGAATGCAACTAGGGAATCATTCGTTGTATTTAATGCTTGAGTATGCTTTATGATGATGTGGTCTATGGATGAAATAGCTTAGGCTTGCTGACTTCGTAGGTGATATACGAGAGATAACCTCAAAGAACTAGGGGGCACGCATACCCTACGACCTTAGGAATACAACACGTTAAGATAATGTGTGATAATTCAACCGACCAATAAAAGATAACTAGGGAGTAATAGTATCTAGGTAAACACATTTTTAATCATCATACGAGCACACTTCAATTAGACATAAGCTACCCGTAGTAATTAGATAATTAGATAAATAAGATAAGTAGAGTAATCGGTAGAAGTACCACCCCCCAAACTAATTGCTCCGAGATTTTACCTTAGCTTTCTAAAAAACCATAAAAAAGATTAAAGAAAAAAGAATCATCCTCAACCCCCACCTTCTCGTCATATATTTCTTACTAGCATTCCTATTCCCCTAGAGAATGATATCAATTTCCGAGGCTTACCCAATACTACACTACAACGATTAGGTTCACTGCATAGGAGGTTGAAAAACTTGCTCGACAAAAAAGAAGTTTCCTTCACCCCGAACGCACCTCCCGCGTGCATCACTAAACCTTTTTGAAACTTGTTATAACAATTAAAAATGACTCAACACAATGATTAACATTGATTCTCAATGTCAAAATGGGTCTGAAACTGTTTTTGACCCAGTTTGCTTGCTTAACCCAAACACTCCCTTAACAGGGAGATTTTACTTTAAAAACTGATTTTTGAAAACAAGCTAGGGATTTTGTAACTTAAAACTATCTTAATACCATAAATAAGCTTAGAAGAAACAAGTTTAATGATGGATAAGTAGTTTAGCTTTCGGGATCTTTGAAATCAAGAATTTCCAAATTACCGTCAAACTGTCCCGACCCGAATCCTGACAAGCCGACAAACATAAACCGAGTCCCGACCCGTTTAAGCTCGGTTCGGTTTCGGGACAGTCGGGACGGGACGGGATCGGTCGGTTTGATCGGTTTTGTTTGTTGTTTTTTGGTTTTCGGCCCGGCCTGACCCAATCCCGACTATCTCGAATCCCGAGTAAACCGAAAACACAAGCCGAGTCCCGACCCGTTTGAGATCGGTTCGGTTTCGGGAGTCGGGATCGGGACGAGATTTGGGAGTCGGGATCGGGACAGGATTCGAGAGTTGGTCGGTTTTGCTCACCCCTAGTTCTTAGTTTGGCTACTTCTCAACATTGGTCTGTTCATCAGTTTGATGTCAAGAATGCTTTCTTACATGAGGATTTATCTTAGACTATTTATATGCATCAGCCTCCAGGGTTTCAAAATTCTACACATCCTGACTATGTTTGTTTATTACAGTGGTCTCTTTATGGGGTTAAGGCTTAAGCAGGCACCTAGAGTATGGTTTCAGTGATTTGCATCTTATATTACTCGTGTTGGGTTTACTTATTGTCGCGGTGACTCATTGATAACGCTCAAATTGTACATGTTTTTAGTAGCGTTATCCGTGCTTTTATGTATGTTATTTGGTTATAATCATATGCTCTTGTTGCTTAATCATGCGAAAGTGTGTATGCTAGTTCATTTGTAGCCAAGTACAGGAAAGTGGAGAAAAAGACGGAAAAAGAAGTAAAACATGAAGATTTCTCCATGTACGAAGAATTCCCGACAAAAGCAAGACTTGTGGAGTATATTCGAGAAGATAAATCATCAAGATAATAGTCCAAAGACTTAAGAATAAAGTTCAAGAAGGAAAACAAGAAAGAAATGGAGAAAAGAAGCTCAAACGAAGAAATATTGGAAGACTAGTTGTTCCCGACACACCTTCACCATTTTGGCCATAACTTTTGCATACGGACTCCGTTTGACCCCCCGTTTGCGGCCACGGAAAGCTAAGAGAAAGATCTACAACTTTGGTGCTTATTATTTTCTGTCATCTTGCTCCAACCGATCGGTCGGGCCCCGCAACCGAAACGGCTGGAGGTCAGTCGTGAAGACCAGCCGAAACGGCTGGAGCCCAAACCGATCGGCTGGGAAGTCCTGGACAACCATTTCTTCATCAGTAAGACTCCAAAATTGTTCCAAACGATTTTAGGTCCTTCCTACATGTATTCTAGGTCCTTCCAAGCTCCTTGGAGGCCAAGTTGAGCATTAAACACCCTAGGGCTTGAGAGTAGTATAAATAGGACTTATTTGTGTATGTTTTCATCATCCAACTAAATCCCCACTTGAGAGAAGTTCTCTCATACCTCTCCTACCACCACTACTCTCTCTCAAAGCCTAAAATTCATCCATAAAATTCCAGGAAACTTTGGAGGTCCAAGAAGTCATCATTTGGAGGTCAAAACATCAAGAAGTCATCACCAATACTTGAGGCATCATCACTACATAATTTGTAATCTTGTTTCAATCATTGTAAGACCTTTAATCATGTTTTCTTACATTCAAGTTTTTGAGTTTATGCCTTTGTGTTTGATCATGGATATTGTTATGGAGTATGTAAGATATTAGTTTCACATACACATCAAACCATAACAACAAGGTGGCGAATAAGTGGAATTCTAGAGAGAGAAAGTTAGAGGTTTAGGGAACTTTAGTGAGAGAAAGAAAATTCTTATTATGAGCTCCAACTCTGTACCTTGGAAGGTAGAGAGTATTTATAGTCTTACAATAAAACGCCACACAACCGGGCTGTGGATCAGGCATACAGTGGGTAAAGACCCGTCCGTCCTCCACGGTGTTACTTAACTAAATACTACTTAACTTAAAGTAGCTACGACCACGAGCTTTCTAATGATTACATATACTTGAGGTGACCGACTCTTTAATACCTGGAATTTCTAATTCCTAACAATCTCCCCCTAAGGGAGGTCACCTCAATCATGTACTAAAATTACATTGAATACAGATAGATATTACATTAACAATTGTTCTTGCATTCTTGATGTAGTACTTTGCTCCTAAGCTCGTAGTCATTGATTCTTCGCATTGCATGTTTGGTTACTCCAAGTGGAGGTCTTTTACTGATCCACGTGATAATAATAATGAGCCAGCTTTTGAGATCATCAGCTATCAAAAATCTCTGAGACAACCTTTGTGGTGTTGGTATTATGTGATGTTGTGACTTTAGGACCGACATGCTCACATTCTGGATCATGATATCTTCTCATCAGAGTAGCGGAAGCTTTCGTTGATTCATGATATTGGCAGCAGCGTAGCAGAAGCATGGAGTGAAAATATCAGAGTCATTGATGCACTAATCATGATTTCTTTTGAGTTGAATGTGTTAAGTGGGCATGCGGCTATGGATTGACCGCTTAATTCTGATCAGCTGCAAACGCCGGGCGTTCCTGCATACAACAGTTAGCAATAAATCGCACGAAAGTGTCTTTGATCACTTTCGTTGAATTGAGGTACACGGCCCACGGTTCCCCGTTGATCAGTACATGTACTGCCTGTGATCAGCTATAATTCCGAAGAATTTCCTTGACAGGGTTTCGCAGCTGCTCTAGCTGTTCTCAAACCGGAACATCTCAAAGAAGACAACACGGAGTGAGTGAACCAGCGAATTTTAAGTCCACTGATTGATGAAAAGAGATTTGAAAAACAATCGTGTATTGCTCAATAGAAATTGTTTTTGCAATACAACGAAGGTTTTATTGAAAATCAATTATCAATCATAAAAACACCTTTTGGTTTGAAAAATGAGTACACGGTCGATGTGCTAAAGAAAAGAGTTTTTAAGCACAAAGACCGGTTTTTCAAAGGTATCCGTCAATCCATAACCTGAACCAGGATTGATTCAAGACTTGAATCGCCCCATTGTTTCTGTTCAGTTGTCACATGGTTGATCTAATGAATAGATCTCACATGCCACCTACCAGGAGCTTGTTTGATGTTGGCTCCAGAAGGTTTTCCATCTTCATTGTGAAAATGTATGCATATCACTCAGATGTTCTGGCAATACCACAAGGATAATGCGTAGGACTCAAGATATAATCTCTCTTTCCACATTGTGTGAAGCAGAGAGTCTTCATTGAAAGTGTCCTAATGAGATTGATTGATGATCTCGAGGCTCTAGACTCAATTTTGTGCATATTTGGATCCTGTGCCGGAGACTAGGGAGAGGGTCTCCTTCTTCAATATCAACAATCTTTAAGAGAAAGTCGATAGATAATGTCGGTTCCCCGTGAGAATGAAACAAGCTCTTTTAAGAGGAACTTGAGTGGTTTGGGAAGTTGTAGTGCAGTGCGTCACTGGGTCCATGACGTCTTGTCTTCAATACCGATGTTACCATCAGTAGCATATGAGTTGAACCCGGTTTCTGCCCTAAGGTTGAATAAATGGAGGGCTATTTGTTTTCACCATTTTCTCATTCAATTCTTTTTAATTCTTCAACCCCTTCAGTGCTTACCGAGGCTTCATAGCAAGAACCTTGTTGGGTTTGTTCCAGTACTTGCTCTGACTCAGTCCGCACTCTTCCCATATCTCACTTTTCTCCTTTTATCATCATACCTAAGGACTTCTACACTAACTAGTGGATTGTCCCTGGGTAGATCCCTCCGGTTCTGGCGGATCATGGGAACCAATACCTAACCTTATCATCCTTATATCACCGTACATAAAGTAAAGTTGGTCGGTCTATTTGGTATTGTTCATCTGCCATTGGAACCAATTGAAAACCATTTGAAAATCAATCCAGATACTTGTGATATATTATCAAAACATTTTGTACCTGAATTGTTTTTAATATTTTTAGAATAAGTGCTCCCCCTCAACATGTGCATCAAATGTTTGAAATCGTTTTGCACACGGAGGCAAGAGGAAGAAATTACTTCTTTGATTACCATTTTCTACAAAATATCACCATCACTTCCTTGATCAAATCAAGTAGATAAAGCATTTCCAGGAATGATGAGGTTTCCATAAATTTGCTCCCCCTCAATATGTGCCTCGAGGTTTTGAAAAGAGTTTTGCACATACTAGAGGGAACCTGCACATTGAGATAAATGATCACGTTTCAAATCATAGGTTTAAGATAGATGCTCCCCCTCAACATGTGCATTGAAAATTTGAAATCGTTTGTCACATGTGGGAAGGACAGCATGTACATCCTTATAAAACCATTTACCGAATAATCAGTTTAAATCCAATTTAAATCACACATTCTCCCCCGATCACAATTATCAAATCATTTGAGATTTGTGATCTCTTATAGATTTAAATTGATTTTGAAAGCTTTTAAGGAGAATTGTGACTTGATTATGAAAGCGTCTTAACTGATAAGGATCGGATTTTAAGACTTTAAACTCCATTGATAAAACATGCATGATTATCTTTTGAAAACATTTTAATGCCAAATAACTTTTTAATTTAATTGAAATCATTCTCCCCCTCAATCAATGACATAGGTTGTTTGATTGAGAGATAGAGATTTTGACAAATAAGTCCTGATGATTATCAAAAATAGAGACCGAGTTATTTTTCAAAGCAGTTAGTTTTCAGCAGATAAATGTTTATAGAATCAGAGCATGGAATTTGAAAATATGGTAAAGCATAGCTCTGTTCATTCTTTGAAAAGCGGGTTACTGCCTGAAATAACAATAAACCATTTTTTTCTCTTTCTCTCAATTTTTTTTTTTTTTTTTTTTTTTTTTTTTTTTTTTTTTAAGAATTCGAACAGCATCTAAAGCCCCGTGTCATTCTTTGAATGACAGCACAAAGACCGTAGATATTAACGAACCGAGAAAAACATGACAAATTGACAATTTTTTTTTTTTTTTTTTTTTTTTTTTTTTTTTTTTTTTTTTTTTTTTTAAGATTTTTCGAAAATTTTCAAATTTTTATGGATTTTGAAAGTTTTATATTTTTGTATTTTGATTTTCGAATAGATATATACAAGAATAGATGAAGATAGACCTTTACTCCTCGTCTTCCTCCTGAAGACGTTTGAGTGTTTCTGGTTGAAGGCTTTTCAATCCAAGACGTGGGAGAATAAACTCAAAACGTTCTCTTGGAAGAGCTTTGGTGAAGATGTCCGCTAACTGATATTCAGACCTTACAAAATAGAGTTCCACCACACCTTTTTCCACTTGTTCCCTGATAAAATGATGTCGAATGTCGATATGCTTTGCTCTAGAGTGTTGAACATTGTTGCATGAGAGAGCAATAGCACTTTTATTATCACAGTACAGAGGGATTTTGTTGAATTCAAAGCCATAGTCAGATAATTGAGATCTCATCCATAAGACTTGAGCGCAACAGGATGACATGGCTATGTATTCAGCCTCTGTAGAGGAAATAGAAGTACTCATTTGCTTCTTTGAAGACCAGCTCACAAGCTTATCACCCAGAAACTGAGCACCTCCAGACGTACTTCGACGTGTATCTTGACAACCTGCATGATCAGCATCTGCATAGGTCGTTAGTGACATACCGGTGTCCTTCGGGTACCAAAGACCCATATTGATGGTTCCTTGGAGATACCGAAAGACCCTTTTAACCGCTTCAAGGTGCTTTTTAGTAGGCTTAGCCTGGTATCTAGCACACATGCAAACAGCGAACAAGATGTCTGGTCTACTAGCAGTGAGGTACATCAGGGATCCAATCATACTACGATATTTCGTTTGGTCAATCATGATCCCTGAGTGGTCCTCATCTAGTTTGGTTCGATCAACCATGGGGGTGTCAACAGGGTCACTTGAATCAAATCCAAATTTCTTTAAGATTTCAGTTGCATATTTAGATTGATTTATGAAAATGCCTCCGGGAATTTGTGAAATTTGTAATCCCAAGAAAAATGACATTTGTCCCATCATTGACATTTGAAATTTTGAACTCATTTCATTAGAAAAACGATCACATTCCATTGGGTCAGTCGAGGCGAAAATAATATCATCAACATAAATTTGAACACGAATTAAATGTTTGCCTGACTTCCTGGTGAACAATGTAGGATCAACTGCTCCTTTGATAAATCCGGTAGATAGAAGAAACTTTGACAGTGTATCATACCATGCCCTTGGAGCTTGCTTTAAACCGTAAAGGGCCTTCTTCAAACGATAAACGTGAGTAGGATGCTCTTGATTTACAAATCCTTCAGGTTGGCTGACGTACACGACTTCTTTAAGGTCTCCGTTCAGAAATGCCGTCTTCACATCCATCTGATAGACAATCATGTTCTTACTAGCAGCATTAGCTAAAAAGATTCTGATTGCCTCGATTCGAGCAACTGGAGCAAAAGATTCTTCAAAGTCAATACCCTCCTCTTGACGGTATCCTTTAGCAACTAATCGAGCCTTGTTCTTCAACACATCACCATGCTCATCAAGTTTCACTTTGAAGATCCATTTAAGAGCAATAATCATAGCACAGTCTGGAGCAGGTACTAACTCCCATACATCAAGTCGATCAAACTCATGAATTTCATCTTGCATGGCATTGAACCAGCTATCTTCATTCATGGCGGTTTTAACATCTTTTGGTTCGATCTTAGATAGTACGGAGTTGAAGAAGCACCATAAGGCATCGGTTGCAAGTTGTTTCCGTGTTGATACAGGACGAGAGGGATTTCCAATTATGTTATCTAGTGGATGATCGTGAGTCCATTTTCTAAGGTGTTCATGTGGCAGTTGTTGAGGGACTGAGGTAGCAGAGTCGATGTCTCCTGAAGAAGATGGTTCTAAAGAAGATTCAGGAGCAAATACGTTTTCGAATGGAGCATCTTCAGGAGTAGCAAAGGGATTAACTTCATCATTGATGCCAGAAACAGTTCCATGATGTACATTTGAAGAATGATGATTTGTTGATGAGACGGAAGGATCAGCAGTAGGCGCTTCTTGACTTAACGATATTGAGACTGAGGGATTGACTTCATTCACAGGAATATGAGCATCCTCTGTTGTAGGGATCAACACCTCATTAGTGCTTGAATCATACAGTTCATCAAACATAAGATCAAACAATTTCTTAAAATCATCTTCAGATGGAGGTACATATGGAGTTTCTTGAGAGGAGTTTGGAACAAGGGATGACCCAATGGGACTGTTTTGAAGTGCGGGTCCTGAGCTGGAGTGTCCAGGAGCCATTTGACCGGTCAGCTCATCAAACGTAACATGAATTGTTTCCATGATATTTCGGGTTCTTTTGTTGTAGATTCGGTATCCCTTTTTGTTTGAAGCATACCCTACAAATACTCCAATGTCTGCTTTAGCTCTAAGTTTGCCTAAGTCTTGTCCCTCATTAGTTGGATAACACAATGCACCAAACACACGAAGGAAAGAGAGATTAGGTTTTCTATTGTGGACAAGTTCATATGGAGTTTTTCCATGAACAGTGTGAATCAGAGAACGATTTTGTGTGTAGCATGCAGTGGCAATAGCTTCAGCCCAGAGAAACATTGGAACCTTTGAGTAAATCAGCATTGTTCTAGCGGCTTCTACAAGAGTTCGATTTCGTCTTTCAACTACACCGTTCTGTTGAGGAGTTCGTGGAACACTTCTTTGATGGCTGATTCCAATGCTTTCATAAAAAATCACTAAGTTGTTTGTTAACAAACTCAATTTCATTGTCTGTTCGGATAATTCTGACTGTTTTGTTAAGTCGAACCTGCAGCTGTTTGATGAGTTTGATGATGATATCAGGAGTTTCATCCTTTGTCCTTAAGAACTTGACCCAGGTGAATCTAGAGTAATCATCAACCACAACCAACACATATTTCTTACCAAAGATGTTCTGCACTCTCATTGGTCCACACAAATCCATATGAAGGGTATGAAGAACTTCTGTAATTAAGTTTGTAGGTTTGGGTTTGTGGGCATACTTTTTGCTTTTACCCAATTGGCATGCTGAACAAAGATGATCCTTTTCATACTTTAGTCTAGGTAAACCTACAACTAAGTCCTTTCTGGAAAGATCATTGATGGTGCCGAAGTTCAAGTGATTGAGACGACGATGCCATAACCATGACTTTGTTTTTGAAGCCTTTGATAACAAGCAGATTGGAGAAGACCTCATCATGTCATCGATAGAGATGGTGTAAAGATTTGAGCCACGAGTTCCTTTTAACAGTTCCTTACCATTAAGATCTCTAACAAAGCAGGTATGTTTTCTGAAGGCTACTTCTAGATCAGAATCACAGAATTGACCAACAGAGAACAGATTATGACCCAGACCTTCCACATAGTATACTCTAGAGATGACACTATCACCAACAACGTAATCTCCATAACCCATGATTGCACCGAAATGATCATTACCGAATCTAACAGTCCCGATGAATTTGCTCACGAAGTTCATGAGCCGCGACCGGTCTCCAGTCATATGCTTGGAACAGCCTGAGTCCAGGTACCACAGAACGATTTGAACGATCTGCAGTTGAACACAGACAAGAATGGATAACTGGATAATTGGGATCCCCATGCAAGAATGGGTTCCATTTGGTTAGTAACAATGGTTGGAACACCCACATCAGTAAAAGGAGCATTCATATCAGAAATCAAGGCACTGGAATCATTGTGAATAGATGCAGTACTAGTGTCTGTATTAGCCCTGTTCACAGTGTGCTCACTTCTTAAGGGAATAGTTCTACCAGTAGGCAACCATTTTCTAATGGGCATTGTCTGATTATTCTTATGACCAACAGGTATCCAATAATAGCCTATCTTACTAAATGTTCTTCCTGTGGGTTTCCACTGTTTTCTAACTTTCTTTCGTTTTTGCCTTTTTGCCTTTTTAGTATGAACATTAGCAACATTAACTGGACAATTATCATCATTAGGCAAAACATTAACACCACATTCATGATTAGAAACAGAATTCAAGCAGTCATCAGTACAAGGTTTGCAAATAGTATCAGAATTCGAATTAATTATAGTACGCCTATGGCTAATACTAGAATCAACACGATTCGTTTTATTCGATTCAAGCTTAAAGTTCCTAGATTGTTCTTCTACTCTTTTCCAGTGCACATTCTTAGCTTGCGAGGTCCTATCATTCCTTGTATTGTCTTGAGACTTTGACCTGCTCCCTTTAATGTCACTGATTACTCCTGTAGAGGGAATGGGAACATTAGTGGGTTTTACAACTCTTTGCATCACCTGTTTAGATGTGCTGGGATCTGAACTACATGCAGGCACACTAAGGTTCACTTTCTTAAAACTAGAAGTGCTGGGATTTGTACTCCTAGAAGGCACACTTGAGTTCTCTTTCATAGCATTGACAGATCTGAAATCTGAACTACTTACAGGCACACTAGGGTTCATATTCAAGACATTGGGCATCGAATGAATATCACTCTCACCTAATGACTTTGGGCATATTGTGATCAAGCATTCTAAGATTTCTTGAGATCGTTTGGCATATAAGCATGCATGTCCAATTGCATTATCATGAGGTTTCACTAACTTATCCTCTTCAACAATCTCACGCAGACATTCTAGGCAATCCTTAAGGGATGAGAAGTATGTTTGAACAGCAAGTTTGTTGTTCCTGAGATGAGGAGGGACATATTTCACAGACAAAGCATATTTACTACAAGAGTGAACCTTTGATACACCATTCTCCCCATTGGTCATTGGCATTTTCCCTTTTACATGACTCTTCAGATTCTCAATTTCCTTTTGCAATGAAGCTATTTGTTCGTTATTTTTGTTACGAGTGACCTTTATTGATTCAAATAACTCATTGAAATGACGTTTAACCTTTTCATTTTCTTCTAGAAAACTTTCGTTTTCCTTTTGTAATGCATTTACTAGGTTTTGAAGATGAAACGTTTGAGAATTCTGAGAATCTAAAGGAGGAGGCATTTGGGAGCCTGTCATATTGTTCGTTTGACCCTTTAATTGAGAGATTTGGGCTTTCAACTTTCTGATCGTGTTGCACTGAGCTTGAATTTGTTCATCACGTTTGTTAATTTGAAAAACTGCATCAAACTCTGGAGCATCTGAGGATGTCTTGATATTTGAAGTTTTGACATTTTCTTTAAGATGTTGATATTTTAGTTGTAAATTAAAATGCTCAACTTCTAGTTTAGAAAAATGTTTAACCAAATTGTCGTGATCATCCAGTTCAATTTTCTCGTTTAGTTTAGAATTAGTTTTTTCAAGCTCAATGACACGATCATGGGAGACTTTCAGGGCAACAGATAGTTCATGAAATTTGGAAGCATTAATAGAGCAATTTGAAGCAGTGAGAAATATATCTTGAGCAACACATTCAGTAATAAGAGTCTCATTTAATGTATGCAAGTTCTTCCTTTCAATCTCATTATATTTTAGTGCACGCTCATAGTCACTAACTTCAACTATCAATGCATCAAATTCCTTTTCCATTCCCTTGATATCAGTTTCTATCCCCTTTTTAAGACTCTCAAAGTGATCTTTTAGAAGTTTAAAGAAAGGCATGACCTCAGTTAAATAACATTCTTTCATTTGCTCAAAACCCCTTTCTCCTTCCGTTATACCAGTGGGTGTGATTCTTTTCTTGCAAGTTTTCTCAAAATCAACAAATAGTTGAAATATAACATATTGGCTAATTAAGGTCTTGCTTTTAGTGGCAATTGTTCTAGGAACAAGATGCATTGGTGTATTAGGAGGATACACAGTCTCTCTAGGCATTTTCCAAAGGGGAGGGTTTGTTTCAACAATTTTTTCAGCTTTCTGCTTATCTAAATCCGTTTTCCAGAAAACTTGTTCGGGAGTCAGCAATGTCTGAGGCTTAAACATGTTCAAGGAAATCCAGTTTTCCTTCATGTAATCATGGGGTGTGATCTTTATTTTCTTCTCTCTACATTTAGGATCATCTAATTTCTTGTTCATCTTTTCCCTAGTGACTTCATCTGATTTCTTATCTTCCTCAGTGCACTCAACGCAACTAGGTTTCTGTCTAGGTTTAAGGATTTCATTGCCATCATAAAGAACCTTATGAGCATTTCTAGCCCTTTTAATGACCTCTGGATTTGGTTCCTTAACAAGGGGAATGCTATGCTTGTCGCTTAAGACCCTATGCTTAGTGATCATGTGAGCAGTCTGAATGGTGTTCCCTTGTATGTACAACTTGTTTTCAAGTTTGTTTTTCAAAGTTTTAAGATTAGAAAAATCTTTCAAGAGTTTTGATTCCTTTGCATTAAATTCTTGCTTAAGCATTTTCACATTTTCTTAAAGTTCTTGTTTTTGCTTAGCAGTTTTAGAAAGCTTTTCTTGCAAGGAATTTAACTCTTGTTTTAATACTTCTTCTCGAAAATTACTTTTTCTAATGATTGTACGCACTTGGTCATCCATTTCCTGCTCACGAGTGGTCAACTCAAATTTTGCACATTGTTCATAAATAGCAACACGTTCTTTATAAGCATTTAGTTCAGAAATTACAGACTCATCAGGGGCACATGCAGTGTATTCATCAAAAATATAGTCATTGTTGACTGCAGGAGATGCATCACTTGGTACAACTTCACTTTCACTTTGTTTCACATATTGATCATATGGGACAACATTGATATTACCCATATTTTCAATATTTGATTCAATAGTTTCAGTTGATAGTATTTTGTCATGCATCTTTTGCACATCAGCATCATCATATAGTTTTAGTACCTCTGAGATGAGTTTGTCTTTGGATGGGCCAGCTTGTGGAGAAGAAGAGACCTTGGGAGAAACCATTGGAGAAATGCTAGCCATAAAAATTGTGTGTGCCGTAGGTCCATCATCCACATCAGAGTCGTATGCATCACAATCAGCGACTTGAAAGGCATTCTGATGATTGTGACCTATCTCCTGAATAGGCTGCTCATCCACATCTGCATCATAGGTCTTGGCATTGCCCTCAGCTAGAAACAGCAATTCCTCTTCATCCAAAGCAGCACCATTGTCCTGAGCTTGTACAAGCAGCATCTTATCTCTGAAGTAATCAGCATTCTGTGGACGCTTTGGAGATGTGCAGTTTCTTGCAATGTGTCCCTCACCACCACAGTTATAACATTTGATCGGCTTAGCTTGACCTTGGTTACCATTCCTTCCTCGATTCTGGTTACCAACATAACCTCTACCAGCACCACCTCTTCCCTGATCATACTGTCTTTCCTGAACTGGTTGCACCACGGTTCTTCCATCTTTAACAGTAGCTTGATTGTGTGGGTTAGATGCTGTTCTGAGGTTGTTGTTGGTTTGTGGGAGAGCATTCATGTTTTGACTAATCAGAAGAGCTAGTTGATTAATGAAGTTACCCACGTGTGCATCAGCATCAGCTTGTTTGAACATAGGATCAGGAATGAGTTTGTGATTACCATTACCCAAGGGTATGACTTGTGAAGCTTTGGTTGTGATTCCGATGTTTGAGTAGAAGGCAGTTGAGTCATTAGACGAGCTTGTCTCTCCCTGGTTGGTTTTGAACTGATTGAGAACCAAATTTTCAAACATAGCATGTCTCTCATTCTGAAGGAGGAAGGCATAGAGTTGCTCATAGTTTGTATTCTTCAATCCTTTAGTGAGCTTCACAGAGGTGACAAACTTGTGCCATTCGGGATTCATGTTGTTCACAAATTTTGAGTTCAGCTGAATGTTGGGCATAGTCATTCTGATGTTCCTCATGTCATTCACCAACTTATGAAATCTCACATAGTACTCATAGACACTCTCATCTGGCTTCATCTTTAAGTGTTCAAATTCGTCATAGAGTTGTGATTCTCTGTCTTCCATAGTTAATTCTGAACCTGAGAGAAGCATCTTGACATTATCCCATACTGCCTTTGCATCGGTGTTGTGATTGATCAGCTTGTAGATGTCTTTAGGAAGACCTTGAAGAACAATGTTAGAAGCCCTGATATCTGCATCGAATCTCTTTTTCTCCTTATCATCAAGCTCATCATACATTTTAGGTCTGTCCATTCCGTAAATAGGAGTTCCATCATCATTAGTGTCAAGTATATCTCTGGTCGTCTCAACTCGATACGGTCCTTCATCAATGGATTTGAGAATGTTGACACCATTTTCCTTTCCAAGGAAGTACAACCTGATTCGTTGAGCCCAAGAATCGTAGTCAGTTCTGTCAAGCATGGGTGGACGAGTATCTGAGCCAGCTGCTTGAACATCCTCGGCAACAGTGGAGATGATAGTAGGAACGTTGGTAGACATGTTAACAGATTATACGAGATTTTATAACTCTATGATTAAACCGAGAAATAGATTCTTTCACGGGATTTTACTAAATCAAGAGAAAACCGTAAACAATCACTCAAGTCGCTAGAAGAAAATGCACTAAGTCGCTAACACCTAATTCGCTACACTACCAAGTCGCTAAAGTCCCAAGTCGCTAGACAAATGCAAGTCGCTAAGTAGTAACTCGCTAAGCCTTAAGTCGCTAGCAAAATTTTGGCAGCAATTCGCTACTCAAGTCGCTAAAGATACAAGTCGCTAAATAGCAACTCGCTACAGACCAAGTCGCTACCTTTGGTGGAAAGTCCACTACTTGTACTGTAAGTCGCTAGTTCTAAGTCGCTAGGTCTAAAACAGTAACTCGCTACAAATTTGTAAAGCAAGTCGCTACGAAGAAAGAATTCCGTGTGTTAAGTCGCTAGCAAGAAAAAACTCATAAACCTCACTTTTTAATCCAAAAACAACCCAACCAAGATGATTCAAGCTTACCAAATGAAAACCTAAACACTTGTTATGATTCTAAACATAAAAGTACTAACAAAATCCAAGCATTAACACAAGAAATCAACCAAATGAAGCACAAACCACTAAACTTTTCAAACTCAAAAACCACCTAAAAACCACAAAGAATCCAAAGATGTGCGAGATATGATCTAACCATGGCTCTTGATACCAATTGTAAGATATTAGTTTCACATACACATCAAACCATAACAACAAGGTGGCGAATAAGTGGAATTCTAGAGAGAGAAAGTTAGAGGTTTAGGGAACTTTAGTGAGAGAAAGAAAATTCTTATTATGAGCTCCAACTCTCTACCTTGGAAGGTAGAGAGTATTTATAGTCTTACAATAAAACGCCACACAACCGGGCTGTTGATCAGGCATACAGTGGGTAAAGACCCGTCCGTCCTCCACGGTGTTACTTAACTAAATACTACTTAACTTAAAGTAGCTACGACCACGAGCTTTCTAATGATTACATATACTTGAGGTGACCGACTCTTTAATACCTGGAATTTCTAATTCCTAACAGAGTAGTTTGGTTATACTTGTTTGGAATAATGTAGATATTGATATGGAGTGTTTGGTATTTTGCAATATAGTTATATGATTTTGATTATGAATTTGTTTGAATTGATATGTGTCTAAATATCTTGTTGGTAAATCATAATTAGATCTACGGTTCGAAAGGATTTCTTGTTATGATTTATTCCAAATGTTAGCGCGCGTATTTGTTTGGTATTTCATGATTGACAACTATGAATAAACAAGTTAAATGGATTCATAAAGGTTTATTCACGAGTACGGATCGAAAGGGCTCTTATGAACAAATTGGTAAAAATCATATTTCTAACAAATGGTTTATAATGATGCGGTTTATATTCATTGGCCGAAAGGATGTGTTAAACCGTGATGTATACAATTTCATGATATTACCCATTGAATTGGAATTGTATGAACTTTGATTTTGTTTGCTATTGCTTAATATCTACCCGATATTTTCATTCACTCCATTGATATTGATGCTAGTTCCAAACAAGTAGTTTTAATTATATTGATTGCATTCTTGTTTAATTTGCTTAATCATCATTTTTCATGTTACTTGTTGCTTATATGGTATTTTGGGACGTGACAACCATTTTCCACTTTCGTGTTACTTGCTATTACATAGATTCTTCACATTTGAAAACACCCAAATCCTAGTGAACGACTTCGGCTTACCAACCAAAACTAACTACATACGAAAGGTTCATACTTGCCCGTGTATTCTTAGCTTAATTCAGTAATCCTTGTTATAAATTTAAAACTAGTAGTTGCGAGACACATCAAGTTTTTGGCGCCGCTGCCGGGGATTTGTTTGTGTTTTTGTGTGCTTTGAATATGTGCTTTAATCATTACCTTGTTGTGTCGCCCTTGCTTGCGAAAAGAAAAAATCTTTTTCTTACCAGTTCGTCCAGCCGATCGGTACCGCCCCGTAACCGATTCGGCTAGACCTCGAACCATTCTGTCCAAAAAAAATAATAATAAAATAAATAAATAAAAAAAAAACCATTTTTTTTTCAATTTTTGTTTAACTTTTAGTTCAAGCTTTGTTTAGTCTTGTTCCTATTTGTGTTTTTCCTTGTTTGTTTGTTTGGTAGATTATTTAATAAAAAAAAAATTATTCCCTCGAAAGTAAGGCTCACCCATTGTAAAAAAACTATGTGAGAGGTATAAGGCAGGTCTCCCTGATTACCTAAAGAAGTTGGGTTTTTAATATGCTTCGCGCTGACCTGCTTCTCCGCTTCTTTGTGCGTTTCAATGGAGCTACCGAGAACTCTTGGGAAAAGAAAAAGTCATAACTAGTTTATTTTTCAAAGTTTTCTCGTAGTAATAATAGTAAATAATAATAGCAATATTTTTATTATAGTTGTTTCTCTTTTGCGTAAAAAAAATATAAATAAAGAAATAATAATAATAAAAAATTCAAATTATGTTTAGTCTTTTATTTTTAAACCTTAAAAAAAAAGAAAAAAAAAAAGAAAAAAAATAGTTTTGTCATGATTAGTTTGTTTTTCTAAATCTTCTAATAGTAATAATAATAGTCCCATTTTTCTAAAAGTAGATAGTTTATTTTAGTTTTCATCCCAACTCGACATGTTTGAGGAGAAAGTCAAAACTCCGCCCGATTCCCCTACCATAATCGTCCTTGATCCCGATGACCAACCCATGTGGTCAAGCACTAGGACCATTGCACCAACACCTAGTTCCGCTGTTATTCAACGCCATATTCGCAATAATTTCCATATCAAGGGTTGTTGGAATCACTCCTAAACAGTATTTCAAGTATTTATATTTCATATGTAATATGTAGCTTTATTATGGCCTTTATGTTTGTTTAAGGTCAAGCTTATGTAGAAGGCCCATAAGCTTAGGCCCAAGCCCACATAAGAAAGGATGGGAACTAGGAGTGTTGCCCTAGCTTCCCTCCTATAAATAATCTTGTAAACCCTCATTTGAGGGTTGGTTGTTCAAGTTATTCTCTTTCACTCACTCTTTCCCTTAACCGTATTATTGTTCATGCGTGTGTGTGTGTTTAGCTTGTTCACCCGCCTTTATCTCTTTCTCTATAACTTGTGTTTGTAAAACTAGTGACCTAACAGTGGTATCAATCGCCAAATAGTTGGGTGTACTCGTTTGTTTTTGATTTTGGGTCTTACGCGTAAGGTTAACGCATACTTTAGCTCTTTTAAAAACTTGTTTTTTGCACTTTTTAATCCAATATTCTTGTACTTTCAACGTTTTAAGGTGTTAAAATACTTGTTTTTGGCAAAAAGTTTCTAACTTTATGCGTGGATCATTGTTTTTGAACTAGTTTCTATTCGTGTGTGTATTTCTACGCATAACTGTTTTGAGTGCTTTGGATCATCAAGTTTCACACTTTTGTGTTATTTTGGTGTTATTGAAGCTATTTCATCACACAAAAACTGGTTTAGAAACAACTTTGGGCAAAATCAAAATTACGAGTAATCCTACGCGTATCAAAACCCTAAAATTACGCGTAAGATTTTCCTTGGTTTGATCTTCAATTTTCTGGTTTATTCCGTGTTTTCTTACTTGGATAAGTCTGAAAATACGTCGACTTTGGATATCTTTTGCACTGTGATGTGTAAAAGATCATTTGGGCAAAAACCCTAAAATTACGCATAAGCATAAGCTTACGCGTAGAAATCCTACGCATAAGATTCACTTTACGCGTAAACTAAGGTCTACGCATAAGGTAATCCTACGCCTACGTTTCTACGCCTAACTTTTGTCTACGCATAACTTTAGTGTTTTACCTACTTACGCGTAAGCTAAAACCTACGCGTAACTCCTCATTTTTACGCGTAACTTTTGGTGTTTTTACTCATAAGTGCTACTTGGTTCTTGTCTTTTCTACGCCTAAGGACACTTCATCAACAAAGGTTCATTCGACTACAAAGATTCATTTTTACCACACAAGTTTATCATCATGTCTCAACCACCATACTCTAACTATTTCCCTCACACTTATAATCATCAACAACAACAACAATTAACTCCACAACATCAACAATGGAATCAACAACAAGCTATTTATCAACAACAATTTAATCAGCAACATACTCCACAACTTGGTGCAATTCCACAACCATAAATGGTTCAACCACCACCAAGCCTTCAAGTTCAAACCTACACAAATGATTTCAATCAACATCCATCAAGGAACACTATGAAGGAACCCACTTGGTTTGCAAAGATGTGTGAAGCTTTAAGCAGCCAACAATCAATTCATGAAGCTGGATCACTTGATAGACCTCCAATGCTCACTCCAGGAAACTACGATCAATGGGTGATAAGGTTCTTTAGGTTTTGTGATCTGAAGAAGCCACATGGAAAGTTCTTAAAGAAGGTTATCCTGTAAGGTCCATTTGAGATGCCTACTGTCATTGTACCCGGAGATCCAACTGCTGTTCCACCAAGAGATGAACAAACCAACATTGCTACTGTTGCAGATTTAAATCCTACAGAACTTCTACACTATAAAGCTGATGAACTTGCAATGGAATACATCCTCTTAGGATTACCAAACCCAATTCTTCGTAGTGTTGATGCTCAAAAGACTGCACAAAAAATGTGGGATCATATTCGTCTTCTTATGGAAGGATCTGTACTCAATCAGGAGGATTTGGAATCCAAAATTTACTTGGCTTATGAACACTTCATGATTGAACCTGGAGAGACACTAGAGTCCTATCATCATCAATTTTCAGACATCATCACTGATTTGGATAAACACAACATCATCATGCCAAGAATTGCAGTGAATACTAAGTTCCTGAGTAGTCTTGGTCCAGAATGGGAGAAGTATGTCATTTTTCTCCGTCAAGCGAAGAATATGCATCATTCTACTTATGGATTGTTGTACGATTACTTGAAGCCTCATGAAAAGGAAGTTGATCGGGAAAGGATTCTCCGTGCTCAAATTGCTAAACAGTCACAACCGGACAATCAACAACTTGCCTTGTATGCTCAACAGAATTATCCCTCTCAACCAGCAACTCAACCAACTGCTTCAAACACACCTTCACAGCGACAACCTCAACAAAATCATTTGGTTCCATACAACAACAATGCTCAAGCATATGTCAGTGAAGCGACTGAGGAAACAGATCCGTTCGAAGCATTGCAACACGGATTTGTGATGATTGCTAATGCTTTTGGCCGTTACACCAACAAATCCAACAATCGTATTCGTTCCTCATCTAACACACGGACTCAAGCTGTTGTGAACAATGGACGTGTTGAAGTTCAGAATCGTGATTATGGTCGTCAGATGGGCGGTGGTCAAGGGTTTAATGTTGTGGGTAGGAATAACAACAGAGCTCAAGTGGTGGAACAGGGAAATGCTCAGAATCGGTTAAATGGTCTTAGATGCTACAACTGCAATGAGAAGGGACACCTGGCTAATGCATGCCCAAAGCCAAGGACTAGGGGCAGTGCTTATTTCAAAGAGGCTTTACTTGTGGCTCTTAAGGATGAAGCTGGTGGATCTCTTACAGACAAAGAACAGAGCTTTATGGCAGATAAAGACTCAGATGATGATATGGAGGACTTGCAGGCTAATGCAGCTGTTATGTTGATGGCTAATATGCATGAGCTGCACATGAGTGATATAGGCCCAGTGTATGACACTGATGGCTTGTCTCAGGTACCCGAACAAACCATCATCATATCTGAACTAATATCTCCACCAATATCTGAATCCGGCACGGATCAGACTGTTCAAAATGAGTCTTCTACATCTCTTTCTGATGATTTTCAAGTTAACCCTGTAGTTACATTTGACGATCAAGATGACCTTATGGTTTCCTTTGATAATCAAATTGACTCCGTGGTCGTACTTGAGGATCTAAAGAATGATCATGTTGAGACTCATGTTGAACAAGATGATCTGTTGCCTCATCCGGATTTTGCTCAGTTAATTCAAGACCATAAAATCAAAATGGAGGAATGTTATGCATTAAATCAGTCCTTAAAAAGTAAAAATGCACTGTTAACCAAGGATTTTGAATGCTTACAAATGCAACTCAACTTTTTCAAAACTCAAGAAAACCGTGAAAAAGGTTTTGAAGCCGCTTTTGCAAAATCTCATCAAAACGAAAAATATTTAGAGAGACAGATGCGTGATCTAGCCGCCTCGAAGAATGCTTTGTTGTCTGAATTAGAACAACTGAAACACGAACATAAAAAGCAAATTAACGCTTTCACCTTGGAAAATCAAAAAGCTAAGGCTGAGTTGTTAAATTGTCAAAAACAGTTCTCCGCATACAAAAAGCATTCAACGAATCGGGTAGATGACCTTCTTGACGAAATTCTCGGCTTGCAAAACAAACTTAAAGAGTTTAAAACTGTTGTTTACAAACATGGTGAATCCGTAACAGCTATTGAAAAGTTTACCTTAAAACCCAATCCAAAAGGATATGGAAAAAATCTAGCTGATTACAAACCAAAGCTTTCACTAAAAACATTCAAACCAACTCCTGAAGTTTCCAGTGCAGAATACAAAATTGATAATACTGTCATGAGTGTTGTTGAATATCATCGTCAAGAGGAATTAGATGCAGAAGACGAGAGTCGATCAAAATTAAAAAATGTTGTTTACAACAAACCTTTTAATTATAAAAACGCGGTCACTTTCGTCACACCAACGGATTCTTCTAACACACCAAGGGTTATCATCAAAACACCTGAGTCTTCTAATGTTAATCCCAAAACAGAATTTGCACAAACTTATGGTCCTTTACCTTCCATTAGTGAAGTAAACTCAAAACCTAAAAATCGAAAAATCCTTCGATATTTTGACATTTTCATGGCTGACCTCAAAATTTTACAACATGAGATAGAATATCGCTCTGAAATCAAAGTTGAACATTTTCAATCGCCTCTGGCGCGAGAACAAAGAGACATTTTTCAGAAAAATCTTTTACCTAATGTTAAAAACTTGAAAAGTTGTGCAATTGCCTGGGAAAAGGATTTTCATAAGGAACTTGGGGTAATGAAAAACGTTTTCGAGAAAACAGAAACATCTATTTCTAACACAAAACGCAAAAAGAAACTGTTGAGAAAAGATGTTGATCGACTCTTGGAAGATGTTATCTGTGCTGATATCCATAATGTTGTGTTACTTCATGCCTTGCCATTTGCATCTGCTTACATCTCTGCTGATATGGTTGAAACTGTTGTAACTGTTGAGAACACCGATAATGTGCTTCAGATCGAGTCTTTAAAAGCTGAAAATAAACGATTACACACGGAAATTTACAATGCAAAACGTCGTCTTCATTGGTGTGAAAAAGATATTCACAATCATCAACTTAGTTTTCAAAAGAAAATCGCTCAGTTGAGTGCAAAATCTTCTGATCCTAAAATTGAGCTACTGGATGATCAAAACGTGTCTTTGAAAAGTCAAATCTCAAAATACGAACAAGAACTTTTAAAAGTTAAACAGGAATATGTTGTCATATTTGATTTACTCAAAAAGACTCGACTTGATGCATCTAACGAACTTGATCACTATCTTGCTCACACTAGAGAAGTAATGAATTTTGCTGGTAATATTCGTTCTGAAAATCAAGATTTTATTCACACCATCTCTAAGTTACGGGAAATGTTAGGAAAGTATGAACAACTTCCGCCTACTGTGATCAAGAGATTAGCACCAGTCACACTTAGTAATCGTGAACCTAGAATTCCCACTGCCAAATCACAAGTTGCTAATGTGTTTCCCTCTACTGAAACAGGAATAGTTGCATCTTTTCCAAACGTCAGCACTTCACAGCCTAGGAGCACTCAATCGAAGAATAGGAAGTTGCGACCTAAGAAAAGATCAATAAGGAATGCTAAAGTAGAAGAACACCCTAGGACTCTGAATAAAACTCATGTTACTTCCACTATAGATGTTGCGTCTGGCAAATGTAATACAAATAGTGATGTAACGAATGCTAAACCGTTAAGTACTTTTGATATTCAGTCTGATGCACCTTGTGTTATTTGTCAAAAGCGTATGAATTCTGATTGTCATGACAAATGTGTTGCTAAATCTATAATCTCTCGATTACAAAATCCTAAGAATCGGAATACCTCTAGGCCCACTAATCATTCTAAGTCTGTGCTTGGTAAACCACCTTCTTTAGATTCTAAGGCAACCATTGCTATCACAGTAGCTCCCGCTTCACCTCCTAAGAATGAAGTACCACCTAGTGCTTTCACTAAGACTAAAGCAAAGAGTAGTTATAGATGGCAGAAATGGATATATAACACACTAGGATTTAAATGGATGCCTAAAATTATCAATGTGTGTATGTCTCACATACCTGCTTCGGAACCCTCTAACATTTCGGGTTCCACATCTACTTCTATTCCATCTGTGTCGTCTGTGTGTAATGCAGGTGATACAGATCATTCTCTGGATTGTTGATAGCGGATGTTCCCGACACATGACAGGCAACCTTAAACTGTTATCAAACTTTATTGCAAAGTTCATTGGCACTGTCAGATTCGGGAACGATCACTTCGCAGCCATCATGGGCTACGGAGATTATGTCAATGGGAACATCGAAATCAGCAGGGTTTACTATGTGGAAGGCCTCGGTCACAATCTGTTTTCAGTAGGTCAATTTTGTGATGGAGATTTGGAGGTTGCTTTCAGGGAGAAAACTTGTTTCATTCGTGATCTACATGGAAATGACCTTATGTCTGGCTCGCGTAATTCTAGTCTCTACACTATCTCTATGCAAGACATGGTTGCTTCCTATCCCATTTGCTTACTTTCAAAGGCAACATCTACAAAATCCTGGCTATGGCACCGCCGCCTCTCACATCTAAACTTTCAAACCATCACCAACCTTGCTCGACACAAACTAGTTGAAGGACTCCCACGATTCCGGTATTCAAAAGATCACCTTTGCTCAGCCTGTGAACAAGGGAAAAGCACTCGTGCTCATTTTCCTTCAAAGGTGGAACACAACTCTCAGCATGTACTACATCTTCTTCACATGGATTTGTGTGGCCCGATGCGTGTGCAAACGATCAACGGCAAACGCTACATCTTAGTAATTGTTGATGACTACTCACGATGGACTTGGGTCTACTTTCTTCGTAGCAAAGACCAAGCTCCACAAATGATCATCACCTTTCTCACAAAGATACAGGTTCAGCTCCGCAACAGCGTCAGAATTATTCGGACAGACAAAGGAACTGAATTTGTTAACCAAACCCTTCGTGAATTTTATGAGAAAGTAGGAATTCAGCATCAAACATCTATTGCACGTACACCTGAACAAAACGGAGTTGTTGAAAGACGAAACCGAACGTTAGTGGAAGCTACAAGAACAATGTTAATCAATGCTAAACTTCCAGATTACTTATGGGCAGAAGCTGTATCTACTGCATGCTATACTCAAAACCGTTCTATGATCACAAAACGCCACAACAAAACACCTTTTGAGCTTGTCCACAACTATAAACCGAACCTCAAACACTTTCATGTATTTGGATCCCTTTGTTATCCGAATAATGATCGTGATGATTTTGGAAAGCTCAAAGCCAAAGCTGATATTGGAGTCTTTATTGGATATTGTGACAATTCTAAAGGTTTCCGAATCTGGAATCGTCGAACTAAGGAGGTAATGGAAACGATTCATGCTCATTTCGATGAACTCACGGAAATGGCTTCTGAGTATAACAGCTTAGAACCCGGTCACAACCGTTTAAACTTCCCTCAACCCCCATCATCAGCTGAAGAAAGCCCTCAGCAAACTCGTCAACAAATGGAAAGGTTATTTGCTCCTCTGTTCTGTGACGATATTGATGAACGTGCTCCTGGTGTATCCGCTGTTTCCGCTGCACAACCTGATAATATTCATATACCTGATACACCTGCTACAACAACTACTGTTGAAGATGCACCTACACCAGTTGACTCCAACACAACAGTTGAACACACCGCTTCCAACAATGATGAACCAGCTGATGATATTCTGAATGAAGTACCCCCACCTGCAGATTTTGATCCAAATGCGTTCTGTTAGGAATTAGAAATTCCAGGCATTAAAGAGTCGGTCACCTCAAGTATATGTAATCGTTAGAAAGCTCGTAGTCGTAGTTCTTTTAAGTTAAGTAGTATTTAGTTAAGTAACACCGTGGAGGACGGACGGATCTTTACCCACTGTATGCCTGATTCACAGCCCGATGTGTGGCGATTTATGTAAGACTATATATACTCTCTACCTTCCAAGGTAGAGAGTTAGAGCTCATAATAATATCTTTCACTTTCTCTCACTAAGTTTCCTAAACCTCTAACTTTCTCTCTCTAGAATTCCATCTATATGCTACTTTGTGTTATGGTTTGATGTGTATGTGAAAAGTAATATCCTACAATTGGTATCAAGAGCCATGGTTGGATCATATCTTGCACAACTTTGGATTTCTAGTGGTTTTTAGGTGGTTTTTGAGTTTGAAAAAGTTTAGTGGTTTTTGCATCATTTGGTTGATTTCTTGTGTTAAAGTTTGAATTTTGTTAGTACTTTTATGTTTAGAATCATCACAAGTGTTTAGGTTTTCATTTGGTAAGCTTGAATCATCTTGGTTGGGTTGTTTTTGGATTGAAAAGTGATGTTTATATGGTTTTTCAAGCTAGCGACTTAGCTCACGGATTATTTTCTTCATAGCGACTTGCTTTACAATTTTGTAGCGAGTTACAGCTTTAGACCTAGCGAGTTAGATCTAGCGAGTTAAAGTACAAGTAGTGGACTCTCCACTACGAGTAGCGACTTGGTGGTAGCGACTTGGTCTGTAGCGAGTTGCTCTTTAGCGACTTGTATCTTTAGCGACTTGAGTAGCGAATTGCTGCCAAAATTTTGCTAGCGACTTGAGGCTTAGCGAGTTACTACTTAGCGACTTGCATTTGTCTAGCAACTTGGGACTCTAGCGACTTAGTGGTGTAGCGAATTAAGTGTTAGCGACTTAGTGCATTATCTTCTAGCGACTTAGTGCATTATCTTCTAGCGACTTAGTGCATTATCTTCTAGCGACTTGAGTGATTGTTTACGGTTTTCTCTTGATTTAGTAAAATCCCGTGAAAGAATCTATTTCCCGGTTTAATCATAGAGTTATAAAATCCCGTATAATCTGTTAACATGTCTACCAACGTTCCTACTGTCATCTCCACTGTTGCCGAGGATGTTCAAGCAGCTGGCTCAGATACTCGTCCACCCATGCTTGACAGAACTGACTACGATTCTTGGGCTCAACGAATCAGACTGTATTGCCTTGGAAAGGAAAATGGTGTCAACATTCTCAAATCCATTGATGAAGGACCATATCGAGTTGAGACGACTAGAGACATACTTGATACTAATGAAGATGGTACTCCTGTTTACGGAATGGACAGACCTAAGATGTATGATGAGCTTGATGATAAGGATAAAAAGAGATTTGATGCAGATATCAGGGCTTCAAACATTGTTCTTCAAGGTCTTCCTAAAGACATCTACAAGCTGATCAATCATAACACAGATGCTAAGGCAGTTTGGGACAATGTTAAGATGCTTCTCTCAGGTTCAGAATTAACTATGGAAGACAGAGAATCCCAACTCTATGACGAATTTGAGCACTTCAAGATGAAACCAGATGAGAATGTCTATGAGTACTATGTGAGATTTCATAAGTTAGTTAATGACATGAGGAACATCAGAATGACTATGCCTAACATTCAGTTGAACTCAAAATTTGTGAACAACATGAATCCTGAATGGCACAAGTTTGTTACCGCTGTGAAGCTCACTAAAGGATTGAAGAATACAAACTATGAGCAACTCTATGCCTTCCTCCTTCAGAATGAGAGACATGCTATGTTTGAAAAATTGATTCTCAATCAGTTCAAAACCAACCAGGGAGAGACAAGCTCGTCTAATGACTCTACAGCTTTCTACTCAAACATCGGAATCACAACCAAAGCATCACAAGTCATACCCTTGGGTAATGGTAATCACAAACTCATTCCTGATCCTATGTACAAGCAAGCTGATGCTGATGCTCACGTGGGTAACTTCATTAACCAACTAGGTCTTCTCATTAGTCAAAACATGAATACTCTCCCACAAACCAACAACAACCTCAGAACAGCATCTAACCCACACAATCAAGCCACTGTTAAAGATGGAAGGATCGTGGTGCAACCAGTTCAGGAAAGACAGTATGATCAGGGACGAGGTGGAGCTGGGAGAGGTTATGTTGGCAACCAGAATCGAGGAAGGAATGGTAACCAAGGTCAAGCTAAGCCCATCAAATGTTATAACTGTGGTGGTGAGGGACACATTGCAAGGAACTGCACATCTCCAAAGCGTCCACAGAATGCTGATTACTTCAGAGATAAGATGCTGCTGGCACAAGCTCAGGACAATGGTGCTGCTTTGAATGAAGAGGAATTGCTGTTTCTTGCTGAGGGCAATGCCAAGACCTTTGATGCAGATGTGGATGAGCAGCCTATTCAGGAGATAGGTCACAATCATCAGAATGCCTTTCAAGTCGCTGACTGTGATGCATACGACTCTGATGTGGATGATGGACCTACGGCACACACAATTTTTATGGCTAGCATTTCTCCAATGGTTTCTCCCAAGGTCTCTTCTTCACCACTAGCTGGGCCATCCCATGACAAACTCATCTCAGAGGTATTAAAACTATACGATGATGCTGATGTGCAACAGATGCATGACAAAGTACAACCAACTGAAACTATTGAATCAAATGTTGAAAATATGGGTAATAACCATATTGTCCCATACGATCAATACGTGAAACAAAGTGAAAGTGAAGTTGTACCAAGTGATGCATCTTCTGCAGTCAACAATGACTATGTCTTTGATGAATACACTGCATGTGCTCCTGATGATTCCGTAATTTCTGAACTAAATGCCTATAAGGAACGTGTTGCTATTTATGAACAACGTGCAAAATTTGAGTTGACCACTCGTGAGCAGGAAATGGATGACCAAGTGAGTACAGTAATTAGAAAAAGTAAGTTTAGAGAAGAAGTATTGAAACAAGAATTACATTCCTTGCAAGAAAAACTTTCTAAAACAGCTAAGAAAAAACAAGAACTTCAAGAAAATGTGAAAATGCTTAAGCAAGAATTTAATGCAAAGGAATCAAAACTCTTGAGAGATTTTTCTAATCTGAAAACTTTGAAAAACAAACTTGAAAACAAGTTGTACATACAAGGAAACACCATTCAGACTGCTCACATGGTCACCAAACATCGAGTCTTAAGCGATAAGCATAGCATTCCCCTTGTTGAGGAACCAAATCCAGAGGTAATTAAAAAGGCTAGAAATGCTCATAAGGTGCTTTATGATGGTAATGAAATCCTTAAGCCTAGGCAGAAACCTAGTTGCGTTGAGTGCACTGAGGAAGATAAGAAATCAAATGAAATCACTAGGGAAAAGATGAATAAGAAACAAAATGATCCCAAATGCAAAGAGAAAAACATAATTATCACCCCTCATGATTACAAGAAGGAAAAATGGATTTCCTTGAACAAGTTTAAGCCTCAGACATTGTTGACTCCCGAACAAGTCTTCTGGAAAAAGGATTTAGATAAGCAGAAAGCGGAAAATATTGTTGAAACAAACCCTCCCCTTTGGAAAATGCCTAGAGCAACTGTGTATCCCCCTAATACACCAATGCATCTTGTACCTAGAACAATTGCCACTAAAAGCAAGACATTAATTAGCCAATACGTTATATTTCAACTATTTGTTGATTTTGAGAAAACTTGCAAGAAAAGGATCACACCCACTGGTATAACTGAAGGAGAAAGGGGTTTTGAACAAATGAAAGAATGTTATTTAACTGAGGTCATGCCCTTCTTTAAACTTCTAAAAGATCACTTTGAGAGTCTTAAAAAGGGGATAGAAACTGATATTAAGGGAATGGAAAAGGAATTTGATGCAATGGTTGTTGAAGTTAGTGACTATGAGCGTGCACTGAAATATAATGAGATTGAGAGAAAGAACTTGCATACATTAAATGAGAATCTTATTACTGAATGTGTTGCTCAAGATGTGTTTTTCACTGCTTCAAATTGCTCTATTAATGCTTCCAAATTTCATGAACTATCTGTGGCCCTGAAAGTCTCCCATGATCGTGTCATTGAGCTTGAAAAAACTAATTCTAAACTAAACGAGAAAATTGAACTGGATGATCACGACAATTTCGTTAAACATTTTTCTAAACTAGAAGTTGAGCATTTTAATTTACAACTAAAATATCAACATCTTAAAGAAAATGTCAAAACTTCAAATGTCAAGACATCTTCAGATGCTCCAGAGTTTGATGCAGTTTTTCAAATTAACAAACGTGATGAACAGATTCAAGCTCAATGTAACACGATCAGAAAGTTGAAAGCCCAAATCTCTCAATTAAAGGGTCAAACAAACAATATGACAGGCTCCCAAATGCCTCCTCCTTTAGATTCTCAGAATTCTCAAACGTTTCATCTTCAAAACCTAGTAAATGCTTTACAAAAGGAAAACGAAAGTTTTCTAGAAGAAAATGAAAAGGTTAAACGTCATTTCAATGAGTTATTTGAATCAATTAAAGTCACTCGTAACAAAAACAACGAACAAATAGCTTCATTGCAAAAGGAAATTGAGAATCTGAAGAGTCAGGTAAAAGGGAAAATGCCAATGACCAATGGGGAGAATGTTGTATCAAAGGTTCACTCTTGTAATAAATATGCTTTATCTGTGACATATGTTCCTCCTCATCTAAGGAACAACAAGCTTGCCATTCAAACATACTTCTCATCCCTTAAGGATTGCCTAGAATGTCTGCGTGAGATTGTTGAAGAGGATAAGCTAGAGAAACCTCATGATAATGCAATTGGACATGCATGCTTATATGCCAAACGATCTCAAGAAATCTTAGAATGCTTGATCACAATATGCCCAAAGTCATTAGGTGAGAGAGTTAATCCTTTGATTCCATGCTCAATGCCTAACACTAAGTATGATATGCATTCGATTCCCAATATTTTGAATGTGAACCGTAGAGTGCCTTTAAGTAGTTCAGATTCCAGATCTGTCAATGCTAAGAAAGAGAACTCTAGTGTGCCTTCTAGGAGTACAAATCACAGTACCTCTAGTTTTATGAAAGTGAACCTAAGTGCACCTGCATGTAGTTCAGACCCCAGTACATCTAAACATGTGATGCAAAGAGTAGTTAAACCAACTAATGTTCCCATTCCCTCTACAGGAGTAATCAATGACATTAAAGGGAGTAGGTCAAAGTCTCAAGACAATACAAGGAATGATAGGACCTCGCAAGCTAAGAATGTGCACTGGAATAGAGTAGAAGAACAATCTAGGAACTTTAAGCTTGAATCGAATAAAACGAATCGTGTTGATTATAGTATTAGCCATAGGCGTACTGTCATTAATTCAAATTCTGATACTATTTGCAAACCTTGTACTGATGTCTGCTTGAATTCTGTTTCTAATCATGAATGTGGTGTTACTGTTCTGCCTAATGATGTTAATTTTCCAGTTAATATTGTTAATGCTAAAATTCATGCTAAGAAGGCTAAAAGGCAAAAACGAAAGAAAGTTAGAAAACAGTGGAAACCCACAGGAAGAACATTCAGCAAAATAGGCTTTTATTGGACACCTGTTGGTCTTAAGACTAATCAGACAATGCCCACTAGAAAATGGATGCCTACTGGTAGAACTATTCCCTTAAGAAGTGATCACACTGTGAACAGGGCTAAGACTGACACTAGTACTGCATCTATTCACAACAATTCCATTGCCTCACTTTCTGATATGAATGCTTCTATTTCTGATGTGGGTGTTCCAAACATTGTTACTAACCAAATGGAACCCATTCTTGCATGGGGATCCCAATTATCCAGTTATCCATTCTTGTCTGTGTTCAACTGCAGATCATTCAAATCCTTCTGTGGTACCTGGACTCAGGCTGTTCCAAGCATATGACTGGAGACCGGTCGCGGCTCATGAACTTCGTGAGCAAATTCATCGGGACTGTTAGATTTGGTAATGATCATTTCGGTGCTATTATGGGTTATGGAGATTATGTTGTTGGTGATAGTGTCATCTCTAGAGTTTACTATGTAGAAGGTTTGGGTCATAATCTGTTCTCTGTTGGTCAATTCTGTGATTCTGATCTAGAAGTTGCCTTCAGAAAACATACCTGCTTTGTTAGAGATCTTAATGGTAAGGAACTGTTAAAAGGAACTCGTGGGTCAAATCTTTACACCATCTCTATCGATGACATGATGAGGGCTTCTCCAATCTGCTTGCTATCAAAGGCTTCAAAAACAAAGTCATGGTTATGGCATCGTCGTCTCAATCACTTGAACTTCGGCACCATCAACGATCTTTCCAGAAAGGACTTAGTTGTAGGTTTACCTAGACTAAAGTATGAAAAGGATCATCTTTGTTCAGCATGTCAATTGGGAAAAAGCAAGAAGTATGCCCATAAACCCAAACCTACTAACTCTGTCACTGAAGTTCTTCATATGATTCATATGGACTTATGTGGACCAATGAGGGTGCAGAATATCTTTGGGAAGAAATATGTGTTAGTTGTAGTTGATGATTACTCTAGATTCACCTGGGTCAAGTTCTTAAGGACAAAGGATGAAACCCCTGATATCATCATCAAACTCATTAAACAGCTGCAGGTTCGACTAAACAAAACTGTCAGAATTATCAGAACAGACAATGGAACTGAGTTTGTCAACAAACAACTTAGTGAATTCTATGAAAGCGTTGGAATCAGCCATCAAAGAAGTGTTCCACGAACCCCTCAACAGAACGGTGTAGTTGAAAGACGAAATCGTACTCTTGTTGAAGCCGCTAGAACAATGCTGATCTACTCCAAGGTTCCAATGTTTCTCTGGGCTGAAGCAATTGCCACTGCATGCTACACACAAAATCGTTCCCTGATTCACACTATTCATGGAAAAACTCCATATGAACTTGTCCACAACAGAAAACCTAATCTATCTTTCCTTCGTGTGTTTGGTGCATTGTGCTATCCAACTAATGAGGGTCAAGACTTGGGCAAACTTAGGGCTAAAGCTGACATTGGAGTATTTGTAGGATATGCACCAAACAAAAAGGGATACCGAATCTACAACAAAAGAACCCGAAATATCATGGAAACAATTCACGTTACGTTTGATGAGCTGACCGGTCAAATGGCTCCTGGACACTCCAGCTCAGGACCCGCACTTCAAAATAGTCCCATTGGTTCATCCCTTGTTCCAAACTCCTCTCAAGAAACTCCATATGTACCTCCATCTGAAGATGATGTAAAGAAATTGTTTGATCCTATGTTTGATGAACTGTATGATTCAATTACTAATGAGGTGCTGATTCCTACAACAGAGGATGATCATATTCCAGTGAATGAAGTCAATCCCTCGGTCTCAATATCTTTAAGTCAAGAAGCACCTGATGCTGATCCTTCAGTCTCATCAACAAATCATCATTCTTCAAATGTACATCATGGAAATGTTTCTGGCATCAATGATGAAGTTAATCCCTTTGCGACTCCTGAAGATGCTCCATTTGAAAACATATTTGCTACTCCTGAATCATCATCAGAACCATCTTCTTCAGAAGACATCGACTCAGCTACCTCAGTTCCTCAACAACTGCCACATGAACACCTCAGAAAATGGACTCACGATCACCCCTTAGACAACATCATTGGAAATCCCTCTCGTCCTGTATCAACCCGGAAACAACTTGCAACCGATGCCTTATGGTGTTTCTTCAACTCCGTACTATCTAAGATCGAACCAAAAGATGTTATAACCGCCATGAATGAAGACAGCTGGTTCAATGCCATGCAATATGAAATTCATGAGTTTGATCATCTTGATGTATGGGAGTTAGTACCTGCTCCAGACTGTGCTATGATTATAGCTCTCAAATGGATCTTCAAAGTAAAACTTGATGAGCATGGTGATGTGTTGAAGAACAAGGCTCAATTAGTTGCTAAAGGATATCGTCAAGAGGAGGGTATAGACTTTGAAGAATCTTTTGCTCCAGTTGCTCGAATCGAGGCAATCAGAATCTTTCTGGCTAATGCGGCTAGTAAGAACATGATAGTATATCAGATGGATGTAAAGACGGCATTTCTGAACGGAGATCTTAAAGAAGTCGTCTACGTCAGCCAACCTGAAGGATTTGTGAATCAAGAGCATCCTACTCACGTTTATCGTTTGAAGAAGGCTCTTTACGGTTTAAAGCAAGCTCCAAGGGCATGGTATGATACACTGTCAAAGTTTCTTCTATCAACCGGATTCATCAAAGGAGCAGTTGATCCTACATTGTTCACCAGGAAGTCAGGCAAACATTTAATTCATGTTCAAATTTATGTTGATGATATTATTTTTGCCTCGACAGACCCAATGGAATGTGATCGGTTTTCAAATGAAATGAGTTCAAAGTTTCAAATGTCAATGAGGGGACAAATGTCATTTTTCTTGGGATTACAAATTTCACAAAGTCCCGGAGGCATTTTCATAAATCAATCTAAATATGCAACAGAGATTTTAAAGAAATTTGGATTTGATTCAAGTGACCCTGTTGACACCCCTATGATTGACCGAACCAAACTAGATGAGGACCACTCAGGGATCATGATTGACCAAACAAAATATCGTAGTATGATTGGATCCTTGATGTACCTCACAGCTAGTAGACTAGACATCTTGTTCGCTGTTTGCATGTGTGCTAGATACCAGGCTAAGCCTACTAAAAAGCACCTTGAAGCGGTTAAACGGGTCTTTTGGTATCTCCAAGGAACCATCAATATGGGACTTTGGTACCCAAAAGACACCGGTATGTCACTAACAGCATATGCAGATGCAGATCATGCAGGGTGTCAAGATACTCGTCGAAGTACGTCAGGAGGTGCTCAGTTTTTGGGTGATAAGCTTGTGAGCTGGTCTTCAAAGAAGCAAATGAGTACTTCTATTTCCTCTACAGAGGCTGAATACATAGCCATGTCATCTTGTTGTGCTCAAATCTTATGGATGAGATCTCAATTATCTGACTATGGCTTTGAATTCAACAAAATCCCTCTGTACTGTGATAATAAAAGTGCTATTGCTCTCTCATGCAACAACGTTCAACACTCAAGAGCAAAGCATATCGACATTCGACATCATTTCATCAGGGAACAAGTGGAAAAAGGTGTGGTGGAACTATATTTTGTGAGGTCTGAATATCAGTTAGCAGACATCTTCACCAAAGCTCTTCCAAGAGAACGTTTTGAGTTTATTCTTCCACGACTTGGTTTGAAAAGCCTTCAACCAGAAACTCTCAAACGTCTTCAGGAGGAAGACGAGGAGTAAAAGGTTTTCTTCATCTATCTCTTGTATATATCTATTCGAAAAACAAAATACAAAATTATAAAACCTTCAAAAATCAAATAGAAAAATATAAAACTTTCAAAATCCATAAAAATTTGAAAAATCTTCAAAAAATATTGTCATTTTGTCATGTTTCTCTCGATTCGATAATATCTACGGTCTTGATGTTGTCATTCAAAGAATGACACGGGACTTTAGATGTTGTTCGAATTTGTTTATATATATAAAAAAAAAAAAAAAAAAAAAAAAAAAAATCAAAAATTCAAAAAATCAAAAAATATTTTTGGGAGAAAGAGAAACAATGGTTTATTGTCATTTTCAGGCAATAACCCGGTTTTAAAAGAAAGAACAGAGCCATGTTTTCAAATTCCATGCTCTGATTCTATAAACATTTATCTGCTGAAAACTAAATGCTTTGAAAAATAACTCGGTCTTTATTTTTGATAATCATCAGGTCTTATTTGTCAAAATCTCTATCTCTCAATCAACAACCTATGTCATTGATTGAGGGGGAGAATGATTTCAATTAAATTAAAAAGTTATTTGGCATTAAATTGTTTTCAAAAGATATACACGCATGTTTTATCAATGGAGTTTAAAGTCTTAAAATCCAATCCTTATCAGTTCAAACGCTTTCATAATCAAGTCACAATTCTCCTTAAAAGCTTTCAAAATCAATTTAAATCAATAAGAGATCACAAATCTCAAATGATTTGATAATTGTGATCGGGGGAGAATGTGTGATTTAAATTGGATTTAAACTGATAATTCGGTAAATGGTTTTATAAGGATGTACATGATGTCCTTCCCACATGTGACAAACGATTTCAAATTTTCAATGCACATGTTGAGGGGGAGCATCTATCTTAAAACCTATGATTTGAAACGTGATCATTTATCTCAATGTGCAGGTTCCCTCTAGTATGTGAAAAACTCTTTTCAAACCTCGAGGCACATATTGAGGGGGAGCAAACTTGTGGAAACCTCATCCTTCCCGGAAATGCTTTATCTACTTGATTTGATCAAGGAAGTGATGTTGATATCTTTTAGAAAATGGTAATCAAAGAAGTTAATTCTTTCTCTTGCCTCCGTGTGCAAAACATTTTCAAATACTTGATGCACATGTTGAGGGGGAGTTCTCGTTCTAAAAATATCAAAAACAATTCAGGTACAAAATGCTTTGATAATATATCACAAGTACCTGAATTGACTTTCAAATGGTTTTCAATTGGATCCAATGGCAGATGAACAATACCAAATAGACCGACCAACTTTACTTTATGTACGGTGATATAAGGATGATAAGGTTAGGTATTGGTTCCCATGATCCGCCAGAACCGGAGGGATCTACCCAGGGACAATCCACTAGTTAGTGTAGAAGTCCTTAGGTATGATGATAAAAGGAGAAAAATGAGATATGGGAAGAGTGTGGACTAAGACTGAGCTAGTACTGGAATAAACCCAACAAGGTTCTAGTTATGAAGTCTCGGTAAGCACTGAAGGGGTTGAAGAATTAAAAAGAATTGAATGAGAATAGGGTGAAAACAAATAGCCCTCCATTTATTCAACCTTAGGGCAGAAACCGGGTTCAATTCTTATGCTACTGATGGTAACATCGGTATTGAAGACAAGACGTCATGGACCCAGTGACGCACTGCACTTCAACTTTCCAAACCACTCCAGTTCCTCTTAAAAGGACTTGTTTCATTCTCACGGGGAACCGACATTATCTATCGACTTTCTCTTAGAGATTGTTGATATTGAAGAAGGAGACCCTCTCCCTAGTCTCCGGCACAGGATCCAAATATGCACAAATTGAGTCTAGAGCCACGAGATCATCAATAAATCTCATTAGGACACTTTCAATGAAGAATCTCTGTTTCACACAATGTGGAAAGAGAGATTATATCTTGAGTCCTACGCATTACCCTCGTGGTATTGCCAGAACATCTGAGTGATGTGTTTACACACTCACAATGAAGATGGAAAGCCTTCTGGAGCCAACATCAAACAAGCTCCTGGTAGGTGGCATGTGAAGATCTATTATATGGATCAACCATGTGACAACTGAACAGAAACAATGGGGCGATTCAATTTCTTGAATCAATCCTGGTTCAGGTTAGGGATTGACGGATACCTTTGAAAAACCGGTCTTTATGCTTAAAAACTCTTTTCCTCAGCACATCGACCGTGTACTCATATTTCAAACCAAAAGGTGTTTTATGATTGATAATTGATTTTCAATAAAACCTTCGTTTTATTGCAAAAACAATTTCCATTGAGCAATACTCGATTGTTTTTCAAATATCTTTTCATCAATCAGTGGACTTAAAATTCGCTGGTTCACTCACTCCGTGTTGTCATCTTTGAGACGTTCCGGTTTGAGAACAGCTAGATCAGCTGCGAAACCCTGTCAAGGAAATTCTTCGGAATTTTACCTGATCACAGGCAGTACTTGTACTGATCAACGGGGAACCGTGGGCCGTGTACCTCAATGCAACGAAAGTGATCAAAGACACTTTCGTGCGATTTATTGCTAACTGTTGTATGCAGGTACGCCCGACGTTTGCAGCTGATCAGAATGAAGCGGTCAATCCATAGCCGCAT
Source organism: Chrysanthemum seticuspe (assembly GCA_019973895.1). Lineage (NCBI taxonomy): Eukaryota > Viridiplantae > Streptophyta > Magnoliopsida > Asterales > Asteraceae > Chrysanthemum > Chrysanthemum seticuspe. The sequence goes on from BPTQ01000003.1 coordinate 120,550,630, forward strand.
GCTCACTTAACACATTCATCTAGAAAGAAATCATGATTAGTGCATCAATGACTCTGATATTTCCACTCCATGCTTCTGCTACGCTGCTGCTAATATCATGATTCAACAAAAGCTTCCGCTACTCTGATGAGAAGATATCATGATCCAGAATGTGAGCATGTCGGTCCTAAAGTCACAACATCACATAATACCAACACCACAAAGGATGTCTCAGAGATTTTTGATAGCTGATGATATCAAAAGATGGCTCAAATTTATCATCACGTGGATCAGTAAAAGACCTCCACTTGAAGTAACCAAACATGCAATGTGAAGAATCAATGACTACGAGCTTAGAAGCAAAGGACTACGTCAAGAATCCAAGAACAATTCTTAATGTAAAATCTTTTTTGTATTCAATGTAATTTTGGGACATGATTGAGGTGACCTCCCTTAGGGGGGAGATTGTTAGGAATTAGAAATTCCAGGCGTTAAAGAGTCGGTCACCTCAAGTATATGTAATCGTTAGAAAGCTCGTAGTCGTAGTTCTTTTAAGTTAAGTAGTATTTAGTTAAGTAACACCGTGGAGGACGGACGGGTCTTTACCCACTGTATGCCTGATCCACAGCCCGATGTGTGGCGATTTATGTAAGACTATATATACTCTCTACTTTCCAAGGTAGAGAGTTGGAGCTCATAATAATATCTTTCACTTTCTCTCACTAAGTTCCCTAAACCTCTAACTTTCTCTCTCTAGAATTCCATCTATATGCTACTTTGTGTTATGGTTTGATGTGTATGTGAAAAGTAATATCCTACACGTTCTTCAACCCGTTTGCAAATGAGACTGCTGCACCAGATGTCGCGGAATCTTCAACAAACCATTTGAATCCTCAGAATCTGCACAATGTATACCAACATCAACCCTCTACACATAGATGGACTAAAGACCATCCTCTGGCTAACATTATTGGCAACCCGAACCAACCAGTCGTTACGAGACAACGTCTTCACTCAGATGGTGAACATTGCATTTATGCACTCACTGTCTGCCAATCTGAGCCTAAAAACATTAAAGATGCAATGACAAAAGACAACTGGATTGAATCCATTCAGGAAGAACTCTACCAATTCAAACGTCTTGAAGTATGGGAACTGGTTGAAATACCAACAGGGGTCTACGTCATTGGTTTAAAATGGATTTGGAAAAACAAATTGGATGCTGAAGGGAATGTTATCCGAAACAAGTCACGGCTAGTTGCGAAGGGTTATCGTCAGGAAGAGGGAATAGACTTTGAAGAATCTTTTGCTCCGGTTGCTCGTCTTGAGGCTGTTCGGATATTTCTCGCGTTCGCTGCTCATATGAATATGACGGTCTATCAGATGGATGTCAAAACGGCGTTTCTCAATGGACAACTTAAAGAAACGGTCTATGTCAGCCAACCAGATGGATTCGTTGATCCTGAGTTCCCGAATCATGTCTACAAACTGAACAAAGCTCTTTATGGTCTCAAACAAGCCCCTCGGGCATGGTACGATAAGCTATCATCTTTCCTCATTGCCAATAATTTCACCAAAGGCTCGGTTGACCCAACTCTTTTTATACAATATCACGGGGCACATATCTTAATTGTTCAAATTTACGTGGATGACATCATTTTTGGGTCAACACATAAAAAGTTTTCAATCGCTTTTGCAAAACTTATGAAGAAAAATTTTGAAATGTCCATGATGGGTGAACTTACGTTCTTTCTAGGACTACAAGTTCATCAATCACCCCGTGGTATTTTCTTGAGTCAGTCCAAATATGCCCTTGAACTGTTAAACAAATTTGGAATGACAACCTGTGACACTTATGCCACACCAATGGCTCATACCAAGAAATTAGATGCTGATTTACATGGGAAATTGGTTGACCCTACCAAATACCGAAGTATTATTGGGTCCCTCATGTATCTAACAGCTAGCAGACCTGATATTGTCTTTGCCGTTTATCTATGCTCCCGTTATCAGTCGCGACCAACTGAAACCCACCTCTCAGAGGCTAAAAGAATCTTCCGATACATCAAGGGAACCATTAATTTGGGGATCTGGTATCCGAAGGATTCTGGTTTTGAACTAATCGCTTTTTCAGACGCTGACCACGCAGGATGCTTAGACTCAAGGAAAAGTACTTCAGGAGCTCTACAATTTCTTGGTGATAAACTGGTGTCTTGGCAATCAAAGAAGCAGGATTGTACATCGCTGTCATCAACCGAAGCAGAATATGTAGCCATGTCCGCGTGTTGTGCTCAAGTCATCTGGATGAGAACACAACTCAAAGACTATGGTTACGTATTTAACAGAATCCCGATGTACTGCGACAATCGGAGTGCCATTGCAATCTCGTGCAACTCAGTTCAGCACTCGAAATCAAAGCACATCGATCTACGCTATCATTTCATCAAGTACCACGTGGAACAGGGTACCGTTGAATTATACTTTGTGGGTACTGAATACCAATTGGCAGATCTGCTCACCAAAGCCTTGCCTCCCGCTAGGTTTAATGAGTTGGTCCACCGAATTGGTATGAGGTGTTTGACTCAAGAGGAATTGGATGACCTCTTAAAATAGTCTTAAAAACCTGTCAAACACCAAAACATCTTTTGTAAATAAATTTTCAAAAACAAAATACAAAAATATAAAATCCGATAAAACAACAAAAATATTCTCCTAATCTATCTTTCTTTCAACATGGCAAGTATATTTCTTCCGTCAACACTTTAATCTTTCAAAATTCAATATTTTTCCGATCAAGTGTTGAGGGGGAGAAAATAATCTCTTAACTGTTTCACAACAACTGTGTACTTGCATGTTATCACATCTCGGTTGATTATGTTACAAATGGTGGTACCTTTTCTGGTTCAAAGACACTCCTCGGACTTAAAGTAATAACCTTTCTTTATTTTCTCAAGTCAAGGGGGAGTGTCGTCATGTTTCTTTCCTAAAAATCTTTGATTGGTAACCAAAATGGAAGTTAAAAGGCTTTGTTTGAAAAAGGAAAAGGTGGAGGGACCAAAACTGTCAAAAGGTTAAACTCCCTTTTAATAAAACACCCTCCCACCTACTTTCACTTCTCATTTATTGCAAAAACACCTAAAACCATCCTACGCTTAAAATTCACTCAAGAAAACCGTGTTTTTTGATCTTCATCTTGTAAGTGTTTTCGTGATCACAACATGTTTTTAAGATAAGGTTTTGAATCTCATGTAAATCCTACGGCTAAAACGTGTTCTACGCGTGATTAGGTGTTCTACGCTTATGCGTAAGAACACACAATCAATATATGTGTGTTTGTGGTGAAATGATTTGTGTCAAAACGTTCATAATACATCAATGATACCATTTTATCCATCAAATTCCACCCAGAAACACTAATTGATGATTTTTGAAAATTAGGGTTTATAAGTCGAATTGGGTGTTTTCGAATGTGAAGTGTTTTGGTCAAAAAGATTGTTGGGTTATGTTCTTATGGTGATGAATTGATGATTTCCTTGCTTTATAACCACCCAGAAACTCTAAATAATCAACAATTTGGAATTAGGGTTTAAAGTTCATAAGTTTGGGTATTTTTGATTCACCATGAATTGGGTGTTATAACTCGGTATAAAGACTTCCTCAACACTCTTAAACTACCAGAAAAAGTTTGGTGCATATTCCATGGCTAGATCTCATACGCGTAGATTTAGGGTTTAGACTACGCGTATGTAGTTCTACGCATAACTGTGTAACATGTGTTCTTGCCATGATCTGTTGTTCAAATGAATCTATGTGTTAATATTGATGATATGATGGTTCTATTTCAGGCTTCTTACTCGTGAAAATCAGAATCAAGGTCATTTGCAACTCTACGCATAAGGATTACCCTACGCGTAGTCATGTTACGCGTAAGAATAATCCTACGCATAACAGCTACGCGTAAGGTTCTACAATGGACTACGCGTACCCTGTGAAGGATATGCGTAAACAGTGACCTCTACGCATAAGGTCAACTCTTACGAGTAGCCTTACGCGTAAGGTTAATATATGCCTACGCATAAGCTCTACGCATAAGGTCTCCTTTTTCCTACGCGTAACAATTCTTACGCGTAAGTTAGGATTCTACGCGTAAGTTTACGCCTAAGCATATATCATTCCTGTCTACGCATAACTTTGCCAAAACTACGCTTAACCCTGGATTGACCTTCATGATGATCTGTTACGTGTACAAACTTGTAAATAAACTAATCATAACGTCACGAATCCAATAATGTCACTAATAAACTTAATCGTCTAATATGCTGTGAACAATAAGTGATAACATAAACTTTAAAACTTAAAGTTAACTAACTCACGAAAGATTTCACGACATCATTGAACTATTGAACATACAAGTGACTTAGGACTCGTAACAATCATTATCACTGTACATTCAATAACTAGACAATAAGACCTTCTATTGACTAACATTATGTCTTTCGATATGTTGGTTCTTTTGGCTAATGTTATTTCAGATCACGACATGGCTGAACAAATGAATGTGGATGCACCTGAAGTTCTCTCCATTGCTGATATCTATCCTCATGGCTATCCAATGAAGATAGGAAAGAATAATCTTCGTGTTGACTTTGACACTCTCACTTGCTCAGAATCTTCGTGTCTAATTGCTATTGATATTCTGAAGACTCATCCGTATCAGAATATGCTCACTCACTCTGCAACTGTTCCTGAGATCTACATCCAACAGTTCTGGAACACTATGGAAAGGGTCAAGGGACGGACTACTGTAACAGTGACTCTAAACCACAAACAAGTCACCATTACACCTGCAGACTTAAGGGCTGCTCTCCTTATTCCTGAAGTCAATCCAACCAAACTATATGCCACACCTGCTGAAGAGCTAACTCTCCAATTCTTAATCGATATCGGTTATGACGAGGCTACAGGAGTAATCACCAAGCATTCTCACGTAGAGCTTAAGAGTATTCCTCAACCCTGGAGAACTCTCTACATGATCATCACCAAGTCTGTTTCTGGTCGTGACAGTGGCTATGAGCATCCTAAGCTCATGGAACTGCAAATATTTTGGGCATTGGTCAACATGAAACACATCGCTATCGAAGCTCTGATTTGGGATGACATGATGTCATTTCTCAACAAACTTGGCTCAAAGATTCCCTACATCAGATACACTAAACTGTTGATCCAGAGAGCACTTGGACTTCATCCTGATATTCCCAAGAGGCTCAATGACCCCGACAATCACGATATGTTGACGGAACCTATTCTATCTGTCAGAATCAATGAATCGTCTACAAAGAAACAAGGTGTTGTGTTGCCAGATTTCCTTCTAACTGAAGATGTCAGAAAGCTCGAAACGTACAAAAGGTATCTGGAAGCAGTTAGACAAGGCAAAGTTGGTCATCTCGACGAAAAATATTCTGGAACACCTGTAAGGAGAACCAGAAGAGGAAGTGCAGGAAGCGCAACAAGTACTGTGAGTCAAAGGAAGGTTCCTAAAAGGAAACCTCCTTCTAAAAGGATTGTTCCCGTAAAGGAAGCCGAACCTATTCCCACACTTGAACCACAGAGACAACTTAGGGACGAGAGCTCTGAAGATATTGATACAGATGAAGAGTTTCATTACTCTGCAACTGCAACCGAAACACCTGCCTCAGTAGCAAAACCTCCAAGTCCTCCAGTTGTCCAAGATAAAGGGAAGACTCCAGCTATTGTACCTTATGATGAGAGCTCTGAAGAAGAAGAAGAAGAGCAACTGGATAAATCATACAGGACGAAGTTTAAAATCGTCAGACACCTTCAAAAAGCTGAAGAATTTGCTAAAGATCAAATGGGTGGCCCCGGAGGATCAAGTGGTGCTGCCCACTCCTCTCCAGATCCTGATGCGGTTAATCGACCCGATAAGGGATCTGGTGCCACCACTCTTCTGCAACAACAAAAGCTTGTGGAGGATACTATCGACTATGATTTTGAGAAACCAGAAACTGAGAAAGATAAAGATGATGATTATACGAAGTTTCTTCTGGATAGTCCTACACGCTCACAGAAGGAAACTTCTGAACCACCAAAGGACCCGGAATCTCCTCACATCTCATCATCATCGGATTCTTTGTCTCATTCATCACAACCACCATCTAAGAAGTCAACCAAATCATCATCCAAATCAGTGAAGAAACCACCTAAATCTTGGATTTCTAAAACTCATAAAAGAATTGTGAAAGCTGTCCAACAAGTCAGAAAGAAGGACATACTTTACAGAAAACTGAATTGGTTTGCTGACCAGATTCAGTACTTAAATGATGAGAAAGACAAGATGGAAAAAGAAAGGGAATTTGTTCAGAAGTTCATGAAGAGTCATCGTAAAGAGGAACTGAAAGAAATGATCGAAGGTTACACTAACAAGTACCTTCAGGATATCGTTCCTAAAGTCCAAAAGGAACTGGAGAAGACAGCAAGAGATCATACTCACAAGTTTCTTCTCGACACTGTCCCCGGTGTGACTAGAGAAGTATTTTCCAGACAACTCACCCCTAACATCGTCGCATTGGTTAAACATACAATGGCCAAAGAAGCTGATCTCTCTGAATCTGAGTTAATCGCTAAACTAGTGATGCAAATGTCAAAGCGATCTGGAACGTTTACTTCGGATGAAGCTAAATTTTTCGAAAATCTACTTGATTTTCAACTCAGATCATCATGCAAGGAGTCAGCCGATCAACCCAAACGACCAAGAGATGACGATGATAAGGATAAAGACTCTGCACCAAAACGTCAGAAGCAGTCTGGTGAATCTTCCTCGATGCCACCTCCTCTACAACAGACTTCTTCTCAACAAAAGTCTCCTCCACCTCGGTCCTCTACTGATAAACCTCGGGACGATTCCGAGTTACCGCCCCTGACTCAAAAAACAAGTGATTACTTTGAGTATACGTGTGGTGACGATGAAGAGGTCCTTGAGCCCCTACAACAACCCACCTCTCCCAAACAAGGACAGAAACCAGTATCATCATCTAAGCCTTCGAAAAAGAAAAAGAGGACGCTTCATACTGACGTCGTATCATGGCTAGATGACGATAAAACTGAAGAATTTGAATGGTTTGCTACACTTGTTAACAACACTCCCTACCCTGAAGAAGGTCAAGAATTGGTAGACGGTAATACCTTGGAGCATGCAAAGATTCTGCAAGAAAGGTTCCGCGTGAAGAAGATGACAAAATCTGAGTTGAAGCGCATCAAGAATGATGCATCCCTACTTTTGAAAAACAGCTCGGAAAGTGCAATCGAGGTTGAATATCACCTTGAAAACATTGCTCGAGCCATGTCTAACAACATGGATTGGCTCAACCCAGAAGCAAACATCGACTTCACCAAACGGGACAATCCTCCATATTACACCGACTGGTCTCGACCTCTACCCACAATTGGCCAACCTGATCATCCTAGGATTCCCTTCAGACATTTCTTCAACAAAGACTTGGATTTTCTTCAACACGGTGGCGATGGTTCTAGGAAATACGCTACATCTCTGACACTTCCATTCCCTGCTGCAATATACTCTGATTGTATAGCCATCGAGGAACGTGCTACCCACATGTTCTCCGACAAAGTAGTAGCGTATGACCAAGATGCAATGTATGGGATTCACCATTGGCCGGAACGCCGAAGAATCTACTACAGAAGCTGCTTGGTCCAGAAGTCTCAACATGCAGTGTTCAGTACTAAAAGTATCGTGGCCATCCAACATGTTGGTCTATCGTCGAAATGGGACTACACTTTTCTCAAGAAGATTGTGGTCAAAAGACAAGACGAAAGGGACTATGCATTCTCTGAAGCTGACTTTGAGAATTTGAACATCAACGATATTGAAGACATGTATCTTGCCAAAGTTCAAGGTCGCATGAGACAATTTCCAACTGAAGTACAACGTGAATTCATCAAGTCACTGCTCATCTTCATCAGACGCATAGTCATCAAAGAACGTGTTGAAGATCTTCAGCTTGCCGTTGAATCATATCAGAAACGTGTCAACCTCACTCCTCCAACGCTTGATCTTCCCGATATCAATCAGCTAACTCAATATACGCTCATCAGCAAACCATTCGGAGTTGTTTACCGCAGTGAACTTCAAAGAAACTGCTTAATGGCGTGTAGTAAACTTCAGAAATTCGGGGATCATACCTTGAAGCTGGTTAGGGATGGATTGGCATACAGGTTGAAGGATATACGCCTGAAAATTGGGTCTCCTAAGCGCTGGAATTCTCAGGAAAGGAGGGATGTGAGAAGGATCATCACCATGATTGATGAACGGTTGTTCAGAAGGGATCAGTTCAGAACGTTGGAAAGTTTTGTTGGTGGTCGACCCAGGATCAACATCACCGGCTATCAACGCCCTGTTCATACTCCTGGGAACATCACTGCACTTCCTGGTACTCCTTGATTTGGTTCTTTCATTAAAAAATTTTGGATGTATGATGTTATATGTTGATGGCTTGTGCACACATAACAGTGTACAACCCGTAATTGTCAAGAAAGGACCCTGTGGTACGCCTCAGTGCCACAATCCTTATAAAAGGAGCGAAAGCTTCTTATTTTTGAGTAAAACCTATCAAACCTTTCATTTTTCAAGGTTTTGCTCAAAAAGAAAAGTACTTCCCCATATGATTTTTCAAAACCTCAACCGTTTATATCACTAGTTGAGGGGGAGTATTTGATTTAAAACTTTGTTCACAAATTGTTCATAGTGGTCATCTTCCCGCAACAAAATGGTCATATTTATTCTCAAACGTTCAAAAATAACATTTTATATGCCATTTTTGAGGGGGAGAAAATTTGTGTGATAAGAAATATGTTGTACAAAATGCAAATGAATCTGTGTACCTCAGACTTAACCAACGAATTGACGATACTAAACTGTTTGTAACTCGAAAAGACTTGTCCTGGACGGGTAATAATTTCAAGCTAGTTCGCTAGTGATGTAAACGTGTCTCGCAAAGGACTTGTCTGAGTAGAATGTACCATTCGAGAAACTTTTGATAAGACATGAACTCTGACGGGTTTGACAACCTTCCAAGGTTCGTCTACACCTTCAAGGTAGTTATTAGAGCTAGTTGTCACCTAAAAGCTGACAATGTAACTCTTTAACTATTCAACGTAACCGTGTCTCGCGGGAGATTGTCTATCTTTAGTGGATCAATTCAAAAGGTGCGCGCTCTTTCCTCACTGTGCATTTAACCATTAAAACTATTAAGCACATGTGGAGGGGGAGTATTTATGCAAAACATCATCTCTCACAGTGGTTCAAACATGCTTTTCATTAACAAACCCTTTGAGAGATATTTTCACATACAGTGGGTTTAATGGCAAACATAGGTTAGTCATGGAGTTATAAGGTGACTAAGGTTAGGAATAACCGTCCTATGATCCGCCAGAGCCGGAGGGATCTACCCAAGGACACTACCATTAGTTAGTGTTAGAAGTCCTTAGGAATGATTATAAAAAAGGAGAAAATGAGAATCGGAGAAAGAAGGAGTTGAAGAATCAAAAAGAAATGTAAAGTAAAGGGTGAAAAGAAATAGCCCTCCAGATTATTCAACTTAGGGCAAACACCGGGTTCAATTCATATGCTACTGGTTGTCACTTAATGACACCGGTATTGAAGATTAAAAGTCGTCATGGACCCAGTGACGCATGCACTAAACCTTCTTAGCCACTCAAGTTTTTCTTAACAGAAACTTGTGTCATTCTCACAGGGAACCCTACGTAAACTATTGGCTTTCTCTTAGAGATCGCTGGTATTGAAGAAGGAGACCCTCTCCCTAGTCTCCGCTCAGGAAAACCAAAACGCACTATTGAGTCTAGAGCCACGAGTTTCATCAAAAGATCTCTTAGGAACACTTGACATTTAATCACTTGATGATCAACCAATAAGATCATCAGTGGTTCATATCAAGTCCTTCACAGATCTTAGCAATCTGTCGAGAACATTTATGAGAGGTTCACATCTGTGATCCTCAGTGATTGAATGGAAACTCCTGCCAGGGTCAACATCAAACAGCCCTGACAGCAGGTCACTTCGGTAACTCCCCGTGGATTACGCGGAGTGTGTCCCAAACGGTCTACAGTCGTGAGGTGATGCTACGGTATACCTCAGTGACTCATCTGAACTGTAGATGTACTTCGGTACATTGCGTTATCTCACTTGTGGGACTCCAGTTCAGGAACGGCCTTTGTAAGAATTAGAGTTGTGTTTTCACACTATGCTGTTAACACTCTCGAAGTTCAAACTTGTAAGTGCCGGAAACCGCTTATTACTAACCGTTTGAAATGTTTTCTTCTTATGGAAGCTCCGGAGCGGGATGATCGTGCTGATTCTTCTCATGCTCACGCCAACATCATCACTAATGGAAGTTCTACTCTAAAGCAACGCAACCGTCAGAATGATTCTTCGTCAAACCAAAGAATCTACAAAGTTAAAGACTTAGAGAACTTCATCAGTATTGAATTCCAACGTCAAAGAGCGTGTGAGCATGTTGAAGAATGACGTGGAGACACTGGAGCAGCGAAGCAGACCTGAGGCAGACTGATACAGACAACAACATACTATCACTTTCACCACAAAGAACAATGATCAAAGAACAAAGTTAAAGATGACGTCGAAGCATAAATGTTCAAAGATAACTATCTCTCTACACTGGGGAGATTGTTCGAATCAAGGCAATTCCTCTCACAAGAAAGAAGAATGTCAGAAGACGTCACAGCTACTATTACATCAACGCCTTCACCGTTTACATTCATATATACTTGAGGGGGAGATTGTTGGAATCACTCCTAAACAGTATTTCAAGTATTTATATTTCATATGTAATAGGTAGCTTTATTATGGCCTTTATGTTTGTTTAAGGTCAAGCTTATGTAGAAGGCCCATAAGCTTAGGCCCAAGCCCACATAAGAAAGGATGGGAACTAGGAGTGTTGCCCTAGCTTCCCTCCTATAAATAATCTTGTAAACCCTCATTTGAGGGTTGGTTGTTCAAGTTATTCTCTTTCACTCACTCTTTCCCTTAACCGTATTATTGTTCATGCGTGTGTGTGTGTTTAGCTTGTTCATCCGCCTTTATCTCTTTCTCTATAACTTGTGTTTGTAAAACTAGTGACCTAACAAGGGTACCCATATCCAAATGATTCGGGGGAATCAATTTGACGGGAGAATCCGGTCCGATCCTCACCGACACATAGCCGATTTTCTTGAGATTAGTAGCCTATTCCAATATGGTGAAAATCAAGAGGAATTGGTCAAATTGAGGACTTTTCCTTTCTCATTAACCGGAGAATCCAAGATTTGGTTGAACGAATTAAATGAAGGAACGATTACTACGTGGGAAGAGATGAGAGAAGCTTTTATTAGCCGATACTTTTCTCCCGCTAAGTTTAAACGTCTCCTAAATGACATTCACAACTTTCACCAAATCGATCATGAAACTCTCATTGATGCTTGGCTCAGCATGAAAGATATGCTCCGCACTTGTCATGGAAACGGTTTAACCAAAGGAGCGATCATTCAAATATTCTATCACAGTTTAGACGATCCAACTCGAGGAAATCTCGACGCCGGAGGAATTTTCCTCTACAAAACTCCAAACGAAGCTTTCAAAATCCTCGAGCACAAGGTCCAACTCAAGCTCGATTTCTCAGAAAATTTCCAAAATGATTCCAATCCGAATATCATTGTTGCCGCCGGTGGAAGCAACATAAATACCGATCATTCCTCATTGATCGAGAAATTGGAAGCTCTCTCCACAAACATCGACGCCCAATTCATAAGCATACGGAGGGAGATGATGGAGCTGTGAAATAATCACCACGCTTAAAACCACAATGCAAAGGATTACACGCCGATGTGTGATCCCATGGAAGCGAACCAAGCCCAACATGAAGGATATGATGGAGGATATCACAACCAAAATTCCAAAAATTCGCACTCCTATCCAAACCACAACCCAACCCATATATATCCTCGATATCAGCCATGGAATACAATACCACATCCATCACAATATTACAAATTACCTAAAACCTCACAGAGGCGATGATGAGAGAGTGGATGGACAGTCAAGCGAAAGCCAATGAGAATATGACGAACCTGTTGGTTGAATTAGAACGTAAAGTCGATCAAGGAAGAAGGAACCAACAAGCGATAATCCAAGACTTGGAGAGGAGGGTAGAAAGATTAAGTGAGGAGTAGGAAGTCCATCATGCTGAATCTCTTCCTTACACCACAGATACCAACTCGATACATGAATTTGTCTAAAAACCACCCTTAATTCGAAACGAGAACGATAAGGGTGAGGTTGAATTTATCGAAGAGGACGAACCGAGCATATTCCAACCACGCCAAATCCGAACCAAATCATTTCTAACTCACCAACCGTGTCATCTTTTCTTGAGGATTTCACCATGCATATCCCAACCACTCAATTACAAAGTTCTGAACACCATGTTGGTGATAAGATTTTCAACAAAATTGGAGGCAACTGGAATGGAGAACTGGACGAATGGTCTGAGCCACAAAATCCAATTTCTTTAAATCAAAACGGTAGGACTAAGCCACCTCCTACAGCTCACCTTGAGAATGTGGATGCCGTATTCACTGGGAGTGGAAAGTCCAAAGACTTTTTGAAAAATCAAAAAGATCCGCCAGCTGTCCTCATTTCTAATGAAATCGACCAAACGTTCAAGATAAAGAAGAGGGACTTTCACTTGGTCAAACCAAAAGAATTGAATGTATCTCCGTCACTTGTGGAGTACATACCAAAGATCCCATACCCTCAACGTTTAAGAAAAAAAATTCCCCATTTGAACTGTATTGTCAAAGAAAAAAAATTCCCCGTGGAAGACACTGCTGAAGAATGCACTAGCAGTGGAAACACATTACCACTGCTAGTACATATTATTACCACTGCTATTAGGATAATTGTTTTGTATTCGTAAGTAGATAAGTACAGAAAAGATCTTTTGTATATTCTATATTGTTAGCATTATACTTATCTTGTAAAGGACTCCTTGTGCTATAAAAGGAGATCCTAGGTCATTGTTCTTGGTACGTATGCTTCAAGGTGTAACCCTAGTGATAAGCAAGATCACTCGTATTATTCTTAATAATATTGAAGCTTTGTGTTACATTGTTCTCACTTACAATATATCATACAATCCATATTCTGAGTATTACTAAGTATATTCCGCGTACTTATTAATATAAATCAAAGTATCACTAACACAAGGTGTGTGTTTAGATCCATCAAGTGGTATTAGAGCTTTGGTTCTAATACTTTGATTCAGAAGATCCAAGGAATAAGCTTAACCTACTCACTCAAATCAATGGAGATGGAAAACAACCAGTCCAACTCTGCTCCAAGGCTTCCTAAGCTCAAACTTAATGAGTTTGAGATGTGGAGGATAATGATTGAGCAATACTTTCTCATACAAGACTATGCTCTATGGGAGATCATCTTAACTGGTAATTCCTTCAAGTCTGAGAAGAAGACTGAGAAAGTTGGTGACACAGAAGTTGTAACAATATCTATACCTGAGACTAATGATGAAAGAGCAAAGAAGAAGAATGACCTGAAGGCCAGAACTTTGTTACTAATGACTCTTCCTAAAGACCAGATCATTGCTTTCAGTAAATTCCAGACAGCAAAAGAACTTTTTGAAGAGATTTTCTCAGTTTTTGGTGGCAATGGTGCTACAAAGAAGACTCAAAAGGCATTGTTGAAGCAAAGTTATGAAAACTTCTCTACTTCAAGCAATGACTCACTTGACAGCATCTTCACCAAACTCCAGAAGATTGCCACACAGCTGACTGTGTTTGGAATTGAGATAGAAAAGGAAGACCTCAATTTGAAGTTTCTAAGAAGTTTGCCTGCTGAGTTTCATACTAATGTTACAGTCTGGGAAAATAAACCAGAGATTGAAACTATGAAGCTCAATGATCTTTACAACAACTTCAAACTCATTAAACAGAGATTGAAGAAGGCAGGGATACTTGGTACAAGCTCTAGCAGCTTGGCATTGTTGTCAACCTCTGTTGACTGTGATGATTCTGAAGATGACTATGATGATGATTTTGCCACTGCTGGTTCTACAGTTTCCACTGGTAATGCTAGTGTTACCACTGCAGGTTCAAAGAAGAAGGTTGCTGGTATTGGAGATCCTACCTTTTATGCTTTTATCTCCACTCAAGTTAATGGCTCTATATTAACTCATGAAGACATAGAGCAAATTTATGAAGATGACATGGAGGGGATGGACATAAAATGGCAAATAGCTCTTCTTAGCATGAGGGCTAGGAAATTTTACAAGAAGACTGGCAAGCCAATACACATCAATGGTAATGAAACTGCAGGGTTCGATAAAAAGAAAGTAGAGTGTTTCAACTGTCACAAGTTGGGGCATTTTGCTAGAGAATGCAGAAGACCAAGGAACCAGGACAAAAGGTCTACTTGGTACAAGCAAAAGAAAGAACCAATTGTGGAAGAACCAAAGGCAATGCTGGCAATTGATGGTGTGAGATATGATTGGAGTTTCATGGCTGATGGACAAGAGGAACAACCTTCAGATGTTGCTCTTGTGTCTACAGAACATGCTCTCATGGCTTTCTCTGACTCTGAGGTACAAAACTTTGAAAGTTGTTATAAAACATGTAGGGCTTCTAGAGAATGTGAAAGGCTTAATGAATTATTTGACAACCAAAGAACAGAATTGTATGCTGCTAGCCTGCTAATTATACTGTGTCAAACCTTAGAAGAGGCATATCTGTTTTAGAGAAACAACTAGAGCATTATAGAGAAAATGAGTCAAAATATAATGATGATATGATTGTTCTTAGAAGAGAGTTAGATCATAAGACAACAGTGAATGAGGCACTAAAAGAAGAGTTTGAAAGACTTAAAAAGATAAATGAGAATGTCAATTTAACTGTTGACACCTGTTATTATCAGTCTAAGTCAATTGATAAAATTTGGAATGCTTAAATTACTAGTAAAGTTAAGTCTGGTATGGGATACAATACTGCTCCTCCACCACTAAGGGGTGTTCCATCACCTCCTGGCATAGATTTAGCTCATACAGGTCTAGAGGAATTTCATGATCTAAATCTTGAATATGGTCCTCCCAAATTTGTGAAAAGTGAGGAAGAGGTTAAGCATGAAACTGATGTTTTTGAAAGTGCAAGTGACTTATCTGTTGTAGATGAGAATGTTAAAAAGAATGTAGAGGCTTCTATCCCAAAAGTTGTATATACTATTACAGAGGAACCTAGGAAACAAGTTAACAAACCTAGATCAACTGTAAGGTATGCTGAGATGTATAGGAACAAGTCATCAGCTCCTAGGGGTAACCAGAGGAGTTAGAATCATGTCAAATCTCAAAAACTAGGTAGTGAGTTTGTGATGTACAATAAAGCATGTTATATCTGTGGTAGCTTTAATCATTTACACGCTAATTGTGACTATCATGTTGGGAGAAGGGAAGTCCATGGGAATAAAAGAGTGGAGTCTAACTGGTTTCAAAATAAAATACACCCTAATTAAAATAGCAAAATAGTCCCAAGAGCAGTTCAACTAAGAAGTGGTCTTAAAACTTTTGCCACTGCTAAAACTGTTAACACTGATCACCTGTTACAAGTGTACAATCCAAAACAACTTTTGCAAAATCTGCACAAACAGGGAAAAGGTCTTTTTTCTGATAAAAGGGTTAAATATAACCAACAGTGGGTACCTAAAACTAAATCAGCAGTTACCACTGCTCATTCAAAAGTTCCCACTGCAAGGGTCGTAAACAAGAAAAAGGGAAACATGGGAAATGCTGTGAAGGCCTCAGCACGTTGGGAATGGAAACCTAAAGGAATTACCTCAACAACTAATCCCAATGGTGTATCAATGCCTTTGATAGATTTAACTATATTGATACACGAGGCAGATCCAAGTCAATCATGGCTTGGGTCCCCAAAGGAAACTAACTCCTTTCTTATATGTGCAGGAACATCCAAGGACAAAGAAATCAGATCAAGGCTATACAGATAGTGGATGTTCAAGGCACATGACTGGCAACAAGTCCTATCTCTTAAATTTTGAACACTATGATGGATAGTTTGTCATCTTTGGAGGTGGAGTTAATGGAAAAGTTACTGGTAAAGGGGTAATCAAAACTGGTAACTTGGATTTTGAACCTGTGTACTATGTAAAAGGGCTTAAGTATAATATTTTCAGTGTGTCACAAATGTGTGACAAGAAAAACAATGTTCTTTTTACTAAAGATATGTGTTTGTTCTCTCTAAGGATTTTAAGATGCCTGATGAAAGTCAGATTCTTCTTAAGATTCCTAGAAAAGGCAACTTATATAGCTTTGATATGAACAACATTGTTGCTAAAGATGTTTATGCTTGCTTGCTTGCAAAGGCCACAATGGATGAATCCATGTTATGGCATAGAAGACTTGGTCATATTAATTTCAAAACCATAAATAAGATTGTTAAAGATGGTTTGGTAAGAGGCTTGCCTCAGAAAAGATTTGAAAATGATCAAACCTGTGTTGCCTGTCTTAAAGGCAAACAACACAGAGCTTCTTGCAGGTCAAAGTAGGTTAACTCTATTGCTCACCCACTTCATATGTTACATATGGACTTATTTGGTCCTAAATCTGTGAGCAGTTTAAATATTAAGAAATATTATCTTGTTGTGACTGATGATTTTAGCAGGTTTACATGGGTTTTCTTTCTTAGAACTAAGGATGAAACAACTGGCATCCTTAAGACCTTCATTGCAGAAGTAGAAAACCAATATGATATGAAAGTTAAAATCATTAGGTGTGACAATAGGACAGAATTCAAGAATAGAGTTATGGATGATTTTTGCAGATATAAAGGCATTAAAAGAGAGTTTAGTGTAGCTAGAAATCCTCAACAAAATGGTGTTGCTGAGAGGAGAAATAGGACACTAATAGAGGCTGCTAGAACCATGTTGGCAGATTCAAAATTGCCAATCACTTTTTGGGCTGAAGTAGTTAACACTGCTTGTTATGTACAAAATAGGGTTTTAGTAGTGAAAACAAAGAACAAGACACCTTATGAGTTATTTAGAGGTAGACCCCCTATCCTAGACTTCATGAGACCATTTGGATGTCATGTCACTATTCTCAATACCATAGATTATCTGGGCAAATTTGAAGAAAAAGCTGATGAAGGGTATTTTGTTGGGTATTCCATGGTTAGTAAAGCTTTTAGAGTATTCAACTTAAGAACCCAAAAGATTGAAGAAAATCTGCATGCTGAGTTCCTAGAAAAGAAAGTGAATGTCAAAGGAACTGGTCCAGAAAGGCTATTTGATCTTGATTCTCTAACCCATACTATGAACTATGTGCCTATCTCTACAGGTACATCTACTTATGATTTTGCAGGTTCAGAAGAGTTTCTTGATGATGATGAACCAAGCAATGATCAAGATGAATTCAGTTTGCCACTTTGGTACTATGCAAATAATGATGATATTTCAAGAACTGGAGATGCTCAACCTTCTAATGATTCTGGAAAAGAAGGTGATAGCAACATGAACACTGAAAATCCTACAAGCAGTGGAAATTCAGATTCCACTGCTAGGCCAAATGTTTCCACTGCAACACCAGAAGTGGAAATTACAACTCTAGTTACAGAGGAAGCTCAAGCCAATGATGTTGAAATCTCAAATATGGCAAGTGATATTGCAGTTCCTAAGACTCCCCATACTTCAATTCATAAATCACATCCTCTTGAATATGTGATTGGGGATGTCCATTCACCAGTGAAGACTAGAAGACAAACAAAATTGCCTGATATTCATGGATTTATTAGTGAAATCTATGAATCTAAGAATCATGAAGGAAAGAATGAATGCCTTTTCATGTGTTTTCTGTCACAAATGGAGCCAAAGAATGTATACAAGGCACTTGAAGATGAAAGTTGGGTGGACGCAATGCAAGAAGAGTTGCTCCAGTTCAAGCTTCAAAAGGTTTGGGTGCTTTGCGATTTACCTCATGGCAAGAAGGTAATAGGTACGAAATGGGTGTTTAGAAACAAGAAGGATGAAAGAGGAATTGTTATCAGAAACAAGGCTAGGCTTGTGGCTCAAGGATACACTCAGGAGGAGGGTATTGACTATGAAGAAGTGTTTACCCCTGTTGCACGAATTGAAGCAACCAGGCAGTTCTTAGCCTATGCATCCTTTATGGGCTTTAAAGTCTATCAAATGGATGTAAAGAGTGCTTTTTTATATGGGCAGATTGATGAGGAGGTATATGTTTCACAACCTCCAGGCTTTGAAGACCCTGACTATCCAAACAAATTATACAGAGTGGTTAAAGCTTTGTATGGCTTGCATCAGGCACCAAGAAAATGGTATGAAACCTTAACTACTTATCTTCTTGATAATGGGTTTCATAGAGGTAGAGTAGATCAGACTTTGTTCATCAAGAAAGACAAGAATGATATCTTGCTGGTTCAAGTATATGTTGATGATATCATTTTTGGCTCTACAAAGACAGAGATGTGCAAAGAGTTTGAGAAGCTAATGAAAGATGAGTTCAAGATGAGTTCTATGGGTGAACTCACATTCTTTTTGGGACTTCAAGTACAACAAAGGCCAGATGGTATTTTCATCAATCAAGATAAATATATGGCTGAAATACTAAGGAAGTTCAAGTTATCTGATGCAAAGTCATCTAGTACCCCTGCAGACAAGACTACACATCAACTTTTAAAGGAGAACAGTGGTGAAGCAGTTGATGTGCACATGTACAGGTCTATGATTGGTTCTTTGATGTATCTTACATCATCTAGACCAGATATTATGTTTGCAGTGTGTGCTTGTGCAAGGTTTCAAGTCACTCCCAGGTTCTCACACTTGACTGCTGTGAAAAAGATTTTCAGATATCTTAAAGCATTTCCTAATCTGGGATTATGGTACCCTAGAGAATCACCTTTAGAACTGGTTACTTACTCAGATAGTGATTATGCTAGTGCTAGTTTGGATAAAAAAATCAACTACAGGTGGATGCCAATTTCTTGGCAATAGATTGGTGTCATGGCAGTGCAAGAAACAAACAATGGTGGCAAATTCATCAACTGAGGCAGAGTATGTGGCTGCTGCAAGTTGCTGTGCTCAAGTTCTATGGCTTCAAAATCAACTTTTGGAATATGGGTAAAACTTTATGAATATCATCATTTATATTGACAATAGTAGTGCCATTTGCATAATTAAGAATCCAGTTCAACACACAAAGACTAAACATATTGAAATGAGACACCATTTTATAAGAGATTGTTATGAGAAAAGGCTAATACAAGTTATCAAAATTCATACTGATGATAACTATGCTGATTTATTAATAAAAGGACTTGATGTGGGTAGATTTCAGTACTTGGTAACAGGTATTGGAATGCTTAATCCATAAAATTTTTGTGTCTAATGGTCTTTGGTGTTGAGTGGAGGTTTTTGGGTACTAACATTGTTGTATAAGTTTGTATATGTTTTTGTGCTTGTATTTTTGCTTGTTCAATAACTCTTATGCAACAAAAATGGGAGTTGATCTTAAAAGGTGTGTAACTGAGACATACAACAAATGGTTATTGATTCACCATGTCTAATCCACATAAGAATAAACTAGTCCAGAGCAAACGGCTACTGGTAAAGACTTAACAAATCCGTTTATGGTTGATAGTTTACCAAAAACTATATGGTTATCAACTCACCATATTCTTTATTATTAAGATTTGGCTAGTCCATAGCAAACGGCTCATGGTAAAGACATATCAAATCCGTTGATAGCTGGTAGTTTGCTAAAAACTATGATAAGAGCAGTCCAATTTTTCATATGTTTTACTTACCACTGCTCTTGAAAATTTTTGTGAAAAATTACCACTGCTAGTTCATAGTTTCCACTGACAGTGTTATTTTTACCACTGTTGATCTAGCCGTTACAACTGTTGTGTCTGTAACAAATATTTTACTAGCCGTTGAGAGAAATTGCTTTCCATATTTATAGGGTAAATTTTTAGAAGATTATCTACTTTCCTAATTGCAATTTATCCTCTTAAGATAAATCTTTTCCTTAGATAATCTTTCTTGCGCAAAACACTAAAACCCTAACAGTATATAAATTTTCTCTCAATTGGCAAGATATTCATACAATTCATACTAACACGGCATATTTTTCATCAAAAGATACTATGGCACCTATCACCTTTGCAGATGAGCACAACCAAGTGGCCTATTTGGAAAAGTCAAACGACAAGAGTGGCCCTGTTTTTCATCAGATTGTGGATTTTCTAAACACTACTCATGTGAGGTATGCTTTACTTCTCAATCCTACAATCTATGTCTCTCAAATCAAACAGTTTTGGACCTCTGTTCAGTCCATCACTCTTGAAGATGGAGACACACATGAAACTATGGATGCTCTTAGAGCCACAGTGGATGGGGTAACTATTGATGTTACTGAGTCATCCTTGAGGAGAATTCTCCAATTGGATGATCTCAATGGTATCATCACATTACCAATGCCAGAAATTCATGAAAATCTTTCATCCATGGGATATGATACCATTGATAAAAAAGCTACTTCCAAAAAGAGTGGTTTCTGTCCTCATTGGAGATTTTTAATACCTACTCTATTACATTGCCTAAGTCCTAAGAAAACTTCTTATGAACAATTCAGTTCAACAATGGCTTACCCTTTGGTTTGTCTAGCCACTGATAGGATTTTTAATTGGTCTAAATATATTTTTACAAGTATGCAAGGCAATGTAAAGAGTTCAACAAAATTTTTGATGTATCCAAGGTTTGTGCAACCAGTGTTAAATGAATTTCAACTGCAACCCCATAAAAGTATTTATAAAATCCGTTGCCTTAAGCCTAAAGTTTTTCAAAACATGAATAAGGATGGCAATAGGGTTGTTAAACCACTTTTTCCTCAAATGCTTGCAAAGATTTCACAGGTACAAGGTGCAGATGCAACAATCCCAGCTGTATCTTAAACCACACCCACACTCACAGTTCCAAACATTATCTACACTCCCACCAGTTACTCACACTTATGAGAGGAGGCAAAAACAGCCAACTCCTCTCATCACAACACAGCATGTCCGTGATCCTCTTGGTTTAGGAACAAGCAGTGGTGGTTCCAGTCTTCCACCTAGTCCAACTAGGAGTGAGTCTGAGCCAATGCCCTATGATTCACCTCTCCCAACAGGTCACACAGTTGGAAGTGTTGAGGGCAGTGGCAACCTATGGAATTAATGGAACTATGTACCAAATTATCCAAGCAGGTTGAATCTCTGGAGAAAGACTTGGCACAAGTAAAGGAGCAACATGCCAAGGATGTTACACAATTGAAAGAAGAGATTCAGTCTTTGAAGAAAGAGTTGCAGGGGTTGAAAAAGAACAAGAGACCTGCAAAGATAGTGATATCATCTCCATCCTCAGCTCATGATGGTGACTCAAAAGATTTCAGTGAAGATTTTGGGAATTCTCCCAAACAGGGGAGGAAAACAGATGCTGAAACTAAGGGGAGGAAAATAGACTTTGGAGATGAAGGTGATTTTAATTTTGGAGTTACTGAGGAAGTTCAAGAAGAAGAAATTCCTCAACAGCAACCAGAGCAAGCAATTTCCACTGCTACAACTGCTACAACCACTGATACAATTCCCACTGCAGAGCAACCAGTTCCCACTGTTGGACAAGATATTACCACTACAGATGAAGAATTTGAAAAGAAGAAAAAGGAGAAAGGTAAAGCAGTTGTGCAGAGTAAAGAGCAACAAAGAAGGAAGGTTTCAAAGAAAGAATAAGCTCAAATTGCTTATGATGCAGAGGTTGCTAGAAAGCTTACTGAAGAACAAGTTGCTAATAAGAAAAAGCTGGATGAGATAGAGATTGCAGACTTCATGGAGGCTAAAAGGCTGGACAGGATGGAAACCACTGATCAAATGGATGAAAATCCAGTTTCCACTGTTCCACCTACTATATTCAAAGAAAAGACTCCAGAATTTACTTATGTACCTACAGAACAAGAAATTGATTTCTTGATTGCTAATGATCTAGTAGTCAAGAAGAAGGAAATTGACCTAGTTGCAGATAAATCCTTAACTGAAGAACAAAGAACTGCACAGTTGAAGGATTTCATTCAAATGAAGAATAGCCAAGCACTTCAAGATGCAATTGTTTCAGTCAAAAAGGGTCAAAAGAAACCAAGACAACCAACCAAAGCACAAGTTATTTTAATGATGAAAGATTATTGTTGCAATGTTGGTGGTTGGAAAAAGAATCAGTTCAAAGGGATGACTGATGAAAAGGTTGAAAGTATCTACTACAGAGTTAAAAGGCAAGATCAAGATTTTATTCCTATGAACTCTGAAGAAGAAAAAAGAAGATATCCTCATCTAAAGAGAAAAGCCAAAGAGAGCGAATCTCAGACAAACAAGAAAACAAAGTTTGCTGAAGAACAAGAAGTTCAAACTGAGAAATTCACAGAAGAACAGCTGACTGATATAATTGTGATTGAAGAAGAAGATTTTTATCCTGACCCACTGCAAGTCAGACATCCTATAGTTGATTGGGAAGTGTACACTGCTAGCAATTTTGCTCCAACATGGAAGATTACAAGGCTAGGTGGTGAAACTTCATCATTCATTCTGTTTGAAGACCTTATCAAAGCATGTGACAGACATGATCTGGATACATTGTGGAGATTAGTTCAAGAAAGGTTTGATGCTGACAAGCTTAAAGATATGAAGGAAATGCAGTTATGGGTTGATCTAAGAAGGCTCTATGAACCAGATGCTAATGATGATTTCTGGAAGTTTGCATGTTCATGTCCTAGTACTAAATGGACTTACTATGATTCATGTGAAGTTCATCATGTTTCTACAAAAGATGGAGTGGATGCATTTATGTTTGCTGAGAAAGAATACCCACTCAGAGCTGGAACTCTCACTGTGATGTTGAGTAGAACAATGAGAGTTCATGAAGATACTGAGAAGGTCAGAGCTTTGCTACATATGTTTCAAGATCAATGTTCAAGAGCTATTCAGGCGTTATGAAGAAAGTGAAGTGTTTGGAAGAATTCCCAAATCCTTAGAGATGACGCAGATTGAAGAAACTTATTGATTTGCAGAGAAATCATAAGTTTAGGGGAGGATTGTTGGGAATAATATTAACAGTTACCACTGATAGGCTTGTGGAAGACACTGCTGAAGAATGCACTAGCAGTGGAAACACATTACCACTGCTAGTACATATTATTACCACTGCTATTAGGATAATTGTTTTGTATTCGTAAGTAGATAAGTATAGAAAAGATCTTTTGTATATTCTATATTGTTAGCATTATACTTATCTTATAAAGGACTCCTTGTGCTATAAAAGGAGATCCTAGGTCATTGTTCTTGGTACGTATGCTTCAAGGTGTAACCCTAGTGATAAGCAAGATCACTCGTATTATTCTTAATAATATTGAAGCTTTGTGTTACATTGTTCTCACTTACAATACATCATACAATCCATATTCTGAGTATTACTAAGTATATTCCGCGTACTTATTAATATAAATCATAGTATTACTAACACAAGGTGTGTGTTTAGATCCATCATATCCTAACCCGGGGCAGAGTCTAGCTAATGTCTCATTAATAAATTAAGCGCTTCTCGGGAGGCATCCTGTGCTTTTAATTATTTGTTTGTTTTAAATAAATATGTACACCCTTTTTGCAAAAATTCTTTTCAAAACTTGAAAAATCGTAAGTGTGGGGGTGTTACATGGTAATAATGTTTATTATTACTTGCATGTTGTGTGTTTTGTTTTGTTTGAATAATTGCAGCAGGCGATGGAGGAGGATGCTTGGATTTGAAATCGATTGTTCTCACAAGCTTATGCGTAGCATTTTATCATATGGAGTTCGATCGCGATTTCTTCGGCTCGGAAAGTTTTGTTTCTCTCAGCTTGTTTATTTTATTTTCCCTATTTTACATGCTTTGAAGTTTATTTTTCACATTGAGTCAATTCTTAACTTAAGTGTGGGGGGAAGTAAAATAAGAAAAACGAAACTAGTTTTTAGATTCCAAATTTTTGGGCCGATTTAAAATTTTGTGAACTTGTTTTCCCAATTGATCTAGTTGTTTTTACGCTTATAGGATAATATATTAGAATAACTGGATCAACCTGTTGGGAATTCTGTGAAGTAGGAATTCTGCTGAAAATAATGCTGAAGGAATCTGCTGAAGTACATGGATTCTGCTGAAGGATTCTGCTGAAGTACATGATTCTACTGAAGAAGAGTTTCTGCTGAAGTATTATTAGCGCATAGTTTGTTTATGCGGAGATAGTTATTCCGTATATTCTATTAGTTTGTTAGGATATGCATGAGCTATATTAGGTAGTGATATGCATTTATTTTATATTATTGTTTTATTTAGGGTTCCTTGTGTATAAAAGGAACAAATGTCTTTTGTATTAGAGACACTTGAAAAAAAAGAAAAACCTCTGGAGAAAACATTCCAGGAAAACTCTTTAGAGAGGAGAAAAAGATCCATAGAGGATCATTGTTTTAATAAGAAAAACCTTGTTGGTAACTTTGATTGTGTTAATTATTATCCGCTGTGCATCTATTCAATCATTGTTATTATACCCTAGTTGAGTCCGGATCTTGGTTTCAACAAGTGGTATCAGAGCGGGTGGCTCTCGATCTAGGGTTGATAAGGTTTTTGTGTCATTAGGGTTTATGGAGAAAATCTGAAAAGAAAGGAGGCAGCAGACGTTGCAGGAAAAAAGGTGAATCTGTTATTTTTGATCAAGATACGGGGATAATTTTTCATTGGTCCCATACACACACGTGAGCAATTCTTCTTGTACCAATTCAAATTGAAGATCATGTGTTTGATCGGACGAGGGACCCACGGAGGTATATTTTGATTTCTATATGACTGATCTAACGATTGTGTTGATCCCATGATTTACTTGGTTGGCACATATATTATGTTTGATTGGTCCATTCACACGAATTCTATTTCTGCTGATTGTCTTTGATTCGTGGGACCCATATGAGTTATCAATTCTGGTTTGCAAATTGATTATATTTGGTGTTTCATGGTATAATATTTTTTAGTCTTAAGAATTGAAGTGGTCACGTGGGAGTGCTAATTTGATTGGCTAACATATTATATTCAAGTGTTAGCATTTGGTCAACAAGTTTGAATTTTCAAGAGGTCAAAAGTTGCGGCGTTTCGTGGGTTTGGCTGTACATGCGTTCGGTTTCTGCTGAAATTATCTTGGGAATTATTTGATGTGGGGCGACATATATTAGTTATTGTGGTCTCGATACATGATTGGTTTTTTAATTTGTTGATCACGTGATTAAATTGGTTTATTCGGTGGGTCTAGTGTTGGAAATTTGGCTGACGTGTGTATTTCTTGGCTACTCACTCAGTTTTATTTTTGTTCCTACTTATCTCACGATAGCAACTGTTTCCCTTGGTTTTGACTATTCTTATGATGAGATAGGATTCCGTGTGGAGTGGTGTATGAAGGATAGGCTGGGACTCATCTTTAATTGGTTTCATTGATATTAGTCCCCACTTGATTGGTCACTTGTTGTTATGTTGGTGTTAAATTTTGACTTGTTTCTACTGAAGCTCACGTGATCTATACTGTTTTACTGTTGTTCTCATTGTTGGGGCCCACGAATGTTTATTCGTTTGAATGCTCCAAATGCTTGGATGATATAATACTGGTCTCAAGACAGCAGGTTGTTTTGTTGAGTACTGTTGGAGTCTTGACTTTGTTGGTGGATACTGACTTGGAATAGTCATACTGTGTACTGGGTTTTGCTGTTTGACATATTTTTGAGACTGCTGAGATTCACACGTTGGTCCCCACTCATTTATCTTGTCAAGTGGCTATTGAGTGATTTGTTGGGATACAGTAGATCATGCATAGGTTCACTGTTTGGTCTTAAGAATTTCCACTGGTTGATTCTACCAATTGTGATTGATTGCTACTGAAGTTATTGTGGATCTGTACTGCTGTTACATTATTGTTTCTGGTATATTGAAATTGGTTTTTGCTGTCACATAACTTTGCTGCTGTGATCACATAAAATGGCAGAATTTGATAATAATAGGGATGAGGTTGAGTTTCCTTATTTGATGGATGATGAGTACGAGGTCTGGGCTAAGAAGATGAAACACTGGATCATGAATAATGATATGAATATCTGGGATGTGATCCAAAATGGCAACAGTTTGAAAAGGACTGGAAGTGATCGTGATGGAAATCTCTTTTTTCATCCTCCAACGACTACAGATGAACACATTGCTGTACAAAGAGAGTCAAAGGCCAGAACTACCTTGCTTAGATCTATTCCTGCTGATCATGTAGCAGATTTTGGTTATATGGATGATGCAAGTCGTATATGGAATGCACTCAAAGAAAGGTATGGTGGAAAGACTGAATTCAAGAAGATGAGCAAGGAAGCTGATGCTGCAGTTTATGCTGAAGAACTTGCCAATCCACACTTTGCATTCATGGGCATCTCTCAGGTACATACTTGTGATTATAGTTGTAAAGAGAGATATAATGAACTAAAAGAAGCCTATGATATTTTGAAACCTAAATATAATGAATGCTATGTTGAAGTTGAGGCTTATAAACAGGCCTTAAAAACATTAGAAAGACAAAAAGTATGGTTTCAAAAGAATCAAATAGCTTATGATGAGAAGTTAAGTGTGTTAGAAAGGGATCTAGAATGTACTAAAAATGAGTTACAATGGTCTGAGAAACTGAAAGCTGATTTGGTGTCTGATAACAGTGTGTTGAAAGAAAAATTAGATAAAGAAATAGCCAGACATAATTCTTGGATAAAATCTGGTCTAAATCTAGCTAAAGAGCTTTATTCTAGTCAAACTCCTAATACTTCAGTAGGTTTAGGCTTTAAGAAATATGTAGGACTAGAAGCTAGAGAGGACACACGTAAATCAACACCAGCAGGATTAGCTAACGTGGTAAAAGAAGGTGATTTGCATGCAGTACGTGGATCTATTAGAGGAATACCTATGCCTGTTGACATTTCCCTTACTGTTGACTTTGATGGATCACACCATTTATACGGCAGAAAGTCATGTGACTTACCAGACATTAGTAGCAAAACTAATGACTCTGTCTCTTGTTCTCAAAGTGACAAGTCTTCAGATATAAAGTCCACTGACTATGCCTCATGTGATTCAAGTGATAAGTCTGAATCACCTAGGCAGACACCCAAGACCACACCCAAGTCCAAAGTAGCTGATGCTGAGCCTAATATTGCTGAGCCCAAAACAAAGCCAGTTACTTATTCTGTTGAACACAATTTTGCTTCCAATTTTGTCTCTGATAAGTTTAAATGTAATAAACAAAGTTGTGTTAAGAGTAAGTCTTTTAAGAAGAAATCTTGTTTTGTGTGTGGTAGTAAACTCCATCTTATTAAAGACTGTGATTATCATGAGAAAAAGATGGGTGTTTCCTCTGGCCATAAGACTTCTAAACCAAAATGGACTAATGTTGCTAGTATTCCTCCATTTATTCCCAAAGTTGCACATGTGAGAGCAGGTAAACCAGCTCCTATTGGTAAACCAAAGGTGTATGCATCTGTTTCTGCTGACAGGCTTAATAGGCCTTTTCCAGTTCCCTCTGGTGGAGGATATTCTTCACCAGTTACTACTGGATGGTGGAACAGTAAGGTTAGGCTTATGCCCTATAGACCTACTAGTTCTTATTTTCAGTCATATACACCTTATGTATCTCATATGAATATGGCACATGGTGGAGTTAGAGTGGCAACTGCTGTTAAGCCCTCAAAAGGTTATTCTTGGAAAACTCAAAGAAAAGGTTCATTCTGGGTACCCAAGAACAATAATCTTTGTCAGGTGCATTGATTGAGGGGAGGCATAAGCCTAAGGGGAGGCTTATTGTTGTATATTTGTCTTCTAACCATTTTTGCAGATGTTGGATCCTCATACGCCTAAGGGGAGGCTTAGTGTTTCTGCTGACACTACAACTGTCTTTGGTTTCTACTGATGCTTGATGGTTTATTTTCCATGTTTTGGTTATTTATTTATTTTTTCTTTATATTTCTTAGTTAAAAAAAAAAAAAAAAAAAAAAAAAAAAAAAAAAAAAAAAAAAAAAATCGTATTATTTTTGTTTAGTTAAAAAAAAAAAAAAAAAAAAAAAAAAAAAAAAAAAAAAAAAAAATCGTATTATTTTTGTTTAGTTAAAAAAAAAATCGTATTATTTTTGTTTAGTGATAAAAAAAAAAAAAAAAAAAAAAAAAAAAAAAAAAAAAAAAAACCTCTAACCTGTTTGTGTTCAGGTTCTACTATTTTTTGCTTTCAGGTTTTGGTGTTGGTTAATAACCACGTAACTAATGGTTTTCATCTCACCATGTCTTTCTGACACAAGAGTTGACTAGCCCACAGGATTATGGCTTGTGGTAAAGGCTGCGGAAATCCATAAATGGTAATCAACTCACCATGATGATGACGGTATTCCATCAAAGAGTTGGCTAGTCCAAAAGCAAACGGTTTTTGGTAAAGACATCTTAATTCCGTTGATAGTTGCTGATTTACTAAAAATCAGAGGGTTATCAATGTACCCTGGTCTCACACACCAAACATTGGCTAGTCCTGAGCAAACGGCTGCAGGTAAAGACATTTCAAATCCGTTTATATGGTTGCTGGTTTGCTAATAAATCAGATGGTTATCAGTGTACCATGGTTTTCGAACTGAAACATTTGGCTACTCCAGTAGTGATGGCTATTGGTAAAGAGACATCAAATCCATTATTTTCAATGATTCACCTCTCACAGGAGTTAACACTCCTGGATGTGATGAGAATAGTATGAAACTAATCTGTTTTGATGTATCTTTTGTCATTTGTTGCTGCAAAGATCTGGAATTTCAAAGTTTGTCATCATAGAGATGTACTTGTTTTGATTCTTTGCTGCTGATGTTCGAGTACAATCCTCAAGTTCTGAAGCGTTAAAGTACTATCAGGAAACTGGAACTTAACCATGTCAAATTCCAGTTTAGGGGAGGATTGTTGGGAATTCTGTGAAGTAGGAATTCTGCTGAAAATAATGCTGAAGGAATCTGCTGAAGTACATGGATTCTGCTGAAGGATTCTGCTGAAGTACATGATTCTACTGAAGATGAGTTTCTGCTGAAGTATTATTAGCGCATAGTTTGTTTATGCGGAGATAGTTATTCCGTATATTCTATTAGTTTGTTAGGATATGCATGAGCTATATTAGGTAGTGATATGCATTTATTTTATATTATTGTTTTATTTAGGGTTCCTTGTGTATAAAAGGAACAAATGTCTTTTGTATTAGAGACACTTGAAAAAAAAGAAAAACCTCTGGAGAAAACATTCCAGGAAAACTCTTTAGAGAGGAGAAAAAGATCCATAGAGGATCATTGTTTTAATAAGAAAAACCTTGTTGGTAACTTTGATTGTGTTAATTATTATCCGCTGTGCATCTATTCAATCATTGTTATTATACCCTAGTTGAGTCCGGATCTTGGTTTCAACACAACCCACTCGTGAAATCGGTAATTTTGAAAAACTTGAGATGTGTCCTGGTTAATATTGCAATCCATTCTGGGATCGATGACATTTGCTAGCACATTTTATAGCCCTTCCACTAAATTGTGAGAATTGGAGCCTGTTTCATATATAGCATACATCTTTTATGTTTGGATCTTTTGCTATGAGTTTGCTGGTGATTTTATTTATTCTAGAACTTGTACTTGTAAATCATTACCAGACCGCAGTAAGATCACATTCATGTGATATAAGTGTATTCATGTGATAAAGATGCACCTTAGGAATAAAACCACATGGCCTTCCGTTTACATAATAACTTTGACATTTTACCTATTTATTACGTTTACATATATTTTGTCATCATCAAAAAGGGGGAGATTGTTAGTGGAAATATTACGATATTTAATCTATACATTCTCATTTGTTTTGTTGATGACAAACATGTAACTTGTAATACATAACGTAAAATGTATAAGTTACTTGTAATTATATTTTGTCTCAACATACTCTCAACACCTCTCGACGACTCAAGTCCTTGTGTGCTACAACAAAGGTTCGTACATGTTTGTTATGTTGCGTTATGATAAAACCCCTAACAAACCATTAAACATGTTTAGTTAAACACTTTATAAAATACATAAACATAAGTAACTGTGATGGGTAAAACCCATGACCCATGATTCATGACCCAATACCCAAGACCCATACCCAATGTCTAGATACATTGTACCTTGTTGGGCACTCAAAACCATGACCCATAGCCCATGGTTTTAACCCATAAACTATGGGTAAAGAGGAGCGTGCACGGATCCCTCAAATGTCCCACGCATCCCTTGGAATTACAAGGGCCGAATCCCTCCAGGAGGGATCCTTGGGGCAGAACATGGTTTTGGCCTTTTTTCCTATAAATAGCAAGCCACTTCTTACTATTTCTTCACACCTTCACACATAGTTTCTCTCCACCATTTCTAGGATATTTAGATCATTAGGAAACATGTAAACCACCCTCATCTCATATGATCATAATGCTTCTAACTTTCATTTGTTGTAAGCATACTCCTGAAGTGATCCTCTAAAGCAAGCTTAGAGATCTTGCATCTTTACCTACTGAAGTGATCACCCATCACAAGCATTCAAGCACATGAAGATCTTCTACAACAAGCTTGGGAAACTTTTCATCTTCATTCATAGAAGACTAACTACATCATGCTTTGTGTTCTTGATGTTTAGTTTAGGACTTCATATCCATTAGACACATTGTCTTGGATATTGTCTAGTATCATATTCTTGTATCTATGACTAGACTAGATGGTTTATGTGTTTATGCCATAAAACACAAGGTTTGTTATGTTGGGCCACAAAAAATAACGGGTATCATGGATGTGTCGTACATCTATGACTAGACTAGATGGTTTATGTGTTTGTGCCATAAAACACAAGGTTTGTTATGTTGGGCCACAAAACATAACGGGTGCCTAGAATTCAAGTCACAAGGCATTAGTGAAGGGTGCCTAGAGATCGAATCAAAGGCATTAGTGAAAGGTGCCTAAGGTGTACATTCGATATGGTGTGATTCGATGTACAAGATAGATTGGTATTGGGTCATAAGGATATTGTCATAAGGAGTAGATCTCCTTTGGGGTTAGTTGTTGGTGTAGTGTTGGGTAGTAGTTCCTCCTTTGTAATGGAACTCGGTATCTAGCCTAGTACCGGATAAAGGGTAGGCGACGTTGTGATAGGTTTGGTTCTACCTCGTGGAAGAACTCGGTGTTTAGCTTAGTACCGGAAAAAGTGTAAGCGACGTTGTGAAGGCTTCTCCACCATAAGGAGTTGGTGTCGTGTAGTGAAGCAACTCTCGAGTAGGTGACTCGGGGAGTGGAGTAGGGCAAGGAAGGTTTCCTTGTAGTCGAACCACTATAAATCCTCGTGTTGGTTTGTCTATCCTTTTACTTATCGCTTTACTTTTATTCTTGCATTACATTATTTATTTTCTATGTGGTTGATGTCTATGTTTGTGACACATACTTGGTCTTTCATATAGTCATAAACTATATTTAACACTTTACATATTATGACACGCTTGATCAAGAAAAAGCAACTAGACTAATAATGGTGAAACTTGATTTATAATGAACCATTAATCTTGCGGAATCTTATGTGATATTAAGGGGTTGGCCTTACATGCCGTAATGCGTTAAATGCATCATCTCGTCGAGATTAGCAAATGCAATGGTTTATACTTTATACTATATTTGATACAAAAGTTTTTAAGTTTGAAACGAAAACGTATTCACCCCCTCTACGTTTTCACAATTGGTATCAGAGCAGGTTGGCTCTAGTTTTTAAAACAAATGGTTTTCAAAACGAGTAAGGTCCTTGTATCAAATTTTTGGTGAAGTCAAGCATAATATGAAAAGTGTTTTGTTGATTTTATTTTCTTTGAAGTTTTGGTTTTAGATATCTTGTTAATCAAGCTTGAATAAAGGTAAAAATGGATAATATAACCTCACTAAAAAGTCTACAAAGTTTAAACCTTTTCGTCGGGTCATAATATGCATTTTTGTAATTCTGTGTCAGATCCGCGGATCCCTCAGGTTACCCCGGACGGATCCCTCAAGCAAGGGATCCGTGGTACAGAAGACATTTTTTGTTAGAATTTCAAAAATTCATAACTAATTAACCGTAAGTTGTTAGAAGTTGTGCCACCTATCGTTTTAAAGGTATTTAAGTCTACTTTCGTTTAAAAATAATTTCATAAATTGATTCAAAACAAAAATTTACAGAATCATTGATTTATAATAGAAAGTCATTTTTCGGTCATAACTTTTGCACAAACTTTTGATCTAATTGGAGACGGATGTTTTCGTCTTTGAATAACAATGTGTCCTCTTTTGAAATTAAGGTTTTGATCATATTTATAAAAGAAACTAATCAAGCTTGGTATACATGTTTAACATAAAGCGATGAAAAGAACTTTCGTATGCTATGCTAAATGATAAATTGTCTTCCTTGCATTACTTGATTATTTGCTTTTCTCAAATAGCTTTTGTGCTTGTTTGATTGAATAACATATGTGGTTTCCCTTACCTTGCTATTCATTCTCTTTCTTGTCGAGTTAGTAATTTTCTACTAATCAATGTGCTACTTGAAAGAGTGTTTGGGATAACATCTAGTTGTGTCGAAAATGTTAGTTGAAAAATGTTTAAAACATATAACACACTAAATGGATTTTTGATTGAGTTTGTCATGTGTGCAACATAAATGTTTTATGTGCTTATATAATTTCTTGATTTCATATTTTCTTGTATCGTTTTCTAAAAACAACAAGAATGTATATCGGATCATAACCTACACTTGTGTTGATGATGTACTCCCCCGTTTTCCTTTTCATGATCGCTCTCCAAGCTTCATAGTAGGATTGCCAACTTGATTATTTCATCTGATATACTCAAGTAAATTATTTTGCAACACAAATATAATTGTTCATATCCGAAAGTCCAAACTTGAGCTTTCCAACAACATATGTTGAACTAGCTCATCCAACCATATTTTTGTTCACCATATGGACAACTTTTAATTTTTTTTGACACCTTCGTCACCTTAGTTGTTTCAAGTATAATATTAACAAAAACAAAGCAAAGTATCATCATTGTTACTCTTTGATAGGACATTGTAGGAATATAAATTTTCCTAACTTGAGAATGAATACTGGAGAACTTATTGCACTAGAAACTCAATTTAACCTAATGGTTGAATTGCTTCCTTGATAGAAGTTGGGTATGTGGAATCGCCCGTAAAAATGGTCGTGTTTAGCCGTAATGGAGCACCGCTAGTAATAGTCTCATATTCATTCTCTCACTTGAGAAATTTATATTCCTATGTTTTCCTAAAGTAAGTTTACACCGGAAATACTTTGCATTGTCTTAGGATTACTAATCAAACAAGTTGTAAAATTAAATTTTCTTTTAGTTAATCACAACCACTTGCCTCATCAAACGATTATCTTGCTTTGATCGAGAAGAGCTACATGACTTCATGGACGAAGCTCATTGTATGCTAATCACCATCCGTAATGACTAGATTGTCCTAAACTAGCACCTAACAACTCTTTTGTCTTGAACACCATCATGTGCTCTTTTCTTTCTAGACACATACCTTTCATGTCATTGGTAGTGTAAATGATTTACTAATCTAGACCGTAAATTTGTTTTGGGCTTCTTGAATAGTGCTTATTAAGTTTGCTAAACCTTTGTGTTATTTGTGAGCTCGATCTCAATTGATTGCCTATATGTGATCTCTACATGCTCTCCTTGCTTTTCTTAGCGTGTATACATGTATGCTTGCTGTAGAAACAATTTGTTTCATAATTCAAAACATAGAGCAAAATTTTGCAACTATTCTGTTAAGAAAATCTGTCTCAGACGCATGATCCCTTAGATGTAACTAGACGGATCCCTCAAGTGAAGGATCCGTGGGATCCGGGTGGACAGAAATTCCTTTTTAGCCTTCTTGCATCAATCCAACATTCTAGACCTTATTGGACTAGTTAAACATGCTACATTAGGATCACTTAAACTTTCCTTTGGCTCAGTCAATCTCACATTCACTCATGGATGACTTAGGATCACATTCGAAGTATTTTTGATTTATCATTACTTCAAAACTCAACATCTTTCCGCTCCAATGTTTACACATTGTTCCTATCATCTCAAAACACCTAGTTTGATATTTCTCTCAATTTTACGAAATTTATTTTAGTCATCCTTACCTCAAAATAGGCCAAAAACTAGTTTTTAATTTCTTATGATTTTTAAGGAATTTTCCAAATCTCTCTTAAGTCATCATCTGATCTCTAGGATCATTTAACACCACTTAACACTCTCAAATTTCTTAGTGTCATCTTTAATCATCCACTGGTGCTCATAAAGCCCCATTTCCTTCTATAAAAGGAAATCATTAGCTACCATCAATCATTTTCTCTTGATCATTTAAGTCCATCTTCATGTAAGACACTTAATAGACTGAGTAACTTAGGATATGTAGGTGCTAGACCTTGCTAGAACCCAATCACCTCTTTTTCACCTCATTTGTTAGCCGGATCCCTAGACTTAAGCTAGCCGGATCCCTCTAGTGAGGGAACCGGTGGAACCGTAGAACAGTAGGTACATTATCTCTTTAGATAGTCATTTCAATTTTCCTTTTTCCACACAAGCACTTGTTCAACACTTAGGATTATCATTTTCTTATATGTTTATAAATGAGTTTCATTTATATGATTCTTTATGTGTTCTTTCCTTTCGTTTCATGATTTTATGTGAACAATTTATCCACTTGTATAAATGTTTTCCTTTTGTACTAACTCTTTATTATTGTAGGATGAAAATGGTCGATTTCATCATCAAGTCTAGTCGTGCTCATTCGCACATTTTTTATATATTCCTAATCTTGCATCATCCTAACCATAACTTCCATACCTCTAAGTCATAATGATGATTTCTATCATTATCACCGTGTCCAAGGTCTAGTTCATGAACTACGTGATGAAGTATGTCTCATGTTCTACCACATCCTACTTGTGTCAACCACAACCTCAAACTACAAGCTTATTGTGTCAACCACATCCTACAAGTGTCTCACTACCACTACAATTCATGGTCTCTCAACCATCCTCCACAAACATCTATGTTGTCAAAAGCCAAGTGAATTTCTTAATGAAATGCGTCTCATCCCTAAGCACATTTTTTGTCTTACCTTGAACAAACCTTACAACCTCTAAACCAACCATGATGATGCAAGTAGTAGGATTATTCTCTTTTTGACACTAATCCTTTCATTGTAGGTTCATATATATACACTTTGATGTGTATGGGATTCTCGTCTATTTATGGACGAAATTTTACACTAATTCTTTTCGTTGTAGGCTCACTCATATACATGGGTTTGTATATGGAGCACTTGTCTTCGGACGAGGTTTACTTATTTTTTTCTTGTAGGTTCTTCTTGACGCCCTCGA
The DNA here is from genome assembly GCA_019973895.1 of Chrysanthemum seticuspe. Classification (NCBI taxonomy): domain Eukaryota; kingdom Viridiplantae; phylum Streptophyta; class Magnoliopsida; order Asterales; family Asteraceae; genus Chrysanthemum; species Chrysanthemum seticuspe. The sequence goes on from BPTQ01000003.1 coordinate 120,586,320, forward strand.
GCTAGGGGAGCTTCCGTCGAGCATTTACAAAGTGCATCATATGACTTACTCGTCCAAGGATGAATATAATTTTGTACTAACTTTTTGTTTTGTAGATTTTTAAAACACACTAGGAGAACTTGACGCTCTCAATAAAGGGGATTTTTTCGTAAAAGCAAAAACATTACAAGTTTTGCAATAATTTCGTCTTAGCCTTCCTAAAATACTTGACACCCTTAACAAGGGGGAGCAACCGTCAAGGGGGAGCAACCATCAAGGGGGAGCATGCACACATTCATTCTTCAAAATTCCTTTATGTTTCAACAAAAGGGAGATAACTTTCTCATCATTTATTATTTTTTTTACACTAACTTTTATGTAGGTTAAGCCTCAAAAACTTGATCCATTAATCCGTTGACAACAATGGTTATAATTCAAAGGATCTTTCTATTTTTTTGTGTGATTCTCTAGGTTCCTCTTAAAGGCGAGATCACCACCTCTTGAAGACGTGCAAGCTCAAGGTCATGAGTTGCTAAGCTTCTTCATTAGTGTTTCGTGTTAAAGGTATTGGTGTGGTGTGCCAATTGGAGCAATAAAGTGTTGTTATTTCAACTTCACTAGGGATGATGCAAACTCGCCATTCTTAGGAGAAATTAAGTTTAAAGGACACACCCTTTTTGTTTCGACAAAAGGGGGGAGAAGAGTGTAAACGGAGAAGGTAATGTATAGGAAGTACGGACACAAGTAACTTTGACATTTTACTTATCTATTACGTTTACATATATTTTGTCATCATCAAAAAGGGGGAGATTGTTAGTGCAAATATTACGATATTTAATCTATACATTCTCACTTGTTTTGTTGATGACAAACATGTAACTTGTAATACATAACGTAAAATGTATAAGTTACTTGTAATTATATTTTGTCTCAACATACTCTCAACACCTCTCGACGACTCAAGTCCTTGTGTGCTACAACACAGGTTCGTATATGTTTGTTATGTTGCGTTATGATCAAACCCCTAACAAACCATTAAACATGTTTAGTTAAACACTTTATAAAATACATAAACATAAGTAAATGTGATGGGTAAAACCCATGACCCATGATTCATGATCCAAGACCCATACCCAATGTCTAGATACATTGTACCTTGGTGGGCACTCAAAACCATGACCCATAGCCCATGGTTTTAACCCATAAACTATGGGTAAAGAGGAGCGTGCACGGATCCCTAAAATGTCCCATGGATCCCTTGGAATTACAAGGGTCGGATCCCTCCAGGAGGGATCCTTGGGGCAGAACATGGTTTTGGCCTTTTTTCCTATAAATAGCAAGCCACTTCTTACCATTTCTTCACACCTTCACACATAGTTTCTCTCCACCATTTCTAGGATATTTAGATCATTAGGAAACATGTAAATCACCCTCATCTCATATGATCATAATGCTTCTAACTTTCATTTGTTGTAAGCATACTCCTGAAGTGATCCTCCAAAGCAAGCTTAGAGATCTTGCATCTTTACCTACTGAAGTGATCACCTGTTACATATTGGATTTCACAAACACATCATATCATAACATAAATGGGGCGTATGGTTTAAGAGTTTAGAGAGAGAAAGTAGAATGGGAGTCTTTCTAGAGAGTAAAAGAAAACAAAAGAGAAAAGGTTAGATTAGAATGAAAGGTCCAACCCTCTACCTTGGGAGGTAGAGGGTATTTATAGTTACAAACTACACGTCCTCCTACGGACTTTGGATCAGGCATACAGTGGGTAAAGACCCGTTTGTCCTCCACGGTGTTGCACTAAACTAAATAACTAACTAACTAACTAGTAAATAAAGTAATGTCTACGAGCTAACATATGCTAGACTAGAGTTGGGGTGACCGACTCTTCACTATGGATTTTCCAATTCCTAACAATCTCCCCCTAAGGGAGGTCACCCCATGTTTTACATTTTGAATCCTAACATTCTATCTTTTTCTTTATGCTCGAGCTCGTAGACTTTAATTCTTCAATGTTCGCAGTCTTTGTGCTTTAGCAGTGATTCTTCAAAGTCCAAGTGCTTTGTACTTTTAGTGGAGGTCTTTGTGCTGATCCACGTTTGGTGATTCATTAAGCCAGGTTAGAGATCATCAGCCACAACAAATCTCTGGCTCATCCATTATAGCATTGCCATTATGTGAAGTTGTGACTTTCGGACCGACATGCTCACATTTTGGATTATGATATCTTCTCATCAGAGTTGCGGAAGCTTTTGTTGATTCATAATATTTCCAGCAGTGTAACAGAAGCATGGATTAAAAATATCAGAGTCAGTTGATGAAGATATGCACTTATCATGATTTCTTTAGATTGTGAAAGCGATGTGTGAGCATGCGGATATGGATTGACTCCTGAGTTCTGATCAACTGCAACCGTCCAAATGTACCTGCAAACAACAGTTAGCAATAAAACACAAGAAAGTGTCTTTGATCACTTTCGTTGAATAGAGGTACACGGCCAACGGTTCCCAGTTGATCCGTACAAGTACTGCCTGTGATCAGGTATAATTCCGAAGAATCTCCTTGACAGGGTTTCGCAGCTGTTCTAGCTGTTCTCAAACCGGAACGTCTCAAAGAAGACAACACGGAGTGAGTGAACCAGCAAATTGAGATTTACTGATTGATTAAAAATGATTTGAAAACAATCGCGTATTGCTTGAAGAAAGGGTTTTGCAATATGACGAAGGTTTTATAAGAAAAATCAAATTTCAATCATAAATACCCTTTTAATTTTGAAAACTTAATACACAGTCGATGTGTAATAGAAAAGAGTTTGAGCACACCAACCGGTTTTTTAAAGGTATCCGTCAATCCATTTCCTGGACCAAGGTTGATTCAAGAATGAATCGCCCCATCGTTTCTATCCAGTTGTCACAAGCTTGATCTTTAGAAAAGATCTCACATGTCACCCACCAAGAGCTTGTTTGATGTTGGCTCTAGAAGGATTTCCATCTTCATCATGAATACTTTTACATATCACTCGGATGTTCTGGCAATACCACAAGGATAATGCGTAGGACTCTCAATATATACTTACTTTTCACATTGTGTGAAACAACAAGTCTTTATTAATTTTGTGTCCTAATGAGATATTGTGGATGATCTCTTGGCTCTAGACTCAATAGTGCATATTTAGTTCCTATGCCGGAGACTAGGGAGAGGGTCTCCTTCTTCAATATCAACAATCTCTAAGAGAAAGTCGATAGATTATGTCGGTTCCCCGTGAGAATGAAACAAGCCCTTTTAAGAGGAACTAGAGTGGCTTGGGAAGTTTGTAGTGCAGTGCGTCACTGGGTCCATGACGTCTTGTCTTCAATACCAGTGTTAACTTAGTAATCACCAGTAGCATATGTATTGAACCCAGTTTCTGCCCTAAGGTTGAAATAATGGAGGGCTATTTCTTTTCACCCTTTTCACATTTAATTCTTCAACCCCTTCAGTGCTTACCGAGACTTCATAACTAGAACCTTGTTGGGTTTATTCCAGTACTAGCTCAGTCTCAGTCCGCACTCTTCCCGTTTCTCACTTTTCTCCTTTTTTTCATCATACCTAAGGACTTCTACACTATCTAGTAGATTGTCCCTGGGTAGATCCCTCCGGCTCTGGCGGGATCGTGGGAACGAATACCTAACCTAACCATCCTTATATCACCATGCATAAAGTAAATTGGTCGGTCTCTTGGTATTGTTCTTTTCTTCTCGAAACCAATTGAAAAATCATTTGGAAAATCAATCAAGGTACTTGTGATATAAAATCAAAGCATTTTGTACCTTAATTGTTTTGATCATTTAGAAATGCTCCCCCTCAACATGTGCATATGGTTATGAAATTGTTTAGCACATGGAGGCAAGAGTTCTTTTGAAATAATTTATTTGATCACAATTTCTTTAGAAAAAGCCTTTTGATTTTCTTGGTAAATTCTCCCCCTCAATATGTGCGTTGGATATTTGAAAATCATTTTGCACATAGAGGCAACTTTCACGATCACATTTGCCATAGAGAAAACCATTTCAAACTCAATCAAGGTACATATGATAAAACGTTGAAACCTTTGTACCTTGATAGTTTAATTTCTTTAGAAATGCTCCCCCTTAATATGTGCTTCAAGATTCGAAAGCGTTTTAGCACATATGGGAGAGTTGCCTGCACTTTGAGTCAAAACGATCACTTGTTATCAGATTTCATATTTAAATCACATTTTCTCCCCCGATCAAAAATATCAAATCCTTGAGATTTTGGATCCCAAGTGATTTAAATAGGTTTAGAAAACATGGGAGAAAACTGTGTTCAGATTAATTTAATTCTGATAGTGGAACAGATTTAGACATTAAAAGATTGTTAGTGTCAGGTATGATAATTTTTTAAGAGATATTTTAGGTAAAATAAAACATTTTCACAATCAAACAAGAACATAAAAAATTTCATTTTGACAGATCTTTGAGTTTAAAGAAAATCATACCATGACATAACATTAAATCTTTAGATCACCACATTTTAACGTACAAACGGACTTGATAGATGAAATATCGTTTGAAAATATTTAATTTGAAATCACTAAAGATTTGACAGAATAAAGTCCGGTTGATTTCAAAACTTTGAATCTGATTTATTTTCAAAACAATATTTTTCCATTTTCAAAACAATATTTTTCAAAGTTTTAGAAAAATGGTATCATCACTATTATCCCTGCACAAAGATACGTTAGGTGGGTAAGCTGCTTTTGTTGTTGTTGCTGAGGGTTGGAAGAAAACCGTCTGCTGATGCAGTGAGACCTCTGACGTTGCATTTGTTATGCCAACTCTTCATAGAGGTCAAATTAAGCTCTGTTTCTTCAATTGTCAACCAAAGATATAGTTACCCTTTCCTTTCGGCATCCAATCATCATTGTGGGATTTTGATCGGGAACATTCTTATAATCCATGATATATGCATATGTTAGTAGACATACAAACAGATATATGGTGGTCGACAACACCCAAACAGCAATCGACTAATAAAAGTCTAACCAATATATCAATCAGATCATATATGGCATGGGAATAATGTTTTTATCAAACTCTAATAATCTAATACTAATAATCATATCCTAGTCACCTAGTCCTTCAACGTAGGTTAACATCATTTTTCAGTTAAGCATTTAGGATAATTAGATAAGTCCGATAGATGATATAAATTTGAAAAACATTCTCCCCCTCAATCAATGACTCATTTTATGAAAAGATTAAAAGCGCGGAAGTCATTGATTGAGTTTGCAAATTTATGAAAACTCCGATACTGATTGATTTTCAAGCAACTCATTTACCACCATTAAGTTAAAACAAATATTTTTTCTGAAGAATTTTATACGGAAAAATATTTGAGTAGGAATAGCAGTCCTTTGACATACTTTCCTCATTTTATTTTTAGGAAAAGTGCACGAAATATTTGAAAATTGGTTTAGCGTAGCACTTTCCTTTCTTGAAGAGCGGGTTGTTATCTGAAATAATAGCAAACCATAGTTTAAGCACGGGTTACAGTCTGAAGTAACTGCAAGCCATATTTTGAGACATGTTTAGAAAGAAATATTTACACCTCCTGCTCGAACTTCATCTAAAGTCCCGTGCCATTATTGAATGACATTTCTAAGACCGTAGATGTTATCGATACCAGAAGACATGTCTTGAGAAAACATATTTTTGGTATTTTTCAATTTTCTGATTTTTATGGGCTTTTGTTGATTTTATATTTTTGTATTTTGCTTTTTGAAAAATATTTACAAAGATAGAGAAATAGTTTAAGAAGATGATGATACGAGTACCGAGGTAAGGAAATCGATCAGCACTTTGTAGAAGATAGAATTTAAACTTCCATCACTGATAAGGTTTTAAAAGGTACCATTTTGAGGGGTCGTTTAAGTCCTTATTTGATCACTTTTGTATCCGTTATTGCTTAATATCGTTCCTTTTCACTTTTTAGGTCTCGTGAAGGCAAAATGCTGGAATGACACTTATTTGGACAGAAAGGCGCGAATATATGAAGAAAATGGCCAAAGTCGAAATCAGACACTCACAGTCGCTGAATGTAGAAGGCGACGGCGTCAGGTTCTATTTGCGACGCCGTCGGAGAATTATTGTGACGGGTCAGAACGCAAAACTCGTGTTTTCAAGAGACGGCGTCTAGTTGTGAAAGAGTAGGCCGTCGCTACTCAGACGGCCTAGATGCGATCCAGACGACGTCAGAAGCTGAAGAGGACGGCGTCACGGACATAAGGTGACGCCGTCGCAAGGTTAACGTGGCCAAGACGAAACCCTAATGGCGGCGACACGACGGCGTCACTAAACATAAGGTGACGCCGTCGCAATTGTAATCTTATATATAGAATCCGAATTTTTCAGTCTTTGTGTGGAGAGTCTTTGGAGTAAAAACCTAAAACCGAACCTAAGGTGTCTTGTACAGTATTTTAGGGTTTTTAACCATATCTTACACCAAGATAAGTCTTTGCTTCATTAATTCAATTATGTCTTTGATTATTTGTGTGTATGCTTGCATGTTCTCCATGTCCGGCTAATTTATTTGTGTGTTTGCTTAGGAATTATGAAACTTAATTATTGAATATTGATTGGTTGTTTCTTATCTTAGTTGACTAATGATCTAGTAATGCGATAGGTCATTCGTTGTGTACTTAATGCTTGATTCATCTTTGTGAACCTTAGAGTATGATTACCTGAGTGATTGTAGGCTAAAACATCCGAAGAGTGCCTTAGAGTAGGAGTCTATAATCTCTACGTGGATTTGTAGACAAGACCCTTTGGTAATTTCAAAGAGTTAGGGAGAAACGCATACCCTACAACTTTAGAAACACAACGCAACTAGGAATAAGATGTGACACTCAACCATCAATAGGAGATAATTAAGGAGTAATACAAACTAAGTAAACACATCTTTAAACTATCATACGAGCACACATTAATTAGACATAGACTCCCACAACCTTAGTTTAGATAATTAGATAATAGTAGAGTAATCGGTAGAAATACCAACCCCCCAAATCCAATACCCGAGATTCGTACTTTTCCATTTTCATAAAATATAAAAAGATAAAAAATAATCTTCCTCAACCTTAACCTTAGCGTAGTAACTCCCTACTAGCATTCCTATTCCCCTAGAGAACGATATCAATACCCGTGGCTTACCCTAATTACTACACTACAACGATTAGGTTCACTGCCTAGGGTGTTATAAAACTTGCTCGAAGAAAAGGAAGTTTCCTTGACCCCGAACGACGCGTGTAGCGTTATCAAGTTTTTGGCGCCGCTGCCGGGGAATAGAATAGCTAGTTAGTAGTCCACTTCGTTTAGGTTTCTTTGCTTGATTCCTATCAAGTAACTTTTTTTCTCATTTTTAGATTTCTCTTAGTCTATCCCCCTTCTTCGTGACCCTCGTTCGTAAAAAAACCATCACTTACCATGATCCGTATCTTCCGTCGAAGATTCTTCACTCTACCCGTTCCCAATCCCGAGATTGAGAATGCAATCCCACAAAACCCTTCACCTACTCACCATTTTGGTAATCACCTAGGGCATAATGAGATAAATTGGCAACAACAAAGTCCTTTCTACTACTTTGATTCTGATGAAGAATTTGATTATGGTGAGGCACTTGATAGCGGAGAGGTCATTAATGAGGAAGACCCCTCCCAATGTTTTGACCCTAGGTGTAGGATTGAGAAAGATGGCCCCTTTAACATGCAATTCCCTTGCAAAATAGGACTAGAAGGGTTCGATGCTTATTTGAATTCATTCTTACCTTTAAACTTAATCTCAAGGGACCTATACAACAAAATCAAGGTCAATCAGTTAACTTATCAATGGAACAATGTTGTCGAAGCAGTCATTTATTTGCACGTGTTTGTTGGAAGTTTTGCTTATTTGGTTGAATTCATGGTCTTAGAAGACTTAGGAGAATTTATAGATAAGGACCTCACTCAAGTAATTTTTGGAAAACCTTTCAAAAAATTGACTAGGTTGAATGAACGGATGATTGATGGTCTAATTACATTCTCAGATGAGGTCGAAGATTTCATCTACCAAATGCCACGCGCTCATCCTAGGTTTAAACACAAGGACATCGAAGTTTGTAATAGAATGACCCCTATTCCATTGCTTAGTGAAAGGGATAAGCAGAGTGGGCTTAGGTACCCATATGAGAAAACTAAGCGATATTACAAAAAATGCCTTGAATTAGGAGATGATTACAAAAAGAATGAAAGAGCGTTGGAATGGCTTAAGTATGAGCACGAGAGAATGCGTGAGGCAACGTAGGAGCACGACTACGAGTCTAGCTACAATACTCTTTAATAAAGAAAAGCGCTTCGTGGGAGGCAACCCATGCTTAATTGTTTGCTTGTTAGTGTCATATATCTTTTATTAATTATTTATCCTCATGTTTAAATTTGTAAAAATGCTTTATTTTGTTTTTAACTTCGTCTTAATTACATATAAAGGTATTTTACATAAGGGATAAGTGTAGGGAGGATTACACACGTTTTCAAAAGAAACGTAAACATGAGAATAACAATTAATTAAAAGATATATATGTTTGTTTGTTCGAGTCAAATGCTTGTATCGAGTCATAATGAATGTTTTGCAGAAATTTTTCCAGATTCTAAAGATGTAAATTTTCCAGAAATTTTTCCAGAAAATCGCAGACCAGTTTTTGTCAGGATAACCTGACGGCGTCAGGATTGAAACCTGACGGCGTCAGGAAGGAGTAAAAACATCAGATTACTTTTTCTCGTTTTCTGAGCTACTTATAAATTTTTGGAATTTTCCAGGTCTTAATTTTCTTAGAAATTCTGTAAACATTCATTCCACAAGCATTATATCCTAGTTTAAATCGAGTCTTATATATATTATTACCGCCGATTTTACGCGAAGGTTTCGTTTGTTTTCTACAAGTGTGCATGTTTAGTTTGTCAAGAAGAAGTTACATAAGATTGGAAGGAGCTTTTCACGCAATAATTCTTCTTGAAAAGAATTTAACCACCACTTTACACGGATCCTACCGAGCTAATCAGGGGAGTATTAGTTTCTTTCGTTTTTAATTACCTTCTTTTATCATAACTTTGATACTTTCGGGGAACATTGGGGACAATGTTCAGTTTAAGTGTAGGGAGGGAAAATAAAACGGGAACTTTGAAACTATGCTTATCCTTGACTATTTGCTTTGTCCAATTGTGATTGTGTAATAAACCATGAGAAATGTCGGTTAGGGTAATTTTGGCACCAAATTTAAAATTTTTTATGACATATAGGAGTGGGCCATTAGTCTTAACAAAAGCGTCTCACGGATAGGAAGTTGCATGACTAGCACAAAAAAACCCTTACCACCCAAATTCCACCCAAAATGTGAGGATCGCCCTTAGATTAGTAGGAATTAAAGCATTCATCTTTAATGCTTAGAGTGTGAACCGGTAGTATATTAGATTCTAGAACTTGTTTTGTGATGCATTCCGAGATCGCAAGTGAGGCTACACTTGTGTAGTTAGGAATAACTAAATGATAAGAGGCATTAGGATAAACCCTTGTTTGATACCTGTAATATAATTACTTCTTCCACTTTGGTTGAGTAATTCCCCCACACCCTTTGCGTTGTACTCATCTTTAGTACACGATACCCCTAGTTAACCCCTCAGAGCCTATCCTTTTCGCGGTTCTCGTGATATTTCGGTTTTTCCGGAATATCAATGAAGAGCATTGTTTACACCCCACCCCCAAATATACACCCAAATCGCCTTAGCCTACCCCTTATGCACTCACTTTTAGTGCAAATGTTTGTTATCACCCTAAACCCTTAGTTCAATTATCTAGTTACTTGCATGAGTTGCTAAGTCGAGTCATATCCTTTGTATACAGTTTTGGGATGATTGGGATTCATGGGAAAAGTTAAAGTTTATGAAATGACGGGAAGGGAACGTTAAATTCAAATTCCCTTTGTTTACGTAATAATGTACCCCAAGTGTTTTGATCTTTTCAAATCGGGTCAAATTAGTGTTAGAATAATAAAAACTCAAGTGTAGGGATGTCCCTGTAAATCCCTAGTATTTTGATGTTATCGTAGAGGATGGTAGAGTAAAAGTGTATGAAAAAAAAAAAAAAAAAAAAAAAAAAAAAAAAAAAAAAAAACATACGGAAAAAAAAAAAAAAAAAAAAAAAACATACGGGCTACCATCCTACATCTATCTGTTAATTTATGTTTGTTTATTTCAGTTATCTAGAGTTTAGAGTGTCGAGTCTTGGCTTAGCAACGCCATTCTTCATATGCAGTTAATATAAAGATTTTTGACTTACCACCACTATATAGCCTATCCCACCAAACCCTTATTTCCCTACCGTAAGCCTAACGTTACAACCCTTTAAAAGACCTCTTTGATAGTCTTTCCTAGGTGCTTACGCCAAAGAGATGGAGGTTTGATCTATTCTCAAGCCTATGGTAATCTATGTACTAGGACCGGTTAATGAGTGTTTATCTTCCATTTCCTATATTGTTATATTTCATTTATACACCTGAGAGAGATGTGAGTATCCAAACACCCCATGTGAGGTGCTAGTATGTAATTTCCGTGCTTGTTATGACTTTTGCGGGGCTTAAATGTGTTGTGGACCGTTTTGAATTAATGCTGAATGACCCCTAACTTATAAATTAATTGGCTAAAAGCACATTTGCTTGAGGACAAGCAAATAACAAGTGTAGGGATATTTGATAAGGTTTTAAAAGGTACCATTTTGAGGGGTCGTTTAAGTCCTTATTTGATCACTTTTGTATCCGTTATTGCTTAATATCGTTCCTTTTCACTTTTTAGGTCTCGTGAAGGCAAAATGCTGGAATGACACTTATTTGGACAGAAAGGCGCGAATATATGAAGAAAATGGCCAAAGTCGAAATCAGACACTCACAGTCGCTGAATGTAGAAGGCGACGGCGTCAGGTTCTATTTGCGACGCCGTCGGAGAATTATTGTGACGGGTCAGAACGCAAAACTCGTGTTTTCAAGAGACGGCGTCTAGTTGTGAAAGAGTAGGCCGTCGCTACTCAGACGGCCTAGATGCGATCCAGACGACGTCAGAAGCTGAAGAGGACGGCGTCACGGACATAAGGTGACGCCGTCGCAAGGTTAACGTGGCCAAGACGAAACCCTAATGGCGGCGACACGACGGCGTCACTAAACATAAGGTGACGCCGTCGCAATTGTAATCTTATATATAGAATCCGAATTTTTCAGTCTTTGTGTGGAGAGTCTTTGGAGTAAAAACCTAAAACCGAACCTAAGGTGTCTTGTACAGTATTTTAGGGTTTTTAACCCTATCTTACACCAAGATAAGTCTTTGCTTCATTAATTCAATTATGTCTTTGATTATTTGTGTGTATGCTTGCATGTTCTCCATGTCCGGCTAATTTATTTGTGTGTTTGCTTAGGAATTATGAAACTTAATTATTGAATATTGATTGGTTGTTTCTTATCTTAGTTGACTAATGATCTAGTAATGCGATAGGTCATTCGTTGTGTACTTAATGCTTGATTCATCTTTGTGAACCTTAGAGTATGATTACCTGAGTGATTGTAGGCTAAAACATCCGAAGAGTGCCTTAGAGTAGGAGTCTATAATCTCTACGTGGATTTGTAGACAAGACCCTTTGGTAATTTCAAAGAGTTAGGGAGAAACGCATACCCTACAACTTTAGAAACATAACGCAACTAGGAATAAGACGTGACACTCAACCATCAATAGGAGATAATTAAGGAGTAATACAAACTAAGTAAACACATCTTTAAACTATCATACGAGCACACATTAATTAGACATAGACTCCCACAACCTTAGTTTAGATAATTAGATAATAGTAGAGTAATCGGTAGAAATACCAACCCCCCAAATCCAATACCCGAGATTCGTACTTTTCCATTTTCATAAAATATAAAAAGATAAAAAATAATCTTCCTCAACCTTAACCTTAGCGTAGTAACTCCCTACTAGCATTCCTATTCCCCTAGAGAACGATATCAATACCCGTGGCTTACCCTAATTACTACACTACAACGATTAGGTTCACTGCCTAGGGTGTTATAAAACTTGCTCGAAGAAAAGGAAGTTTCCTTGACCCCGAACGACGCGTGTAGCGTTATCAATCACCAAAGCTTCCGAGGCTCCAGAATAGAAGATAGAACATGAGCCTTTGAGAAAGAGAGACTTTCGCAGCTTCCCCCCAAACCGAAAATCCATTAGATGAGCAGATTCGAAGCTCTATTTCAAGCTTGCTTTAGCCAGGTGCACAAAGAAGCACACCATTATCATTGATCCTGCTGCTCCTTTTAAGAATAATCACCGTGATTCTTCGTTCGAGGTTATATCATCCAATAGAACAACAACAACGTATCATCCCACATTTAAATAATCTTCTCAAATTTCATAACCACTGAAGTCAGAAGCAATCCATTCCAAAAGGTGTCAAGAGACCACTTCTCCCAAGTAGATGAATTGATGCAGTCAGTCTCTTAGACTAGAGCTCACGAACCCGAATACACATACCCAAAGACAAAGAAACTTATACCATCGAAGTAGCAGATTAAGTCCAATAGCCAAAGAATAACCCCGATGTATACTTTTCTCTCCCTTAAAGAAAGTGCATGAAGCTCAAGAACCCGAAGTACCCGAATGCCCAAAGAGAGAATAACCGATAACATTGAAGAAGCAGGCCGAATCACTGATTATCTCTGCGGATGACAATCTCTGCGGATGTCCACTCCGGAATAAGTGATTATATCTCTGAATCACTGATTAAGCCCTCAAATGAAACAGCTGAGCATCCCCAATGTACACAATCTCTCTCCCCTGATGATTGCGATAACATCAAAATCATCACACACTTGTATATCTCTTTCATCTTCAGAAACTAACTCTTCCATCTCTTCCCCCACATAGTTGGAATAAGAACACTAAACGCCATAAGTCAAACCTTGAGTGTCTCTACGGTAATGACATTTGTCTTCTCGGGATATCTTCAATCACTTAGAAGTATTAAGTGTGACAACTCGTACTTTCAGGTCATTTCTCAAAACAATTCATGCTTCACAATTTCATCATTTATCGTAAACTAGGTTTACGTGTTCCAAATTCGCGTAACCTTAATGGTTTAGCGGCGAATTCATGATCATATCATCACGGACATTTCATATAGACTAAGTTTAGTCTACATTTCATTAACATCATTTGCATCATGTTAGTTCATTCATGATTTTGCATTTCACCTTAAACGCGTAAATTTCATATTAAATAAACGCTATCGCGTAAGTTATTATTTTGAACAATTAATCCGATACTTCCAAAAATTATCCCGACACATTTTTATACTTACATTTAGTTTATAAAAATAATATTTTGAGTTTACCTGGTGTTTTAAATTTATTTTGTATATAAATCATTAAATTTATATTATTACAACGCTTTTCTTACAAAAAAAAAAACTACACGATAATTATTGTTTCACTCAAATTTTGCAAGGAATGTATTTTTACAATTTTTATGATCTCAATATACTTTACTTTGATCCATTAAAGTTTATTTTTAGACAACGCTACCCTAAATATCCAAATATATACATAACTACTAAACAAGATTTACAAAGTACCCATTTACTTACACTTATACCTTTATATACATAATAAAAAAGAAAAAAAATATATGTATTGCAAATGCATCCCCCTTGGCGTCAAATGAGGGTGCCTCATTAATTGGGATGGTAAAAATTTTCTACAAAACTAGATCTATACTCAAACTTATTTCACACTTCACTTCATTCAATCTCAATAATACAAGTCAAGATAGTTTTCTCTCCTCTTTTTCTTATCTCAAAACCGGCCACACCATTATTCCAAGAAGAAGATCATATTTTTTCAAGATCAAGTTTAAAACAATCTAGTTACACTCTTAATCAAGGTTTTGAAATAAAAACCTAGGGTGTTTAGGTTTAATCCTTTGTTCTAATCACCTCATCAAGTAACTTGTAAGCATATCATTTTCATTTACATCTTTCATTTTCATTTCATATGTATTTCATCATTTTTTTAGCAAGCATGCAAGACTTATTGTTATTTATACCATTTTTACATTGATTTTAGAGTTTTATATATATAAGTCATCCTATAATTTATCCCTTGTTATATATTAGTCTTGATGATGTTTAGGAACCCATGACACCCTAAGAAGGTGTATGGTAGGATTAGAATAGCTTTGGAGTTGTTTTGAAGGGATTGGAATAGGTTTAGTACGAGAAAAACTCTTTTCGACAAGTATAAAAAGTGGTCTGATCTTGTTTTGTATTTCTGGAAAAACCGACAGTAGACACGAATTTTTGGCCTAGATATTTAGAAAATATACTTTAAAACGAATCCGTGGCCGCTTGAACGGATTAAAACGGAGTTATAACGAAGAAGTTATGAATTTTTCAAGTTTGACGACGAAATATATATTTTCTGAAATTTCAGCAAACTGTTTTCGTTTTGTACGAGTCAAAAACGAGTCTTAAGCTTTATAAATTATTTCGACTTATCAAAAATATATTAGTATACTTTTATACGAAGCTAAGGACGTATAATACGTAGAAAACGGATTTGTAACGACTAAAATATACACGTTTTCATAAAATTGCCGTAACTTTATTAGTTAAGAAAAATTATATTATTTTTATTTGACAAGTGTTACGGTAAACAAAACGACCATATTGAAGGCTATTTTTAACGTTGACGTGGAACTTTTTGTAACGAGATGTCTTCTAATAAAATTGAGATCATCAAGCATATTTTCCAAAATGACCAACCGTTTGTATAGCGGAGTTGTAATAAATTATTTACGGTTGCTTAAACTTTGCCGAAATTCATTTTTTAAACTATATTTTGGACAAAATCACCCTACTTAACCTATGTTTTTCTTTATGAACGAGACCTCTAGGATAAAAACTTAAATGACAAAACTTCGAGATTTTGATACAAGCTTTCCAAAACTGTTGAGTTCGTTTCCTAATGTTCGACGTACACCATTTTACGACTAGCTTTTCGAGGCCATTTTAGTCACTTTCATGAAATTTCCAACGACATTATTTTACGACGAAAAGTTATAATTTCACAATAAACCATTAAGAAACTATTGTAGGATGACATTTTGACGTAAATATTTGTAAAGTAATTTAAGAATGGTCAAGACGTCAAAAGGAGTATTTTTCGACGAAGAGTGTTATTTTCAAAATTCACAAATGGTATAAATAACATACGAAATGCATGCATAACATTACATCATAACTCATTGCGTATCATAACATTCACAATAGGTCAAGGTTAAAGCATCACACTACATCTCGGTGTACTCACTTTTGTCATCATAATCATTGCAACAGGTGAGTCATAGCCCCTACCTTGGTTTAAAATTGCGTTTTGCGATCCGATGCGCTCAAGGTCCAAAAGGCCAATGCGTAATGCGTGATGCGAATGCGAGCGCAATTTAGACGCGCTGCGTTTAGTATTAAAAAAGTGAAAAAAATATTTATAAATATTATATTTTTACCATGTACCAAGTAAAAGCAACAAAATTATAAATAAATCACTAACATATTCAAAAGTAGATGATGGCATGATGTTAAAATATATCAAAAGTATACTTATAAGCTACAAGTTATATCAGTAACAAAGAATCATAATTTACTCATAATTAAATTAGGGTTAATTCCATATATCCCCAATTTAAACCTAATAATGTCATATTTACCCAATCAAAACTTATAATGACATATATACCCAATCTAAATAACAATTTGTCACATTTACCCATATTACTAATTTAATCATTTTCAAGATTTATAAAATTAATAATAATTATTTTTCAAGAATATGTTGACTATTATACCCTTATTAATAATATACTATAACACAAGTCTGTTTTTAAGTAATGATTCTGATAAAAAGTTTGATTAAATATACAAGTGTTATATACTAAAGATCAATGAGAATCATGTGCCATTTTCATATAGTATACCTCAATTCATATAGTAGATACTAAATACTCATTACCACGTAACAATACAATTACGTTGTAGTATCAACAACTCAACAGTTCCCCTATTTTGCCTTTAAAATTAGAAGTAACATTTAGTTTTGTAGTTATGTGCTAAAGTTAAAAGTTCTAATTTCAGTCATGTGCTAAATTAAGAAGTTCTGATGTCAGTTGGTTTTTATCAAGTATTACCACAATTTACTCATGAAATAGAATAAAGGACGTGATGATTGTTGACGGTATCATCAAGAAGTTATATTTAGGATCAATTTCTTTATTAAGTTATTAGGGGTACAATGGGAATTTAATAATATAAATTAAATTTTAACTAGTTTTATAAAAAAATGGGTAAATATGACAAATTGTTATTTAGATTGGGTATATATGTCATTTTGAGTTTTAGTTGGTTAAATATGTCATTATAAGGTTTAAGTTGGTGATATATGGAATTATCTCATTAAATTAATAGCAAAAGTTAGTATTATAAAGTTTAGTCAAAGTTGAACAATATATGAGTTCTAGCATTGAATCAAATAAATTAACTCACTTTGTACCAAATAAAATAACATATGTGATTATTATAATTAAAGAAGAACATATGAGTTTTACAACATGAATCACACAACAGAAAGAAGAAAACTATTTGATTATGCATTAAAGTAAATTAAAGAATTTACTCACTTTGTAGAATCAGTCGCACCACCAGGAGATTAAATGAAATAAAAATGGGGTAATTTGGATGTAGGTCAAGAACTATGCTTGTCAATGTGTATTTTTATGGACGTCATTTACTAAGGTACTTATTAAAATAGTTAGGCTTTGTAAATAAGCCTAAATTCCAAATTGCACTAATTGCGACTATTGCTAGCATTATACAAATGCGATAAATTACGGTCAATTGCGAATGCAATCTGGAATGGCCTTGCATTAGGTGTCATGATGCGAAATTCCAAATGCAATGCAATGATGCGTGCAATTTGCGCATTGATGCGTGCATTTTTAAACCAAGGCCCCTACTCTTTTAATTGTTTTGAACTATTTTGGGGGAGATACATGCTTAACTATTTTTCACAAGTACTTTATCTTTTTAAGGATAACTTCTATCATGATCATCATTGTTTCAAACTGAATGTTGCACTATATTAGTTGTTCTTGTTTGTTTGGTATAGTTCTACGTCGTATAAAGTTCTATGTCAGTTGACTACTGATACATCGTCGTATAAAGTTCTATGTCAGTTGACTACTGATACATCGTCGTATAAAGTTCTATGTCAGTTGACTACTGATACATCGTCGTATAAAGTTCTATGTCAGTTGACTACTGATACATCGTCGTATAAAGTTCTATGTCAGTTGACTACTGATACATCGTCGTATAAAGTTCTATGTCAGTTGACTACTGATACATCGTCGTATAATGTTCTAAATCAGTTGACTACCGATACATTGAGTCTAGTCCTATTGATTAAGCTCTATTGTTCTACGTCGAGTTAGGTACTATTGTGAATTCATTTGACATCAAGTGTTTGAACATAAACTATACACATTTTGGCAGTGGGTTGTGAACACACAGGTTGCAAGTTTTGTATGGGCGGAACTTGGAACTGGGTGGATTTACAATGCCTTTGCTGCATAAACGATTTTGAAAGACTTTACATTTCAACACAAACTCTATGAACTCACTCAACCTTTGTGTTGACACTTTTAGCATGTTTTTATCTCAGGTATCTAAGGCATTCACTTCATGGCATGCATGTGGACACATCATGGAGTCGCGGTGACGACTCGTCTCACTTGGGTTTTACGCACTTTAAAACATCGTTTGAATTGTAACAAACTTATTTCCGCACAAGTTGATTTTCATTTGGGACCTACACTTTGTAAACTCTGATTGTTTTATTAAATCAAACGATGTGTTTTCCAAACGACATTTTAGGTCGTTCATTATAACTGTGATTGTGATGCTATGACAGTCAATCCCCAGGAATTCCATTCCGCTGCAAAACAGGTAATTTGGGGGTGTGACATTAAGTTCATCAAGTTTACTCGTGTTTAGATACGTGTCTCCTTCCCCCTTGCTGGTTTTGACACTTCAGAATCAGCAACATATTATCAACCTAAATACTTGAAATCTGATGAGAAGATCGCTTGAAGTCTTTGTGAGAATCAACTTGCTGAAGAATGTGAGCAAGTCTAATTGGGGATTAAATCTGACTTTTCACTCTCCCCCAATTAGTGCTCTCCCCAAAACCGACAATCTGTTTGATAAGTGCCCAGATTAAGAAAAAGTCTTTAGATCGTTAAATGCAACTCGTCTTTAGTCTTCTAACATGCATCAGAAAATGTAGAACAGACTGTAGACTCGACCTTCTTCAAGATTGTCCAGTTGGGGAATAGAAAGTCAACATCTTCAACTTACCAAATGCATTCCCGTTAACTTTGAAATAGCAGATCCCCTTAACTCAAATCCCTCCCAATCAAACAAGAACAGAAAGATGTTCATCAAAGAAATCAGCCCAGCAACTGGAAGCACTTTGTCATTAATCAAATCAGCCCGTGTGAAGATGTTAACCAACAGCTCTTAGAAGAAAACTACATGTGAAGATGACCCGATAAGAAGAAGCTCGGTTCTTACATGAGTTTGGAGCCGTTTTGACCATTTATTCTCAGATAACAATCAACCATGCAGTAAATTCACACTTCTTCTCTCAAGAATTGCATACGGAGTTGCCATTCTTGATTAAATAAGTGAAATCATCCAAATGTAGTCTACTCACACTTCTCCCCCGCAAAATTAGCATAAGATGTCACCATCGTCATTATAAAAGAGCAAGTGGAATAAGATAACAATTATCAGTAGTTCGGTTCACTTGATGTTTGAAAGCGCATGGAAAAAGTATGAAGCATGTTGATGAGAATGGTAATTAATAAGAAGATTTCTCTTCTTCAAAAGATAAAGCGCACTGAAGCGTACACTTTTCTTTTCTTTAGAGATAGAGGCTTGAACTGATGTGTTCATACATCATAATGATGAAGTACGAGGCCTGAACTGATGTGAACAGACGTCATTGCCGAATGAATATCAAGATTGAGTTACTTGAACCCGTGAGTTATGAGATATCAATCCATTTGTAATCCATACTTTAAGCCAGTCCATGTAGTGAAGGATCGAAGTATCTGCAACTGAGTAAGGACTACCTGCACTAATATTACAAACTTGATTGCATATATTTTGGTTAGTGACATTAGTATCCAAACCCTTTGGGGTTTCACGGTCAACCTTGATTATGTCATCGGTAAACAGCTTTCCTGTAGGTATCCACCTAAGTCCAACATCCTTAAACATTTTACCAGACGGAATCCACTTATGGCAAGGTCTAGGATTGGTGACATTCTTATGCACAGTGGTAGACTTATCGTTATTCCCAGACTCCAAAGATTTAGCAGTTGGGATCCATCTAGGTGAAGTTTTAGGTTTGTTTTGCTTCATAACATGTTGAACCTTAGCCATGTTAGTAGCCTTAGTGGATTGTACCTTAGCATGTGAATTAGGAAAATGTTTCTTATTCGGAAAAGACTCAGAATTTCTAGTTTCATTTTCTACATGCTTAGCATTCTTCTTCATATAAATACTCTTAGATGCAAGTCAACCCCTAGTCTTTTGAGAGTTCCTAGGTAATGGTTTACTACTACTAGCAGTGCCTTGAAATCTCGTGGAATGCATCATCCTAGGTCTTGCACCTAAAATTCCATCTTTTCGAATCTATGCCTTTTTCCTAGCTTTTTCAAGATAATAGTTCTTCCACAAGTCATTCATATCATATGAATTATGGGTTTTAATGCTTGGTTTTGACACATTTTTCGAACCAATCCTAGAGGTGCGGGGAGTAGAAGTAGCTGCTTGTTGCGGTTTAGAGGAACTAGAAGCATAATTCTTAGGCAACTCAGGTGAAGTGACTGATTTTGACAAAACTTGTTTCTCATCAACTTGGGAGGCAAACCGTGTTTTTGAAAATTTTGGTCTTTCGGATATAAACGCAGTAGGCTGCCTAACAACGAACCGGTTTCTAATGAGATGAGAAACTGGTTTCCCCAAAGTTGATGGTTTTGTAAACTTAGTGTTCACACTTTTCCCTACAGTTTTCCTAAGCTCATTTTTAAGGCAACAATAGCGAAACTCTTTTCCTGAAGTTGAGCTTTGAATTCATCAATTTTTTCTATCAAAGAATTTGTTTGTTCCATTGACTTAGTTCTAGCTTATTTGACAGAGTCACTTAGTTCTATGTGATGCTTTCTCAAAGACTCATTTTCCTTTAGTAATTTGCCCACACAAACCGCTAATTCATCATTTCTCATTTGAATATCATCAATAGCATTAACATCAGAATTAATTGTAACCAAATTACTTTTCACATGCATACCAGGAATATGTTTCTTTGAATTGTTGATAGCTGACTCTTTGTCTTGAAGCTGAGCTTTCAAAGTGTTAATTTCAAAAAGTTCACGGAATTCAGGAAGTTCCGGATTTTTACATGGTTTGTTAAGTTGAAAACTTTCTTCTTTACTCTGTGTCGCAACTTCAAGTGAAATGCAATATTTTTCAAGATTTGAGAATTTGTTAGAAAGTTCATCAAAAGCCTTTTCATCAACCATATCTTTTGTTTTAAAACATTTAATCTCAGACTCAGCCTCAGTTACAGAACATTTATCAAGGTCATGTTTAGCATCATGATCAGTTTGTATAAGTACTTTAGCATATGCACTATGTTGAACAGTTAAGGGTACCTTTTCACATGACATCTGTTCATTTGTCGGTCTGATATCTGCATCCACATCATGTGTAACAAGAGTCACTGGACTGCTGGCTGTGTCAAGCTTATCTATCTCTGAGCCTCTGTATTCAGTGTCAACTGATCCATCATCTGGTGCTTTACCCGACTCAACACTACAATCTTTTGATTGTGCCCGACATTCATTCCCCTTTCTGATTACTGCATCTACTTCTTGTATGTTAGGAGTAACTGAATAACTGGTTACATCATCATTATTTGTTGTATCTGACATTCTGCATTCAGCAACACCCGATCCTTCAACTGATACATTACCCAACTCATCACAACTTTATGTCAACTGCACCAGACTCTCATTCATTTTTTCATCTTTCTGAGTAACTTCCTCAATATACTTCTCCAAATTATCCATGAGATGGATAAGTGTCTCTATGAACATGCAAATTTCCATTCCAGTGTGTCTCTTGAAGGACATTTCAGTCATGTCTTGATCATAATCTGATGTGAATTCCATTCTAATGAATGACTAAAATTGTTTGTAGATCACTTGAAGTGCAGCACTGGAACTATCCTTTTGAACCTTCTCTTTGTCAAGTTGTAGCTCCAATTTCTCTAAGTTTAACAGCAAAGTTCCTGTTAATGTAGATAAGTCCTGACGGAAGAGGGCAATACATGTTCGTTCTGTTGTTGTGGGTAGAAGTAACATGAGGTGAGAGTGAAGTTGTTGATAGGGTATAATGCAGCATTCCTTTTGCATGGCATTCTATAGCATTAGCAAGTGCAATTCATTCTCATTGTACTCAGAACATGAAGATTTCACATCCTCGTTGATTAATTCAAACATCTTTAATCGTTCAGTGTAGCATACATTATCATTGTTGTCCACAGCATTATACAATTTAAGTACTTCCGAAATCACTGGATCAGTAGTGTAAGACATGATGTTGTAGTATACACGGGATTTTACAAGTCAATGATTTAAACCGAGAAATAGATTCTTTCGCGGGATTTTACAAAATCAAGAAGAAACCGTGATACAATGACGAATAGAACGTGTTAAGATATCTGATGGACCCACACAGTGATACAGGATTATGTGTTAGGAGTGATGATTGATAGAAGGATTAGTTGAAGTGTTATTTGGTTGTGAATTGGTTTTGTTAATGCACGTTTTTAGGGTGAAATTTAGGTCTAAAAACTTAAAAACCTCAATAACTTCTGTTCGAAGCGGATTTAGGCCTCGAAGGTTGACCTAAATGAACTTTAGTTAGTTCGGCATGCCATTCTCCTCGTTCTCACGGTCGTTTTGATGGGTAGAACGCTGAAAACGGAGTTACGGTTCAAAAGTTATGGCCGTTTGAAGTTTTGTCGGGAAAAGTCAACAAGTCGCTAAGTAACAAGTCGCTATGAACCAAGTCGCTAGACACAAGTCGCTACAGCAACAACTCACTAAGTTGACAAGTCGCTAAAGAACAACTCGCTAAGTTGAAAAGTCGCTAAAGAACAACTCGCTAAGTAGACAAGTCGCTAAGGAACAACTCGCTGAGACGTCCAGTCGCTAAAGAGTAACTCGCTAGTAACCACAAAGACAATTCGCTAGAAATAATAAAGACAAGTCGCTACATCAACCAAGTCGCTAGCCGAAGTGGTGTCTCCAGTACTTTGTACTGTTTGTCGTTGATGAGTGTCTAAATACTCATCATTTTTGTACTATCTAGACTGCAAAAACATCTGAAAACACTCAGAAATGCTTCAAAATGATAAAAATATCACAAACAAGTGTTTTATATGTTTTAAATGCAAAAACATCAAAATCTGGTGAAAAACGTATCAAGTTTGCATAATTGGCAGTTTTAGTCCCCCAAGTTACAAAAGTTGTCAAATCTGGTCCCTGGTAATTCAAAAACTTGTAAAATATCATTTTAGGTCCTTGGGATTCACAAGTTGTTCAAAATAATCCTTTGAAGTTTAAAATCACAAAATTACAACTTTGGTCCCTCAACTTTGCAAAAGTGTCAAAAATAGTCCTTAAGGTTTTAAAAAGTGAAATTAATCAAAAATAAACCTTGTACTATTAATAAATGACATAATTGGTCCTTCATGATAACTTTGGAGAAAATTACAAGTTTGGTCCCTAGAGTTACAAAATTGGCAATTTTAGTCCTTGGATTTGTAAAATGGAATTTTATGCAAATATGGTCCTTGTACTATCAAAGTTTGGCAAGTTCAACCCTTATTATAAGTTTGGAAAAGTTGCTAGTTCAGTCCCCTAACTTTCAGAATGTTACATGATTGGTCCTTGTATTACTTAAACCAAACGGACCTAACTATATTATTAATACCAAATCCAATTACCCAGCTGTGGCCCAATCCAACACCCAAGCCCAAACTTTGAAATTTAAATAAAACCGCCCACTGTTACTCCTCCTCCCTCACCCCTGTTAACCTAAAACCAGTGGTTTTTCCACCTCTCCCCACCTTTCCACCTCATCAACCTTATCCCCCCACCTGTCTAACCATTCCTTTACACCTCCATATCCTCCCAAACCCAATTAATGCAAAGAAACTGCCCAAGACTTTTTTGGCGCCAAAAGCTAAATCAATGGCTAGGATGTATTTCAGAGATCTAATGGTGGTGGGATTTACTCAGAAGCATGTGGGATATCTAAAAAGTCTATAAAGAGTGAAGGAAAAGCAGAGGAGAAGAGTAGTAGTGTAGTTTAGTTTTAGTTAATGTCGTTTTAGTTTAATTTTGATTTTCAGTATATGTTTTATCTTTAAAGCTTCGTATTTCATGTTTTCCTTGTGCAATAAAACTTTTGTAACCTTCAATTTCAGTTTTCATGCAAATTCTCAGTTTATGCATTTTCAACGTCTAATTCTCAAAGTATGATCAAATGTTGTTATTAATGGTTGTTTTGGACTCCTAGTCACACATAAGCTCCTATATAGCTTGTTAAAGCTATTAGACACCCTTAAAATCAGTTGAGTAGTCAAAATAGAAAAATACCAAAAATTACCAAGAAATTAGCTTGAAATTCAAAAATCCTGTGGGAACATGATCAAGACCATGGTGCAGTTTCTTTTGGATGGATTAATGGTTTAGAGCTTATTGGTAAGCTATAGGAGTGTTTCTCAGTCTTTGGTTCCCTGTCTTGAGCTTGGATCATTTTGTAAGCCTTTTTAAGCTAATATCTCATTTCACTGTGCAAGTGAGTCATAAGCTCTAATGTTTGTTTTTCCATGTTTATTAGCTATAGTTAAGTTTATTTAAACATTAAAACCAGTAGCTTATTCTTTTAAATTAGTAGTTACTATAAATCTTATTATCACAGTCAATTTAGCTTATTTGGTAATTCTTAGTTTAATGTTGTTATGGCTAGTGTTTTATGTTTCATTAGTCTTAATAATGGATAATACAAGTTCTGTAATCAATTTCATGGTCTGAGTCTGTGATAAGCTTTGAAAAACATCAATTCAGTCACATAAAGGGTTGTTTGGTTGCACCTGTTAAACTGTACCAGAAGTTGTGCAGTCTTGTACTTTTGGTTGTTTTGTGTCAAACTCAGTCTAAATAACTCAGTTCAACAAGAAACCTGTGTTCATTAGTGCAAAAGTCAAAAGTACCTTAATTCTCATCTTAGTTTATCAACTGTTGGATTTTAGCTTGTCAAAATCATAACATTAGCTTGAATCTTGGTAACCTAGCTTAATATTATTTCATTTTAGCTTAATACTACTTAATCAGTCCATAGAATCAAGCAAAAGTTCATTAAAGTCAAACTTGTAGTTTTCTTAAAAAGTCAACATAATGTTCTGTGCACAGTTAAGATAGCTCAATTCATAAGCTCTCCCAGAGCTTGTTAGTGACCCATAGCTTATGTATTTTGGCTTTTTGGAAAGCCAACCCACCCATATCTCTATTCCAGTTCTTATTTTCCAATTTGCAGCTTATCCAATAAGCCTGCAAGTGCTTTTATTTTGTCCATATTCTGTGTACATCAGCTGAGCAGTGGTTTTTCAAAATTTTCAAAAGCTCCTCAAGAGCTTATTTGTGAAAGCCAAACTTTGTCAATTAGTTTTTTAGAAAGTTCAGCTGGTAAACTTGTTAGTCCAAGTCCTTGTTTTTATTTTCTAGCTTAATTAGGTGCTTAAAAATAAGTTGGAAGTTGCCTAGAAAACCAAGTAGTATACTGTGTAACAGTACATAAGCTTATGCTTATTTTGGCTTATTTTTGTGCTTATTGCTAGATCTTTATGCTTTCTCAGTTTTCATTTTAGCTTATTTACAGTTCCTCAGCTTATTTCCATTTTCATTAGCTTATTAAATAGCTTATTAATCACTTAGCTTTAAAACTTTTGCTTATTCATTTTCTTTGTTAACTGTTAGAAAACATAAGCTTAAACTCAGCTTATTAGTCATTTTGAGAAAAAGCTCCAGTTATAAAAGTTGCTTATTTTCTTGTATTTAATAGTTTGCAAAAAGAAAATTTCAAAAATAAAAATGTTAGCAAAAAGGGGGTAGGCAGGCTCGAACCTGAGACCTCCCCCTTTACAAGAGTGTTAGAGTGTGTACCTGGAACCATAAGCGCCCTTGGGTCTTTCTTGTCATAGCTTGCATAATCAAATATATAAGGGCGTTTGGCAGTTATGGTTATAAGCTCTTTTGAGCTTATTTCCAGCTTATTTTCCACAGTAACCCACAGCTTTCTTATTTTTCTTAGATTAAGAATAGATTATAGTATTTTCTGTAAAAAGTTGAGATTTTTCCAATAAGTTTTAGTATTTTTAAACATTTAATTAGTGTTTTATAGTAATTAAATCATAATAAAAAATATAAAAGTCAAAAAAATATAAATCTTTTTTCTAAAATTTTCTTTTATCATATATTTTGTAATAAAATTAGTTTTACATTCGTAGGCCTTTTATTTCAATAATTTTACGTTTTATCTTGCGCTCCAGCGTCGTTTTCGTACTTAACGCTCGTTTTCAGTTTAAGTAACGTTTTTAGACATTTTAAGTTTACGTTTTAGTTAAGATAGTTTATTTAAGTTATTTAGTTTTATAAAATCACAAAAACATCATTGTAAAAATAGTGATAGCATTTATTTAATAGATTTTATCTTTTATTTCTTTTAATTTGCATTTAAGTCGCTTTAATTTGTAAATCTTTTCTTTAGGTAATTATCCATCCAAAACCCTACTGATCACTATCCTTAGTGATCATTCTATCATCTGAAGTTGTTTAAACACCAATTCATCCTCCGTGGGACTTAACGACCCAGGAATCCACTATATTCTTCTGATCTAAATTGTATTTGGTGTGTGAGCTGTTTTGAGTTTCTTACGGTTGGTCATTCACAAGTGGCTAACTTGCGTGAGATAACTTGACGGTTTTGCACCAATCAAATTTTGGCGCCGCTGCCGGGGAGGCTGTAAGCGTGTTTTAAGCATTTCCAGATCCGTACTTGCACATATACCACATTTTGTAAACAGTTTTTTGTAAAGTTAATCAAAATCAAAAAGTTCATTAACACTTTTTCTAAAGTGTTAACAACATCAAAAATATTTTCATTCTTTGTTTTTATGGCATGTTTTTCAAAAATCCAAAAATATTCATCTTTAACCTCTTACCCTTTTTGATTCTTTATTTCTTTACCCTCTATCCTTTTGATTCTAAACTTCTTCTATTCTCATGGAATCTCTCGACTACGACGAAATCTGGAACGAAGTTGAAAAACTTCCTATTTTATCACAAATGTCAAGAATTTGTGTGGTTCATGATGATCCATTGATTCTGCGTAGGGAAATAGAACGAGAAACCGGGGTGACAAAGGACCAGGTACTTCCCTCTAATAATGGAGGTGCTAAATACGTCCAACCTACGGTTATCCAAAGATCTAAACCCTCAATTGCTCCTAAGCCGTCTAAAATTGATCCTACACTTTCACGATTTACGGTTAAAAGCAAACATGCAGAATTAAGACCGGTGACTAGTAAGAATGACTTGCCTAATCTTCACGTTTCTCAAGAACCAGAACCAGAGACCATAACGGAAGTGGTGGAAATTGCTAGCTCTCAGAGCACACCACTTGTCCCACCTCCGGATTTTTCAAAATGTTCTTTGAGTCTTATTAGTCATTCAGATCACCATGTTGATTTTGTTGATTCTTTGAATGAACTGATTCCTTCTCATGACTCTCAAATAGAATCGTTTATTCCTTGTGTCGGTTGTGGTGAACCTCTTTTTGGTTTACCCTGTCGCTGGTGTACGTGTGTACAGTGTGGTAATGATATTCGGAACGGGAGTTGTTTGTTTTGTGGTTCGAGGAATTCATTTGATTATGATCCTAATCCGAACTCATTTAACGACCCCTCAAATTTTTCCAACTACCCACCACAGCCCGACCTATCTTCATATAATCAACAATACTGCTGTGAATTTTGTGGAGGTCCTCACCAAGGATTTGAATGTCAATCCGGAAACACGATTGTCTATGAACAGTTTTCCGGTGATGCTCAGAACTTTTGGTATGACCAATATCCATATGATTCACCAATCCAGGATCAACAGTTTTACTGTTGTGAGAACTGTGGAGGTCCCCATTTCAGCTCTGATTGTCAAACAGGGAATCCATTTCCTTGTAACAATTACGACTATCCAGATCACGACCAATCTCCACAGTGCCAAATGACTCAAACTCCTCAGCAAACTCAACAAGACACTTATCTAGAGCTTCTGGAGTCAGTGAAAAGAACTGAGGAGTTGAGTAAGACAGCATTTCATAATGTTCCCAGTTTTTCTTGTGTATATTGTGGGGGTCCTCATGATGATTATCAATGTCGACCTTCCGGTTTTGACAAATCTCCACTCCCACAATGTCCCGACATTCAAAATTCACATGAGAAATCCATGGAAGAATTGCTAGCTGAAGAGCAGGCTGCTAAAATAAATTCCCAAATTGCTTTTGAAAAGTCTATTAAGGAATTAATTGCAAAAGAAAAAGCAGCCAGATCTAGCTCTCAATTTCGTTTTATTCCTGATGACAGTGATGATGAAGATACACTTGAAGATTCATCAAGTTCATCAGTTGATATCCCAGCAGTTGAGATTCATTCTCAGACAACTGCTATCACACCCGAGGTTCACACTCACTCTCTGAACATGGGGGATGAGCATCTTGACACTGTTCCTGAAAAGGAATCGGACGAATTCATAAAGTCTAGTGTTGAGGACCTTGTCCCAATCCCAAGAGAGTCACAAGGAATTCTCGAGCATTTGTGTGATATCCCTCCTCCTCTTGTCTTCCCAAATGATCATATTGAGATGTTCTCTGATTCTGATGAGGACTATTCTTTATCTTGTGGAGACATAAGTTATGTGGGGGAATTACCTTCTGAGCCTGTCAGCTTAGGAGAAGAGAATGATGAAGAAATAATCCAAGACGAAGCTCTTCGTCTTACATTATTGAATGTTAATCTTCTCGTTTCTAGAATCGAGGCTTTTAATGAAAAGCCTACTTCATATCCTATCCCCTTTGAGGATAGTGAACTTTTCTTCGATGATTCTATTCCGGAATTGCAAACGTTCTATTTTGATCATATGGGAGAGAAGATTAGTGGTATTACCACTTCTCATTCTCATAATTCTCTCCCCGATTATGAATCATTCACTTTTGAGGAGTTCCCCAGTGAACTCACTCAAATCAATCCCGAATATGAATCATTTGCCTTTGAGGAGTTCTCCTGTGAACTCACTCATATCATATCTCTACCAGAGTATGATAACTTCTACTTTGATCTAGACACACCCGGGATATGTCTAGACCAATTGAGCTTAAAAAATGAAATTCATGAAACCATGAATTCTCCTGTGAGTGATGATGAGTTAATCATGATCTTTATCATGACTTTCTTTCTCTTCTTCACCTATCCCGTAGCTTCTCCTGTTCTTCACTCCTTCGGGAATGAGGACATTATCTTTGATCCCGGCATTTTCATTTATCATTTTTGAGCCGGTTCTATGTATATCTCATCGGTGTGGAACTTTCACTTACTTCAATGTTTATACAAACATCTTTAAATGAAAGTCCGATGGAGATTGTCTCTTCCACTTACTTCCCCATGAACAAATTAATTCGGGGTCGAGTCAAGCTAGCGACTCGGTAATCAAAAACAGTAGCTAAAACATGGGTTTTCACCCGTGTGTACCACCTTAGTGTGGGGGAGATGCCCCACATGTTGTATATAGACCTTAAAAATGAATGAAAATTGTAAATATTAAAAAAAGAGAATAATTGTTGTGTTTCTACACTTGGCTAATAATGTTATCTTTTTACGTTTTAAGTTTCGGTATAACAGCCGGTACTTTGAATATTGAGGACAATATTCATTTCTAAGTGTGGGGGGGAAATTCTGGCGAATTTTGATCATAAATGTACCCTTTTAGTCCCTTTTTCCCCCAAAATGGCCAAATTTAAAAAATTTTTTTTAGTGGAAGTACTATGTACTAAACACAACAAATGGTAATCAGTCCACCATGTCTAACCCACACAAGGATTGGCTAATCCAGGAGCAAACGGCTCTTGGTAAAGATATCTCAAATCCGTTGACGGCTTGCAATTTGCCCAAAATTGTATGGTGTTCAACTCACCATATCTTTAAACTAGTGAAAAGTTGGCTAGCCCGCAAGGTTATGGCTTGTGGTAAAGGCAGTGGAAAATCCATAATTGGTAATCGGCTCACCAAAGATAATATTTATAATTTATCTAAGAGTTGGCTAGTCCAGAAGCAAACGGCTTCTGGTAAAGACAAATCAAATCCGTTCACAGCTTATGATTTGCTCAAAATCATTTGGTTATCATTGTACCAAGGTTCTTACTTGAACTAAAACAATTGGCTACTCCAGAAGTAATGGCTTTTGGTAAAGAGATAAAAATCCATTAAAATTTTCTCAAATCATTGCTAGGGACTAGCAATATCTTAGTGTGGGGGATTGATGAGTGTCTAAATACTCATCATTTTTGTACTATCTAGACTGCAAAAACATCTGAAAACACTCAGAAATGCTTCAAAATGATAAAAATATCACAAACAAGTGTTTTATATGTTTTAAATGCAAAAACATCAAAATCTGGTGAAAAACGTATCAAGTTTGCATAATTGGCAGTTTTAGTCCCCCAAGTTACAAAAGTTGTCAAATCTGGTCCCTGGTAATTCAAAAACTTGTAAAATATCATTTTAGGTCCTTGGGATTCACAAGTTGTTCAAAATAATCCTTTGAAGTTTAAAATCACAAAATTACAACTTTGGTCCCTCAACTTTGCAAAAGTGTCAAAAATAGTCCTTAAGGTTTTAAAAAGTGAAATTAATCAAAAATAAACCTTGTACTATTAATAAATGACATAATTGGTCCTTCATGATAACTTTGGAGAAAATTACAAGTTTGGTCCCTAGAGTTACAAAATTGGCAATTTTAGTCCTTGGATTTGTAAAATGGAATTTTATGCAAATATGGTCCTTGTACTATCAAAGTTTGGCAAGTTCAACCCTTATTATAAGTTTGGAAAAGTTGCTAGTTCAGTCCCCTAACTTTCAGAATGTTACATGATTGGTCCTTGTATTACTTAAACCAAACGGACCTAACTATATTATTAATACCAAATCCAATTACCCAGCTGTGGCCCAATCCAACACCCAAGCCCAAACTTTGAAATTTAAATAAAACCGCCCACTGTTACTCCTCCTCCCTCACCCCTGTTAACCTAAAACCAGTGGTTTTTCCACCTCTCCCCACCTTTCCACCTCATCAACCTTATCCCCCCACCTGTCTAACCATTCCTTTACACCTCCATATCCTCCCAAACCCAATTAATGCAAAGAAACTGCCCAAGACTTTTTTGGCGCCAAAAGCTAAATCAATGGCTAGGATGTATTTCAGAGATCTAATGGTGGTGGGATTTACTCAGAAGCATGTGGGATATCTAAAAAGTCTATAAAGAGTGAAGGAAAAGCAGAGGAGAAGAGTAGTAGTGTAGTTTAGTTTTAGTTAATGTCGTTTTAGTTTAATTTTGATTTTCAGTATATGTTTTATCTTTAAAGCTTTGTATTTCATGTTTTCCTTGTGCAATAAAACTTTTGTAACCTTCAATTTCAGTTTTTATGCAAATTCTCAGTTTATGCATTTTCAAGGTCTAATTCTCAAAGTATGATCAAATGTTATTATTAATGGTTGTTTTGGACTCCTAGTCACACATAAGCTCCTATATAGCTTGTTAAAGCTATTAGACACCCTTAAAATCAGTTGAGTAGTCAAAATAGAAAAATACCAAAAATTACCAAGAAATTAGCTTGAAATTCAAAAATCCTGTGGGAACATGATCAAGACCATGGTGCAGTTTCTTTTGGATGGATTAATGGTTTAGAGCTTATTGGTAAGCTATAGGAGTGTTTCTCAGTCTTTGGTTCCCTGTCTTGAGCTTGGATCATTTTGTAAGCCTTTTTAAGCTAATATCTCATTTCACTGTGCAAGTGAGTCATAAGCTCTAATGTTTGTTTTTCCATGTTTATTAGCTATAGTTAAGTTTATTTAAACATTAAAACCAGTAGCTTATTCTTTTAAATTAGTAGTTACTATAAATCTTATTATCACAGTCAATTTAGCTTATTTGGTAATTCTTAGTTTAATGTTGTTATGGCTAGTGTTTTATGTTTCATTAGTCTTAATAATGGATAATACAAGTTCTGTAATCAATTTCATGGTCTGAGTCTGTGATAAGCTTTGAAAAACATCAA
This sequence comes from Chrysanthemum seticuspe, assembly GCA_019973895.1. Taxonomy (NCBI): domain Eukaryota; kingdom Viridiplantae; phylum Streptophyta; class Magnoliopsida; order Asterales; family Asteraceae; genus Chrysanthemum; species Chrysanthemum seticuspe. The sequence goes on from BPTQ01000003.1 coordinate 120,618,009, forward strand.
TTCAGTCACATAAAGGGTTGTTTGGTTGCACCTGTTAAATTGTACCAGAAGTTGTGCAGTCTTGTACTTTTGGTTGTTTTGTGTCAAACTCAGTCTAAATAACTCAGTTCAACAAGAAACCTGTGTTCATTAGTGCAAAAGTCAAAAGTACCTTAATTCTCATCTTAGTTTATCAACTGTTGGATTTTAGCTTGTCAAAATCATAACATTAGCTTGAATCTTGGTAACCTAGCTTAATATTATTTCATTTTAGCTTAATACTACTTAATCAGTCCATAGAATCAAGCAAAAGTTCATTAAAGTCAAACTTGTAGTTTTCTTAAAAAGTCAACATAATGTTCTGTGCACAGTTAAGATAGCTCAATTCATAAGCTCTCCCAGAGCTTGTTAGTGACCCATAGCTTATGTATTTTGGCTTTTTGGAAAGCCAACCCACCCATATCTCTATTCCAGTTCTTATTTTCCAATTTGCAGCTTATCCAATAAGCCTGCAAGTGCTTTTATTTTGTCCATATTCTGTGTACATCAGCTGAGCAGTGGTTTTTCAAAATTTTCAAAAGCTCCTCAAGAGCTTATTTGTGAAAGCCAAACTTTGTCAATTAGTTTTTTAGAAAGTTCAGCTGGTAAACTTGTTAGTCCAAGTCCTTGTTTTTATTTTCTAGCTTAATTAGGTGCTTAAAAATAAGTTGGAAGTTGCCTAGAAAACCAAGTAGTATACTGTGTAACAGTACATAAGCTTATGCTTATTTTGGCTTATTTTTGTGCTTATTGCTAGATCTTTATGCTTTCTCAGTTTTCATTTTAGCTTATTTACAGTTCCTCAGCTTATTTCCATTTTCATTAGCTTATTAAATAGCTTATTAATCACTTAGCTTTAAAACTTTTGCTTATTCATTTTCTTTGTTAACTGTTAGAAAACATAAGCTTAAACTCAGCTTATTAGTCATTTTGAGAAAAAGCTCCAGTTATAAAAGTTGCTTATTTTCTTGTATTTAATAGTTTGCAAAAAGAAAATTTCAAAAATAAAAATGTTAGCAAAAAGGGGGTAGGCAGGCTCGAACCTGAGACCTCCCCCTTTACAAGAGTGTTAGAGTGTGTACCTGGAACCATAAGCGCCCTTGGGTCTTTCTTGTCATAGCTTGCATAATCAAATATATAAGGGCGTTTGGCAGTTATGGTTATAAGCTCTTTTGAGCTTATTTCCAGCTTATTTTCCACAGTAACCCACAGCTTTCTTATTTTTCTTAGATTAAGAATAGATTATAGTATTTTCTGTAAAAAGTTGAGATTTTTCCAATAAGTTTTAGTATTTTTAAACATTTAATTAGTGTTTTATAGTAATTAAATCATAATAAAAAATATAAAAGTCAAAAAAATATAAATCTTTTTTCTAAAATTTTCTTTTATCATATATTTTGTAATAAAATTAGTTTTACATTCGTAGGCCTTTTATTTCAATAATTTTACGTTTTATCTTGCGCTCCAGCGTCGTTTTCGTACTTAACGCTCGTTTTCAGTTTAAGTAACGTTTTTAGACATTTTAAGTTTACGTTTTAGTTAAGATAGTTTATTTAAGTTATTTAGTTTTATAAAATCACAAAAACATCATTGTAAAAATAGTGATAGCATTTATTTAATAGATTTTATCTTTTATTTCTTTTAATTTGCATTTAAGTCGCTTTAATTTGTAAATCTTTTCTTTAGGTAATTATCCATCCAAAACCCTACTGATCACTATCCTTAGTGATCATTCTATCATCTGAAGTTGTTTAAACACCAATTCATCCTCCGTGGGACTTAACGACCCAGGAATCCACTATATTCCTCTGATCTAAATTGTATTTGGTGTGTGAGCTGTTTTGAGTTTCTTACGGTTGGTCATTCACAAGTGGCTAACTTGCGTGAGATAAATTGACGGTTTTGCACCAATCAGTCGTCTTGTCTCAATAGACAAGTCGCTAGGACTCAAATCGCTACCACTTCAACTACAAGTCGCTACCAAATAACGAAGCAAGTCGCTACGAAGAAAGTTTATCCGAGAACCAAGTCGCTAGGAAGAAAAACTTAAACACAACCCTTTTCAATCAAAAACAAGCTCAACTATGGTGATTCAAGCTTTCCAAATCAAAACCCAAGCACTTACAATGATTCTAAACACAAAGGTACACTCAAAATTCAAACTTTAACACAAGAAATGATCCAAATGATGCAAAAACCACAAAACTTTTTCAAACCCAAAAACCATATAAAACCACTAGAAATCCAAGGATATGTAAGAGACATGATCAAACCATGGCTCTTGATACCATTTGTTACATATTGGATTTTACAAAAACATCATATCATAACATAAATGGGGCGTATGGTTTAAGAGTTTAGAGAGAGAAAGTAGAATGGGAGCCTTTCTAGAGAGAGAAAGTAAACAAAAGAGAAAAGGTTAGATTAGAATGAAAGGTCCAACCCTCTACCTTGGGAGGTAGAGGGTATTTATAGTTACAAACTACACGTCCTCCTACGGACTGTGGATCAGGCATACAGTGGGTAAAGATCCGTCCGTCCTCCACGGTGTTGCACTAAACTAAATAACTAACTAACTAACTAGTAAATAAAGTAATGTCTACGAGCTAACATATGCTAGACTAGAGTTGGGGTGATCGACTCTTCACTATGGATTTTCCAATTCCTAACATCACCCATCACAAGCATACAAGCACATGAAGATCTTCTACAACAAGCTTGGGAAACTTGTCATCTTCATTCATAGAAGACTAACTACATCATGCTTTGTGTTCTTGATGTTTAGTTTAGGACTTCATATCCATTAGACACATTGTCTTGGATATTGTCTAGTATCATATTCTTGTATCTATGACTAGACTAGATGGTTTATGTGTTTGTGCCATAAAACACAAGGTTTGTTATGTTGGGCCACAAAAAATAACGGGTATCATGTATTTGTCGTACATCTATGACTAGACTAGATGGTTTATGTGTTTGTGCCATAAAACACAAGGTTTGTTATGTTGGGCCACAAAACATAACGGGTGCCTAGAAGTCAAGTCACAAGGCATTAGTGAAGGGTGCCTAGAGATCGAGTCAAAGGAATTAGTGAAAGGTGCCTAAGGTGTACATTCGATATGGTGTGATTCGATGTACAAAATAGATTAGTATTGGGTCACAAGGATATTGTCATCCTTGTTGATATTGTCATAAGGAGTAGATCTCCTTTGGGGTTAGTTGTTGGTGTAGTGTTGGGTAGTAGTTCCTCCTTTGTAATGGAACTCGGTATCTAGCCTAGTACCGGATAAAGGGTAGGCGACGTTGTGATAGGTTTGGTTCTACCTCGTGGAAGAACTCGGTGTTTAGCTTAGTACCGGAAAAAGTGTAAGCGACGTTGTGAAGGATTCTCTACCATAAGGAGTTGGTGTCGTGTAGTGAAGCAACTCTCGAGTAGGTGACTCGGGGAGTGGAGTAGGGCAAGGAAGGTGTCCTTGTAGCCGAACCACTATAAATCCTCGTGTTGGTTTGCCTATCCTTTTATTTATCGCTTTACTTTTATTCTTGCATTACATTGTTTATTTTCTATGTAGTTGATGTCTATGTTTGTGATACATACTTGGTCTTTCATATAGTCATAAACTATATTTAACACTTTACATATTATGACACGCTTGGTCAAGAAAAAGCAACCGGACTAATAATGGTGAAACTTGATTTATAATGAACCATTAATCTTGCGGAATCTTATGTGATATTAAGGGGTTGACCTTACATGCCGTAATGCGTTAAATGCATCCTCGCGTCGAGATTAGCAAATGCAATAGTTTATACTATATTAATATATTTGATACAAAAGTTTTTAAGTTTGAAACGAAAACGTATTCACCCCCCCCCCCCCCCCCCCACGTTTCACAGTATTAATTCCAAAGAGTCAAACCAAAACGGCCGAAAAAGACAAACAAACTGTCAAAACTGCTGCAGTACAGCACGGACCAAACGGACACAAAAATAGGGTTCCGTCCTTTATAAAAATTGGTGCCGTGGGGACTGCAGCAGGACATAATGTTTGTAATACGGACCGTAGTGAATTTGTCAAAGTAATAAAGAAAACCAAGGATAATGTTAAACTAAAACCTGTTGTTACATCAGGAGTAGGACTTACTAGAAATGAATTTAGATATAAAACTACTCAACAACGACATAAAACACCTTTTGCCAAACGCCCCTTTCCTAAGAGCAACCACAACATACAACCCAACTATCAACATAACGGTTGGAATCAAAACTTCCCTAGACCATATCAAACTCCAGATTACATGCCATGGAACCCTTACCCATCGTTTCCATATATGAACCAAGTAAATGGTATGTTTAACCCAAACGGACCCATGAGATATTGGGGACCAAACGCTTGAGTTATTTGTGTCTTAGGTATGCTTGAAAGTTTGATTGAAACCTGATGAGTTGATAAAAGATAGTGGATGCTCATGACACATGACGGGCAACAAAAGTCTCTTCTCAACATACCAAGAGTATGACGGAGGTAATGTTACTTTTGGTAGCAATCTCAAAAGCAAAATCATTGGCAAAGGTACGATCGCTCATAACTCCCTAACTATTGAAAATGTTGCTCATGTCGATACGTTAGGATTTAATCTGCTAATTATGTGATAAAAAGTATAAAGTACTATTTGAAGAAAATGGTAGTAAAATACTAAAAGATGGTATCACCATAGCTAAAGGAGTTAGGAAAAATAACATATACGTCATGAAAATAGATAAAACATATAATGACAAACTTTGCCTAACGACATTAGATGATAGCTCAACTCTTTGGCATAGACGCTTAGGTCACGCTAATATGAGACTTATCCAAAACCTATCTTCGAAAGAGCTAGTTAGGAATTTGCCAAAACTTAAATATGACCAACATTTTTGCGACGCTTGCAAAATTGGTAAACAAACTCATAGTATTCATAAGGATAAAAACATGGTGTCCACATCTAAGTGTCTAGAACTTTTGCATATGGACTTGTTTGGTCCATCCGCTATAAGAAGCTATGGAGGCAACTTATACACTTTGGTCATTGTAGATGATTACTTAAGGTTTACTTGGACATTATTTTTGAAAACTAAAAATGAAGCTTTTGATAAATTTGAAATTCTTAGCAAGAAAATTCAAAATCAACTAGGTGTTAACATTGTGTCGATCCGAACGGATCATGGTCGTGAATATGACAATGAAACACAATTTGGAAACTTTTGTGATACAAATGGTATAACACACAACCTCTCGGCTCCTCGAACACCTCAATCAAATGGAGTTGTAGAACGTAAAAATAGGACCATTCAAGAAATGAGTAGAACAATGCTTGATGAACAAAACATTCCTCAAAAGTTTTGGTGTAACATCGTTGACACTTCTACATATGTTTTAAATATAGTCTTAATAAGTCCTTTCTTAAACAAAACACCATATGAATTATATAAAGGTAAAAAGCCAACTTTAGAATATTTTAGAGTGTTTAGATGTAAATGTTTCATTATTAATACTAAAGACTATCTCACCAAGTTTGACCCAAAGTCTTATGAAGGTGTATTTCTTGGTTACTCACAAACTAGTAAAGCTTACATTGTCCATGTGGGATGATCACCCCACCAAAGAAGACATTGAAGCCGAGCTCAATCATCTCCACCAATTTTCCAATATGGTGGATTCTCATCTTAGTGATGCCATGCAAATGAAAAGTGCTTTGCTAGCCTCCATAATCACCACTCCAAATACCAACAACAACTCCACCATTCCACCACCACAAAATCATGAACCATACTACCCTCCTAGACATGGTTGCTCCAATTGTGAGCGGACCGCCTAAATCACCGAAAGGACCCGGGTGATGGTCCATAAGCTTCAAGACAAAATGAGGTTCATCCTCAATCACATCCTAGAGCGCATCAATGCTCTTGCTCATCCCCCACCTCAATAGGAGGGTCCTAGTTTATTCTCTTTTAGCATTTTTATTTGTCTAGGCTTTTCTTTGTATTTTTTTTTATTTTCTAGGAAAATTTTTTAGGATTTTATTTTTGTACTAACACTTCATTGTGTTCCCTTTTCATGATTTTTATATCATAAAAAATTTTAACAAATGAATGGTGTTTCTTATATTGTTGTTGATTGTTACATGGTGTTAGGAAATGCTTGTGATGATGCTTATTACTAACTTTTTTTTTGTAGCTTTTTCATAATCCATGTATCTTTCTCTTGGCACCCAATTTAGGGGGAGCATTGGTCAAGGGGGAGATAATGGCTCGGGCTCATTACATATTCTGCCTCGCGTCTTCTTTTTTGTTGAGACAAAAAGGGGAAGAAATATATAGAACTTGGTTAAATTTGACTTTTATAAAAAGTCAACTGCATACTTTGACTTTCTGAAAAGTCAACATCATACTTCAACTTATGAAGACTTTGACTTCTATAAAAAGTCAACTGCGACATACTTGCATTATCATCTTTATCTTTCAAGTTCTAAAACTAATATTTTTATAACTCTTGTACAATCTTTACATCTTTTATAAAAATAAAATTTATATTTTGTCCTCAACAAAAAGGGGGAGATTGTTAATATAAATATCATCATTAAACGTTATTTATATTTTATGATCTTTACCTAAGGTTTGTTAACGACAAAAGTAAATTTAATTTTTATAAAGCTTAAAGCTTGTCAAGTTTAATAGATATTAAAACAAGCTTTTCAAATAATATCTTCATCACTCAAGCATTTACATTTTGATTAATCATATTTTGATATGACTCTAAACCATAATGTATGTTAGTATTTTTAGATCAAGAATGTTTTGGTTTCTTAAAACAAAACATTACATATGTATTTACATTATAACATATTTCTAAAAATAAAAAAACAAACACATGACATCATGTGGTGCATTATTGAAATCCTTAGAAGATTTTACTAGATACTTTGTGTAGATTTAGACTCTACATATCTTACACAATCTTGGATAGATATGGTTGACTTTGGTAAGATTTTGGTGATTTTGCTGTCAGACCCCGACGGCACTAAACTTAACACGGACGGAACCCTTTTGAGGGATCCGTGGTGCCTGCTGAGTATTTTGGCTATAAATAGCAAAGCCAAACCAAGTTGTTTTTCATCCCTTTCTATCATATTCACATACATTCCTTCTCTCTAACATTTCAAAGTTAGTTTCATATCATATTAGTGATCTCTTTTGTAGCAAAAAAGATCAAGGCATATTCAAGCTTCAACAAGTTGTTGGAAGTCTTGTTTGTTTGTTGTTGTATGATCTTGTGTTGATTCATACATCATTGTTGTACCAAACCATCATAATCTTGTGAGTGCGAGTGGTTAGTATTGTTAATACAAATAAGCCGTAAAAACGTTTATTTATATTTTACGATCTTCTAATGTTTTGTCGATAACAAACGTAAAATCATTTTAACGAAACAAATAAAATACATAAATAGTTTAAGCCAATAGTTTTCTAACACACTTACGTTTTCACATAAAACACTAAAACAAGTATAAGTGATTTTATGATTTAGCAATACATATGTACAACAACTAGTGTTTACATATTTGGGTAAATATATACTTAAACTAGTATATACTAAAATGGGTAAAAACTAACAAATGGTATTGACCCATAACCCATGGTTTTATCCAAACCATTTGACTAGATACATTGAACTCATGAGATACATTGTATCTATTAAGAAACCCATGGATCAACCCATAACCAAAATACCCATGACCCATGACCCATAACCAAAATACCCATGGGTAAAGAGGAGCATCCCACGGATCCCTAGTTTTACGCTAGCCGGATCCCTTGTGGGAGGGATCCGCGGGATCCGGGAAACAGTAAGTTTTCTCCTCTATAAATAGTGAGCCATTTCTTCCTTTTGGCTCACCACTTTTCACACATACTTTCTCCAAGTATTGTACCTCTCTAACCACTGATCCTAAGGGGTCTTTCTATGTAGTTTGTCTTTTGTTTTTGTGTGATTCTCTAGGTTCCTCTTAAAGGCGAGATCACCACCTCTTGAAGTCGAGCAAGCGCAAGTCCATGAGTTGTCATGCTTCGTCATCATCAAGACAACTGAGGTTCTCTTGTTGATAGTTCTTTCTTCCTCCGAAGATGTTGTGTTGAAGGCATTAGTGAAGGATGCCGAAAGAGTCAAGACGAAAGCATTAGTGAAAGGTGCTTAACGTCCGTGTCAAAAGCATTAGTGAAGAATGCTAAAGGTATCAAGGTGAAGGCATTAGTGAAAGGTGCCAAGCGTTGTGTCAAAGGCATTAGTGAAGGATGCCTAAGAATCAAATCAAGTGGCATTAGGGAAGAATGCCTAGGTCGTATAATCAATGAGGTGCATCGTTATACATAAAAGTATTTGTTTATTTCCAAGGATGGTGATATCCTTGATGGTGTTGTAACAAGGAGTGGATCTCCTTGAGATTAGGTGTTGTGTAGTGTTGGGTAGTAGTTCCTCCATTGTAATGGAACTCGGTATCTAGCCTAGTACCGGATAAAGGGTAGGCGACGTTGTGTTAGGTGTGGTTCACCTTGGTGTGAAAGAACTCGGTGGTTAGCCTAGTACCGGAAAAAGAGTAGGCGACGTTGTGAAGGCTTCTCCGCCATAAGGAGATTGGTGTCGTGTAGTGTTTACGAACTCTCGAGTAGGTGACTCGGGGAGTGGAGTAGGGCAAGGAAGGTGTCCTTGTATCCGAACCACTATAAATACTCGTGTCGTGGTTATGTGCTTCTTACTCTCTATCTTTCATTACACGTTTATATATCTATCTATCAACGTCCAACATAAACAATCAAATAGATTGACATAAGTCGAACTAAATGTTTTAAAACAAAGTTTTAATTGGTAAAACTATTCAACCCCCCTTCTAGTTTTCCACAAGTATTTTAGTCCTTAAAATACATTGTGTGTGTGAGTGGTTGTACCCTTGAAAAGAACTCGACATCTAGCTTAGTGTCGGAAATAGTGTGTAAGCGAAGTGTAAAGGTTTCTCCGCCGGTGAAAGGAGCTTGTTGACTAGTGAAGTTAAACTCTCGAGTGTGAGACTCGAGTGGAGTAGGGAAAGGAAAAAGAGTCCTTGTAGACCGAACCACTATAAACAAATTGTCGTGATTTGATTGTTTCTTTCCTTATCTACTCTTTATATATTGTTTGCATATTGATTACCATTCACTAACATATCTAAGATCAATATCAATTGATCTTTCAATAAGTTTCAAAACAAAGTTTTTAATCGGTAAACTATTCAACTCCCCCTTCTAATTTTCTACAGAGAAGATAAAGTCATCAAAATAGTAGTCCAAAGACTTAATAATAAAGTTCAAGAAGGAAAACGAGAAAGAAATGGAGAAAAGAAGCTGAAACGAAGAAATATTGGAAGACTCGTTGTTCCCGACACACCTTCACCATTTTGGCCATAACATTTGCATACGGACTCCGTTTGACCCCCCGTTCACGGCCACGGAAAGCTGAGAGAAAGATCTACAACTTTTGTGCTTATCATTTTCTGTTATCTAGCTCCAGCAGATCAGTCGGGCCCCGCAACCAAAACGGCTGGAGGTCAGTCTTGAAGACCAGCCGAAACGGATGGAGCCCAAACCGATCGGTTGGGAAGCCCTGGACAGCCATTTCTTCATCAGTAAGACTCTAAACTTGTTCCAAACGATTCTAGGTCCTTCCTACATGTATTCTAGGTCCTTCCAAGCTCCTTGGAGGCCAAGTTGAGCATTAAACACCCTAGGGCTTGAGAGTAGTATAAATAGGACTCATGTGTGTATATGTTTTCATCATCCAACTAAATCCCAACTTGAGAGAACTTCTCTCATACCTCTCCTACCACCACTACTCTCTCTCAAAGCCTAAAATTCGTCCATAAAGTTCCAGGAAACTTTGGAGGTTCAAGAAGTCATCATTTGAAGGTGAAAACATCAAGAAGTCATCACCGATACTTGAGGCATCATCACTACATCATTTGTAATCTGTTTCAATCATTGTAAGACCTTTAATCATATTTTCTTACATTCAAGTTTCTGAGTTTATGCCTTTATGTTTGATCATGGATATTGTTATGGAGTAGTTTGGTTATACTTGTTTGAAATAATGTAGATATTGTTATAGAGTGTTTGGTATTTTGCAATATAGTTATATGATTTTGATTATGAATTTGTTTGAATTGATATGTGTCTAAATATCTTGTTGGTGAATCATAATTAGATCTACGGTTTGAAAGGATTTCTTGTTATGATTTATTCCAAATGTTAGCGCGAGTATATGTTTGGTATTTCATGATTGGCAACTATGAATAAACAAGTTAAATGGATTCATAAAGGTTTATTCAAGAGTACAGATCGAAAGGGCTCTTATGAACAAATTGGTAAAAATCATATTTCTAACAAATGGTTTATAATGATGCAGTTATATTCATTGGCCGAAAGGATGTGTTAAACCGTGATGTATACAATTTCATGATATTACCCATTGAATTAGAACTGTATGAACTTTGATTTTGTTTGCCATTGCTTAATATCTACCCGATATTTCCATTCACTCCATTGATATTGATGCTAGTTCCAAACAAGTAGTTTTAATTATATTGATTGCATTCTTGTTTAATTTGCTTAATCATCATTTTTCGTGTTACTTGTTGCTTATATGGTATTTTGGGACGTGACAACCATTTACCACTTTCGTGTTACTTGTTATTACATAGATTCTTCACATTTGAAAACACCCAAATCCTAGTGAACGACCTCGGCTTACCAACCAAAACTAACTACATACGAAAGGGTCATACTTGCCCGTGTGTTCTTAGCTTAATTCGGTAATCCTTGTTATAAATTTAAAACTAGTAGTCGCGAGACACATCAAGTTTTTGGCACCGCTGCCGGTAATCCTTGTTATACCATCCGTACATCCAGTTGCGAATCCACTACACGATACTATTACACTAGTATAATCCTTTCGGTGGACTACAAACCGTTACAGCTTCACTCCACCGATATGCACTAAGATTAGCACTCACAAAGAAGAGCTACTCACAATGGTATTTCGCCCTCAAAAATAACCCAAAAGAATCCAGCGATTCGACTTACCACTAAGACTACAAAGATCACTAATTCCACAAAGAACTTCCCCCGGAAGTATCAAACCCAACTAGATCAACACCGATCTAGTCTTGGTCACAAATACATAAGACTTTCATTAAAACAAAATTGAATGATAGAATGTTTGATTGTTTAATCAAGCCCTAACCTAACCTAGAGACTCGATTCTAATAGAAAGGGTATAGAGAAGAAGATCCTCGACACAATTCACAAGAGTGGATTAGGTTCTTGTGAATCTTCCCTTATGGAGAATGTGTTCTTTCAAAGGGGACGAAAGAGAAAGAGTAAGAACACAAGATAGTAGACTCAGAGGGTAGAGAGAAAAGATATTAGAGAAAAAGAATAAATGATAAGGGGTGAGGAATGCAATAGGAAAGTTGGGGTATTTATAGGCCAAAGTTCCCAAGTTATGAAAAATCACTACAAGGCTGGCGCGCTGGCCTCGTGCTGGAGCGCGACTAGCGCGCCAGGATCCCGTAAGAGTTTTTATTAAGAATTTTTCCTTTAACTACTCGACCTTGCTAAACCCCCAATTGTAATTCACACTTTTCCCTTTCCATTATTCATACTCAAGGTCAACCAACTCAAATTACCATTTGTTAAAATCATTTGTGAAGTGTTTTAAAATAATGTTTGGGGTGTTTATCCAATTATCAAAGAAAGAAAGAGAGAATGGATAATTGGATAAGGGTAGTTTGGGTATTCCTCATATGGCATAGATAGAGAGAAAGAATATGCCAAAAATTCCTTTCTTAGAAAGGAAGTGCGGATGTTGAGAGTTAGAGAGAGAGAGAGAGTGAGGGAAGATTTGAATTTCAAATTCAAATTATGTGAGAGAAGATAGAAGTTAACCATGGTTGTGTTAGATGAGTTAACATAGTTAGAGAGAAGAGAATATGCCAAGAATATTCTAGAGCTACTTACAGAAATGGTCCTTGTGGTTTATCAGGTATTACGGATTTGGTCCATATACTTTTTTTTGCGGATCTCCTCCCCATGGTTTTGACCCGTTATAGGTTTGGTCCCTTGACCAAGATTTCTGCTAGTTGACCGTTAGTTAGCTAACCTAGTGTAGTAACCCATGGGCATTCTTGTCATTTCACTTTTTCATATTCCTTTTATTTTTAGTTTCAAACACAGACCCAAACAAAAACACACACACACACACAACTATTTAATCACACACACAAACACAACGTACAAATCACAATCACAACATAAACAATGAGATGCTTTCGTTGTGGAGCCTCGTCAATCATTTGCAAATCATGGACTTCAATTAATCCAGGGAGACGCTTTTATTGTTGTACTAAGACGGTAAGTTATCTTCTTTGAAAAACCCAAATTAAAAGCCCTAATTTGACCTAACTTATCTTTTTTGTAATAGTGTGGGGTTATTGATTGGTACGATCCAAAAATGTGTTAAAGAGTTGTGCAAATCATTCCTGGTCTCTTACGTTCTATGAATCAGCTACTAGCTGATCTGCACCAAAAAAGGGTTGAAGCTAAAAGGGTTAGGAAGATGTTGGTTCTCAGTTGGTTAATCTTTTTTGTTTTGTACTCTTTTAAATGAATGTAGTTTATAGTTTGGGTGTATTTTGGTGGATCTAGACTTGTTTGGTTATATTTTGGGTTGTGTATTGTAGTTTGAAGTTGTAATAAAGAGAGTTGATGTTTTGGTATTGAATGAAGATGGCAAACTGCTATCATTTTCCAACTACAATGTTGTATTCAATGTTGTTATTCATTTTCAACTTACACCTAGCGAAACATTGTATTGAATGTTGTTATAAAGTCAAATGCATTAAACCATATGCAGAAGTGTTAAGTATAAAGACATAAATAGGTGCAAATGTTTGGTAAGCATTTACACACAATACTTAACCATAGTCTAATACAACCCATACATAATAAAAGTTGACAATAGTCTAATACACCCCATACCTAATAAAAGTTGACCATACACAAATTGTCTACTGCAAATGTTTTGTGACCAACTGATGCAACCAAAACACAAAATACCATACGTACAGGATGCTACATGACATACAGAAAAGAAATACTACAAATTACATTGGTTCTAATGGTGAAAACCTATTTGCACTTGACTTGGTAAACTTTTTTGGTGAAGACATACCACCACTTGCAGCAACAGGTTGAGAACTAAATTGTGTAGGCATACCACCACTTGTACCAGCAGGTTGAGAAGAAAAAGGTGTAGCCATGCTACGACTTGCACCAGCAGGCTGAGAACCACCACTTGCATCACCAATTGTACCACCACCTTTTCTTGCACCAGCAAACTTGGTTGAACCAGCAGACTTGGATGCACCAACAAACTTAGAACCACCACTTTTCTTTGCACCAGTAGACTTGGAACCACCACTTGTACCACTAGATGCAAGCATACCAGTTTGACTTTCAGAGCCCCTTTGACCTGTACAACTTCTTTGGTTGTGACCAACTTGCCCATACTTCTTACAAGTTACACCTTTACCTTCCCTACTCAATTGGACACCTTTAGTCATACCATCAGCCAACTCAACTGCAGTGTTCCTTCTTTTTTTCCTTGGCCTACCGTGTTGTGGGGTATAATTGGGTGGGGTAACTATAAGTGAGACATTTGATTTAGGCCATTTATCTGGTCCATCACAAGGAATGATTTTAAGTTTGTACATATCTTTCCAAGTTGTCAACCAATAAGATTAATGGACATATGACTCAAGAATGCCAGTCTCTATTCCATTACTTGCCATATTTCATATGGCTGTAACTGCATGTTTTCAGGGTACTCCTGTCAACTCCCACTTCCTACATGAGCAAACCCTATACCTCATATTAACTACACACTGGTCACCCCAAGGACCATTAGCCTGATACATGTCACCCTCATTCCATTCAACCTACCAATTTAAACCTTACTTTACAAGACTGTTTAAATGAAAGTTAAAGAAAAAGTTTTGAGAATTCTGATAAGAGTAAGTACCTTTATTTGTGCCTATTCCTTCCATCCACTTGTTGATAACCTTTTGAACATTTACAATTATTTTCATAAGATATGCTCTTATGAAATCCAAGCAGGTTACAATTGGCTTATCCCTTCCATCCACAAGCTGCCTATTCAACACCTCACACATGTTGTTCAATAAAATATCACAATGAGCCCTTCCTGCATTTGTATTTATACAATATTATAATAGTTAAGTCAAATATCATAGTGAGCCCTTTCTGCTTAGCTCTATACACCTTCATCTTAGAAACTCCTAGTTCATATTTTTTGTTAGGAATTGGAAATTCCATAATGAAGTGTCGGTCACCCCAAATATAATCTAGCATAAGTTAGCTCGTAGACATATCGTTATTTACGTTATTCAGTAGTTAATTAGTTAGGTGTTAGTTTAGTTATTAGTTTAGTGTAACACCGTGGAGGAAGGACGGGTCTTTACCCACTGTACGCCTGATCCACAGCCCGACAGGAGGGCGTTTAGTTTGTAACTATAAATACCCTTCCCACTAAGGGAAGGGTGGAAGTTCTCAATCTAACCTTGCATTTTTTGTTTTACAACTCTCTCTCAAGAACTCCCTCTCCTCTCTTCATCTCTCTAAACAATGGCATACTTGATTCATCACCATCCAAGGCCACCCGAATCATCAAACAACACAATATTTAAGATCCAAGAATTGGTATCAGAGCCATGGTTATTGTGTTTTTGATGATTTATTGTGTTTTTCGAATCTTGTTTTAAACTGATACTATATCATTTTTGTTGTCGGAAAATTTGTTTTTCTACTTTTAGTGATATCAGTTTTTAAACAAGTTTTTACGTGTCCTTTTGGTGTAATAAGTCATCTGGTCTATTTGTTTTATCATCATCTTATGACTCTTTGGTTACCATATCTGTGAAAATAATTATGGGTCATATGGTCAGATTCTTGTGTGGTCAAAACCAGTCAACATGGAAGCATTTCTTATGCTGTTTTTCTGGTCATATCTGCTTATTCATCAGTGGTCAAAACAGTCTTATTTCTGTGGTCAAACTTGCGTCAAATGATTATCTTGCGTACATTTTTTCTGGATTTAGTGATAAAATGGTTATATCACTCTATCCTTGAATGCGGTTTATCACACTTCTTGCATGCGAGTTGTGTTTAATTGAGATGTGTTTTGACTCATCTTGAATGCGATTTGATTGAATATATCTAATGCGATTTGTCTCAACTCTGATGCGGTTTACCAAATACTTTTTTGCATTTTGATGCAAAGAAAGCGACTTGTTGACCAGTCATGTTTTAAAGCATATGCGGTTTGATAATGAAGGAAAATGAAAGCGAGTTGTTAACCATGAATACCAAATACCATATCTTAAGTTGACTTCAGTTCAATGCAACAACCATCATCAGTCCCATCAAACTTATAATGAATGAATGCAAAACGTGAACAGATCCAAATCCAACGCTATCCTACCTAAACTCAGTCAATCCCATCTCCAACATCTATTCTAAACCAAGACATGAATCAACTATGACTCAAAAACGAAAATTAAAACATCAACTCAAGATCTTAGCTTGGATTCAATTTTTTGTAATATCTTGTTAAGAATGTTTTAATTGAATCATCATCTTCATCGATCTATGTGAAGGCTATGCCTTCTTTTTTATCCGAATATTAAAAGTAAAACAAAATATAACAAGAATGTTATATCGTTTCTTTAATTCGTTAAAGACCTAAGCAAAACAATAAAACGCAATCACATCAAGAAAGGACCTACCCGAGACCATCTTTAATGATCTTGAAGCCCGCGTTTAGTGCTCAATTTGCTGAAATAGAATGAAGTTAATAGGTTCTGACCTTTGCTTGATTTGAGTATAAATATAGAATGAAAAAGGTTTGGTGCTTGTTAATCGGATTGTTTTGATGAAGATTAAGTAGAAGAGTTTTGATATTGATTTGTGAGCAGATTTGGGAGAAAGAGTTGGTAGACGTATGTTTTGTGAGGTGATTATGTTTTAGGGTTAGCACTAATGACCTAATATTTAGGGTACTACGTTTTATATAGCCTGTGTTATCAAAGTGGATTTGGATCGAGAATTTCAACATTTGGAATTGGGCTGTTTTTCTCTATTACACTAAGATGGGCCGCTGGATCTCGTTTATACTAAGATGGGCCGCTGGCTACTCTATTCTTGGAAGTGGATCTATGTGATATGGTAGGCTAAAGTGAATTTATATAATTACTGTTATCCGATTTTTTTTCATGCAAAAACTTTTGGACAAAAATTTTGGTATCTGGTAATGAGTTGGTATTATTGGTATGCTAATTTTCACGAATGATTCACAAATTCACGGCTTAAACTAATATTTGTAAAACATGGGTTCGAGATTCTTGACCGGTGTTATTAATTTGGTATTGAGTTAACTATTCAAAAGGCTCTATTTGGACGATTGGACTTGGATGATTGGATTGGTTTTCATAGACCGGGCTTTGATGTTTACAAGTAACCAAGTTTGGTTAGTACACATGATTGGGTCAGATGGGCTTCTCGAGATTTGACTTATGTGAGATTTGATGATAATGAGATATGAGACTTGCAATTTGATGATACGATTTGAGAATTGATGAGAGTTGATAATGAGACTTGTTGTGATATGTGATTGGATGATGAGTTTTGAGGTGATATGTGGTTGGATACTTTGGTTTATACATTTACACAAAAGACACTATTTCACAGCTTAAAGTGTTTATTGAACAAAGTTGACTACGGGGTTATTTAAGTTCGATATTTTCTTATTTGGCTTTGAAGTGAGGCTTTCCAAGCACGTTTACTTATTTTCATCTTCTTTCTTTCTACCTTTCCCTCGAAGATGACTTGTTTGGGCATTTATAGAGTGTGATAAAGACTTGGCTATTTAGTTACGTTTGTGATTCTTTCTTGCTTAACCCACAACGTATCTATCACTTCGGTGTCTCACGCAGTTGAGGATACGTCAAGAGGTTTTGTACATTTGGTACACCGTTTCTTCTTCACAAGGATTAGTGCAAGCTTAAGTAACAAATCTGGGCAATTTTACATCATGTTTAAGTTTGGTATATCGGTTTTACTTCACCAAATGGTCACAGCAATTGCCGATAGAATATGTGAAAGATGTGCACTCCAAAGTATTTGATGGATGTGATGTGATCAACAATTCTCATGAAATATTCGATGCCACTGAATGTCAATGATACTTCACAGTCTAAGCAAAATCTTTCAAGAATCTTCTGCGTCAGTGATGACTTTTCAAGATGTTTGCTTATGACAATAACTTTTCGTGCAAATGATCATACACGTCAATGATGCTTCCGAAAGTTAGAAACCATCATGGGGGAGAAACGTGTACTTTGATGATTACGGTCAACCTCAGGGGGAAGTAGTGTATACTACTTGACTTAGTATGGTTTGTGAAGTTGTCTACATATGGGTAAAGAATTGTTGATGATATTGTTGATGATGGAGAATGAACCGTTGATGAACCGCTGCAAGTTCCCCTAAAACAGATATTCATTGAAACCAAAGTTGTCTTAAAACATTCATGCTGACATTGTTTACGGTTTAGTCTTGATTTTGTAAAATCCCGCGAAAGAATCTATTTCTCGGTTTAAATCATAGACTTGTAAAATCCCCGTGACGATGAAACCATCCCGATGAAAGAAGTGTACAGTTCCGGATCTATCTCTCAGTTTATTCTTGGTTTTGTAAAATCCTGCGTAAGAAACTATTTCTCGGTTTAAATCATAGAATTGTAAAATCCCGTGATGATGGAACCATCCTAGAGAAAGGAAAAGTGTAATTCTGGATCTTATCTGATGTTGGTGCTACGGTTTCTGCTTCGAAAAAGGGATAAAATGGTGTACTTCGTGAATTGGGTGTTTGTTTGGATTGTCTTCATGGCAGTTTGGTTATTACAAGGTTTTACGGGGTTATGTGCATTTTACCAAGGTCGGGATGAAACCATTATCATAGTTCACTTAAAACGTCAAAGAATGCTAGATTTGAGCTTTAAACCACAAGATGTGACAACGGCGTTAATTCAATATTATCTATTTGAGGTTGAAGTGAAATGACACGGGCAAGTGTACTTAGTATCTGAAGGTATCGGGGATGGTTGGATCAAGATTCTTCAAGATCCATGTTCGAGCTTTTAATATTTTCAAATACGAAGACTTGGAAATCTAGTTATTTTTGGGTGACTTTTCCTTTTCTTTTACCACTTGTGGGAATTGGGCTCTTACCACCACAAAATAACTATCACTTTAAGGAGTTACGTTGTAGTGCTCAGTGTCACATTTAATTATGGATTTTTAAGAGGTGATGTATGTCTTATACTTGATGGTTGGTTGGATGAAGAGTATAGAGTAATTAGAGATTCAATGGAGGATGAACTCTCGGCACCACTCTTTGTTACATGTGTGCAAGTTTAAGTCACGAGTTCGGGTTATTTTACTTCAAGGTCAAATTCATCATATTGGGTTTTCTCCATCAGCTGTCACGACAAAGAGCCTACTGAATGATAATGGGTTTGATTATAAGTTTTCTAAGAGTAGATGAAAAGAAAGAGATTATGACGTTTGAACACAACAGTTCAAGCCTTGTTCCTCAAAGAAAATAAATGTGTACGCTTCAGTGCGATTAGTTATCAAGTGAACCGAGCTACCGATGATTGTTCTCTTATTCCACTTGCTCAATTATAATGACGATGGCGACATCATATGCAACCTTTGAGGGGGAGAAGTGTGAATATACTACATTTGGATGATAGTCACTTGCTTAATCAAGAATGGCAACTCCGTATGCAATTCTTGAGGGGGAGAAGAAGTGTGAATTTGCTACATGTTGAGTTTTATCTGAGAATATATGGTCAAACGGCTCCAAACTCATGTAAGAACTGAGCTTCTTCTTATTGGGTCATCTTCACATGATGTTTCTTCTAAGAGCCGTTGGTTGACATCTTCTCACTGACTGATGAATTTATCGACAAAGTGCTTCCGGTTGATGCTTCACATACACATCAACATGATGATTCCGAACAATCTCTCTGTTCTTATTTGATGTGATTGGTAGTTTGGTGTTACCATTTAGTGTGTTCGTTGAGGGCTGATTGATGATTTCCTTGATGAACATCTTTCTGTTCTTGTTTGATTGGGAGGGATTTTAGTTAAGGGGATTTGCAAGATGTAAGTTAATTGGGATGCTTTTTGGTGTGATGAAGATGTTAACTATCTATTCCCCAACTGAACAATCTTGAAGAAGGTCGAGTCTACAGTATGTTCTACATTTCCTGCTGCATGTTAGAAGACTAAAGACGAGTTGCATTTAGCGATCTAAAGACTTCTTCATATTCTGTGCATTCATCATAAAGATTGTCAGTTTAGGGGAGAGCACTAATTGGGGGAGAGTGAAACGTTAGATTTAATCCCTAATTAGATTTGCTCACACTATTCTTCAGCAAGTTGATTCTCACAAGATTTCAAAGAGTTCTTCTCAAAAGATTTCAAGTATCTGGGCTTACAATGAGTTGTTGATTCTGAAGTATCAAAACCAGCATGGGGGAAGGAGACACACATCTAAACGCGAGTAAACTTGATGAACTTAATACTTCTAAGTGATTGAAGATATCCCAGGAAGACAAATGTCAGTACCGTAGAGAAACTCAAGGTTTGACTCATGGCGTTTAGTGTTCTTATTCCAACTATGTGGGGGAAGAGATGGAAGAGTTAGTTTCTGGTGATAAAAGAGGTACGCAAGTGTGTGATGATTTCAATGTTATCGCAATCATCAGGGGAGAGAGATTGTGTACATTGGGGACGCTCAGCTGTTTCACTTGAGTGCTTAATCAGTGATTCAGAGATATAATCACTTATTCCGGAGTTGACATCCGTAGAGATAATCAGTGATCCAGCTTGCTTCTTCAATGTTATCGGTTATTCTCTCTTTGGGCATTCGGGTACTTCGGGTTCTTGAGCTTCATAAACTTTCTTCAGGGGAGAGAAAAGTAAACATCAGGGTTATTCTTTGGCTATCGGACTTAATCTGCTACATCGATGGTATAAGTTTCTCTGTCTTCGGGTATATGTGTATTCGGGTTCGTGAGCTCTAGTCTAAGAGACTGACTGCATCAATTCATCTACTTGGGGGAAGTGTTCTCTTGACACCTTTTGGAATGGATCGCTTCAGACTTCAGTGGAAAAGGAATTTGAGAAGAGTCATTCAAGCGTGGGATGATACGTTGCTGCTCTACTTGATGATATAACCCCGAACGAATAATCACAAAGATCATTCTTAAAAGGAGCAGCAAGATCGATGATAATGGTTTGCTTCTTTGTGTACTTGGCTAAGGGAAGCTTGAAAGAAAGCTTTGAATCTGCTCAGCTAAAGGATTTTCGGTTTTGGGGGAATATGCCAAAGTCTCGCATCCTTAAAGGCTCAATTTCTTCTGTTTAAGAGCCTCAGAAGCTTTGGTGGTGGATGTTTAAGAGATGACGATTTCTATCTTCTACAACGAGGCTGTTCGATATCCTTATCTTGGTACTCGTATCATCATCTTCTTAAACTATATCATCTACTCTATCTTTTTAAATATTTATCAAAACCCAAAATACAAAATTATAAAACCAACAAAATCAAAATAGAAAAATATAAAATCAATAAAAACCCATAAAAATCAAAAAATTTGAAAAAGACAAAAAATATGTTTTCTCAATACATGTCTTCTGGTATCGATAACATCTGCGGTCTTAGAAATGTCATTCAATAATGGCACGGGACCATAGATGAAGTTCGAGCAGAAGGTGTAAGTATTTCTTTTCAAAACATGTCACAAACTATGGCTTACAGTTATTTCAGACTGTGACCCGTGCTTAAACAATGGTTTGCTATTATTTCAGATAGCAACCCGATCTTCAAAAGAAGGAAAGTGCTGCGCTAAACCAATTTTCAAATATTTAGTGCACTTATCCTAAAACAAATTGAGGAAAGTATGTCGAAGGACTGTTGTTCCTACTCAAATATTGTTCCTTCTAAAATTCTTCAGAAAAATATTTGTTTTAACAAAATGGTGGTAAATGAGTTGCTTGAAAATCAATCAGAATCAAATTTTCATAAATTTGCAAAACCCAATCAATGACTTCAGCTTATTTAAAACTTTTCATAGAAATGAGTCATTGATTGAGGGGGAGAATGTTTTCAAATATATATATCATCTAACGGGTTCATATAATCATCCTATGTGCTTAAAAGAAAAACATGTTTGCCTATGTTGAAGGACTAGGAATCTAGGATATGATTGTTAGGAGTAGATGATTATAGTTTGATGAACACAGTATTCCCATGCTTTACATGATCTGATTGATATGTTGAATTGACTTGTATTAGTCGATTGTTGTTCTGGTGATGTCGACCACCATATATGTCTATCTGTTTCTACTAACGTATGCAGATTATATGGTGTATAAGAATGTTCCCGATCCGGATCCCACATATGAAGATGATTGGATGCCGATAGGAAAGGGTAACTATTTCTTGGGTCGACAAAAGAAGAAACGGAGCTTAATTTGATCTCTTTATGGATAGTTGGCATGATAGATGCAACTTCAGAGGTCTCACTGCATCAGCAAATGATTATCTTCAAGCCTTACAGCAACAACAGAAGCAGCTCAACCACCTAACGTATCTTTGTGCAGAAAAAGTAGTGGATGATACCATTTTTCTTAAAACAATTTTGAAAATATTGTTTTGAAAATGGAAAAATATTGTTTTGAAAATAAATTATACTAAATTTTGAAAATCACCGGACTTCATCTTATCAAAACTTAAGTCACTCAATCAACGACTACGGTCATCGATTGAGGGGGAGAGTGATTTCAAGTTAAATATTTTCAAACAATATATCATCAAATGAATCAGAGTCCAATTGTACGAAATAAAGTGGTGATCCAAAGATTTAATGTTATGTCATGGTATGATTTTCTTTAAAACTCAAATATCTTTTAAAATGAAATTTTTTCTGTTCTTGTTTGATTGTGAAAATCCTTTATTTTACTTAAAGATCTTAAAAAAAAAAAAAAAAAAAAAAAAAAAAAAAAAAAAAAAAAAAAAAAAAGCCCTATTATACCTGACACTAACAATCTTTAATGTCTATAATTGGTCTATATCTATCATTTTTCAAAAGTAAATCATGCCACGTCTTTCCCTTAAAATTTTCTAAATGATTTAAATCAATTGGGATCACAAATCTCAATTGGTTTGAAATTTTTGATCGGGGGAGATATCGTGATTTAAATCTCAAATCAGTTTTAAAGGGTGATTGTTTCAAAAGCACTCCCTCCTTCATGTGCCAAACGATTTCAAAATCATATGCACATGTTGAGGAGGAACATTTAACCAAAAACCAGAAGAGTATTTAAACAAGGCCACAAGTTCTCTCATGTTTTCTAAACCTTATTAAATCACTTGGGATCCAAAATCTCAAAGGGTTTGATATTTTTGATCGGGGGAGAATTTGTGATTTAATAATGAAATTTGATAAAAGGTGGTCGCTTTGATTCAAATGTGCATACTGCTCTCCCATATGTGCTAAACGCTTTCGAATCTCGAAGCACATATTGAGGGGGAGCATTTCAAAAAGAAAATAAACTTTCAAGGTACAAAGATTTCTATGTTTCAACATAAAGTACCTTGATTGATTTTCTAAATGGTTTCTTAATGGCCTTTGTGATCGTGGATGTACTTCAAAAGAACTCCTTCCTCTATGTGATAAAATTATTTCAAATATCCTACGCACATATTGAGGGAGAGAATTTACCAAAGAAATTCAAATGGCTTTTTTCACGGAAATTATGATCAAGAAATTAATTCAAAGAACTCTTGCCTCCATGTGCTAAACAATTTCAAAATCATATGCACATGTTGAGGGGGAGCATTTCTAAAATGATCAAAACAATTAAGGTACAAAATGCTTTGATTTTATATCACAAGTACCTTGATTGATTTTCCAAATGATTTTTCAATTGGTTTCAAGAAGGAAAGAACAATACCAAAATACCAACCAATTTACTTTATCCATGGTGTTATAAGGATGGTTAGGTTAGGTATTCGTTCCCACGATCCCGCCAGAGCCGGAGGGATCTACCCAGGGACAATCCACTAGATAGTGTAGAAGTCCTTAGGTATGATGAAAAAAGGATAAAAATGAGAATATGGGAAGAGTGCGGACTGAGATAGAGCTAGAACTGGAATAAACCCAACAAGGTTCTAGTAACGAAGTCTCGGTAAGCACTGAAGGGGTTGAAGAATGAAAAAGAATTGAATGAGAAAAGGGTGAAATGAAATAGCCCTCCATTAATTCAACCTTAGGGCAGAAACCGGGTTCAATACATATGCTACTGGTGTTTACTAAGGTAACACTGGTATTGAAGACAAGACGTCATGGACCCAGTGACGCACTGCACTAAACTTCCCAAGCTACTCAAGTTCCTCTTAAAATGACTTGTTTCATTCTCACGGGGAACCTACATAATCTATCGACTTTCTCTTAGAGAATGTTGATATTGAAGAAGGAGATCCTCTCCCTAGTCTCCTGCATAGGAAATCAAATGTGCACAATTAAGTCTAGAGCCAAGAGATCATCCACAAAATCTCATTAGGATACAAAATTATTGAAGACTTGCTATTTCACACAATGTGGAAAGTAAGTATATATTGAGAGTCCTATGCATTATCCTTGTGGTAATTGATGCGTGCCAAACAGTCAAGCTAAATCACTCCAGCCTGCCACTTGTGAATGGCAGACCGTAATCAGCTTAAGACTGCTCAAGCACGAATGCAATGAAGATCTGAGGAGTATAGGATCTCCCCGGGTCGTTATGTCCCAGCGAGCTATGCAATGGATCACCTAACGTATAGTGATCGAGGAATTTGAACGAAAAAGGGATCTGATTATAATTTTAACTACAGAAAAAGCCAACAAGTTAAAACGGCTTAAATGCAAATTAAAGGAAATTAAAAAGATAAAATCTATTAAATAAATGCTATCACTATATTTAAAATGATGTTTTTTGTTTTTATGTTTTTACAAAACTGAAATTAAAATCTACGCGACGTACAAATTAAAAAGTGAAACTTAATCAATATTAACCCTAAAAATATGAAAAACACATTTTTACAATCCTAATGATAAAAGAAAATTTATAGAAAAAGAAAATTATTTTTACAACTATTTATCTAATTAAAAACTATTTTTAACTATTAAATAATTACCTAAAATACAAGAAAATGTGAACTAAAGCTAGAAAAATAAAATTTAGACTTGGAAAAATCTAAAATAACAAACTAGAATTTTCAAAACTATTTTTTGTATTTTTCTGATTATTTTTCTATTTTTTATGAATTTTAAACTATTAAAAATTAATTAAATTACTAAAAATTACAAAATAAACTATGAAAAATCTGGAAAATTACTTTTTTTACTTTTTATATTTATCTAAACCTAAGAAAAATGAAAAATTAATTTTTTGGATCTTTTCTTAATTTTTTGTATTAAAAGCTAATTAAAAATGCTTAAAAACTAATTTAAATTGAGAAAAATAGCAAACAACCTTGGAAAAATATGAAAATTTCAGGAAAACTCTAAAATAATAATAAGAATCTAGGAAAAACGGAAAAACAGGTGGTTACTTGGAAGAATATGAAACTGATGTCACAAGTGCTTATAAATAAGCACTAAAATAAGCCAATTGAACCAAACAAGTCACCCACTGATTACAGAAGCAATATTATGCAAAATTTACTCTAAATGAACTAAAAAGAACAACACTTAACTACTGAATAGCAATCTACACAGGTTTGATGATTTTGAGATTACAAGCCAAAACAGATTTCTGGGTACCTACTTGCAGTCAACAAATAAGTACTCAAATAAGCTAGAAATCTAAAACCAAATATTAAGACCTAAACTAGACCTAAGTGGCTACTTATAACCAAAAGACCAGACCTTGGAAGGCTCTTATGAGCCTTGTACCAATCCTGCAATATCTGAGAAAAAGCTCAATATAAGCTGAGCCCTGTGAGCAGGGCACTTTGGAGCTTATTGAGAAGCAGTTTTGAGACCTTTAGAAAATTTGCAAAAATTTACAAAATTAGCAATAAGCAAGTAGACCAGTTGGACTTTATGAAACCACAAATTTAACTTGATAAGACCCAAAGATGAGCTCAAGAAAAATCCTCCTAACTGAGCTCAAAATGGTTTCTTACAATTTTTGACTTTTGAAAGTGGTTGTAAACTTTGACTAAAATGAAACTTGAATCCAATTTGATGACTGATAGTGATGTAATAAGGTGTAATAAGCACAATGCAAGCAAGGTTTATTGAATCTTAACACAAAACAAGGTTTTGCATATCCAAATTCACAACAGTTTGACAGTGAGACAGATTAAGAGTCAATTTTGACTTTTAGTACTAAGCAGGCACAAACTTAGACAGATAAGGACTAAAATGAACTAAACAAACATGAGATTACAAGGCTTGACCACTGAATGTACCTAAAAGACAGATAAATCAGTAGAGCCAAACACACCTTATGCCAACTGATTTGTGATCAAGATGAGCTAACTACTGAACCTACATAAGCTATTGATCAAACTAACTTAAAATAACTTCAATACTACTATTGAAACAGATTTTAACTACTGGTGACCACTTAAAACAGATTATGCAAAAGAAAGAGCTTGAACTTACAATCAGTCCAAAGCCACAATGGCCTGCCAACAAGGAAACCAAGAACACTAGCCTAATCCAACCCCTAACCTACTATGATTCAACCCAAATCCATGCCTACATCACCCATTGACTAAATCAATGCCATTTATGCCCCGTTTTGACTTTTGTTGACCAAGTCCCACTTTTGCTTAAGACTGTAATGTAAGCTTATAGAAATCTAACATAAGCTTATACAAGCTTGTTTGAGTGAGAAATCAAGTTATCAAGAGCTTGTACATAAGGTTTTGAATTGGAAATTCTCAACAGTGGACTCAAGAGTATGAATTTGCTATAAACTTTGAAAGTGAAGCTTAAAACAGATTATATTGATGATTAAACATAAGTTTGATACAAAACAACAAGAGATTACAGATATTACACTTAATTAAAACTTTTAATATAAAAACGACATTAAATGAAAATTAAAAAACTACAAGACTTTCTATTCTAACTCCATTTGCTTTCTTTTATATCCAAACTCATCCTCTCTCTCTCTCCTGATGAAATCCCACCAATCCTCAGCCCTTGGATGGCTCAAAATGATCTAAGCCGTTTAAATGGATTTTTGGCGCCAATTATCTTATCTGCCAAATGGGGTTGATATGGTGGGTGAAGAGGCATTAAATTATCCTTGGAAATTAGTTGAGGTGGGGGGGGACATGGTGAGGTGAGAAGGAGGCTGGGTGGTTGCAATGGTGGGCAGACAGGGGGAGGGAAATGGGGGAAAGGAGATGGGCGGGGTGGTTTGTTTGACTGCCATTTGACCAAGGCAGCTAATATCAAAAGGGGGGTCAAATTGTATTATGACAGGTGGTCACAAGTAAAAGGCAGGGTCATATGGGTTTGATAGGGTCCAAAATGGGTGTTTAAAGGTTTAATATCCAAGGACTAAATTGCAAATTCTGAAAATTGCAAGGACCATTTCTGCCAATTCTGCAAAGATGTTTCAAGGGACCAAAAGTGACAATATCAATAAGTACAAGGACCAAACTTGCCATTTTCAACTTTCCAGGGGCCATTTTTGCCAAATTTGAAACTTAAAGGACCAATTTTGTAATTTTCTCAAACTTTTTATATTTTTCACCAAAGGACTAAATTTGACAACTTATGATTTTAAAAGGACCTTTGGTGATTTATCTTTTGAAATTATGGCTCAGGGACTATTTTTGACAATTTTAGAAACTTGGGGGACTGAAACTGCCAATTATGCAAACTTTGCTCATTTTTCATCTGATTTTGAACATTTTGCATCTGAAACATATAAAATGCAACTTTGGAATATTTTCAGTATTTTGATGCATTTGTGAGCATTTTTAAACGTTTTGCAGTTCAGATTTGACTAAAAATGATGAGTATTTACACACTCATCAATCCACCACACTAAACTATTGCTAGTCCCTAGCAATCTTTTGAGAAAAACTTAATGGTTTTGAATCTCTTTACCAAAAGCCATTACTTCTGGAGTAGCCAAATGTTTCAGTTCAAGTAAGAACCATGGTACACCGATAACCATGTGATTTTGAGCAAACCACCAGCTTTCAACGGTTTTGATTTGTCTTTACCAGAAGCCGTTTGCTCTGGACTAGCCAACTCTTAGATAAATTATCAATATTATCTTTGGTGAGCTGATTACCAATTATGGTTTTTCCACTGCCTTTACCACAAGCCATAATCTTGCGGGCTAGCCAACTCTTCACTTTTTAGGATATGGTGAGCTGAATACCATACAATTTTGGGCAAATTGCAAGCCGTCAACGGATTTGAGATATCTTTACCAAGAGCCGTTTGCTCCTGGATTAGCCAATCCTTTTGTTTATTAGACAAGGCGGACTGATAACCAAATGAGTAAGTGTAGAACACTTACTCCAAAAAAATTTTGGCCAAAAACGGGGGAATTGGTATAATTATATGATAAAATTCGTGAGAATTCCCCCCCACACTTAGAAATGAATATTGCCCTCAATATTCAAAGTACCGGCGGTTATGCCGAAACAAAGAATGTAAAAGGGAAATACTACGGCCATTATTTAGAAAGATTTTTTTTTTTTTTTTTTTTAGAAATGCTTATATACACAACATGTGGGGCAATCCCCCCCCCCCCCCACACTAGGGTGGAACACATGGGTGAAAACCCATGTTTAGCTACTGTTTTTGATTACCGAGTCGCTAGCTTGACTCGACCCCGAATTCATTTGTTCATGGGGAAAGTAACGTGGAAAACCAATCTCGATCGGACTTTCGTTCACAATGTTAATAAACATATGAACATCAGAAAGTTCCACACCGATGAGATATAACCGCGGTATTGTTAATAGTAGAGACTATAAGAGATGATATCGGGGTCAAAGATGGTGTCCTCATTCCCGAAAGAGAAAAGGGAAAGAGCAACCACACCATTTGTGAAGAAGGGAATAAAGACGTACATGAATATGCAAGTCCATTCCTCAGCAGAGAGAAGCAAATCACCAGTTTTGACATCTTTAAGCTTAAACTTGAAGCTTAGATGGTGATTGTCAAGAAGATGTCCGGGAGGGAGGGTGGGAAATGGTTCTTCAATCAACAGACTTTCCAGAAAAAGGATGTCTCCCTCCGGATCAAAGTAAGTGTTATCAATTCCCGTTGGAATTGACTCATCACTAAGAAAGGCATCGACTTCATTCCAAAAGTTGTCATCTTCCTCATCAGGAGTGAGAGAAGGGATGGAAGAGTCGGGAATAAGACTAGAAGATGATGGATTCTTTTTGAGCAATTCATCAATGGGAAGAATGTCTCCCATTGGATCACAAACATCATCATCCAACTCAGATGAAACTGAAGAGAGTTTGGTTTCATCCACAGAGTTAACAATCTCGATGCGACAAACTGATTCCGGAGGTGGGACAAGTGGTGTGCTCTTAGAGCTAGCAGTTTCCACCACTTCCGATGAAGTCTCCGATTCTAGATCATCATCATCAAGAACACTCTTGACTTCCCTGGCACAGCTTTCAAACCATTTGTTTGAACCAGGGGTAATTTTCAAAGCTTTGAGCTCAGCACGTTTTTGAAAACTCCTCTTAACCGTGAAGTTTGAGAGTGTTGCATAGAATCTTTCAGATCTTTGATCAATTGTGGCAACACTCTGTTTGTACAGAGGTTTGGAGTTCTGGTTGATATTTAACGTGAGCTCTTCGTTGTCAACCCGTATGGTCAACTCTTCAGCAAACACATCAATCAGCGCACGACTCGTTCTCAAGAAAGCTCTCCCTAAGATGAGGGGAACTCTAGGATCTGCATCGAAGTCTACTACAACAAAGTCAGTAGGAAAGTGAAACTTTCCCACTTTCATCACGACATCCTCGGCTATCCCAAGTGGACGAGTTATGGTACGGTCCGCTAGCTCGAGTGTCATACAAGTGGATGAAAGTTTAGGAAGAGACAGTTTCTTCCATACTGAGAGTGGCATGAGGTTAATGCTAGCGCCAAGATCGGCCAAGGCGGAGCATTGAACCATCCCCAAGAAATCACACGGGATTAGAAATCTGCCAGGGTCCTCAAGCTTTTTGGGAAGCTTTTTGAGAAGGACCGCTGAGCATTGCTCATTGAGAGGAGTTTTAGCCATCTCAGATAGCTTATCTTTGTTGGTGAGTAAGCCTTTAAGCGTGGATGCAAATTTAGGCATTAGAACGAGAGCATCAACGAAGCTTATATCAAAGTGCAGCTCATTGAAGATTTGGAAAAAAATTTCCATTTGCTCTTTGTTTTTGTCTTTGAGCTTCTCATCATTCATTCTTGATGGGTAAGGAAGCTGACTAGACTTTTGAGCCGGGATGGAAGTTATTTCTGGCTCAGGATTTTTCTTCGGAACGTCGGGTTCCGGACTTAAAGCTTGGACTACCGAAGGTGGGACGTGTGCGGTACTTCGTGGGCTTGAATAATGCACCTTGTCCGTTGTCTCCTTGGTAACTTGACTCATTGGCACAGGAGGAGGGGGCATAGGAGTCTTAGGTCCATTGTGCGTCTTACCACTACGAGTGGTGACGGCTTTCAACTCGGCATTGGGATTGGGAATAGTATTGCTTGGGAGTCCTCCAGAAGATGATGAAGCTTTGTTCATATTCATGTTCATGAAACTGCTCATCATATTCTTTAACTCATTTGTCTGCCGAGACATTGTGGTATCAATTTCCTTTTTTAGCTCAACTCTCATGTTATTGATCTGAGTTTGCATTGAACGCATGTTTGACTCAGTCATTTTTATGAAGTCATTTGGCATGGGAGCTTGAGGAGGTTGTTGATAACTTTGATGATTAGGAGCTTGATATGGTTGAGGTTGGTTGAAATTGTTCTGGTTTTGATTGAAATTTTGTCCTTGATTCGGAACAAAGCGATTTTGATTGCCATGGTTTTGCACAGGAGGAAAACCAGGTGGTGTCATACCGCTAGGTGCACGGTAGTGAGGATCAGCCTGTGGTCGGTATTGATTGTGGTTTACCGAAGCTACGGGAGCTTGGTAAAAGGAAGCATCGGTTGCTTGACAATCATAATACGCATGTTGACCACTACAAGTTTCACACACCTTGTTTACGGATTTGACTGGTTCAGGCTTATGAATTTCGCTTTTGATTTCCTTAACATCCTTAATCATACAACGGATGGCATCCGTTAGGGCAGCTATCGGAGCTGCTAACTCAGAAGAGTTACTGGATGAAGGAGCAGGAGTGTTAGGAGTATTGACTTTGTTGCGAGAAATAGGAACTTTTGATTTTTGCTCGCAAATCTCAATCACATCTTTAGGTCTACGATTCAAGATATTGCCGCCTGCGGCTGCATTCAAGGAATCTTGATCGTTACCATTCAACCCATTGTAAAAGATATTGACTTGTTGAAGCTCCGTGAATTCATGATGGGGGCATTTCCTGAGGAGATCTTTGAATCTCTCCCATGCCTCTCCAAAGTTTTCATCGAAATTTTGACGAAATCCAGAAATTTCATTTTTAAGATTAGTCGTCTTTGATGGAGGAAAGAAATAATTCACAAACTTTTGAACAAGATCCTCCCATGTTTCGATAGATCGAGGGGGTTCTTTTTCCAGCCAAATCCGGGCTGTCCCCTCAAGAGAGAATGGAAAAAGCATCAACTTGATGACTTTTTGTGGAACATCCTTGAAATTGATAGTTGAAGTCAACTTGTTAAACCAACGGATGTGTGCATACGGGTCTTCACGATCAAACCCGTGGAATTGATTTGTAGACACAAGTTGGATCAAATGTGTCTTCAATTCAAAGTGATCATAGTTGATTACTGGTAGAATGATGGCATCTCCATAACCCTCGGTGGGTGCCTGGAGCATTTCCGCCATAGTACGTTCGTCTGCCATATTGTTGCTTGAAATAGTACGAATCTCGGGTTTGACTATTTGGGCAGCACGTCTACGAGAACGTCTTCTTGGAATTTCTGCTAGATCACGCAAAGGACTCAATGATCTAGAAGAATGAGTGCGCATGCACTAGAGTTAACTCTAAGGAATCTCAGAGCTAAGGAGAGAAATGGGAATTATGAAAATCTTTCAGATGAGAATGAGAATTATGAAGACGTTTTATAAAAATCGGGGTGAGAAGAATCTTTATGGGTTTTCTGGTTCTGAAATGTCGATATCACAACAAAATCAATTAACACAAAATCGAGGCAAAACAACAGTGAACTTAACCAATAATCACAATATGAATGGCTTCTTTGAAAAAGGTACACCAATCACAAGGACACAAAGGCAAGTTTTAAATCTTTAGTTCGGGAACTTATTATGGTCGCACCCCCAGTTAGGTAGTGCACTGCCTTGGTTTGCGGTGGTAATCTTTTAAGTTGTTATTTATTAAAGAAAACGACGAATCTTTTTGTATTTTTATTATTTGATACATATATAGAAACAAAAGAAAAATATTTTTGTGTTTTATACGTTTTTGGATGTTTTTGGTTTTTTGGATTTTTTTATAAGAAAATATGGATATATATATATAGATGGAGATGGATGATATAAACAAATGAGTGAGTATCCAAAAAACTAATCTGCTAAACGGAAGATAGATTAGCACAGCTCCCCGGCAGCGGCGCCAAAAATTTGATGCGTGCCAAACAGTCAAGCTAAATCACTCCAGCCTGCCACTTGTGAATGGCAGACCGTAATCAGCTTAAGACTGCTCAAGCACGAATGCAATGAAGATCTGAGGAGTATAGGATCTCCCCGGGTCGTTATGTCCCAGCGAGCTATGCAATGGATCACCTAACGTATAGTGATCGAGGAATTTGAACGAAAAAGGGATCTGATTATAATTTTAACTACAGAAAAAGCCAACAAATTAAAACGGCTTAAATGCAAATTAAAAGAAATTAAAAAGATAAAATCTATTAAATAAATGCTATCACTATATTTAAAATGATGTTTTTTGTTTTTATGTTTTTACAAAACTGAAATTAAAATCTACGCTACGTACAAATTAAAAAGTGAAACTTAATCAATATTAACCCTAAAAATATGAAAAACACATTTTTACAATCCTAATGATAAAAGAAAATTTATAGAAAAAGAAAATTATTTTTACAACTATTTATCTAATTAAAAACTATTTTTAACTATTAAATAATTACCTAAAATACAAGAAAATGTGAACTAAAGCTAGAAAAATAAAATTTAGACTTGGAAAAATCTAAAATAACAAACTAGAATTTTCAAAACTATTTTTTGTATTTTTCTGATTATTTTTCTATTTTTTATGAATTTTAAACTATTAAAAACTAATTAAATTACTAAAAATTACAAAATAAACTATGAAAAATCTGAAAAATTACTTTTTTTACTTTTTATATTTATCTAAACCTAAGAAAAATGAAAAATTAATTTTTTGGATCTTTTCTTAATTTTTTGTATTAAAAGCTAATTAAAAATGCTTAAAAACTAATTTAAATTGAGAAAAATAGCAAACAACCTTGGAAAAATATGAAAATTTCAGGAAAACTCTAAAATAATAATAAGAATCTAGGAAAAATGGAAAAACAGGTGGTTACTTGGAAGAATATGAAACTGATGTCACAAGTGCTTATAAATAAGCACTAAAATAAGCCAATTGAACCAAACAAGTCACCCACTGATTACAGAAGCAATATTATGCAAAATTTACTCTAAATGAACTAAAAAGAACAACACTTAACTACTGAATAGCAATCTACACAGGTTTGATGATTTTGAGATTACAAGCCAAAACAGATTTCTGGGTACCTACTTGCAGTCAACAAATAAGTACTCAAATAAGCTAGAAATCTAAAACCAAATATTAAGACCTAAACTAGACCTAAGTGGCTACTTATAACCAAAAGACCAGACCTTGGAAGGCTCTTATGAGCCTTGTACCAATCCTGCAATATCTGAGAAAAAGCTCAATATAAGCTGAGCCCTGTGAGCAGGGCACTTTGGAGCTTATTGAGAAGCAGTTTTGAGACCTTTAGAAAATTTGCAAAAATTTACAAAATTAGCAATAAGCAAGTAGACCAGTTGGACTTTATGAAACCACAAATTTAACTTGATAAGACCCAAAGATGAGCTCAAGAAAAATCCTCCTAACTGAGCTCAAAATGGTTTCTTACAATTTTTGACTTTTGAAAGTGGTTGTAAACTTTGACTAAAATGAAACTTGAATCCAATTTGATGACTGATAGTGATGTAATAAGGTGTAATAAGCACAATGCAAGCAAGGTTTATTGAATCTTAACACAAAACAAGGTTTTGCATATCCAAATTCACAACAGTTTGACAGTGAGACAGATTAAGAGTCAATTTTGACTTTTAGTACTAAGCAGGCACAAACTTAGACAGATAAGGACTAAAATGAACTAAACAAACATGAGATTACAAGGCTTGACCACTGAATGTACCTAAAAGACAGATAAATCAGCAGAGCCAAACACACCTTATGCCAACTGATTTGTGATCAAGATGAGCTAACTACTGAACCTACATAAGCTATTGATCAAACTAACTTAAAATAACTTCAATACTACTATTGAAACAGATTTTAACTACTGGTGACCACTTAAAACAGATTATGCAAAAGAGCTTGAACTTACAATCAGTCCAAAGCCACAATGGCCTGCCAACAAGGAAACCAAGAACACTAGCCTAATCCAACCCCTAACCTACTATGATTCAACCCAAATCCATGCCTGCATCACCCATTGACCAAATCAATGCCATTTATGCCCCGTTTTGACTTTTGTTGACCAAGTCCCACTTTTGCTTAAGATTGTAATGTAAGCTTATAGAAATCTAACATAAGCTTATACAAGCTTGTTTGAGTGAGAAATCAAGTTATCAAGAGCTTGTACATAAGGTTTTGAATTGGAAATTCTCAACAGTGGACTCAAGAGTATGAATTTGCTATAAACTTTGAAAGTGAAGCTTAAAACAGATTATATTGATGATTAAACATAAGTTTGATACAAAACAACAAGAGATTACAGATATTACACTTAATTAAAACTTTTAATATAAAAACGACATTAAATGAAAATTAAAAAACTACAAGACTTTCTATTCTAACTTCATTTGCTTTCTTTTATATCCAAACTCATCCTCTCTCTCTTCTGATGAAATCCCACCAATCCTCAGCCCTTGGATGGCTCAAAATGATCTAAGCCGTTTAAATGGATTTTTGGCGCCAATTATCTTATCTGCCAAATGGGGTTGATATGGTGGGTGAAGAGGCATTAAATGATCCTTGGAAGTTAGTTGAGGTGGGGGGGACATGGTGAGGTGAGAAGGAGGTTGGGTGGTTGCAATGGTGGGCAGACAGGGAGAGGGAAATGGGGGAAAGGAGATGGGCGGGGTGGTTTGTTTGACTGCCATTTGACCAAGGCAGCTAATATCAAAAGGGGGGTCAAATTGTATTATGACAGGGGGTCACAAGTAAAAGGCAGGGTCATATGGGTTTGATAGGGTCCAAAATGGGTGTTTAAAGGTTTAATATCCAAGGACTAATTTGCAAATTCTGAAAATTGCAAGGACCATTTCTGCCAATTCTGCAAAGATGTTTCAAGGGACCAAAAGTGACAATCTCAATAAGTACAAGGACCAAACTTGCCATTTTCAACTTTCCAGGGGCCATTTTTGCCAAATTTGAAACTTGAAGGACCAATTTTGTAATTTTCTCAAACTTTTTATATTTTTCACCAAAGGACTAAATTTGACAACTTATGATTTTAAAAGGACCTTTGGTGATTTATCTTTTGAAATTATGGCTCAGGGACTATTTTTGACAATTTTAGAAACTTGGGGGACTGAAACTGCCAATTATGCAAACTTTGCTCATTTTTCATCTGATTTTGAACATTTTGCATCTGAAACATATAAAATGCAACTTTGGAATATTTTCAGTATTTTGATGCATTTGTGAGCATTTTTAAACGTTTTGCAGTTCAGATTTGACTAAAAATAATGAGTATTTACACACTCATCAGTAATGCCAGAACATCCGAGTGATATGTAAAATATTCACAATGAAGATGGAAATCCTTCTAGAGCCAACATCAAACAAGCTCTTGGGGGTGACATGTGAGATATTTTCTAAAGATCAAGCTTGTGACAACTGGATAGAAACAATGGGGCGATTCACTCTTGAATCAACCTTGGTCCAGGAAATGAATTGACGAATACTTTTGGAAAAACCGTTCGATGTGCAAATCTTCTTTTCTCTAGCACATCAAATGTGTATTCATGTTTTCAATCACAAAAGGTATCTCGGATTGAAAAATACTTTTGGAAAAACCATTCGATGTGCAAATATCTTATTTTCTCTAGCACATCGAATGTGTATTCATTTTCAAATACAAAACTATTTTAAATTGAAAATTGATCATTCTCATAAAACCTTCGTCGTATTGCAAAACTCTTTCTTCTAAGCAATACACGATTTTTTTTCAAATCAATTTTTCATCAATCAGTGAATCTCAATTCGCTGGTTCACTCACTCCGTGTTTTCTTCTTTGAGACGTTCCGGTTTGAGAACAGCAGGAACAGCTGCGAAACCCTGTCAAGGAGATTCTTCGGAATTATACCTGATCACAGGCAGTACTTGTACTGATCAACGTGGAACCGTGGTCCGTGTACCTCAATTCAACGAAAGTGATCAAAGACACTTTCGTGTGTTTTATTGCTAACTGTTGTTTGCATGTACATTTGGACGGTTGCAGCTGATCAGAATTGAGAAGTCAATCCAAAGCCGCATGCTCACAGCATCCACACTTAATTAAAGAAATCATGACAAGTGCTAATCTACATGACCTGGCTCTGATAGCTGCAAATATCATGAACCAGTAAAGCTTCCGCTACTCTGATGAAAAGATGTCATGATCCAGAAAGTGTGAGCATGTCGGTCCAAAAGTCACAACATCACATGAAGGCAACACAATTAAGGGTGATCCAGAGATTTACTGTGGCTGATGATCTCAAAGAAAGCTCGAAGATCATCAAAGATGTGGATCAGTTAAAGGCCCCCACTGAAAGTACAAAATCATCGGACTATGAAGAGTCACTACTCAAGCACAAAGAATGCAGAAATTGAAGAATTGAAGTCTACGAGCTCATAACTGAAGATTAAATAGAATGCTAGGAATCGAAATGTAAATCATGGGGTGACCTCCCTTGGGGGAGATTGTTAGGAATTGGAAATTCCATAATGAAGTGTCGGTCACCCCAAATATAATCTAGCATAAGTTAGCTCGTAGACATATCGTTATTTACGTTATTCGGTAGTTAATTAGTTAGGTGTTAGTTTAGTTATTAGTTTAGTGTAACATCGTGGAGGAAGGACGGGTCTTTACCTACTGTATGCCTGATCCACAGCCCAACAGGAGGGCGTTTAGTTTGTAACTATAAATACCCTTCCCACTAAGGGAAGGGTGGAAGTTCTCAATCTAACCTTACATTTTTTGTTTTACAACTCTCTCTCAAGAACTCCCTCTCCTCTCTTCATCTCTCTAAACAATGGCATATTTGATTCATCACCATCCAAGGCCACCCGAATCATCAAACAACACAATATTTAAGATCCAATATTTTTTTCCAATTGATCTTTAAGAGCTGATAGAGGTACCTTTAGGGTTAGGTTTAATTATTTCCTCTATTTCTTTTGACAGAAAAGAGGTTGTGCATCTTTTAATATTTCTTGACTGTATGCATTTTCGGTTGTCATTAAATGCTTTCACTTGCCAAGTTAATTGCCTTGGTAATTTGGAGCACTCCAAATACCAAGGGCAACTGATAACATCAAATTATCCTGAATATTAAGTGTTAATTTCCCCCGATAATGCTTATAATTTATATCATTTATATGGATTTACGCTTGTTTTCCATTATATTTCACTTTCAAGTAAATTACGAGCATTGGAGCTAAAGAGACGCGGAATTGGAGAGTTTATTGAAGATTTATCATAGTATGCTCACTTTGAAGAAGTTACAGCGTATCTCATATCTCACATTACGCCCTAACTAAAGCGTGGCTTAGAAAACCAACTTAACAGAAGATTATGGCGTAACTCTATCCAAGATTACGACGTAACCATATTAGGTCAAATGAGGTTCTGCGCCGCTACTAATTACGCCGTAATTCATGCATCAACTACGGCGTAACCAAGATTTATTGAAGATACGGCGTAACTCCTTCATGAAGTTATGCCGTAACCAGCATTATTAGTGCAATTTACGAAGAACTATATGTTACGGCGTAACTCTTTTAATAGTTACGTCGTAACCAGATCTGGCCTATAAATACCCCACGATTTCCAGCATTTCAAAGCATCCCATTTCACACAAAACAATCAGAGAACGTGAGAAAAAGTCGAAGGCAGATCTTGAGGAGCATACGGAGCTATCTCCAAGGGAGAAATCACTCTCCTATGATAAGCATTAGCTTTTTATCTTTTCTTTACTTTCAATTCATGTATTTCGTACCATTAAACATTGAATTGATTGTTATGGTTAATATGAGCGGCTAAGCACCTCTTGGTGCTGGCCTAGTTATGATTCATTAATTGTTTTGTTTACGTTTACATTGCTTCCGCATAATTATTTCTAAGTGTATGCATAGTTTATTGGTAGCTACCCTTGTTTTGGTAGTTTTGAATGGCGGTAGAGGCTAGTTGCTTAGGAGATATGACCAACTGACCCTAAGTGAGTAGACTGAGACAGGAAGGGTAAGATATGACCAACTGACGACCCTTTCTACTTGTGCGATTTGACCAACTGATCACCTACCATTTGGATGAACTTAAGAAGTAAGGGGTGAGTGTTTAAGATGCTAGTGCCCGGGCACTCACTATTATAAATCTAGCATGTAGCGGTACTTAATGACTTGGCTTAGGGACCAGGAACAGCTGGACTTATGAGGGGACACCTGAGTTCTATAGTGGAACCCTTTGTTGATAGGTTAGGACGAACTGACCAAATGTTGTCCTAGCGACTTTGACCCCACCTAAAGTAATTGGAAATAATTAGACGTAAACATTACTAGTTAGGATGAGTAACTAGGTTAGCACCACTCTCCTTTATTGATCACAACATTTGCCTTTATCTGCTTTAGTAGTTAATTAATCAATTCCTTATTTAAATCATATTAAAATCTGTGACACCTAGACTTAGTATAAATCCACACACATCGCTCTTGGGACGACCTCGGTTTTACGGAATACTACACTACACACGACTGGGTACATTGCCCGTTACTGCATTAGGGTAGACCATAGGTATAACGAGACTTATAAATATTAGAACCTGGTCAGTAAAACATGCATCAAGTTTTTGGCGCCGCTGCCGGGGAGTTATATTAGGATTTCTATTAAGTCTTTCATTTTAGTTTTGTTTTAAAATTTTCTCAAATTCTCACGATCTCTTTTTAAGTTTTCAGGTACCATGGAAGTTGTTAACATTGATGACCTCACTCTTGAGGAATATTTGGCGTTGACAAGAGAAGAACAAGGGTTGGGGCTCGTAAGACCGGCAATTGGAGCTGATGTCCGTTTCGAGATTAAGGACCAATTTATGAGGGAGCTTCGTGCTAACCCTTTTTCAGGAAACAGGGACGAGATGCGTATGAGCACGTTGAAAATGTCTTATACATCGCAAGCCTTTTCAACATTCCGAGTGTGTCTCATGACGCTGTTATGCTAAGGGTGTTCACCATGACTCTTACTGAGGCTGCCAGAAGATGGATCGAAAGATTGCCCGCCGGGACAGTTAATACTTAGGCTCTACTAAAGAAGCACTTCATCCAGAGGTATTGTCCTCCGTTAAAGATATCTAACCAGCTTTTAGAGATCCATAATTTCAAGCAAGAAGACGGTGAAACATTGTATCAATCCTGGGATAGATACAATGATCTCCTCTACAAGTGTCCTACACATGATCTAAACAACCAGCAAAAGGTCAACATCTTCTACAAAGGAATCAACGTGACTACAAGACAGATACTGGACTATCAAGGACCAATTCCGAGCATGACTCCTACTCTAGCAATTGAAGCCATCTAAAAAGTGGCTAATCATTCCCAAAAATAGCACGATGGAGGAAGCAAAAGAAGACAAGGCGGAAGTTTTGACGGAATTGCAGCCATCACTAGCGAAATTGAAAATCTGATTTGAGATATGCTAAAAATCAGAGAGACCGTTCATGCCATCCAAGTAGGTTGCGAAAGCAGTGGGGGAGGACCTCTCACCAAGAATTGTCCTTACAATAATGAAGAAAACATAATCGAAGAAGCTAAATATGGAGAAAATCGACCGTTTTACGGAGATAATCGAAATAATAATGGCTATCATGGAGGATCTGCTGGAAACTACAATCGTGGGCCTTATGGAGAAAAAAGGCCCAACCTTGAAGAGACCATAAACAAATTCCAGGAATGTTCAGCCCAAAGACAAATGGAAGAAGATGAATGGCTAAAAGAATTTCAGGAAAACACTGATACAAGTCTTTCCAATCACGATACAACCCTAAAAAACCTTGAAACCATGTTGGAAAAGCTTAGTGAGAAGGTAAGGAAGAATAATACTAAACCGGAAGGGACAAAACCCACAATGGAATGTAAGGTCATCTTTTCTGATGAAGACTCAAAGTTACAAGCTAATTCTCACACCGAAGTTTCGGATTCAAGTGAAAATTCCGGTGACAGATTGAAGTTATGCCGTAACATGTCTAAAGAGTTACGGCGTATCTATGTTTTTGACAGCGATCTTGGGATTATGAAAGATGTCGATAAGGATAACTCAAGCGAGTTACGCCTTAACCAAACATCAGAGTTACGGCGTAACTGGGATACGTAGGCAGACAGGTTTCTCGAAGTGGACAAATCAGGGACACGGGTGATTAACGGATGGTCCGAAGATATTAATTTATGCCCTTTGTCCCCTTCTAAAAGAAAATATCACTGGTGCAAGAAAATACCCGTAGCTAAGGGGGGCTAGTATGATCTTTGGGCTTCGTGCGACCCTCGAAATGAAATTTGCAACGGAGGAACCGATAAGGATAGGATAAAAATAACAAATTCATGTGGGCTGCATATACTGATGATGAAAGATTGGAAAAGCTCTCATTCGAGGATGAAGAGGAGCCACCTATCACTCACTGGTGCACTCCGATAATTATAACTGACGATGAGTCCACGCGAGCTTGGCCTACGTGCGACCCTTTCCGTGAGTATTGCAACGGGGGTGGTAGCCTGAAAGAAGAAGAATGGACGTGCCCTTACGAGCTTGAAAGACACGGTTTCAAGTTCGGAGATTTGTCATTCGATGATTGGAATGCGATACAATTCGGGAATGCTAAAATTAACCCAGATCTTCTAAAAAGGCTCAAGATTGACTACGAGGATCATTATCTGAAAAAACAATTAGCTAATGATGACATCTACTGCCTGGAAGATCCTTTAAGCAACACTGATGACAAAGAAGCCCGAAGTCATTGGTGTGAAAGGATAAAAACTCCTGGGGAAGTTTTTTGGGCATCATGTGACCCTTATGACGATAAATGTAATGGGGGAAGCAGCTTAATGAGAGTTGGGGAGGATGAATTCTTTTGGGCCTCAACCAACGATACGGAAAGAACAAAATTGCCTTGGTTAGACAACTTGGGATTTGACAGTTAGGTCAAGATCAAATATGGAAAATTAGATGCGTTAAAGAAGGAACAGATCTGGAAATAATATATGAGTAAAGAAAATCCGAACGACGAGGGTCCTAACAACTCAAGTGACATAACGATTGAGGATGCCAAAGAGTCGGTAAGAAATGAGAATGCAAACGTGTACTGGTAGAGGATTTGCTCGACGAGGAATGGTTTAAAGGCACCGAGTCTGACAACAATGACATAGAGGGGATTTTAGATTACCTTGAGTTGCAAGGAAAATAGGAATTTACTGCCCCCGATGATGAAGCATATGAGCAAAGGAGATGCAAACTCCTTGGGATTCCATATAAAAGGCCGCCACCAATTATAGCCGAAAAGTATGAGTTCACTCGATATCATTTAGGGCCGGAGGAAAAATTTTGAAAAATTCGGAAGATCGAGACTAAAGAGTACATCCGAACTGCTACAAATGTCGCTTAGGTCAAACATAACTTGATGAAGGACATGGAGGAAGTTGGCCAAGTCCAAAGGCCACCATAAAGCCCCGAGGCTCTGAGTCTAACTTAAAGACTCGTAAATAAAGAAAAGTGCTCTTTCGGGAGACAACCTGAATTATCCCTTTCATTTGTTTTATTTCCATTTCTGTTGGGTTTTGTGTTTTTAACCATTTTTGCAGGAAACGAAGTTGCTGCTGCAGCATGTTGATCTGACCAGAGTTACGGCGTAACTCATTCTTATGGTTACACCGTAACAACCCCTTTTGAAGCAGAACCTCAGAAGCATTACCAATTACGGCGTAATCCCATTTCAATGGTTACGCCGTAGCTACACTTTTGCAGCGTATGCCAGGTTTTGCCTAGTTACGGCGTACCTCCTTCTAGAATTACGACGTAACTATCCTTTGCATTACTTCTTTCATTTTAAACACAATAACCTTGTCTTAGTCTTTTAAATGAACTTTGTGGGTATTGATGAGTGTCTAAATACTCATCATTTTTGTACCATCTAGACTGCAAAAACATCTGAAAACACTCAAAAATGCATCAAAATGATGAAAATATCACAAATCAGTGTTTTATGTGTTTTAAATGCAAAAATATCAAAATCAGATGAAAAACGTATCAAGTTTGCAAAATTGGCAGTTTTAGTCCCCCAAGTTTCAAAAGTTGTCAAAAACAGTCCCTGGAAATCAAAAATGTGGAATTTTATCATTCAAGGTCCCTGAAATATTCTAAGTTGTTAAAATTGGTCCTTGAATGATTCTTTGGTCAAATGGTGGAAAAGGTCCTTAAACTTTGAAAAATGTCATGTTTAGTCCTTGGAATTTTCAAAGATGGCAAATATGGTCCTTATATTATTTGAGATTGGCAAGACCAAACCTTGGGTTACATTTTCAGAAGTTACAGTTTTGGTCCCTGGAGA
Organism: Chrysanthemum seticuspe; assembly: GCA_019973895.1. NCBI lineage: Eukaryota > Viridiplantae > Streptophyta > Magnoliopsida > Asterales > Asteraceae > Chrysanthemum > Chrysanthemum seticuspe. The sequence goes on from BPTQ01000003.1 coordinate 120,660,542, forward strand.
TTCGAATTGTACACATTTAGTCCCTAAATATTAAATGGATCCAAAACTAATCCTAAACCTAATAATATCCCAAGCCCAAAACAAACCCATGGCCCAATACCCTTTTACCCATCCAAATCCAACCCGTCCAAACCCTTATACCCGGTCAACGAATATACCCCAAGTCAAATAAACACACCCCTGGCAACCCGCGCCTTTTTCTTCTTCCTCACCAACTGCTTCAATCTCACACTCAACCTCACCTCCACCTCAACATATCACCACCCTTGTCCCCCCACCTCAAAAATATTCCAAGAATCATTTATTGCATCCCTCCCCCTAACACTCAAGCCCCCAACTGCTAAAAACCAATTTTGGCGCCAAAATCAATCCTATGGTCAATATCACTTGAAGTCATCCAATGGTCTTAAATAGATGTGGGAAAAGCTCAGAGCAAGTGGGAAAGATGTCTTGAATATAAAAAAGAGGAGAGAAGCAAGAAGGAAAAAAGGAGAATGTAGTTTTAAATTTCCTTAATGTCGTTTTTTTTTATCAATGTATTAATTTAGCTTAAAATCTGTAATCTTTTGTTTCTATAATCCAAACTCAAGTTATTTTATCATTGTAATCAGTTTTTAAGAATCAATTTCAAAGTTTAGTTAAAATTTATGTGCTTGTGTTTTCTGTTGAACAATCCAACTTCATTTTCTTATATTAAAGCTTCCCATAGCTTATTTTCTTATTCACTTAAGCTTACTTAAGCTCATTGTAGCTCTTGATAAGCTGGGAATTCAGTTTCAAGCAATTGTCATGGTTAGTCAACAAAAGTCAACTGCTTAAGCTCATTTGGATTTGATCATGAAATGGGGTTGATGCAGCTTGCTTTGGGGTTGGAATAGATTAGGTTAGAGTAGTTTTGGGTTTGGTTTAGCCTGCAACACTAGCTGAACAGTGGTGAGTGATTTTCTCATTTTCAATTTTCAAGTCAAATTGCAGTTTTTGTTTGTACTTGTAACTGTGGTTATAAATAGTTCATATGTGTTTATTAAGTTGTATTTAGGATAGTTTAAGTCAGTTTAAATGTTTGCTTTAGCTAAATCTGTGGTTATCTCATTTTACTTGCAAAACAGTTGAATATAGGGGTGTTTGGATTGTGCAGCATTCTGTGTTTGAGGGTTGTGCAGTAGTTAGGAATTGTTGTTTCAGGTTTCTTAGGCTCTAATATATTCATTTGAGTCAGTTAACTGCACTTACAAACAGCCAAAGTCAAAATTCTCATTAACTGTCTTAACTTTCTTAACTGTTGTGATTTTGCCAAATCAAAAGTTTATTTTGTGTTCAAAATACATAGAGTTAGACTGCATTAACTTTATTTCATCATATTACATCTCATTCAGTCCAAAAATTAGCTTCAAATTTCATTTTGGTCAAATTTTCATAACTGTCTCAAAAAGTCAAACTGAAACCTCAGTTTTAGCTCAACTGAGATGAATTTTCATGGACTCAGTTTTGGGCCAAATCATGTCAAACTCTGGATTTTATAACTTCTACTGGTCCACTTTCTTATTATCAATTTTGTGTATATTTGTGATTTATTTATAAGCTTCTTAAATGCTTGTCAAAATGGGCTTAATTGCCCTGTACACACTCAGTATTAACTGAGTGTGCACAGGGTTTCTGCAGCTCTTGCACAAAGCTCATCAGAGCTCCTCTAGGTCTGTTCTTTGGTTTAAGAGTACTTAGCCAGGTCTAGTTTAGGTTGCCACTCTTGTTTTTGAGTCTCAGCTTATTTGGTGGCTTATTTTCTAGCTGATAAGAAGCACCCAAAACTGTTTTTTAGCACATAAGCCTAATCATCAAATCTTAACAAGTTGCAATCCAGAGGTTAAAAGCAGTTGAGACTTGTTGCATTTTGGTAATTTTATCATTATATAGCTTCTGTTTCAGTTTGGTACTTGTTGTGTCCCTTTGGCTTATTCAAGTGCTTATTTCAATAAGCACTTGTATGGCAGTTTCAATTTCTTGCACACAACCACCTGTTTTTCTATTTTTCCTAGATTCCTAATATTATTTTAGGCTTTTCCTGAAATTTTCATATTTTTCCAAGCCTGTTTGCTATTTTTCTGCATTTAAATCAATTTTTAGCACTTTTTAAATAGTTTTTAATCCAATTAAATCAGAAAAGGTTCAAAAAAATAATTTTTCATTTTTCTTAAGTTAAGATAAATATAAAAAGCCAAAAAAATATTTTTCCAAATTTTTCTTAGTTAAATTTGTATTTTTTAAGTAATTTAAGTAGTTTTAAATAGTTTTTAATTCCTAGAAAATAGAAAAATATTCAGAAAAATAGAAAAATAGTTTTGAAAATTCTCTTATGTTATTTTAGATTTTTCCAAGTCATAATTTTATTTTTCTAGCTTTATTTCCTATTTTCTTGTATTTTAGGCTAATATTAAATAGTTAAAAATAGTTTTTAATTAATAATAATTAATTATATAGTTATAAAAATAATTTTCTTTTTCTAAATATTTTCTTTTATCATTAGGATTGTAAAAATGTATTTTTCATATCCGTAGGTATTTTCCTTCTTTATTTTCACGTTTTATTTAGTACGTTCACGTAGTTTTTAATTTAAACGTAAGTTTTAGGTTTTAAACGTTCATCAATTTTAAAATAGTGATAGCGTTTATTTAATATATTTTATCTTTTTAATTTTCTTAATTTGTATTTAAGTCGCTGTAATTTACAAACTTTTTCTTTAGGTATAATAATTCATCAAAACCTTTACTGATTACTATCCTTAGTGATCATTCTATCATCTGATCAAGTGTTTACACACCATTGAGTCTCCGTGGGACTTAACGACCCGGGAATCCACTGTATTCTCCAGATCTTCATTGTATTGGTTTCTAAGCAGTTTTAAGTTTATTATGGTTAGCCATTCACAAGTGGCTAGCTTGAGTGATTAAACTTGATGGTTTGGACCCGATCAAATTTTGGCGCCGCTGCCGGGGAGGCTTTAGCGTGTTCTAAACCTTTTTCAGATCCATTCTTGCATATACCATCTTTTGTAAAAAGTTTTTTTGTAAAGTTATCAAAAACTCCAAAAAGTTCATTAACACTTTTCCTGAAGTGTTATCAACACCAAAAATATTTTCATTCTTTGTTTTTATAGCTATTTTTTTTTTCAAAAAATCCAAAAATATCCATCCTTTATCCTCTAATCTGTTTAATTCTCCATTCCTTTTCCTCTATAACCGTTTAATTCTTCATCTCTTATCCCTCTTATCCGTTTAATTCTTCATGTCATGGTTTTCGACATGTTCCTGGTGTGGAGGTCCATTTAACGGTGGAAATTGTCGGCGATGTACCAATGTGAGTTTCGGAGACAAGTTTGTCGGTAATCCCGATTCCATTTCAAATAATGAAACACCCGATTTTTCCTACCTACCTCCACAGCCCCAATACAAATCCTACTCATGCGAGTTTTGTGGGAATGATTCTCATTACGGTTTTGATTGTCCACCACGGGTCCCGCTTGTCTATGAGCCAGAACCATGTTACAATCAGAACTTTGGTGAAAGTTATTTTCCCAATTATCTCTGTTGTGAGAATTGCGGGGGTCCTCATGCGACTTTTGAATGTCAACCGATGAATCAAAATTTTCACAATTCCAATTCTCCCGGTTTTGACAAATTCCAACCCCCACAGTATTCCATCATTCATCAATATCATCATGATAAAACTATTGGAGAATTACTAGCTGAAGAACGAACAGCTAATCCTAGTACTCAGACTTCCGAGCCTTCACAGCATTTCAATGATTACGAGGAGTGTAATCTTCCACAAAGTTCTGAATAAATACGCATTCGAAAGCAACTACAAATGAAAAGAATGGTATGTAAGCTTCAGCAGATGAATATAAGAATCCGATATGATGACGATGATGATGAGGATACTATTCAAATGAGGGAATGTTATGAGGACAACGAGGAGAGTGCTATTCAATTGAACGATATCTTTTCTCAACTCCCTCAGTCTATTGCTATCACATCAATCTTACCTATTACTGCTTCCAAAGACTCTCTCATAATGGAGGATGAGCATCTTGGCACAATTCCGGAAACGGAATCGTCTAATGTTGAGAACTTCGTCCCAATCCCAAGTGAGTCTGAGGATATATCCGATAGTGATTGTGATTTGCCTTTTTGTGATTCTCTTGACATTTCTGAGGTTACTTCCGGGATTTTCTCAAATCCTCTTTTTGAATTTCATAATGACTACACTTTTGGGAAAGTAAATCCTCTTTTCGATGAAATGTCTGAGGCCGATACAGAGACCATCACGGAAGTGGTGGAAATTGCTAGCTCTCAGAGCACACCACTTGTCCCACCTCTGTATTCTAACTTATCTCTGCCATCATGTGATGACGATTCTATCCTCACTGATGAGATTCATGATCCAAAAATCATGAATTCCCCTTCTGATAATGAGGATTTAGTCATGATTTTTATCATGATTTTCTTTCTTTTCTTCACATATGGTGTGACTTCTCGTTCCCTTTTCTCCTTCGGGAATGAGGACACTATTTTTGATCCCGGCATTTTCATTTATTATTTGTGAGCCGGATCTCTCTATATCTCATCGGTGTGGAACTTTCACGTACTTCAAATGTTTGTCCAAACATCTTGAATGAAAGTCCGATGGAGATTGTTTCTTCCACTTTGCTTCCCCATGAACCAATTAATTCGGGGTCGAGTCAAGCTAGCGACTCGGGAATCAAAAACAGTAGCATGCCATATGGGTTTTCACCCATATTTCTGACTTCTTTCTATCTTTCTACCACCCTAGTGTGGGGGGGTTTCCCCACATGTTGTATATAAGTTTTCATATAAAAAAAAAAAAAAAAAAAAAAAAAAAAAAAAAAAAAAATCTTTCAAAATAATGGCCGTAGTATTTTCCTTTTACGTTCTTTGTTTCGGCATAACCGCCGGTACTTTGAATATTGAGGGCAATATTCATTTCTAAGTGTGGGGGGGAATTCTCACGAATTTTATCATATTTTATCCGCCCAATTCCCCCATTTTTGGCCAAAATTTTTTTGGAGTAAGTGTTTTGCACTTACTCAATTGGTTATCAGTCCACCATGTCTAATAAACTAAAGGATTGGCTAATCCAGGAGCAAACGGCTCTTGGTAAAGATATATCAAATCCGTTTATGGCTTGCAATTTGCCCAAAATTGTATGGTATTCAACTCACCATATCTTTAATTAGTGAAGAGTTGGCTAGCCCGCAAGTTTATGGCTTGTGGTAAAGGCAGTGGAAAAACCATAATTGGTAATCAGCTCACCAAAGATAATATTGATAATTTATCTAAGAGTTGGCTAGTCCAGAGCAAACGGCTTCTGGTAAAGACAAATCAAATCCGTTTACAGCTTATGATTTGCTCAAAATCATTTGGTTATCAGTGTACCAAGGTTCTTACTTGAACTGAAACATTTGGCTACTCCAGAAGTGATGGCTTTTGGTAAAGAGTTCTTTAAAATCCATTAAAGTTTCAAAACATTGCTAGGGCCTAGCAATATCTTAGTGTGGGGGATTGATGAGTGTCTAAATACTCATCATTTTTGTACCATCTAGACTGCAAAAACATCTGAAAACACTCAAAAATGCATCAAAATGATGAAAATATCACAAATCAGTGTTTTATGTGTTTTAAATGCAAAAATATCAAAATCAGATGAAAAACGTATCAAGTTTGCAAAATTGGCAGTTTTAGTCCCCCAAGTTTCAAAAGTTGTCAAAAACAGTCCCTGGAAATCAAAAATGTGGAATTTTATCATTCAAGGTCCCTGAAATATTCTAAGTTGTTAAAATTGGTCCTTGAATGATTCTTTGGTCAAATGGCGGAAAAGGTCCTTAAACTTTGAAAAATGTCATGTTTAGTCCTTGGAATTTTCAAAGATGGCAAATATGGTCCTTATATTATTTGAGATTGGCAAGACCAAACCTTGGGTTACATTTTCAGAAGTTCCAGTTTTGGTCCCTGGAGATTCGAATTGTACACATTTAGTCCCTAAATATTAAATGGATCCAAAACTAATCCTAAACCTAATAATATCCCAAGCCCAAAACAAACCCATGGCCCAATACCCTTTTACCCATCCAAATCCAACCCGTCCAAACCCTTATACCCGGTCAACGAATATACCCCAAGTCAAATAAACACACCCCTGGCAACCCGCGCCTTTTTCTTCTTCCTCACCAACTGCTTCAATCTCACACTCAACCTCACCTCCACCTCAACATATCACCACCATTGTCCCCCCACCTCAACAATATTCCAAGAATCATTTATTGCATCCCTCCCCCTAACACTCAAGCCCCCAACTGCTAAAAACCAATTTTGGCGCCAAAATCAATCCTATGGCCAATATCACTTGAAGTCATCCAATGGTCTTAAATAGATGTGGGAAAAGCTCAGAGCAAGTGGGAAAGATGTCTTGAATATAAAAAAGAGGAGAGAAGCAAGAAGGAAAAAAGGAGAATGTAGTTTTAAATTTCCTTAATGTCGTTTTTTTTATCAATGTATTAATTTAGCTTAAAATCTGTAATCTTTTGTTTCTATAATCCAAACTCAAGTTATTTTATCATTGTAATCAGTTTTTAAGAATCAATTTCAAAGTTTAGTTAAAATTTATGTGCTTGTGTTTTCTGTTGAACAATCCAACTTCATGTTCTTATATTAAAGCTTCCCATAGCTTATTTTCTTATTCACTTAAGCTTACTTAAGCTCATTGTAGCTCTTGATAAGCTGGGAATTCAGTTTCAAGCAATTGTCATGGTTAGTCAACAAAAGTCAACTGCTTAAGCTCATTTGGATTTGATCATGAAATGGGGTTGATGCAGCTTGCTTTGGGGTTGGAATAGATTAGGTTAGAGTAGTTTTGGGTTTGGTTTAGCCTGCAACACTAGCTGGACAGTGGTGAGTGATTTTCTCATTTTCAATTTTCAAGTCAAATTGCAGTTTTTGTTTGTACTTGTAACTGTGGTTATAAATAGTTCATATGTGTTTATTAAGTTGTATTTAGGATAGTTTAAGTCAGTTTAAATGTTTGCTTTAGCTAAATCTGTGGTTATCTCATTTTACTTGCAAAACAGTTGAATATAGGGGTGTTTGGATTGTGCAGCATTCTGTGTTTGAGGGTTGTGCAGTAGTTAGGAATTGTTGTTTCAGGTTTCTTAGGCTCTAATATATTCATTTGAGTCAGTTAACTGCACTTACAAACAGCCAAAGTCAAAATTCTCATTAACTGTCTTAACTTTCTTAACTGTTGTGATTTTGCCAAATCAAAAGTTTATTTTGTGTTCAAAATACATAGAGTTGGACTGCATTAAATTTATTTCATCATATTACATCTCATTCAGTCCAAAAATTAGCTTCAAATTTCATTTTGGTCAAATTTTCATAACTGTCTCAAAAAGTCAAACTGAAACCTCAGTTTTAGCTCAACTGAGATGAATTTTCATGGACTCAGTTTTGGGCCAAATCATGTCAAACTCTGGATTTTATAACTTCTACTGGTCCACTTTCTTATTATCATTTTTGTGTATTTTTGTGATTTTTTTATAAGCTTCTTAAATGCTTGTCAAAATGGGCTTAATTGCCCTGTACACACTCAGTATTAACTGAGTGTGCACAGGGTTTCTGCAGCTCTTGCACAAAGCTCATCAGAGCTCCTCTAGGTCTGTTCTTTGGTTTAAGAGTACTTAGCCAGGTCTAGTTTAGGTTGCCACTCTTGTTTTTGAGTCTCAGCTTATTTGGTGGCTTATTTTCTAGCTGATAAGAAGCACCCAAAACTGTTTTTTAGCACATAAGCCTAATCATCAAATCTTAACAAGTTGCAATCCAGAGGTTAAAAGCAGTTGAGACTTGTTGCATTTTGGTAATTTTATCATTATATAGCTTCTGTTTCAGTTTGGTACTTGTTGTGTCCCTTTGGCTTATTCAAGTGCTTATTTCAATAAGCACTTGTATGGCAGTTTCAATTTCTTGCACACAACCACCTGTTTTTCTATTTTTCCTAGATTCCTAATATTATTTTAGGCTTTTCCTGATATTTTCATATTTTTCCAAGCCTGTTTGCTATTTTTCTGCATTTAAATCAATTTTTAGCACCTTTTAAATAGTTTTTAATCCAATTAAATCAGAAAAGGTTCAAAAAAATAATTTTTCATTTTTCTTAAGTTAAGATAAATATAAAAAGCCAAAAAAATATTTTTCCAAATTTTTCTTAGTTAAATTTGTATTTTTAAGTAATTTAAGTAGTTTTAAATAGTTTTTAATTCCTAGAAAATAGAAAAATATTCAGAAAAATACAAAAATAGTTTTGAAAATTCTCTTTTGTTATTTTAGATTTTTCCAAGTCATAATTTTATTTTTCTAGATTTATTTCCTATTTTCTTGTATTTTAGGCTAATATTAAATAGTTAAAAATAGTTTTTAATTAATAATAATTAATTATATAGTTATAAAAATAATTTTCTTTTTCTAAATATTTTCTTTTATCATTAGGATTGTAAAAATGTATTTTTCATATCCGTAGGTATTTTCCTTCTTTATTTTCACGTTTTATTTAGTACGTTCACGTAGTTTTTAATTTAAACGTAAGTTTTAGGTTTTAAACGTTCATCAATTTTAAAATAGTGATAGCGTTTATTTAATATATTTTATCTTTTTAATTTTCTTAATTTGTATTTAAGTCGCTGTAATTTACAAACTTTTTCTTTAGGTATAATAATTCATCAAAACCTTTACTGATTACTATCCTTAGTGATCATTCTATCATCTGATCAAGTGTTTACACACCATTGAGTCTCCGTGGGACTTAACGACCCGGGAATCCACTGTATTCTCCAGATCTTCATTGTATTGGTTTCTGAGCAGTTTTAAGTTTATTACGGTTAGCCATTCACAAGTGGTTAGCTTGAGTGATTAAACTTGACGGTTTGGACCCGATCAGGTATGTTCCCTATAAGCCCTCACGAGACTACACTCGTCCACTTGGGACACCAAGTGGTTTAAAAGGCTTGTTGTATGCGCTAAATGCAACCGTGATTCCTACGAAAGTGAGTTAGGTTTATTTTTCATTTTTTTCTTTTAGAATTATGCTTGTCGGTAGTGTGATTTCAGGGATTGAAGTTTGCTCATGGATGCTTATGCGAAGGCACGAGACTCTTTAGTGGGCCTTCTTTCTTTTTGAAGCAAATTTCAGGGAAGTTCTCGCTCTAATTCTACTTTTCTCTTCACCTTTATTTAACGCTTAGTATAAAAGGGACTTTGTACAATTCAAGTGGGGGGGACGGGAGTAGAATTGTCTCTTGAACTTTATTTTGCCCTCGTTTTTCTAGTTTATTTTGAAAAATTATGCCATTTTTAAAATTTTGATATATTTTACTTAACCTAAGTAGATTAGACCTTAGCCGTGCACATATAACCCTTGATATTTTATGGTGAGATTAGCCTTATCCGTTTCCAAAATTTTACCCTAAATCCACCAAATTATGAGTGTGTCGGTAGCTTGTAAACTTTAGAACTTGGCCTTTACATCATTTTGAGACCATAGACGAGGTATGTTGAGTTAGCTCGATGTATTTGGACTTTTCTGTTTAAGAAGGCAGTATTATAGGATTATCACCCAAATAGCCTACCATTGTGTGTCTATCGATTAGCCACATCGACTTCTCGACCCCCATGTGAAACCCTTTTGTTGCACTCACCTTTAGTGCAAGATACCCCTAAATACACCCATCTGAGCCATTCCTTTCATTTTGTTAACCCAATATATTGTTTCGTTACACCTATACACCTTAGCCTACCCTGTAGTCTTTATTTGTGATTGGGAAGTCATCATTTGCCTAAGTTCAAGGTTTAAGTGGAAAGGTTCGGGAATCACGCTTTCGTCGACGACATATTCTTAAAGATCAGTGAAGACCCCCCCCCCCCCCAAATTCCCATTGTTCATCTCAAGTGGGTGGATGTTATGTTTATTGTTATGTTTATGATTCCAGAAAAAAATGTGATACGAAAAAAAAATTATGTATTTGTTATCTTGTTGATTGTAAAATGCGATGTTATAAGCACTATGTTATGAGCTTAATATAAATTTAGTATCGAGGAGGCCACCTCGGTCACATTTGAAGATTGGAGTTGGTAATTACGCCAACAGTTGGAGAAAAGGTAGTGTGCCCATCATGACGTCCTCTAATGACACGTCTACCTTGTATATCATGATCCGGTTTCTTAACTTCGAAACTTGAACTTTGGGCGGACGGTAAGTGGTGATGACTTAGTTATGGATTTAGACTATTTGCTTGATTTTTATTTTTACACCATTTATATATCCCATGTCTTATCCTACCCTTTAGTCATGAAGCGTGTCTAGGTGATGCAGCGAGCAATCTTTGGTGTCTTGGTCATGGATTTGGTCATGTATCATTGATTTTTTCCACTTCGCCATGACATGTTAGTAATGACAAATCACCCTTAACCCTTGTCGTATCTACCCATATTGCCTTCGAAAATTGTTTTGCCCTCAACTCTAGTGGTGGAGATTTGTGTAACCGCCAAGCTTATGATAGAATACATGCTATGACTATGCGATTGTGTGATCACCCCGAAATTGACACTTAGAATAGTTGAGAGATTTGAGTGTTTCGTTCCCATTTCGTGAGGTGTTCGGCTTTATTTTATTCTAGCATAAGGGATTTGTAAACTTATATTTTCCAGGTAATGGGAGATATCTTTTTAGGAATCTATCTAATAAGGTCTACTTGAGGGCAAGTAAAGTTCAAGTGAGGGGATATTTGATAACATCAAATTATCCTGAATATTAAGTGTCAATTTCCCCCGATAATGCTTGTAATTTATATCATTTATATGGATTTACGCTTGTTTTCCATTATATTTCACTTTCAGGTAAATTACAGCATTGGAGCTAAAGAGACGCGTAATTGGAGAGTTTATTGAAGATTTATCATAGTATTCTCACTTTGAAGAAGTTACGGCGTAACTCATCTCTTACATTACGCCGTAACTAAAGCGTGGCTCAGAAAACCAACTTAACATAAGATTACGGCGTAACTCTATCCAAGATTACGACGTAACCATATTAGGTCAAATGAGGTTCCGCGCCGCTACTAATTACGCCGTAATTCATGCATCAACTATAACCAAGATTTATTGAAGATACAGCGTAACTCCTTCCTGAGGTTACACCGTAACCAGCATTATTAGTGCAATTTACAAAGAATTGTATGTTACGGCATAACTTTTTTAATAGTTACTCCGTAACCAGATCTGACCTATAAATATCCCATGATTTCCAGCATTTTAAAGCATCCCATTTCACACACAACAATCAGAGAACGTGAGAAGAAGTCGAAGGCAGATCTAGAGGAGCATACGGAGCTATCTCCAAGGGAGAAATCACTCCTCTACAATAAGCATTAGCTTTTTATCTTTTATTTACTTTCAATTCATGTATTTCGTAACATTAAACATTGAATTGATTGTTATGGTTAATATGAGCGGCTAAGCACCTCTTTGTGTTGGCCTAGTTATGATTCCTTAATTGTTTTGTTTACGTTTACGTTGCTTCTGCATAATTATTTCTAAGTGTATGCATGCATAGTTTATTGGTAGCTACCCTTGTTTCGGTAGTTTTGAATGGCGGTAGAGGCTAGTTGCTTAGGAGATATGACCAACTGATCCTAAGTGAGTAGAGTGAGACGGGAAGGGTAAGATATGACCAACTGACGACCCTTTCTACCTGTGCAATTTGATCAACTGATTACCTACCGTTTGGATGAACTTAAGAAGTAAGGGATGAGTGTTTAAAATGCTAGCGCCCGGGCACTTACTATTATAAATCTAGCATGTAGCGGTACTTAATGACTTGGCTTAGGGGACCAGGAACAGCTGGACTTATGAGGGGACACCTGACTTCTCCAGTGGGACCCTTTGTTGATAGGTTAGGACGAACTGACCAAATGTTGTCCTAGCGACTTTGACCCCACCTGAAGTAATTGGAAGTAATTAGACGAAAACATTACTAGTTAGGATGAGTAACTAGGTTAGCACCACTCTCCTTTACTGATCACAACCTTTGCCTTTATCTGCTTTAGTAGTTAATTAATTAATTCCTTATTTAAATCATATTAAAATTTGTGACACCTAGACTTAGTATAAATCCACACACATAGCTCTTGGGACGACCTCGGTTTTACCGAATACTACACTACACACGACCGGGTACACTGCTCGTTAGTGCATTAAGGTAGACCATAGGTATAACAAGACTTATTAATATTAAAACCTGGTCAGTAAAACCTGCATCAGCAACCAATGAAATCTTTCTGTTGACCCTTTTTAGACACACTTTCTTTTGTCCCTTTCTCATCAACACTTGCCCCATCTTTTAGCCCTTTCTTATTTTTCTCACAACTTGCAGACCCACTAGGCTCAGCAACACTTGGCCCATCACTTGGCCCAACATTTAGCCCATCTGTTTTATAAAATACTAGTAACTGTCCCCTGCATATGGCCCTAACTCTAAGTTTATCATTCTTCTTCAAATGCAACTCTCTTCTTTGCTCAACAGACACTCTAGTTATCATCTCTTTAATAAGCTTACTACTACCAAATGTCTGTCCTATGAAAAAGTTCTCTTTCCAAGTCTGACCATAATTTGCTTTATTCACTTTGGCCAATGTCTTAAATGCCTTATTTCTCACACCCTCACCCTCTGAGTCAGTACCACTATCAAACTCCACATGAACAACATCTTCTTGCTCATCACCAATGTTCTTAGTGTCCTCATTAACATTTACAATCTCTTTACAACCTACCCATTCAACATTATCATCTATGTTACTCCTAAATTCTTGCATATCTACCTCTGCATCATGTATCATACTCTCTTCATCAACTATGAAATCACTGTCTGTCCCATCACTATCTGACCCATCTTCACTCTCTGACTCATCTCCACTTTATGACCCATCACTATATGACCCATTTTCACTATGGGCAGATCCTTCATTACCACTAGACTTATCCCTATCATGTTCATTAATTTCAACATCTACATACATCCTCTTTCTCTCACTGGATTGAACCCTATCATTCACACCCTTATCACTCCCACTAGCTTGACCTACATTGTCTACATTCACATCCTTACCATTCCCACTAGCTTGACCTACATTGTTTACATTCCTACTTGACTTTACTACATCCTTATTCATTCTAAGCACCTTACTTAAGCAATTCTTCGACCACTCATCCTCACTTACATCATCCATTACATCGTCACCATCAGTGTCCACTAAATCATCAGTATTAGCTTGATTATTCAATCCTACTACATGAGCATTATCTAAAATCATAGGGACTTGTGGAATAGAGTGGTCAACATACAAATCAATAACCTTATACTTAGCAGAATGCTTTATCAGTTCCAACACATCTTTATCAAGAGCTAATTTCCTAAGACCATAATCTAGTTCATTTCCAGGTTCCTTATAATAATAGTCCATACAAACATTTTCATAACCTAATTCTTTCATCATTAAATGCACCTCATTAACAGAAAACTCATCTGAATCAATGGTGTCTATCCATTTTACCTTACCACCCTTATAAAGAATCTTAGGAGGACTTGTGAATGCATCTCCATGGTTTATCTTGAGACAAAAAACGGTTGGGAACTTACATGTTCATTAAAAGAGAATAATTAGTGTTAAATACCACAAAAACACGATTATCACAGGATCAAGAACCTAAAAGGTTTGTATAAATACTTACGATAATCATGGTACGGGTCTGATTTTGACCCTTTCTTACGAACCCTCCACTCACACAATATGTTGTTTGGGAAATCTTTTTCTTTAAATCTTGATATTGATCTATCAGTAACCTAGGGCTTCATTAACAATTGATTTGGTTTAGATAAAGTAGGTATGGTACTTTATATGTTTTTTCAAAGATTAGGTGTAGTGTGTAACCCTGGGGATTAATTGTGAAATGAAATGATATTATTGACTTTCTAGTGATAAAAAGAGCGCCAAAAGGAAATTACTATAATGCCCATCATGTGACAGTCACGTGATAGCATTTTATGGTCAAACTAACAGAAATCTTGGTCAAGGGACCAAACCCGTAACGGGTCAAAACCATGGGGAGGAGATCTACAAAAAAACAGTATAGGGACCAAATCCATAATACCCGACAAACCACAGGGACCGTTTATGCAATTAACTCAATATTCTATATCTTGGAGAGGAAGGATATGAGGTGAGCTGACATGGATGTGATGGGGAGCCTTTGTTGTGAAATCAAATTTCAAACTCAATAACCATGTGTTGAAATAGAGAGGCGAGTTGTATGGATGAGAAGTTGATGTGATGGGGAGCCTAAGGATAAGATTCAAATTTGAATGTTAGAAGTGAGTGAGTTGACAGAGAGTGTAAGGGAAGGATGGATGTGTGTGTGAGAGAGAGAGAGATTTGAATTTGAATTGTAGAGAGAGAGTGAGAAGTGTGTTAAGGAAGGTTTGAGTGTATGTGAGGAATTTAAATTCAAATGGTGTTTATGTGTGTGTGTGTGTGTGTGTGTTGAAGTGAGGAAGAGAATGAATAGTGAATGTGTGGAGGAGAATGTTTTGATGTGAGAAAAGAAATGAATGTTGGAATGTTGGGAGACATGAGGTACAATCAAGTACATTATGTGTAAGGACATATTTAGAGAATGTTGGGGATAAGATTTAGCAGGTTTTGAAATGGTTTTAAGGTTTATTTGATGAAGGTGTTTTATCAAATGGTTGATTTAAGGTATTAATCATATTGTCATTAAGAAAGAAAAGATTAGACAATAGTGATTATGTGGTGTGTTTGGGAAAATGCAAATGATGATCAACTTTTGAATAACCCAACGTCAAGAATTCACAATATCATAATTCGTGATTAACCAACACTTGACGTAATCACTAATCATCTTGATGCAAAAAAAACTAAGTGCTTTGCATTACAAGTAAAGCATATCCTATAACGGGAAAGGATAAGTTTACGTAAAAGAGACATTTGACTTTGTTTGACCAATAAGGGAGTAAACTCATTACATTACGTGATTAGAGGAGACGCAAACATGGATTATAGTCTTACGAATACTTTCACTTGATGTTATATGAAAGTGCGAGTCTCCTAGGTTTAGAAAAGCTTTCGCTAGAGGCGTTTGATAAAATACTTGAGTTGACGTTTTGTCAAAAACGGAAGGTCATGATTTTGAGTCCCACTAAGTCTAAAACCCATTTTCGAGTGTTTCTAATAACTATATTATCATATACATACCTGTTATGAAAGATCCACATTTGTCGGGTAAGAGGGAAGCCAACTTTCAAAAACCGAGATGCCCAAAACCCCTAGGCTGGCGCGCTAGAGCGTCGGTAGCGCGCCTGACCCAGTTTTGAGTCGTTTTAATTTTTGGCTAACATTTGTGATTTTATGTGTTGCGAAAGTTTATTTGTTATCATTAACACATAAAGAAGATCTAATCAATGTTTCACCAACAATCTACATATGCATGATTCTTGGGAGCCTCATTTCTCGGCTCTTAACAGGATTATGCGGTATGTTCGTGGTACTTATATCATGGGCTACAGCTGTTTTCGTCATCTACTACATCTTTATGTACCATCCCGTTATCAGTATTCGGACATTTTTACTAAAGGGTTGCCTTCTGCTTTGTTTGAAGAATTTCGTACCAGTTTAAGCGTTCGGTGTTTTCTCGCTCAAACTACATAGAGTGTTAGTCGATATTCCAAAAAAGGTGTAGATTGGCGGGAACACCCTGATCCCGGGTGCCTTTTGGCACCAACTATTGTCCACCCCACCAGGAATAGCTCCGGCAACTCTCCTAGCCTAGTGGGGCACCAACTGGAGTGAGCACGAGCCAAGACTCGAACCCCTGAGATATTATTCCACAAAGTCTCTCCAGTGTACTCATAGTTTTGCGGATGTGGGTACCTATATGAAGCACATGCCAAGGATCGGACTTGAACCTAGGTCAATTGATTCAAGCACAAGTACTCCAATCATTGGACTAATGCTTCATTAGTGAGTGTTAGTCGATATATGTGAGTCGTTATATTATTTGTATTGGGTTCAAACCCAAATTCTAAAATACTCCATATTAAACTATTTATACATCATACGTATTGTTTATCATCAATGAATACCAAGCTTACACTTTCTAACAAAATAACGATCCAAACACTCTTTGTTTTATTCAATTTATTGTCCTCATTAATTTTTTAAAAGCTTTATACACTTTACCACAACAACAAAAAATGTCTATGACTTGTACCTCTTATCAAATAAAAAGTTAAAACACTTGATGGATAAGACGTCTAAGGTTGCTTGGTTCAATATAACTTACAGATATACATTCGAAGAAAAATACAGTTCATTTTACACTTGTTGAGTAACAATTTTAAAATGCAAGTTACTCACGGTTTAAGATTGAAAAGGGTAGGATGAGCCAAAATTCGGGCAAGAAAGAAAGACAAAAAATAGTACGGGAATATGAAGAGAATCTCGAAGAAAGATAACAATAAACGACGGTGACGACTGACGAAGAACAAGACCCGAAGCATTTTAATTGGGATTTAGTATTCTCACCTTTCCTACAAAGGAGGGTTTGTACTTTTATTCTCTTTGTCTCCCATTTGTTTTAGAACTAACACAGTTTTTATCAGTTTCTGTTCCGTATTTCTGACAGTTTTAAGCGTTTGACTTATTAAACTTTATATTTTCTGTTCCGCATTTTCAGATTTATAGTTTTTTGATATAAACAAAATTATAAAAATAAAAAAAAAATAAAAAAATGCAAAAAAGTAAGAAGGGTGGGAATATAAAAAGGGACAAGTTATTCACACTCTCCCATAGGGAGGGTATCCAATGATTGAGTGCATTGCGAGCTTGTACGGTGTGCATCGCGGGTTATACGGTTTGACTAAAACCCTATTATGTGACAACATAGGGAGGGTATGTATATCACATCCCATTTAAAAATTAAAGAGGGTATGAATATCTTGTCCCATTTTAATTATGACAGCCCACCCTAAGCCGACAATTATCGTGCCTCTATTCTTTCCTCCATTCATGTTCAATTTTACCCTATTAACCTTTCCATGCCCTATATTGACATAACAACATGTATACAATTACTTAATTCCATTATTATAAAAAAAAAAAAAAAAAAAAAAAAAAAAAGGCATACAATTACATTTTACTAGTTAAATGTTGAAACTGTTGGTGAAAAAAAGCATCTATATAAAGTTTTTGAGATCTGTTTTAAAAGGTACAAGTTCTCTTATTTTACTTTGTCAAACACTAGGTGCAAGTTCCATTCTTTCTAACTCGTGGAAAGCTTAACAAAAAGTGTTTTCATGTTCCTTCTTTTGCATATAAGTTCTACCTAGAGTCTTACTAATATGGAGTAACCCATCTTCTAAAAAGGCATATGTATCATTGGCCTTGTAAAGGTTAGTCCTTGTATTCATTTTAAAAAGTTAAAAAGGTTGAAAGTTAAAAAGTTAAAAAGTTTGTCCTATTTGAAAGCATATAACAATGGCATCCTCTACACAAGCATCCCAAGAAATACTAGCCAGGCATCCTATAGACTGTGGGCCTCCCGTTCGTACGGCGGCAATAACCATTTTTTTTTTTTATTTAATTGTGTAGTGTTTAGGGTATATGTATAGTGTATTTATTTGTGTAGTGTTTTTATATGTATAGTTTATTTAATTGCGTAGTGTTTTTATATGTAGAGTATTTATTTTATGTTATGTTTTTTTAATTGTGTATTTGTTTCCATTTAATTAAACAATAACAATAAAACATTAGACATTAAAACATTAAACAAGTACAACAACAAATGTTACTAATATTACAACGAAATCTACTCCACATGAAGATAGAGTATTCCACTCGACTAACATGCGTGATCAACTGGATTTCTTGCCAATTCCAGTTATGCCTCCAACGTCTTTATTCTTGCCTTCAACAAATTGTTTTGAGCCAATAGCATGTTGATCGTGTTATCTTTAGTTTCGCAGTTTGAGCACTGCATTGAAGAAGAAGCTTGACCAAAGTACTTTTGTGAAAATACATCCTTCCACATAAAGTATCGACACCCATAGTCTTTAGTCCCTGGCTGTTACATGATGAAACAATTATAAGAAATGTATTCTTAACAAACAAGTTATTGATATATTTACGTAAATAAGCAAACGTTTAGTTATTTACCTTTGATAAAAGACATGCATAATACTTCTCACCACAACTTGTGGGCTTTTGGGATGTTCTTTCAATTATAAATCACCGTCGACAACGACACAGGAAAAGATTTTCTTGTTGCATCTGGCCAAAAGAATTTGTATAATTATTTACAACATAAATTAGTAATATCATGTTTCACAAAATTAGAAGCTTCGAATACATAAATAACCAATCTTGTTATAGATTAATAGTTGATACATGGTTCAAAAAATCACAATATAACTAGAAACTAAGATCAATCACGCCCGAGGCGTAGTCGCTCCAATGATGCTGCCATCTGTCCCACACGAAACTCTAACTCTGAAATGCGTCTCCTCAATCCGGCAATCTCTCGCTCATACTCGTCAACACGAGACGGCTGTAACAAAAGATGAGGAAGAACCGGAGGACGGTGTATAAAATACTCCTCATCTGCAGCTAGAGATATAGCTAGAGAGGGAGGTGTGGAAAACTAGAAGGGGGGTTGAATAGTTTTGCCAATTAAAACTTCCTTTTAATCTATTTAGATCGACTTATGTCAATCTATTTGGATGTGTATGTTGGATGTTAATAAACAAGCATATAAAGGTAAGTAATGAAAAGATAAGAGTAAGAAGCACAAAACCACAACGAGAGTATTTATAGTGGTTCGGCTACAAGGACACCTTCCTTGCCCTACTCCACTCCCCGAGTCACCTACTCGAGAGTTCGTAAACACTACACCAATCTCCTTATGGCGGAGAAGCCTTCACAACGTCGCCTACCCTTTTTCCGGTGCTAGGCTAACCACCGGGTTCTTTCACTCCAAGGTGAACCACACCTACACAACGTCGCCTACCCTTTATACGGTACTAGGCTAAGTACCTAGTTCTTTCACTCCAAGGTGAACTACACCTTCACAACGTCGCCTACCCTTTATTAGGTACTAGGATAAGCACCTAGTTCCATTGCAATGGAGGAACTACTACCACACTACACCAACGACTAATCCTAAAGGAGATCTACTCCTTTACAACATCATCAAGGATATCAATATCCTTGGATCTAATACTAGTCTATCTTGTACATCAAAACACACCATATCGAATGTACATCTAAGGTACCTTTCACTAATGCCTTTGACTAGATCTACAAGACACCCTTCACTAATATCTTGTGTCTTGACTTCTAAGCACCTTTCACTAATGCTTCTAGTCTTGACTTCTAAGCACCTTTCACTAATGCTTCTAGTCTTGACTTCTAAGCACCTACCACAAGTGCTTATGATATGGACGATAAATACCCTTCACTAATATCTTCGTCTTGACACTTGAGACATCTTTCACTAATGTCTTCAACACTACACTTCTTAGAAGAAAGAAAGGAATCATCAACAAGAATACTTCAGTAGCCTTGATGATGAGGAAGCATGGCAACTCATGGACTTGAGCTTGCTCGACTTCAAAGGTGGTGATCTTGCCTTTAAGAGGAACCTAGAAGATCACACAAAAACAAAACTACAAACATAGATCTCTTGGATTTGAGGTTAGTGAGTTTTTAACTCAGGGAGAAAGTGTGTTAGAAAGGGGTGAGAAACAATGAAGAAATGGCTCATTATTTATAGAAGAAAAAATCTACTGTTCCCCGGATCCCACGGATCCCTTCCACAAGGGATCCGTCAAGCGTTAAGCTAGGGATCCGTGGGACGCTCCCTTTTACCCATGGGTATTTTGGTTATGGGTCATGGGTTGAACCATGGATCTTTAGCTAGATACAATGTATCTTTTGAGTGCAATGCACTTGGTCACTTGGGTATGGGTTGATCCATGGGTTATGGATATTATCCATGTATGATATAAGCATGATGTCATGCAATGGGTTATGGGTTAAGCTCCATGGGTCATGGGCTTTGGGTTGTACCCAACTACATTCAATGTATTTGCCCAATGGGTTATGATACTTAAGTTTCTACCCATTTATATTACCCAATATACTACATACTAGTTATGTGTATATTTTACCCAAATATGTAAACACTAGTTGTTGTACATATGTAATATTAAATCATATAATCACTTATACTTGTTTTAGTGTTTTATGTGAAAATGTGAATATGTTAGAAACTATTAGTTCAAACTATTTACGTATTTTATTTGTTTCGTTAAAATGATTTTACGTTTGTTATCGACAAAACATTAGAAGTTCGTAAAATATAAATAAACGTTTTTACGGCTTATTTGTATTAACAATCTCCCCCTTTTTGTTGATGACAAAACATAAAATTATTTTAATGAAAAGCTAAAATTCGTAAAAGTTTTGAATTTGTAGTTTTACTTTCTTCTCCCCCTTTTTGTCGAAACAAAAAGAGCTTCGAAAGAAAGTAACACATTGTTTTTAAGAAAAACATGTGAAAGAAATAAAAAGAAATAGAGAGCAAGTAACAGGAAAGGATCTCGTCTTTACTCCCCCTTGACGGGTCCATCCCTATGTAAGGGATTCAAGAAAGTAATACTAATCTAGTTGGTTTGCAAGTAATTTTGCAAAAGGTTTCGTCTAAGTGACGAATGTGCTCCCCCTTGATGATTGCAATTTTGCAAATGGATGTCACGAAATGTAATCCTAATGTTGCAAGTAATTTGCAATGTATTGCTTTGACATAAAGCTCCCCCTAGCTTTAGGATGTCAAAGTCTTTATGTGTAAATTGAATAACTACAAAACAAATGTTAGAAAACAAGTATAATTCACAATTTCCTGCAAATGTGGTCCAAGTTAGTAGAAAATAGTTTTCTGTCTCACGGATCCCACGGTTCCCTCCTAGTAGGGATCCGTCTAGGCAATTCTGAGGGATCCGTATTAGCTGATGATTAATTTCAGCAAAGGTGATATAACAAGTAATGTTTATCACAAAAATGAGATATGAATACAATGTAATCATATGCTTAGAAATATAACAAGTAGCATGTAATTTCATTTAACAAAACTAGAGTTATGATATACATGACTCTAAAAACTAAGAAAATACATGATTAGGAATTTCTAGACCAACTATCGCTTGATGCTAGGACACCACTAAAATCTTCTAGCTCAAGTTTTGTTTAGGTTTAATCTCGTCAAAACGTTCGAGGAGATGATAGAACATGAAACGTTGGTCTTCTCGTACTTCATGTATCAAACTTTCAACATGTTGACAATGATAGAAATCTTTGTCATGGCTAGGTAGTGGTGGTGGAAGAAATGAAATGGCTTGATGCGAAGGATCAAGTGAAGCGGCTTGTGGAGCTTCAAACGATGGAGGGATTGGTGGAGGCGCATTTGAGAATGGTTCGACCAAGAATGATGGTGGTGTTAGAGAAGTGTCAACTTCCATATGGTCGGGTGGTTGACTTTGATGATTTCTCATAATCCAAATGGGATTATATGATGGAAACGGCGAAAAGGAAGCCGGAGCAAGTGTTGACTCAACACCTTGATTTTGTACCATTATTCCTCCTAATGAGGAGAATGTTGTCGGCGGAGGCGGATGAGACGGCCTAGGAGGCAAATCCTCTAAATTGTAGAGGTGTGGTGATGATAGTGGAGACGTAAATGAAATAGCTCTAGGAACCAATGGTGATGGTTTAGTGGAGATGATATTGTTTGGCCTATGAAGTATGGTGGTGTTTGGCATAGGTAGTTTTGTGGGTACTATCCTTATAGGAATTGGTTTGATTGGTTGAGGAAAGATCCTATCATTTGTTGGCTTGACCGGAGATGATTCGGTTGAAGAGATTTCGTGTATAACACGAGCCTTTTTCTTGGGTGGTTCTTTGGTGGATAAGTTACTACTTGGGGTTTTTCTCATGATGAGATGATTTCAAGAGGTTTGTAAGGGTTTCTAAAGTGCTGAAAGTTAGGATGAAGGTGATGACTATGGAAGTCCTAACAATGTGGTTTATAAAGCAAGAGATTTGGCAAGTGCATTTAAGCCTTAAGCCACTAAGATTCATTGGAATGTGATGATTAACATGCGCAAGAGTCAACTTCAGAGTTTGTACTGATCTAGGAACTCATTTAAGATGAGATGGAGTGTTTGAGTTAGAAAGATGAGTTTAAATGATTGTTTTAGCAAGATTTGACATAAACTGTCATCCGGATCCCACGGTTCCCTCCTCAGAGGGATCCGTCTAGGCTAATCCTAGGGATCCGGCTCTCAGCAGCTATGAAAGAGTGGAAATGATGTTTCTAACATCTAAGATCTATATCATCTTGAGTGTTTCAGTCCTCCTAAGTGTCTTAAATAAAGGGGTGCTTAAGTACTTGAAGGTAATGAGTGATGTAGCTAATGATTGTCTTTTATGGAAGGATTTGGAACTTTCATGAGTACCAATGGATGAGCAAGAATGACACTAAAGATGAGAGTGTCAATTGAAGCTAAATGATCCTAGAGATCAGGTTGTGACTTAGGATAGTGTTTTGGAAAATATCCTAAAGGCTTTGAGATGGGAAAACTAGAATTTGATCAACTTTGATCAATTTTGAGGTAAGGATGATTTATGATCAATTTTGCTATAATCGAAAGATTTATAAGACTAGATGTAAGGGATCAAGTGAAAAATGAAGTGTGAGTTTAAGAGCGGAAGAGTAATGGATTAAAAATGAAATGATAGATCTACAAGCGTCTTGGAGTGTGATCTAGGTGAGTTATGTGTGAGTAGGAAAGATCTACCTATCTTGATAAGGACTTAATTTGCCTTAAGACACTATGTTTAGCTTAGTGTGAGGTGTTCTAAGAATATGTTTGAAATATAATGCTTGCAATTGCATTTTCTGTTTGCCGGATCCCATGGTTCCCTAAGTGTAGGGATCCGTCTAGCACAAACTTTGGGATCCGTCCATCTGCTCAGCAGAACCTTTACTAAAGGTATGCAATGATCTTGACAATGCATTATATCCCAAGGTTAGTTCAAAAGGGGTTCTAATACTAAGATATCAAATGTAAGATGTTTTATTTCATGAAAGAAATTGGATTACATTGATAAAGCACGAGTACAAAAGGATTGATCCTATTTGAAAGACTACTAAGTTGCTTGAGCGTTTTCGTTCGAAGGATCATCAAATGGTTGATGAGTGTTTTCCGATTCGGGAATGAAGAACATTTTTATGAGGGATGTGTTTAGAGGTTCCATCATCTTGTTTACAAGTACGTACAACGGACTTTGAAATTGAGGATGATGAAACATGAGGTTATGATAAAGGCGCGTCAAGAACATTCCATAAGTAATAAGTTTGTTCTTGGACCCTTGAAGATTTACAATTCGCCTTGCAAAGAAGTAGGCGAGATTGTATGGTTGTTGTGTTAGCAAACAATACATTATGTGAGCACAACAAGCGGGAAGGATTTCTCGATTTCCCCTAAGGCTCCAAACATTTTCACGTAGGATGAGTGCAAGGGGCTTGTACTCTTCTAAAATATCCCGTGTGTAGAAGATGTTTGGATTTGAGTGATGGGGTTTGCATAATATGCGAATCAAGTCTTGCGGAGAAGGAATGTGAGAGAAATACGGACTATTTTCTTCACGAAAGTTGAAGAGAGAGTCAAGAGACCAATCTTCGGTGAAGGCACATTGTCCATGATTGGGAATTCGGAGGATGTTGGCAAATTGCCGAAGGGTTAGGATAAACTTTTGGTTTTTGATCCAAAACCAAAGAGAAAGAGAGCGATCCTCGTTACGAACGAGTTCGACTTGGCGGAAGAATTTCAATATGAACCTTGGACATATTTTCTCGTTGATTTCGAGAAGACATTCTAGTCCTATGGTTCGGAAGGAGGTATTGATATCGTCTTCGAATTGTAGAGGAGTGTCTACAATACGTCCTTCGTGGAAATGACGTGTTCGAGATTATTGAAACCACGAACGTGGTTGCTCGGTGTGTTGGGCTCAAGGGAGATGTTTGGGGTGTAGAAGCTTGTGAGTGAAAAATCAAACTCGTATTCGTGCGACATAGTGGAATCTAGAGAAAAGACGAGTTAATAGAAAGTGATGTTTGTGGTTAATCAAAGATTATCTAACGTTTTTTATTAGATTTTTATTAACAATGGTTTTTGACAAGAAAGACACTTAACTCACTTATGGTTTTAACATACTAGTGAAGAATTACTTTTAGAAGAAAAGTGGTTTTTAATTTGCATGAAAAACTGTTCTCCAGTAGGACGGATCCCACGGTTCCTTTTCAAAAGGGATCCGGCTAGTATAACTTCCGGGATCCGTAGATCTGTAATTACAGAAACAGATTTTATGAAAAGCATAAGTTTTTAGATCTCATAGTTTTATACCAAGATATGTGTTTTAACCTACATTTTCTTTTAACATGCATACATGACTTCTAATGTATTACGAAAGAAAGACATAAAACAAAGAAAAAATGATAAACACATAATAGCCTAGATAACTAGATTATTAGTAATATTTCATTTTAATAGTAAGAATGATACAAAGGATTGGGTATATAACCCCAATGTAGATTAACAACACAAAGTAAATGTCTCCGTATGTGAACTTCATCATAGGGAACACAAGTGCGATGAGTGTTAAGACGATGAGTACGAAGGCGATGTAAACCATGTTGAAGACGATCCTTCTTGGTTTCGGTTGGGATAGAATGAAGAGGAAGATGAAGTTTTGAATGAGAAGGAATTTTTTGAAATTGGAAGATTTGAAAAAGTGAGGATTTGATAAAGTGGGCGTCGAGTGGAATATTTATGAGGGAAGGAGTATTTTTCGAAATTTGTGTTTTGTTTTATTATTGGATTAAAAGAAACAAAACATAGGTTTTAAATACCACGACTTTAGACGAGAAATAAAACACGTATGTGAGAAAAAAGGCTTCCTAATGAAGCTTGATGTAAAACATGTATATGCACAAAAGATAATCATATAAATACCCAAAAAAGGCATACTTAATTATCAAGCAAAATAAAAAGAAAATCATACCTCTAGCGCACTTAGGAATGTCTTTACAAATGACACAACAAATGTCACTTAGACGGTTCCCGCTTCTTTACGTTTAAGATACTTTCTTAAGGAAGGTATTCTTGTTACCAAGCGATTCCTATAGCTTGGTGGGTATGAGCTTTGACTAATCAACATGACAAAGAAGATTAGTGCAATTAAATAAAAAAGTAAATAAAAAAATGTTGTTATCAAATCAACATCCAAACATATAGTTTTAAAAGACATGGTGTTTGTTTTTATGAAAAACCTTCTTTGTAGTTTTCAATTAACCATGGATCGTATCAAGTTTTTAAAGTACAATATACTTCAAGAAACTTGGTAACGAAGCTCTGATGCCAATTGTGGAAAACTAGAAGAAGGGGGTTGAATAGTTTTGCCAATTAAAACTTCCTTTTAATCTATTTAAATCGACTTATGTCAATCTATTTGGATGTGTATGTTGGATGTTGATAAACAAGCATATAAAGGTAAGTAATGAAAAGATAAGAGTAAGAAGCACAAAACCACAACGCGAGTATTTATAGTGGTTCGGCTACAAGGACACCTTCCTTGCCCTACTCCACTCCCCGAGTCACCTACTCGAGAGTTCGTAAACACTACACCAATCTCCTTATGGCGAAGAAGCCTTCACAACGTCGCCTACCCTTTTTCCGGTTCTAGGCTAACCACCGGGTTCTTTCACTCCAAGGTGAACCACACCTACACAACGCCGCCTACCCTTTATAAGGTACTAGGCTAAATACCTAGTTCTTTCACTCCAAGGTGAACTACACCTTCACAACGTCGCCTACCCTTTATTAGGTACTAGGCTAAGCACCTAGTTCCATTGCAATGGAGGAACTACTACCACACTACACCAACGACTAATCCCAAATGAGATCTACTCCTTTACAACATCATCAAGGATATCAATATCCTTGGATCTAATACTAGTCTATCTTGTACATCGAAACACACCATATCGAATGTACATCTAAGGCACCTTTCACTAATGCCTTTGACTAGATCTACAAGACACCATTTACTAATGTCTTGTGTCTTGACTTCTAAGCACCTTTCACTAATGCTTCTAGTCTTAACTTCTAAGCACCTTTCACTAATGCTTCTAGTCTTGACTTCTAAGCACCTACCACAAGTGCTTATGATATGAACGATAGATACCCTTCACTAATATCTTCGTCTTGACACTTGAGACATCTTTCACTAATGTCTTCAACACTACACTTCTTAGAAGAAAGAAAGGAATCATCAACAAGAAGACTTCAGTAGCCTTGATGATGAGGAAGCATGGCAACTCATGGACTTGAGCTTGCTGGACTTCAAAGGTGGTGATCTTGCCTTTAAGAGGAACCTAGAAGATCACACAAAAACAAAACTACAAACATAGATCTCTTGGATCTGAGGTTAGTGAGTTTTTAACTCATGGAGAAAGTGTGTTAGAAAGGGGTGAGAAACAATGAAGAAATGGCTCACTATTTATAGAAGAAAAAATCTACAGTTCCCCGGATCCCACGGATCCCTTCCACAAGGGATCCGTCTAGCGTTAAGCTAAGGATCCGTGGGACGCTCCCTTTTACCCATGGGTATTTTGGTTATAGGTCATGGGTTGAACCATGGATCTTTAGCTAGATACAATGTATCTTTTGAGTGCAATGCACTTGGTCGCTTGGGTATGGGTTGATCCATGGGTTATGGATATTATCCATGTATGATATAAGCATGATGTCATGCAATGGATTATGGGTCAAGCTCCATGGGTCATGGGCATTGGGTTGTACCCAACTACATTCAATGTATTTGCCCAATGGGTTATGATACTTAAGTTTTACCCATTTATATTACCTAATATACTACATACTAGTTATGTGTATATTTTACCCAAATATGTAAACACTAGTTGTTGTACGTATGTAATATTAAATCATAAAATCACTTATACTTGTTTTAGTGTTTTATGTGAAAATGTGAATATGTTAGAAACTATTAGTTCAAACTATTTACGTATTTTATTTGTTTCGTTAAAATGATTTTACGTTTGTTATCGACAAAACATTAGAAGATCGTAAAATATAAATAAACGTTTTTACGGATTATTTGTATTAACAGGAGGCACATAAGACGGAGAGGAAGAACTTGTGCACTTGTGTAGTTTTGAGACATGTTGTGACTTGTGAGACCTGTTGTGACTTGTGAGGCGATGATGATAACCGAAACCGAATTGACGGCAAAGTGAGTTTTATCTCACTTTGCAACCTTCGAATTTGAGCCTTTTTCAAAAAATTTCCGAGGCGATGATGATTTTTGAGCCTTCAAATTTTCTGAGGCGATGATGATAACCGAAACCGAATGGACAGTAAAGTGAGAAAATCTCATTTTACAACCTTCGAATATGAGCCTCAAAAGTTTTCCGACTACGTTTTTTTCTAAAAAGTTATTAAAAAAAAAAAAAAAAAAAAAAAAAAAAAAAAAAAAACTTGTAAAAAACTTGTAAAACTAAAAATATAAAAAAAAAACTTGTATTTTATATTTTGGCAAACCAAAGCACCCAAACCTCAACTTTTTTATATTTTGGCACGGAAATCGAGAAAAACATTCCCACCCAATAATTGCCAAACACCCTATATTTTCACTTACCAAGCACCCCATAGTCCTTTGGGGTGCCTGCATAGCATGACCCTATACAATTGTACATCCAGGGCGGACTTAGTATTTTTACATGCGTGTTGCATAAATACTTTTGCAAATATCTTACATAGTTTAGTTATTTATTTAACATAAGCACTAATATTTGCACCTTAAAGACTTTTTAGTAGGGGTGAGCAAAACGACCGACTCCCGAATCCCGTCCCGATCCCGAATCATGTCCCGAAACCGAACCGATCTCAAACGGGTCGGGACTCAGTTTGTGTTTTCCGTTTAGTCGGGATTCGGGCTTGTCGGGATCGGGTCGGGACGGGCCGAAAACCAAAAAACAACAAACAAAACCGATCAAACCGACCGATCCCGTCACGTCCCGACTGTCCCGAAACTGAACCGAGCTTAATCGGGTCGGGACTCGGTTTGTGTTTTCCGACTTCTCGGGATTCGGGCTTGTCGGGATTCGGGCCGGGTCGGGAGCAGCCCGATGCTCAGCCCTACTTTTTAGGCTAAACTTAAGATGCACTATAAAAACTAGAGTAGCAAAAAATAGCATTTGAGTTGCACGTACTGAAAAACAATATTTTTTGAAAACAAATATTCGGCTAAAATGGTTCCGACCAAAATATTAGGCCTAGTACGACTTAAATGGTTCAGACAGAGCCGGACCGAGCTAGCCCGACCTAGATTTTTTTATTTTTTATTTATTTATTTTTATATATTTGTAATAATAATATAATTATTATATATGAAAATATGTGATCAACATTTATAAATAAATCATTAAAAAATAACAAAACAAAGTTTCAGATTATAAAAAAACACATTAATTGCACAATAAAAGCTCTATAACAACACAACCCGGGCATTCGGGCTTTTTGACGAGCCTGGGCGTTTTCAGGCTTTTTAGCGAACATTTCAAAAGCCCGGGCTTTCGGACTTTTTGGTGGGGGGTTTTCAGCCTTTGGGCTTAGCCCGGGTAAGACCAAGCTTTGGTGAAAAATATAAGAACCATTTAGGCCTGTTGGGCCAGACCGGACTCGGGCCGCGCTTCCTAGAAACAATGGGTTGGTTTACGCGTGATTGCCTGATATGGCAATACCACGACGCGTGATCTCTTCTTACATGTTTATATGATCGCATGTGATTGGCCAATTTCAAGATGGTCTTTTGGTCACGACAACTAAACAAAAATCATTTTCTTTTTTCGTGTGTGAGCGTTGTGAAGAATATATGTGTTAAATTGTGTTAGATTTATTTATTTGGTGGATATGATTATAGTTACTACTGCGAGAGTTTGATGACATAACTAAATGATGATTTTGTCATTCGACTATAGCGTAACCACATTTTCTTAGGCTAATGCTAATGGTATGGTTGTCTTCCAACCAACCGAATAAATGACCGAGTTTTTTCATTAGCTCAACCGAATTGGTGACCGATCACTCATAACCTTTTCAAAGTTATGGTTGGCCTGACAACCGTAAGTTTCAATCTCTTTTGTGTGTGTATTGTTTTTTTATTAGTTTTTGTGGGATATGTTTTTTTGTTGTGATTACGGTCGCTTTATTAGCTAATTGTAATTGGATATTGTCTTGAAAAAAAAAACTGATATAAGGTTAATTTAACAAGATATGACCACAATATTTATTGATACCATTAGCATTGGCCTTATCAAATCCTCTAATTATACGCATCTAGCAATAACTCTCTAAAAACCATCACGTATTAATACGTGGAGATGAGTATTATCCAAGATGAGATGCTCTATATTCACTAGCCTGTGGTTACTTCTGGCTGTCTTTGTGTTATCATCAATCAAAGCCCACAATCTTCTCAGTCGTCTCACTGTAATAATCTCTTCCTTGCAGCCACCTGCAAAACTTGTCCCCCAAAACAACGACTCTGATAAAGCCTGCTCCCCTTTACAAGGAAGGAATATATTTCTCTCTCTTGTTTCCTTAAAAAAACATATTCAATACTCGGTCAACTTTTTTCTTTTCTCTGTGATCACTACATTTGCGTGCTAGACACTTTAAAGTTCAAATCGTCTCTTAGATTCCTTACCATGTTACAATATCATTATTGCGCATATATTGTAGGCATCGAAACTACTTGTATTTATGTTACTACTTTATTCGTCCATCAATAACATGTTTTTACGGAGTATTTATGATCGACATCTTTAACCATCTCCAAATAGATCGGTATATAAAAGAGTTTCTTCTAAATTTTGAACAATAGGATAATTTAATAAAGACTTTATTAAATTGTTCACCATGACTTAATTTATACTCACAATATACAATTAGAGCATGGGGTATGGTGGAGGTGTCACTTCTGTTCACTTGGGTCTCACATGTAATACATCACTTCAACACATCCACTTAAAAATAATCTTCATTCACAACTAACCCAAACCTCTTCACTTGAGCCCCACCCACCCTCATTTTGTTTTTTTTCATATTTTTCAAACACAATAAAATTCATTTCATTTAAATAAAAATACAAAATACAATAGTAAAAATAAAAAGACGTATGAAATTTAAAATACATTGCTAATAAAAAAAAATACGAAATTTAAACTAATGTTGTTGTTGCTGATGTAGTTGGCAATCATGCTCAATAATATTTCGTTGAAGTCTTGCGTGTGTTGGTTTAGCACGGAGTTCTTTGGCATTCTTCCGTTGTAAATCGCATCGCTCAACCCATGTCCATAATATATTTGCTCGCGGACAAACATAAATTTTGTTCATTTCGGATATCGCAAACTTTTGATCTTTCAAAATCATGTTATGCAATATGATGCACGTGTACACGACTCTTCGTAGCTTGTTGATAGTCCAAACACGTGCCGGTTGGCTTATAATATGCCAAGGTCCTTGGAGGACCCCGAAAGCTCTTTCAATGTCTTTGCGAGCACTTTCTTGTTTTTGTTTAAATAAGGCATTTTTCTCTGAATATGCAGTCGAGAATGATTTGACAAAAGATAACCAAGTTGGGTAAATCCCATCAGCTAGGTAATACCCGTTTTGAAATGTAACTCCGTTTACTTGAAACGGAACCTTGGGAGCGATGTCATCAAGAAGGTCGTCGAATAAAAGTGAATTATACAAAACAGTTAGATCATTATTCGCACCCGCTACCCCAAAAAATGCATGCCAAATCCATAAATCGTATGACGCAACGGCTTCAAGCATAATAGTTGGATATTTTTTTATCACCTCTATGAAATTGCCCCTGCCACTTAACGGGACAGTTTTTCCATTCCCAGTGCATACAATCAATGCTTCAAATCATTCACGGAAACCTGTAGACCGTGTTATGTGCGTTGTATAAATTTTGAATGTCATTCAAACTAGGTTTTCTTAAAAACTCGGCATAAACAATTCAATTACACACATAGTAAAAAAATCTAGACAATCGCGTGCCGTGTGTGACCCCATTTGCAAATAGTCATCAAATGCATCAGGTGTAGTGCCGTATGCCAATTGGCGTATGGGGGATGTGCATTTCATAAAAACACTCATACTCATTACACCCGTAGCATTGGATCGGACTCTAAAGAAATCAAAATGCCGTGGAAGAGGATCAACAGTTTGAATATGATTTTCAATACCTTGTATTATTTCTAAAAATAGTTTACGGCTCATACGAAATCGACGTCTAAAATAGTAATCTGGATATTTTGGATTATCACCAAAATAGTCGGACATCAGTCGTTCTTCAGCAACGTCACGCTCACGGTAGACGTAATTACGGCTGTGTGAACTTTCAGCTTCTTGTTCTCGCAACGATTGCTCATAATCTGCAACTTTGAGAATCATCTCGATATCTTCTATATCATCAAGATCGGATCGTAAGGAATCCGTATTTGAATCACTCATGTTTATATTGCTTAAGATGTAGAGGTTTGAAAGAGAAGTGTATGAATGATTTTATAAAAATGGGGTATGATTTATAAAGGGGGTAAAAATTTTAATTTGCAAAAAAAGTTTTTTTGTTTTTTTTGTTTTTTGTTTTTTTAATCCAACGGTTTTTTTTTTTTTTTTTTTTTTTTTTTTTTTTGTCGTTTTCATTTCGTGGGGGTGACGAAGGGTAAACTGGTGAAGGGTTGTGGTGTGGTGGCGAGGGGTAGCGGACAACGGCGAGGCTGCCACATTAGACCGACGAGCCTCCCTTTTCATCATACTTGATGCTCTTAGATTGAATGCCAAATTGTCAAATTCCTAGTACTTATGAAATTTTTTTAGAAACAAATATATAAGAAGTGAAATAACAGATAAACACGAATAACGTTTTTCATATTCAAGGTTATCTAATGAGAGCGAGTATTTTTTATTTTTTATTATTTTTTTTACTTAACTGTACACGTTTTAAATGCAGTATCTCGTAACTGTTTTCTATCGTATTTTTTAATTTATGGGGATAACTTGGCTACAATTTTTGTAGCCAATTGGCTACAATCCTTCATAAAAAATACACTAGCATTGATTTAGGGACCCACAGAATAGAATCAGGACCTACAAAAATAATCAGAGACCCACATTTTTAGTACAAAATTGTAGCCAATTGGCTACAATTAATTGTAATAACTACCCAAAATATGTATCCGATAAAACTCAAAAAATTAGTAGATGTTTTAGCATTTACTGATGCTTTAAGAACATTTCACTTTAATTTATCTACCAAAACTCAAACTATAGAAATAACAACGGAAATGGCTTTTACATGTTACAAACATATTTTGTCCTACTACTACGCATGAAAACAAAATATGTTACAAACATTTTTGTAGTGCATAAATACTAAACCCCCTCCACACATAAACCCCCATACAAACCTTCCCACCTTCTAAAACCACCACTCCACAACAAAAAAACACATTTCAAAATGCAATCTCCACCACATTCACCCACCACCACCACCACCACCACCACCACCACCAACAACCACCAAGAAACATCAACTTTCACCACCACCACAAAAAGACACCTACCACCACACACAGAAACCGAACAACGTCCATGTCCACGTTGCCACTCACCCAACACAAAATTCTGTTACTACAACAACTACAACACTTCACAGCCTCGTCACTTTTGCAAATCTTGTCGAAGGTACTGGACTCATGGTGGCACTCTCCGTGACATCCCTGTTGGTGGTGGTACTCGTAAAAACGCTAAACGACAAAAACTCATCAAACCCACTTCGGGTTATGTTACTACTTCTTCTCCGGTGGAGTACCGGAGCTTGGGGCCGCCTCCACCGGTGGCTGCTGCCGGAAATGTCATGGTGCCTTTTGATGGAAATGGGTTTATGTCGTTTTTTGGGCTTGGTGGGTTTGAGCATGGTGTTTGGCCTTTCTCCGGCGGTTGTTGTGACGGTGGTCATGGTGGTGTTCATGGTGGTCGTGGGGAGTGGCAGGTTGAGAGTGGTGGGGAACGTTTTGTGATGCCGGAGTTTGCGATTTCGACACCGAGTTATGGTGCTGTGAAGACAGAAGATCATTTTGTGATGCCGGGGCTGGCGATTTCGACACCGAGTTATGTTATGAAGACAGAAGATAAATTAACAAAGTAGTAGTTACTAGTTAGTGATTAGTATTTACTATTTAGGATTATGTTATTAACAAAGTAGTAGTTACTAGTTAGTGATTAGTATTTACTATTTAGGATTATGTTATTAACTTGCACTTGGATATATTTATTTACAATTTTAGTCATATAATAGTAAGAAGTTAGAAAACACTTTTTGGGTTTGGTTACATGTACGGATGGATGATGTTAATGGTTTAGTTACTTGGAAAAAGTAGAAATGTTGAGTTTAACTGTTTTTAGTGGTTAATGTTATGTTGGTTAGTGGTTAACTAAGTATTGGTTATGTTAAAAATGTGGGTGTTTTGCATTGTTTATTGGTACTCTGCATATTTTAGTACGTTTTTTTTGTGTGATTTGGCACAGCATATGAATAGTTTGCTTACTTGTATGTTTTTTATTCATCTTATCTATAAAAACTTTTAAGTGTACACTATAGAATCTGCTTTAGCATTCAATCTGCCTTTGGAAGTTTCATGATCTTAAACTCAAAGGAAGATCACAGAAGCTACAAAAACATAAAACTGTATTGACATTATAAATTTCGATTCATGTAAAGCTTTTGATCCTTGTGATTTGGAGTGATTCTTGTAAGAAGTTTTAAGGTACCGATCCTGAAGGAACAATCACGCGGACAACAAATTTTCTGAAACCAAAATGATCAAGAAACTTCTTTTTTGAACAAGCTAGCAAAAGACTGTTATAAACAACATAGAAGGACAAGTAACAAATAACATACCCTTAAGAGACAAATTATGTATTTTAACAGGATTTTCTGGTTATATGATGAGACAGCAATAACGACATTTGGTAGTTATAGTGAAAAATGAGAAGTTGTAACTATATTTACCAAAGCCTTACATTACATGGTGGAAGTTGTCGCCAATAGTTAGGGCCAAAACGACTATACCTTTTCGTCTAGGCGAGCACATTGTGCTGAGACTCTTCTATGAGCAGATGATTGATCCCTATCACATAGACAAAAGTTGTGTGTTTTGTGTTTTCACACATCTTTACCGTGTTTATACTGTTCCACAAATCTCAGTGATTAGTTGTCGCATTCTAACCATATAATGTGTAATACATGATAGCCCCATACTAATGTCAGCAAGCATATGATGGAACACTATCGTCTTCTGGCTTCACTAAATTCTGCTTCAACGACAGCAATTCAAGTTGCATATCATCAACCTCTGGATGAGTCTGATCCCCAGAAGAGAAAACATGTGTACCATTCAATAACTCAATCCAGCTTAAACCTGGATCTTTTTCACCGACAAGTTCTCTTATTTTCCTCCTCATTTTCGCCACATCATCCCATCGACCCATTAGGCGATAAAGACTCGCCATCAACACATATGCTGCACTATCTTCTTCATCTATATTCATAATCCTGTCAGCTACACGACTTCCTACTTTGATGTTCCTTCTATCAACACACGAGCTTAATAACGTTCGCCACAATTCAAGATTGGATTCTCCATGAGTAGAATCCAGATCCATGATCATCGCCTCTGCTTCTTCCAATAGTCCTGCTCTACTTAACAAATTAATCAAGCAGGAATAATGTTTTGCTCCAGGAATTAAACCGTTTTGCTTCATAGAACTCCATAACAACTTCCCTTTATCGACTAAACCACAATGGTTACATGCTGCAAGCATAGAAAGATACGTAACTTCATCTGGGATTAACCCTCGTTTCACAATTTCATCAAAGATTCTAAACGCTTCATCTGCTTTTCCATGGTGACCATATCCTCCTAGTATCGAATTCCAGCATTTCAAATCAGGAGTCTTTATCTGTTCAAGAACTAACTCAGCTGATTTTAAGTCCCCCACTTTGGCGTACATATCAACCAGGCTTCCACAAACGGTCATCACTGCATCAAAACCGAATTTAACAGCTTGAGAATGAATCGTCTCTCCTTGATTTTGAGCAGCAAGATCTGCACATGCGCTTAAGGCAATACTGAGTGCAAAGCTATCAAGTTTGTGCTCCTGTGACATTTCATAAAAGCACTTGATAGCATTCTCCCCACCGCCCATCCGAGCATAACCAGTTATCATTTCCGTCCAGAAAACAGTATCCTTAACCGGCATTAAAGTTAGAATCTTTTGAGCAGATTCACTATCTTGATTGTCGAAATACATAGACACCAAGGTGCTTCCCACAAACACGTTTATGTCAAACCCGGCTTTAATAACTTGACCATGGAGTGGCTTACCATAACTATGAAATGATAGTCCTCGGGTTGCAGATAGGATTATCGCAAATGTATAATCATCAGGCTTAACTAAAGAAACTCCGCATAGGTGAATAAACATTTCCATCGTCCTTTCCCCATCTCCTTTCCCAGATATCCCAGCTAACATCGAGTTCCACGACACTAAATCCGGATTCCCAATATCTTTAAAAACTCTCGCCGCCATTTGGGTATCCCCACAACTGGAATACATGTTTAGCAACGCATTTTGCATAGGCAAATCACTTGGTATTCCAGACACAATTACTTGCGCATGAGTGAGTTGCCCAATATCATATTGTTGCAACTTACTACAAGCATTCAACACCATCGAATATGTGAACTGAGTAGGCAAAGCTCCAGCCTTCACCATTTCCCTATACAAACAAACCCCTTCCATAATCTTCTCATTTTTCATATGCCCAACTATAATAGAATTCCACGCCGTAGCATCTTTACAAACAATACAACCAAAAACCTTCTTAGCACTCTTCAAATCACCACAATCCGAATACATCCCAAGAAGAGAAGTCTGCACCAATGTATCACTTACAAACTCACATTTCACAATCTGCGCGTGCAACCCAGACCCTAAAACCAAGTCTCCACAACTACACGCAGCCTGCACTAAGCTAGTAAAACTCGACCCATTAGGCACAAACCCTTCTACATTCAACCGCACCAACAACTTAAACGCCAAATGAGCATTTTCGTGACTACGAGAATAAGCAGCGATAAGGGCATTGTAAGAAACAATGGTTCTGTGAGGCATTTCGTCGAACACATGGTGTGCATATAAAAGTGACCCACAACGCGAGTACATTGAAATGAGATTGTTGTTTAAGTATGGTGATTTTCGGATTGGGGGTGTGGTTGTGATGATTCGAGCATGGATTTGGCGGGCTTTTAAAAGGGTGTTGGTGACGCTGCATTTTTGTATTAGGAGTGTTGCTAATGATATGGCTTCTTGAGATGATGACATATAAAAATAAAATTAAGCAGCCTGTTAGTATTTGTTATTTCATAAAAAAGATTTCTGCTAGCGATATAATTTTAAGAGCACCATGTACCATGAGCAATATGACGCGATTTATTGAAAAAAATGCTGTCAACTCAGGGTTTTACCCTACTAGGCAGGATAGCCCGTGCGATGCACACGGGCTTTATAAAAGTTGTTATAGTGTAATTTTTTGTAGTTTTTTTTTTGCGTCATTTTATATTTAAGTTGTGATTAAAATACTTTATTTAGTTAAGTTGTGAGAGTGTAGTATTTGCCTTTTATTTTCGTTGTTTTATATTTAAGTTGTTATGGTATCTCACATTTTCTAAACTTTATATTTTTTTAAAATGGATGTATATAAGTTTTTATGGTTTAATATTCGGGATGTATTTTTGTGATTGTATTTATAAGTTTTAAAATATAAGTGTAAGTTGTAAGCATTTTTTTTTAAAGTTTAGGCCGTTAATGGCATGCATTGTAAGGTTACCAAGTTGATGCCTTATGGATTAATAAAGTGAATAAGCCCAAACTAATACTCATAAGCTGGAAAAAAAAAGAGTCAAATTCAATCAACTAAAACAATGTTGGCTCGGGCATTTCATCGAACACATAATATGCAACAATAAAAAGTGCATATTTCACATACACCTTCTAATATCAATACCCTCTGCACATTCTACACATAAAAATCATTACTACACATACAAATTCGAACAAAAAAAACTCATAGAAAACCTTGTAAGCGCGTTAAGAACAACAACAATACCACGATTTGGATGATCATTGTATTGTTAAAGTAAGATTTGGGTTTGAATCTGATAAAATTTATTCGTGTTTGTGGAAATGTTTTAATTTGTTTATAGTTAGTTAGTTTATGATGTTTGTTGATTTAGAGATGTTATTGTGCATTTATCAGTCAAAAGAGGAACACTTTTATAATAGTGTTTAGGATGATGATGATGTTGTATTTACAGTCAAAAGATGAACACTTTTATTGTGATTCAATCTAATCAGTAATTATATTTGTTGCAGGTTAAAGAATATTGTGGTATAGTTGATTTATTGGTGAAGACATTATGCGGATTATACGGGTGAGTATTAAAATCCTGTTTTGAGTTCTTTGTTAATGGAAGTTGATTTGTTGAATCTCCTGTACGTATACTTTTGAACAGCTCCATCTTTAAGTGTCATGTTTCCCAGAACCTGCAACATTTGAATGCTCATATAGTTTGTAATGAGTTTAGTAACAGTAGTTTAAAGTCAAATGTAAGTGCAATTTTGCCTTCATTATTTGAGAAGATATATACTACAACTTATTAATTTAGATTAGTGAAGGTTTCCTTAAAAACAATATTTCTTGTTCGCTCTTTGAATTCACTGTCTTCATCTTCCGTCATTAGTATTTTCAATCCGTCGGGGCTTGTGACTCTAGAAAGTGCGACATATAGTTGCCCATGGCTGAACACAGGGTTGGGTAAGTAGACTCCGACATACTTAAGTGACTGGCCTTGGCTCTTGTTTATGGTCATCGCATAGCAAGGTTTCACAGGGAACTGTCTACGTTTCATTATGAATGGCCATTTTGACTGCGTGGATGTCATCGTGATCCTAGGTATAAGAACAGTATCTCCTATATGTGACCCAGTTAGGATTTTAGCTCGAATAACAAACTGGCCAAGATCAGTAATGATTAACCTGGTTCCATTGCATAAACCTTGGCCTGGGTTAACATTTCGCAAAAGCATTATCGGTAGCTCCTTTTTTAAGCATAGAGAATGTGGTGGCATTCCTTGGAAATTTAAGGAATTCAAGAACTCAATGGGATATAGGTGGTCTTGATCTAGTGTATCAGTTGAGGCCTTACATACTTCATCTGCACTATTGTACGTTACAGAAACGCCTGCTAACTTTTTGAACATATGTTCATTTATTGCATCAGCGTCTTCATTTTTTGGAGTCAGTATGGCCCTTTCTTTTAGATACGCATCTTCATTCTGTCTTGTTATAAAATCAGGGAATGTTTCTGTGACAATTTGCTCAATTGGAGAATCCCCTGATTTTATAAGGAAATTATGCGGAATATGAATCCAGGTCGGCTCATCCTCTCCTTCTTTAATTTTGGCTTCCAAATTTGCATCGCCCACATCCAATACCCATTTATTGAATTCTTGTTTTCGAGTGTCAATGCTACCGTTTTCTGTATACTCATTTACCCGCATACTGCGTGTAAGGGTAAAAACATTGCAAGCTTTCCATAGCTCTGATCGGTTTATGCAGGCTTGGATAACTTCTGATCTTTTAGCTTTTGGGATTACTGGTAGAATTTGTCGGAAGTCACCACCCAATAACACTGTCATTCCTCCAAAGATGCGTTCTCGGTTTTCCGGATTCTCATACCCCAATATATCCCTCAATGTCTTGTCCAAGGCTTCAAACGCGTATCGCTGAGTCATGGGCGCTTCATCCCATATTATCAACCTGGCCTGTTTCATTAATTCTGCCAGGTGTGTGTTTTGTTTGATACCACATGTACTATTGTCCATTAACTCCAATGGAATCACAAATCTGCTATGAGCTGTCCTCCCTCCCGGTAGTAGTAAAGAAGCAATTCCTGTTTGAATTATAAAGGTTGAACAATTTAGGAGGTGTTTAAGAAGTTTAATATTGCTGTAATGAATAAACACATATTATATGATGTACCTGAAGATGCAACTGCAAGAACTATCATTCTTTCTGATCTTAGTTTTGAAATTATGGTCTTGTATAAAAATGTCTTTCCACTCCCTCCGGGCCCATAAACAAAGTAAAACCCTCCTTTTTGGCTGTATACAGACTCGATAACTCTTTGGTAGATCAGATGTTGGTCGTTGTTTAGCATCGAATTAAGCTGTTCATGTTCAACCTTGCTTGTTTTCGTATCAAAGTCCAACGCTTCTCTAATCAAACGATTGTCCATGTTTGTTAGTAGCTTTGGGTTTGGTCTTGGGAGTTCTGCAAATTCAGCTAAAGATCTTCCAAATCTGTGTAACAGTTCCTCTATCTCCACCAAACAATAGTTTTGAATCTGTTCGTTTGTAAGCTCTAAATCTGGGTACCTGAAGTGTTTTCTTTGTTTGTGTAGAATATCTTCTGATAAAGCTTCCCAGTTTTCTTCCCATAATTGTCGTGGCCTACTTACTTCACAAAACAGCAATATTGTAACAAATAAGTCCCTCAATTGAGGTGCTAATGCCCAAAATCTTGCTTCTGATATAGCGTTGGTCCATTCCTTGTCATCATTGAGCAAGCCATATGCAAAACAGACTTCCTTAAATGTCCGATATGTTATCTTGTTAACCGTCATCAGGTGTTGAAAGGATTCAGGACCTTTGGCTATAGTCAGTGTCAATCTGAGATAGTAACGTTCCCCTGATGCAGGGTTGGAATAAACCATCCGGCCTATGGATTTTTTTTGTTTTCTAAGTTTCCAAATCCTTTCTTTTTCATGCCATACATACTTTTGCGGAATTTGAGCATAAGTTAAACCCCGAGCTTCTGGTTCACGTTTGTTTAGCTCAAACCACTCTGTAAACATAGTTATGTTGATGCCTTCCTTTCGAAGCAATGCTGGTAAGCTTTCAGAATCACGCAGCGTTATTGCATTTTGGTTGGGCAGGTGGTAATTTAACTTCATGACTGATGGGTAGGCGTAATTGATGTCGAAATAAAAAAGTCGCCATACTGCTTCACATGGGGCTAAGTAGCGACAATTCAAGAAGTTCTTGATTTCATCAACTTCAAAAACCTTTGTAGGAACTGATGCATCACATTTTGTAATGTTTTCTTCGATGACAATGGTAGCTCGATCAGGCCCTTTGTTTAAGTATTTAAATAAGTACTTAATTGCCCTTGATCTATTGCACCATTCTACATTTATGTGTGCCTGGTACTTAAGCAGTAGATATCGATTATAAGGAACGACATATCTGTTATTGAAAGTGAACTTACCCTTTACAAAATTGACTTTATTATCTCTCCTGCGGTAAACAGGGTAGCCATCCCCATCAATTGTTGTTTCTGGATAAAATGATTTAGGGAAATGTTTTGAACATTTTCCTTCTATGGTGCATGGGGCGTACTTTGCATCCTTCCCGCATGGTCCATGCAACATGTATTCAGTAACAACTTTGTATCCATCCGGATCATTTGTTGGGCATGGAATCTCTGCTGAAATTAGATCATCTATTTCAGCGCCTGTCTTACACTTGGCGTATTCCTCGAGCCACAGTAAAATATGTGCATGAGGCAAGCCACGTTTTTGGAATTCAATAACATAGACAACTGAAACGAAATATTTGAAATTTATTAGATACAAATCAGAATGGTTTAATGGAAAAGTCTTATTGACTCTTAGATATGGGTTGTATTACCTGCACAACTATCGCCAAAAATTTGTTTTTTTGTAAGATCATCCAACAACTCAGTTAACTTTATTTTAAATAGCCGGGTGCCAACTTCCGGGCGATCGTGTGCTTTCTGGCCAGGTATATCAGCAAGCATGTCTCTAATTTCCGGCCATTTGGGATTGGAAGTGAACGTGATGAACAGATCTGGATTTCCATATTGTCTACATAGAGCCATGGCATCTTGGTAATTCTGCATCATATACCTTGGGCTTCCTACAAAGCTTGAGGGCAAAACTATTCTTTTTCCAATTGCGGCCGCGTCAGTATCTCCTCTTGTAACAGCATCAAACACATTATGGTAAAGATCCACACGTAGGTTGTCTTGATTCTTTCTCGTCCATTTAAGCCGTTGTTCTTCAATAGCTGTGTATGCATCGACAAAAAATTGCTGGAATAGCCGGCCTCCTCTCAGCAAAGTAGTACCCTGGTTTTTTCTTTGCTGAATTATGTACGCGTAATACTCCTTCATTGTAATGAATCCACGTATAGTTTGTCGTCCACCTGTATTGTTATGAAAAGGTATGCTATCATGGAATCCATCTTCTCCATATGGAAATAGTAAAGGATATTGGAGTGCCATGTAAGATGGATGCAATTCTGATATCCTTTGCTTGCCCGTGTCTTTATAGTTGACAATGATATCTCGTGAAGGGATGCCCTGACCAAAATCATTTGTAATTAGCGCAGCTATTTCAGATACAGTTGGTGTATTGTACTGTCGTGCACTTCTTCTATTACTAATAAGCCGCAGCTGTAAGTTTGGAGTATCATGTGAAGCACACCAATCTCTTGCCATGCGAAATGCCTTTGTAACTGCACTTGTCTCATTTAGCATTGAAATGAGGCTCCTGACTATTGTTTCATCAACCTGGTTTTCTGTTTCTTTATCAATAAAAGCAGACATGCGATTCTTAGGTTCATTCTGTGTGTCAAAAAAGTAAAGCTGGGCAAACTTTGGTTGTTCTCCTTGCGCTGGAAGCAGGGACCCAATAAGATGATAGTTTTGACCATTTATTCTAAATGTATATGGCCCGCGTCCTTTATTGATTGAGTTATCTATTTTTGCTCCAAAAGATGTAAAGCAAAACATACTATTGTATATTCTAATTTGATCTCTAAATTTTGTTGCATAAGAATCACTATAATCAAGAAGCTTGTTTAACAGCGTTGGTGCTTCATTGAATTTGGAGAGCAGAACTTTACCACTTTGACAACAAAGGGAGAATGTTGGATTTAAAGGCTTGTAAGCCTTGGTAGTTCTTTCTTCATACCACATAGTTGCTGCACAATTAGAACATGTATATGATGAGTGTGTAAATACTCATCATTTTTGTACAAAATAAACTGCAAAATCATCTGAAAACACTCAGAAACACATCAAAATGATCAAAATATCACAAATCAGTGTTTTATGTGTTTTAAATGCAAAAATATCAAAATCAGATGAAAAACATATCAAATTTGCAAAAATTGCAGTTTTAGTCCCCCAAGTTTCAAAAGTTGTCAAAAACAGTCCCTGAGCACATAATTTCAAAAGTAAAGTCACCAAAGGTCCTTTTTAAATCATAAGTTGTCAAATTTAGTCCTTTGGTGAAAAATATAAAAAGTTTGATAAAATTACAAGTTTAGTCCTTTAACTTTGAAATTTGGCAGAAATGGCCCCTGGAAAATTGCAAAATGGCAATTTTGGTCCTTATACTTTTTGAAGGTTGTCACTTTTAGTCCTTGGAAGAAACTTTGCAAGATTGGCAGCCTAGGTCCTTGAACTTTCATGATTTACACATTAGATCCCTATAGTTATTAACTCTTTATCACCCTTTTGGCATGGTCAATAATTTTGGACCCCCTGTCATCTAACCATTTTGACCCCCCTTTGTTATTAATACCCTCTGGTCAAATGGCAGTCAAACCCAAACCCACTTGGCGC
This sequence comes from Chrysanthemum seticuspe, assembly GCA_019973895.1. Taxonomy (NCBI): domain Eukaryota; kingdom Viridiplantae; phylum Streptophyta; class Magnoliopsida; order Asterales; family Asteraceae; genus Chrysanthemum; species Chrysanthemum seticuspe. Next base: position 120,703,721 of record BPTQ01000003.1, read on the forward strand.
CCTTTTAGTCTTCCTTCTCAACTGCTTGCCTGCAAAACTCAACAAATCCACCCCCCTCCTCACCATATCACTCTCCTTGTCCCCCCACCTCATCACAACTCCAAACTACATTTAATGCAATCTTTAACCTTCCACTCAACCTCAACTGCTCAAATCCCTTATTCCCGCCAAAATTGACAAAGTGGTCAAATCCCACAAAAGTTATCCAGAGGCACGGGAATCAAGTGGGAATCACTCTAAAGGACACGTGGAAAGCTTTTGGGTATAAAAGAAAGAAGAAGAAAGAGGAAACAAGTAGTAGCTAGTTTTTTAGAATTCTCTTCAATGTCGTTTTTTTTATGTATTAATCAAATGTTGTAGTTTCAGTGTTTTTGTATTTCAATTAAGTTAAAAACATTATTGAAGTGTACTTTTGAGCATCAGTTCAAGTTTTATTCAATTTCCAAGTTTATGAGTTTACTGTTGAGATTCTCAGTTTCAAAGTTTTCTGTCCAGGTTGTTAATTGCTTGTTTTAAGCTTAAACAAGTTTGGTTAAGGTCTTTATAAGCTTTCTATAAGCTCACAATACATTTTTAAGCAAATGTGTTGCCTGGTCAACAAAAGTCAAAATAAGTCAAACTTAGAAGTCAACTGAGTTAAGGTTAATTCATGGTGTTAATCTGTTTTAATGGTTAAGTTTAATGTTAATCTACTTGTTTTGAGTCAGTAACAACCTTATTTCATCAGTTTGCCAAGTTTAGTCTCAATATAAGCATTTTAAAGGGGTGTTTGGTTTAAGCTTATTTGAGGGTCTAAAACTACTTTTTACCCACTTTGACTCTCAAAGTCAAAGTGGTTCAAGGTTTAAGCAAGTTTTTAAAAGTATGTTTAGCTTAGATTACAAGTTTGCAAGTTTTGAAAAAAAAAAAAAGCTCATCTGTCTTTCTGATTCTGCACACAAACAGCAGCCTAGGCTGCTGTTTCAACCTCTTTTTTTAGCTTATTTTTAGGTCAAAACTTTGTCCAAATTGTTTTTCTTGTATCTTCACATCCCCACCTAGACATAGCTTTAGCTTATTTGCCCTTAGTTTAGTTTAGGTTAGCTTAAAATTGCTTCAAAATTCTGTCAAAAACCCACATCAGGTACTGTTACTGTAGCAGCCTAGGCACATTTGTTTTAGCTTATTTTAGTTGTCCCATTTAGCTTATTTAGGTTTACTTTAGTGCTTATTAGGTACTAAGGTCAGTTTAGTTTATACTTAGCTTATTTGGTTACCCATAGTGCTTATTTCTCCTTGTAAGCTCATTTCCCTTTTAGCTTAAGATTTCCATTTAACAAGTGATTATGCTTCCTAAACTGCTTATTACACTCATCTTTTAGCTTATATCAACTTGCTTCTGCTTATTTCTGAATTGAAATGCTTATTTGCATGATTCCTACTGCTTATTCAAAAGTTCATTTAGCTTAAATCTGCTAAGGGGTGTTTGGCTTGCTTATTTGTCACCACTGTTGGACATAAGCAGTTGTGAAACTGCTTATTCCAAGTTTTTGTAAAAAGTTTTTTCACAAAAAGATCTTGTTTTTGCCTTATAATTAAGTTGCAAAAAGAAATTTTCAAAAAAAAAAAATAGTTTGCAAAAAGGTGCAGAGGTAGGATTCGACCCCCTGACCTCTTGCTCAAAGACACAACACAACACCTCAAACCAACTGCCCTAGGGTCTTTTCAGGTTTAATATTGCACCTTTTAATATTTAAAGTACCATTAACAGTTTCTAGCTTGTTAGCTTATTTGCTTATTAGTTGCTTATTTCGTAAAGTAGTGTCCAACTTTTTTATTTTTCTTAAAACCAGTTTTACTTAAAGTATTTTTAGTGAAATTTTCAGATTTTTCCAAAAACATTTAGTATTTTTAGTTATTAAATTAGATTAAATTAGTTTTTAATTCGTAATAAATAATTTAAAAGTCGAAAAAATACCCGGCTTTTTCCTAAAATTTTCTTTTGTCATATAGTACGTATTAAAATTGTTTTTACACTTGTAGGACTTTTATTTCATAAATTTTACGTTTTGTCTTGCGCTCCAGCGTAATTTTTATAAATAACGTACGTTTTCATTTTAAATCTAGTTTTTAGATAATTTGAGTTTACGTTTTAGTTAATATAGTTTATTTAAGTTATTTTATTTTATAAAATCATAAAAACATCATTGTAAAAATAGTGATAGCGTTTATTTAATATATTTTATCTTTTTAATTTTCTTAATTTGTATTTAAGTCACTTTATTTTATAACTTTTTCAGTAGTGTAATTATCCATCCAATTCCTTACTGATCACTATCATTAGTGATCATTCTATCGTCTGATCAAGTGTTTACACACCATTGAGTCTCCGTGGGACTTAACGACCCGGGAATTCACTATATTCTCCAGGACTTCATTGCATTTGTGTTTTAAACTGTTTTAAGTTTCTTACGGTCGGCCATTCACAAGTGGCCGACTTGTGTGAGAAAACTTGACGGTTCGGACCAGATCAGTATACGATGGTGGGCCAATATTATGGTAAGAAACAGCAACCCCTTGTATAAATAAGAGTAAAAATGATAAGTGAGGTGCTTATTTACTTTTTAATTAGTGTAGTTTCAATTATATTGAGTAAAATTCATGGAAAAGATACCTCTAGATGTGAACCCTATGCTTTTATTGTTTTTTTTAGGCACTCGTCGCTTGACTTGTTCTAATATAATATCTCCGTTTTGCCACTGGTAATTGGATGTAGAACCTGAAAATTTATGTTTTACATTTAGCAGAATTGTCAAATAATTATACGACACATGATCTGGAAATTTACCTTTAGATCTTTTGGCAGTTTTTTTAGGCATGTTGGAAACTGAAACCCCTGTTTTTTTTTTAGTATTTTCCCTGTTGTTTCCTCGAATTGTTGCTGTTTCTGGACAAATTTTTAAAAAGTTTAGCACAGGTGAATTGATGATTTTTGTATAAAAATATATATGTGTTTCAGTTTACCTGATTCCTGCGTTGTTAATTCTGTTATTTTGAGACCACAGTAACTCTCGAGTTTTCCATCTGATCTGATTTTTGTATGTGAATGAATCGTTATAGAGTTGTGTATTATGTCTGAGAGTGATGGAATCTCTGTTTGCTTCATGAATGAATTTGGGACTGAAATAAAGCGATAATCCTAATTACATGAACAATTTAAATAGATAGTTTCATTTAAATTGATGCTTGTTGGTGTTGTACATGTAATTAATGAACATATCAATATATAGAGAGATATAGAATTAAGAAGATCAATAGGCTGCCTTTTGGGATTTTGTGATGTAAATGTTATAATGTAGAATTAAGAAGATCAATAGGTTGCCTTTTGGGATTTTGTGATGTAAATGTTATATTTATTGATTGTTAATATGAAAGATGTTTTAGATTTTGGAAGATGTTAGTAGGCTTTTGGTATTTTGTGATGTAAATGTTACATTTATTAATTGTTAATATGAAAGATGTCAGTTGTTGTAAAGTATTATTGTTATGCTGAAAGTTTGTTTTACTTAGGAACATGATTGTTAGTTTGTTGGATGAAGTGATATTTGGAATATTCTAGGAGTTATTTTAACTTTTTGTAAAGTAGTATTGATATGACAGGTAGATTTATTTAGAGTCGTGATTGTTAGTTTTTTGGACGAAGTAGGTTATTGTTCTTTTTTTTACATGATTACGGATTTCTATTCATTCAGTAGATTTTTCCTAGACTTTTCAATATAATACACTCATAAGTGTTGCCATTTAATTTTGCAATTGTATATAGATACTAAGATAGAAATATGGTATTATTCAATCTCTGATCATTACACAATCACTAACAACCTTCCATTGATTAATATCTAAAATTGTAATACTGAACATTCATAATTTAGTTTATAATAATTTGTTAAAATTCTAAAACTTGCATATCAATTTCCTCCTAATCTTGGGTTTCATTGTCACCATCATAATCACCATCCATCTCTTTAGAGTCTGAAATATTGCTTGGATATATAACCTGCAATGGAGTAGCTTCAATTGTTGTTGTTGGGGCGAAGTTCATGTTTTTAATCTTTTTGTATCTAGCTTTGAAGTTTCTCCGTCTCAACTTTTTAGTGGTCGGAGAAAGTTTGTAATTAGGATTTTCTTGTACTCGCCTCCTTTCTTCTTTCAACCTTGTTATGATTACTTTCGTGTAATCATCAACTATTGCACCTCCATTTTCTTCCTATAATGCAAGTGAATTTTGTCAATAACATAAAACATAAACATAAAATGTTAGGTTCACTTGAATTCTGACCTGGAGAGTGCTAATTAATAAATCTAAGCTTCTTAGCTTACGATATGGCCAACGCTTAAAACCCTTATCTCTACAGAACTGTTTTAAAACAGTTAAACCAACATTTAGTTGTTTGCAAGCTTCAGCTATTGGTAGATGAAAATACTGAGCAATCACTGTGTTGCTCAGTTCCGTGATATTACTTCTGTTGTGTCTGGCTAGGTCCGTGATATTAGATTCAATTGTTGTTGTTGAGCCCAAGTTCATGTTTTTACTTTTGTTGTGTCTGGCTTTGAAGTTTCTCTGTCTCAACTGTTTTGTGATTGGAGAAAGGTTGTAATCAGGATTCTCTTGTACTCTCCTCCTTTCTTCTTTCAACCTTGTTATGATTACTTTTGTGTAATCATCAACTGTTGCACCTCCATTTTCAGCCTATAATGCAAGTGAATTTTGTCAATAACATTGGATGTTATAAGATCACTTATTTATAAATGAATTTACACTTTCTTCTTGTGAAATGATATCATTGCATTATACATAACATTGATAAAAGATAAACATAAAATGTTAGCTTCACTTGAATTCTGACCTGGAGAGTGCTAATTAATAAATCTAAGCTGCTCAGCTTACGATATGGCCAGCGCTGAAAACCCATATCTCTACAGAATTGTTTTAAAACAGTTAAACCAACATTTAGTTCTTTGGAAGCCTCAGCTATTGGTAGATGAAAATACTGAGCAATCACCGTTTTGCTCAATTCCATGATATTTGAATGTGGATATTGGATGTGTTTGTGGATAAAGAACTGAAAGTGTATTCATAGAGTTTAGAATGTGTCATTTTAAAGCCATATTAAGCTATTCATATTTCCTGGAGTTACAAAAAATTCTTATAACTTCCATTTACCCATAAAGTATATTTATGAGATATTAATTAGTTTTTTTGGCTATTGACATGCTTATGCTTTTTGTATTGATGTTTAAATCTGTAGCATTACATACATATATTTATACCATTATATGTAGGCAAATAAACATATAAGAGTCCACTGGAAGTAAGTAATTATTAATATAGTAATTTGTAAGTTGGTCATTTGTTAGAACAGTAAGCACATATTTGTATAACTATAAAAGATTGGAATTTAGAACAAACAACTGATAAGAAAAGATATTATTCATTAAATAAAACACAAACTGAAAGATAAGTTATTTGACGAATAAGGCATAAACTCACAGATATGTAACAATATCTGTGATTCATCTTATTATTATTTTTTTAACAATCTATTTGTTGAGTTCTTCAATCTTCTTGTTCTTTATCATGCTTCATTACAGGGATGATCTCTGCATTACATATTTTGATTGGAAATTGTGTGCATTTCATTTTGAATGGCCATCTATTCATGGTTAATGTGAATGTAATTCTTGGTATTACAACCATGTCTCCTAAATTTGATCCAGTGATGATTTCTGCCTCAATAATAAATCGTCCAAACCGCTTGATAATTAGGTGGGTTCCAATGCACAAACCTTTACTTGGATCCACATTTCTAATGAGCACAACTCGTAGGTTTTTTTTTAGCCTCAGCATCTGAGGAGGCATAAGTTGATTACCTGTAAGATGTGACATAGTGATGGGGTGTACTGTTTGGAGGATATGAGTTTGTTATTTATATAATGGTATAGAATGATTAAAAAACTGAAGTATTTATTTTTGAGAAAATGAAAAGCACATGCTGTTATAACAGTAATTTATTAGTGTTTAATTATCCTTGTGACTGTTGATAGTACTTATTTATAACTGTTAAAATCTTGGACTGTTGATAGTACTAATTTATAAGTGTTAAAAAGTTGGAAACATTTACTGGCATCAAATTTGTCAATTTAAAATAGAAGTTTAATATGAAGTTTAATCAAGTAGTTTAAATTATTGATATTCAGTTATGCAGTTAGGTTACTGGCGTTACTCCATAAGTTATTAATGTAGTATAAATAAGTGTTGGTATGTAGATTTTATTATGTAACAAAAGTATTAAAGTCTTGGACTGTTGATAGTACTAATTTATAAGTGTAAAAAACTTGGAAAGATTTGCTGCCATCAAATTTGTCAATTTGAAATAGAAGTTTAATATGAAGTTTAATTAAGTAGTTTAAATTATTCATATTGAGTGCTAGTATAAATAAGTGCTGGTATGTAGTTTTTATTATGTAACAAATCAAGTAATAATAAATTATTGTGTTATTCAGTCATGCTTATGACTATTGATAGTATCAATTAATAAGTTTTAGAATATTCGATAATGACGGTTCTGTTATAAAATTTGTAAATTTAAGATAGAAGTTTAATATGAAGTTTAGCCAAGTTGTGTAAATCATTTGTAGAAATTGAATAATGTTATTCTATATTTGTTGAGTCTGAACATGGGAACAAAGACAATTCATTGGAAATATGAAAATTGATTCTGAACATGGGAACAAAGACAATTCATTGGAAATATGAAAATTGATAAGTAACGATAACTATTTTCTTAAGGTACCAAACTATTGTCTTAAGGTACGAAACTTCATGATCCTATTAACTATTAGGATCAACTTTATTACATTTTTCCTAACTATTTATTCATTGTTTGCTTGACTCATCAGGTACTGTATCATTTCCGATGCTTTCAATGACTTGATTGCTTCATGTCTATTCCTCGTCGGACGACGCAACAACCAACCTAAGTAAACAATGTAAGAAATTGACATGTTAAGATTTTAAACAATATCAATGCAATGAGATAATTAACATTGGATACATACTTCTTTTTTAGCTTCTTTTTTTTCTGATCCTCCAACTTTGACTTTTATTTGTTTCTCATCATCGGTGTCTGAATCCTCAACAACAAACCTATAATAATAAGACAATAAGTAAGAATGTAATATATAGTGCAATAACAAATTAAATAACTGAAATACAGACCTTTTTTTCTTCATTCCTTCCTCTATTTCAGTATCGGAATCAGCAATGTCATCCCTTAAATAATACAATTTTATATGTCATATAAGCAGTTGTATTTAAAAGTATTTCCAGATGTGAATCAATGAAGTATTGCCTGACCTTTTTTTGGACTTTTGTTCAGTAGACTTTAATGGAGTAGGGACAGATAGGTCATCTGTTGATTTCTTTAACATATGCTTCTTAGAAGCAGCATCTTGCCCTGCTTTCTCTTCATTTATTTCAGCAACTGATTGATCAACATCAACTGATAATTTCTTTAACTTTCGTTTCTTAGAAGCAGAATGTTGGTCCGCTTTCACTTCTTCTATTTCAGTATCGGATTGCTCAACATCATCCCTTAAATAATAGAACCATAAATGACGTAAGGAGTTGTATTTTAAACTTTTCCAACATATGTATGTAGGAATCATTGTCAAATCATTGACTTACCCATTTTTGTTGTGTTCATCAGATGTTGTTTCAGAAGCAGCAATTTGCTCAACTGTGCTAGAATTGCCACATTCATCAGCACTCTGGTCTGTAATAATTGCCGAACACGTGAAACTCTCATAGTTACCATGCTCATAGTAAGTATGTGTTTTTATCTCCAGATTGTGGGTTGTGCCTACAATATCAGTTATGGCACGCGGCAATACAGCGTGATTTTCTGAATCCTGCAAACGAAGATAAGGTTAGGGGACATTATTGCAACACTCTTTAATATTATTAATTTACCTCAGTCTCTGTTCCAAAAAGTGAGGATGCTGGATGTTTAACCAATTCTGTGGCAGTCTCGTCAAACAGAACAACTATAGTCCGTTCCGTCTCATCAGATACACCAAGCTCAAGCCTGTACCTGCACAACCAATATTACAAACCAAATGTGGTTGATTAATACTGTTGTTAGTTCAACATTTTTAAAAACAAATCAATAATGGTTGCTAAGATAGGGCAACACCTTATAAGCGGATAATCAGAAGTTGTGTTACACCCATCACACCAGAATCTTCCATCCTGCCTGGTGAGTCCTTTTTTACATGTTCCACCTCCACACGATGGATAGTTCCATCCCTTTCTAGTTATGACATTGTCTATCCTCACCTTACAGATGAATGTGGAACTCTGAAAAAAGAAACATGACATCATTATGTAGCAATGGTCTTTAATGACACTAACAAAACATTTGAGAAGAAGATGAATACATCATTTTGCCTGTTTCTTGCCCACATCAGCACATTCTCAAGGGTACCAGGCTTTGGTACAGAGTGATCAACAGGTACAATATCCTTCCTTTGGTTCACACCACTACAAGTAACATGAATGGTAATGGCTAAAAGATCCAAGTATTATAAAATGCATGTAAGATGTAACTTTGATTACCTAGCGCCTCCTTTAAAACGTTTCAGGGCTGGGATGTCATCATCATCCAGAAGCAAGGAGGAGGAAGTACTCGACAAATACAGCTTGTCTGAAAGGTAAACACAAAAACTGAGTTAATTTTGCCATGGTTTAAATGTTGATGAAACATAATGATAGATGCACCCTTACTATTGTAAAGTCTAGCATTAACTGAAGTTAGAATCACGGCACACAACCCAGTTTGCTTGGTTTTCATTTCTACCAATACTTCGCCTAGCCGCCCCCATAGGGTAACCCTAATTGACTGGCCACTGTTTAATCAAACACAAACACTACAATTTCATTAGCATTATATGGTTTTTTGTAACAACAATAGAAAAGAATACGTACCTTTGGTTTGCAAGATAGAAATCAAGATTCCGAGAACCTGTTTTCTGGTAGCTGGTCCTACCAACATTGGTGACGTAACCAATAACATCTGTAAAGTGGTACTAAATCACAACTCTACTTATAATACGAAAAAAAAATCTGAAAATATTTAAGAAATACGTCCTAACCAATGAGGAATTTATTGTCAGTGGGTTGAAGGTTCTCAAAAGCTACCAATTCAAAAGGATGTCGGACAAAACCATCCGGTTTGAATGCAGCTTTCCTGACAGTAGTTGACCCATTAAATTCAATCATCCACGCAGAGTCCTTCAAAACCCGGTACTCATCCTTATTTGCAATGACAGTAAAGTCTTTGATTGAATAAATCATGCCATCTTTTAACTTGTCCACAAAATTATGGGAAACGCTAGCCTTTGAAGTACAATGCATGATATTCCCCTGAAGGAACAAAAAATAAGAATTTTAGTGAATAAAGTACATGACCACTATGCATGTTTATGGTTTTTTATTTTTTATAAAAGCTATATTTGTAATTGTAAGTATTTTCTCAACTTGCAGAGTCACCAACACCTAAATTACCTTCCCATCAGAGACATTGAAATCTGTACTTATATAACGGCCGGTTCTAGCATTCACATCCCATCTCCTGCATATCATGACAACTATGGTTCCCGAGACACCCATCTCCAATGCATCAAGGAAAAGCTGGCTGTTTGCATGGGTGGCCTTCTGTGAAGGTATGATGTTGGTTTCATTTGCCTGGCTGGTCCTGTTTGCCATTATGATGTATGAGCAAATTTGAGTGTATGAGCAAATTTGAGGTGTATGAATCTCCAGAAATCCACATGAAATTTATAGAGGTGACTTACTTTCTGGGTTGGTGTTGTAACTGATGAATAACATGGTATTAATGGAGATCTTTCATATTCTTTTTGGCCATGTTTATGTACCATAATTGCACAATTATTTCACATCAATATGCGACCTCCTTGAGCTACCTGTAATGAATATGCCTGCAATCAATTTGACATCAATATGCGACCTCCTTGAGCTACCTGTAATGAATATGCCTGCAATCAATAAGCGAGCTTCTTGAGTTGCCTGGAATGAATATGCATTTGTGTAGAAATCACATGTGAAAGCTCTATATAACAAAATCAATTCATGAAACATTTATTGACATCACTTTGCATTTATAACACAACTTAAGCTTTTAGTATATAAGATAACTCAGTTTTTAAACAATCTTCTTAATCAAAATCTTCTTCTAACGCCTGACAGTTTTTTTTTTTTTTTTTTTTTTTTCATTTATTTATTTATTTATTTTTACAACACATTGCATTAAATTAAAAAATAACGATACATTGAAAAAAAATATATATATAATTTTTAGTAATTAAGGTTTTAAAGATGCTCCATAATATCTTGTCGAAGTTCATTGTGTACTCTCATATCTTGAAGTTTTTTGTTTTTCCTTCAATATATGTCGCATCTTTCGACCAAGGTACATTGCAAATTCGGTTGTGGAGAAACATACAATTCGTTAAATTCACTTATTCCGAATTCTTGATCTTTCTATATCATGTTGTGTAATATGATGCAATAATACACGATTTTTCATAGCGCGTTGATTTCATAATTATGTGCGAGTTGTTGTAAAATTTCCCAACAACCTTGTAGGACTTTGAAAGCTCGTTCAATATCTTTTTCTTTTATATTCTTGAACTCTTTTAAACTTCTTGTTTTTCATCCCTTGCAATGGAAAACTTTTTAACAAACGTAGCCCATTGAGAATATATTTCATTCGCTAAATAGTACCATTTTTTGTATGTTTTTTCATTTCCTACAAATGTAGTTTTCAATCAATAAGGTCATCAAATAAGTTGAACTATATAGAATACTGAGGTCGTTATTTGCCCCCACAACACCAAAACATGCATGCCAAACTCAAAAATCATGTGTTGCAACGACTTCAAGCATTAGAGTCGGGGTATTTATAATCACACGTTTTGAATTGCCCGTGCATGCCTTCAGACATTTTGTCCATTCCTAATGCATACAAGCTTCCGAGCATTCCCGGCAATCTATGTTTTTCCTCGTGCAATGCGTGTATATGTTGGATGTTATTAAATTTGGTTGTTTTTAAACACTCCTCAAAGTACAAAGTATATATATGCATTTAGTGAAGTTTTGTAAACAATCACACGAACAATGTTCACCAATTTGCAAGTACTCGTCAAATGCATTTGATGATGTGTTGTATGCCAATTGACGTATGGCCAATGTGCATTTCATAAAATGACTAATACTTAAACGACCCATAGCATCCGGTCGTTATTTAAAAAAAGAAGTATTTGGAAAGAGGTTCTTCAATTAGTAATATCCACGTATACTTAGTCCGATTAAAGTAAACATAATAGTTGGGAAAAAGTAATAAAAAGAAGTATTGTTGAGATGTGCAGTTAGAACTGTTTGTAAAATATTAGAAAATTTAAGGGGCATTTTTTCTAAAAGGTAAATTTGATAACGTTTGCTAAAAAAATTCATGGTGGAAAAAGTATACAAAGAAAACTTTGTTTTTGTAATTCTATTATGTGTAAAAATAACTTTATAATTTATATTTAATTATCGATTTGCTGATTTTTGTTTGGAAATGAGGTATGTCGGCATTATCGGTTGTTGGTTATGGCGGAAAATGATAGCGACGTTGACGATAAGTCACAATCTACAACAAGCTAGTAGACAGACAATAAGTGTTTTGGTTTTATTTTCTTCTAATCTAGAATGAATTTTTATGATTTTAATACTTTTTTTTTGTGTAGGAAAATTAACAAACATACATAAGCTAAAGAGATAATAATGCATAGTTTAATTATTTCAGTGTACCATGAGGTTGGTACTGCTTTGTAAGGCTGAGCATAAAGACTCTAAAACCGATTGGACTCAGAAAATTGATCGGATCGATCGAACCAAAGGACCATCGGTTCGATTTTGGTCTCAACTTTTTCCTTATTTCAGTCTCAGTCCGGTCTGATCTTACGTAGAAACCGACCGATAATGCCTTCTTAGACCTGACCGGACCGAACACATCCGATCCGGTCCCCGGTCCGTGGTTTTGGTCTAATTCGGTCTCGGTCCGGTCTGATTTTTGCTGGTCCGGTCTTAGACCGATACTCAGCCCTACTTCTTTGCACATTGGTGTGTTCTCGAGTTATTTTTGGAAAGAAAAGAAAAGAAGAAATAAGATTGATGGCCCGTTTGGTTGAGGGATATGGTATGATGCTATGACTTTGATAGTTATTGATTGAGTTTGTTTTGTATGTATGGGTGTGGAGACACCTGCCAAATGAAGGTTTCTTCATATCTTGGTAGTGTGAAGTGTTTCACCAAACCCATTTCTAACTTGCCTCGAAGTAATAAACTTGATCTCTAATTTCTAAAAATTTTCCGCTATGCTGCTTATATACTCACAAAGTCTTCAAAATAATTTTAAAATTAGGTGGGGCCACATGAAATAAAAAACCATATGAAACATTGCGACCAAGCAAATAAATTAGAATTCTCAAACCCATTTCCCTTCTACCTCAGAGCATCCACAATGGGTATAGTTATAAAAAGCTTTTCACTATTTTAAAAAGTTTTTTTAAGAGGTTTTTTTTGCATTGGATCAAAAGCTTTTTACAAAACTTTTCTTCAAAGACTTGGTGAATCTTGATAACATCAAATAGTCCTGAATATTTAGTGTCAATTTCCCCTGATAATGCTTGTAATTTATATCATTTATATGGATTTCCGTTTGTTTTCCATTGTTTTCCACTTTCAGGTAAATTACGAGCATTGGAGCTAAAGAGACAAGGAACTGGAGAAGTATCTAAAGATTTATCACAGTATGCTATTTTGAAGAAGTTACGGCGTAACTTGTCTCTCACATTACGCCGTAACTTTGTCGTGTCTACCCATATTGCCTTCGAGAATTGTTTAGCCCTTAACTCTAGTGGTGGAGATTTGTGTAATCGCCAAGCTTATGATAGAATACATGCTATGACTGTGCGATTGAGTGATCACCCCGAAATTGACACTTAGAATAGTTGAGAGATTTGAGTGTTTTGTTCCCCTTTCGTGAAGTGTTCGGATTTGTTTTATTCTAGCATAAGGGATTTGTAAACTCATATTTTCCAGGTTATGGGAGATATCTTTTTAGGAATCTTTCTAATAAGGTCTACTTGAGGGCAAGTAGAGTTCAAGTGGGGGGATATTTGATAACATCAAATAGTCCTGAATATTTAGTGTCAATTTCCCCCGATAATGCTTGTAATTTATATCATTTATATGGATTTACGCTTGTTTTCCATTATTTTCCACTTTCAGGTAAATTACAAGCATTGGAGCTAAAGAGACGCGGAACTGGAGAATTATCTAAAGATTTATCACAGTATGCTATTTTGAAGAAGTTACGGCGTAACTCGTCTCTCACATTACGCCGTAACTATTGCGTGACTCAGAAAGCCAACTTATCATAAGGTTACGGCGTAACTCTTCCGAAAGGTTACGACGTAACTACATTAGGTCAAATGAGGTTCCACGCCGCTGATACTTACGCCGTAACTACTGCATCAACTATGACGTAACCGAGTTTATTGAAGACTACGGCGTAACCACTCATAAGGTTACCCCGTAACCATCAGATCTAGTGCATTATTCGAAGAAATAGAAGGTTACGGCGTAACTCCTATGTTGGTTACGCCGTAACCCAGATCTGTCCTATAAATACTCCACGAATTCCAGCATTTCTATTCATTCCATTCCACACACAACACTCTGAGAACGTGGGAAAAAGCTCAAGGCAGGTCTAGAGGAGCATACGGAGCTGTCTCCAAGGGAGAAATCACTCCCCTACGATAAACATTAGCGTTTTATATTTCTTTTACTTTCAATTCATGTATTTCGTACCTTTGATTATTGAATTGGTTTGCATGATTAATATTTCACTAGTTATGATTCCTTAATTGTTTTGTTTGCGTTTACTTTACTTCCGTACAATTATTTCTAAGTGTATGCATGCATAGTTTATTGGTAGCCACCCTTGGTTCGGTAGTTTTGAATGCGATAGAGGCCAATTGCCTAGGAGATATGACCAACTGACCCTAGGTGAGCGGACTGAGATGGGAAAGGTAAGATATGACCAACTGACGACCCTTTCTACTTGTGCGATTTGACCAACTGATCACCTATCGTTTGGATGAACTTAAGAATTATGGGGTGAGTGTCTAAGTTCTTAACGGCCGGGCACTCACTATTATAAATCTAGCATGTAGCGGTACTTAATGACTCGGCTTAGGGGACCAGGAACAACAGGACTTATGACGGTGCGCCTGACTTCTCATGTGGTGGCATCTTTGCTGATAGGTTAGGGCGAATTGACCAAATGTTGTCCTCTCGAATTTGACCCCACCTGAAGTAATTGGAAGTAAGTAGACGTAGACATAACTAGCTAGGAGGATTAATTAGGTTAGCACCACTCTCCTCTATTGATTTCCCTTTATCCTTTATCTGTTTTTATTTGCCTTATTCTGCATTAGTAGTTTAATTAATTAAATCCCTTTCTAAACCTTTATTAATCTGTGACACCAAGACTTAGTAATAATCCAACACACATAGCTCTTGGGACGACCTCGGCTTTACAGATTACTACACTACACACGACCGGGTACACTGCCCGTTAGTGCACTAGGGTAGACCATAGGTATAACGAGACACTATAAATTTAAGACCTGGTTAGTAAAACCTGCATCAAGTTTTTGGCGCCGCTGCCGGGGAGTTATATTAGGATTTATATTAAGTCTTTTATTTCGTTTTAAAACTTTTCTCACGATCATATTTTAAGTTTTCAGGTACCATGGAAGTTGTTAACATCGATGACCTCACTCTTGAGGAATATTTGGCGTTGACAAGAGCGGAACAAGGGCCGGGTCTCGTAAGACCGGCAATTGGAGCGGATGTCCATTTCGAAATCAAAGTTCAATTTATGAGGGAGCTTCGCGCTAACCCTTTTTCAGTAAATAGGGACGAAGATGCATATGAGCACGTCGAAAATGTCCTTTACATCACAAGCCTTTTTAACATTCCGGGCGTGTCTCATGATGCTGTTATGCTAAGAGTATTCCCTATGACTCTTACTGGAGCTGCCAGAAGATGGATCGAAAGATTGCCCGCCGGGGCAATTAATACTTGGGCGTTACTTAAGAAGCACTTTATTCAGAGATATTTCCCACCATCGAAGATTTCTAACCAACTTTTGGAGATCCATAATTTCAAACAAGAAGATGACGAAACGTTGTATCAAGCCTGGGATAGATACAACGA
This sequence comes from Chrysanthemum seticuspe, assembly GCA_019973895.1. Classification (NCBI taxonomy): domain Eukaryota; kingdom Viridiplantae; phylum Streptophyta; class Magnoliopsida; order Asterales; family Asteraceae; genus Chrysanthemum; species Chrysanthemum seticuspe. The sequence goes on from BPTQ01000003.1 coordinate 120,719,109, forward strand.
TCTCCTTTACAAGTGTTCTACACATGATCTGAACAACCAGCAAAAGGTCAACATCTTCTACAAAGGAATTAACGTAACTACAAGGCAAATGCTGGACTATCAAGGACCTATCCCGAACATGACTCCTACTCTTGCAATTGAAGCCATTAAAAAAATGGCGGATGACTCTAAAAAATGGCACGGCGGAGGAAGTAAAAGAAACCAAGGCGGAAGTTTTGACAGAATTGCAGCAATCGCTAGTAAAATTGAAAATCTCAGTCGAGATACGCTAAAGGTCAAAGAAACCGTTCATGCCATCCAAGTGGGTTGTGAAAGCTGTGGAGGAGGACATCTCACAAAGAATTGTCCTCATGTGGACGAAGAAAATATTGAAGAAGCCAAGTATGGTGAAAATCGACCGTTTTATGGAGATAGTCGAAATAATAACGGGTATCGTGAAAATTACAACCGTGGGCCTTATGGAGAAAGAAAGCCCAGTCTTGAAGAAACAATCAATAAGTTCCTGGAAACTTCAGCCCAAAAACAAAAAGAACAAGATACATGGTTAAGGGGTTTTCAGGAAAACACAAATAAAAATCTTTCCAGGCACGACGAAACCCTAAAAAATCTTGGAGCAATGATTGAAAAACTCAGTGCTGAGATTGATGGAATTGAACTTAATGAAGCCAAGCGCAAGGAGGAATGCAACGCTGTTTTCACCAATGATTCTCAGGAGGTAATTGAGGGATGCAAGTCCACAATCGATAAGTTGGAGGTGACGAGTGCCGACAAACAGGTAGAGTTACGCCGTAACTACTTCCCTGAGTTACGGCGTAACCATGTTCCAGAAGGCGTATCCAGGTTAGGATCAAGTTTATTTTCAGTTGAGGATATTAGTGCAAGCGGGATAATCATTCCGTGTTCTATTGGTTATATTGATATCTTGGGGGTAGTTGATTTTGGGTCTTGTGTAAACATCATGCCTCTATCCATATACTTGAAACTGAAGATAATCCACCTTTGGGAAACTGATACCGTGATTGATTCAGCAACTGAAACTAAGATTACCCCTTTAGGAATTACAGGTGGTACGTGTGTTAAGGTCGATAAATTTATTTCAGCCCCCGAATTTGTGGTAATTGATAATGTAAAAGGCAAAAAGGAACATTTGATTCTTGGTAAACCATTCCTTGACACATTAGCACGTTATGGTGGATATTGTAGAGATATAGTGGAGTTTAAATTGGATAAAGCCTTAAGCCTTGAACCGGACAAAATTGTTACGACTAAGGAACCACCAAGGATTGAATTAGAGGATTCCGATAGGTTTCCGCCTTCATCTTTTGGCCATTTGCAGGGCACCGAATCAAGTGACGATGAAAAAGATGAGGAAGAGATCCCCGTATTCTGTTCCCAGTTACGTTGTAAAAGGAAGAGTTCACTGTTGTGTTATGAATACTTGTTTAGTTGAGGGGACCAAAGTAATATTCCCCACGTGTTCCCCTTTCCAAAAAGGATGTAATGGAGGAGGGAAGTATCTCATTCGTATGATTAAAGAAGCTGCAGAAGTTTGGTGGTGCTGGGAAAACGAAAAGGATATCAGAGAAAAGTGGTTACAAGGGCATAGTGCTTTTAGCGAATGGTTCACAAATATTGATTGGACCATTCATTTTTTCAAACCAGCTATCATGCACGATGAATACACCATGGCATGGCCTACACGCAACCCAAATCGTAAGATCTGCGATGGAGGAGAATACCCTGAACCTAAATGGCTCAAACGCAAGGAATGGGCATGTTTTGACGAAGATAAGAGAAGCAAAGTTGGATACAGGGGGATCTCATTTGAAAATTGGTTACGAGTAAAGTTTGGGTATGCTAAAATTGACGGGGAAGAAGAGGCTATATTTCGTTTCGAATGGGCACGAGCTAATTTTCTGCAGAAAAGATACACCATGACTCAGTATGTTTCTCCACATGTTTGGGACCAGACTTCTTCAAATAAATTCGACATGGAGGAAGTTGGGGAAGTCCAAAGTCCCCCATAGAAGCCCCGCGGCTCTGAGTCTAACTTAAAGACTCGTAAATAAAGAAAAGTGCTCTTTCGGGAGACAACCTGAATTATCCCTTTCTTTTATTTTGTTTCCATTTCTGTTGGGTTTTGTGTTTTCTAACTATTTTTGCAGGAAACGAGGAACTAATTGCTGCTGCAGTTGATGATCTGAATAGAGTTACGGCGTAACTCATCTTGGTGATTACGCCGTAACCAACCTTTTAGCAGCAGAATTCTTGACGCATTACCAATTACGGCGTAATACCACCTCAGTGGTTACGCCGTAACTACTCTCTTTGCAGCTTATACCAGGTTTTGCCAGTTACGGCGTAACTCCCTAAAAAGAGTTACGACGTAACATTCCTCTGCTTTAATTCTTTCATTTTAAAACACAATAACCTTGTATTAGTATTTTAAATGAACTTTGTGGGTGTGTTCCCTGTAAACCCTCACGAGACTTCACTCGTCCACTTGGGACACCAAGTGGTTCAAAAGGCTTGTTGCATTCGCTAAATGCAACCGTGATTCCTACGAAAGTGAGTTAGGTTTGTTTTTCATTTTTTATTTTTCATTTTGTCTTTTTAGAATTATGCTTGTCGGTATTGTGATTTTAGGGACTGAAGTTTGTTCATGATGCTTATACGAAGACACGTCTCTTTCGTGGGCCTTCCTTCTTTATGGATCAAATTTCAGGGAAGTTCTCGCTCTAATTCTACCTTTCTCTTCACCTTTATTTAATGCCTAGTACAAAAGGGACTTTGTACAAATCAAGTGGGGGGACGGGAGTAGAATTATCTCTTGAACTTTATTTCGCTCTCATTTTTCTAGTTTATTTTGAAAAATTATGCCCTTTTTAAAATTTTGACATGTTTTTCTTAACCTAACTAGATTAGACCTTAGCCGAGCACATACAACCCTTGATATTATATGGTGAGATTAGCCTTATCCGTTTCCAATATTTTACCCGAAATTCACCAAATTATGAGTGTGCCGGTAGCTTGTAAACTTTAGAACTTGGCCTTTGCATCATTTCGAGACCATAGACGAGGTATGTTGAGTTAGTTTGATATATTTGGACTTTTCAGTTTTAGAAGGCAATATTATAGGATTATCACCCAAACAGCCTACCATTGTGTGTCTATCGATTAGTCACCTCGACTTTTCGACCCCCATGTGAAACCCTTTTGTTGCACTCATCTTTAGTGCAAGATACCCCTAGATACACCCTTCTGAGCCATTCCTTTCATTTTGCTTACCCGTTATATTGTTTCGATACACCTATACACCTTAGCCTACCCTGTAGTCTTTATTTGTGATTGGGAAGTCGTCATTTTCCTAAGTTCAAGGTTCGAGTGGAAAGGTTCGGAAATCACGCTTTCATCGACAACATTTCTGAAGATCATTGAAGACCCCCCGAATTCCCATTGTTCATCTCAAGTGGGGGGATATTATGTTTAGTATTTATTGTTATGTTGAAAAAAGAAAAAAAAGAAAAGAAAAAGTGATTCGAAAATATATATATATATATATATATATATATATATATATATATATATATATATATATATATATAGTTGTTATGTTATTGTAAAGTGCGATGTTATAAGCACTGTAGTATGAGCTTTATTGATTTAGTATCGAGGAGGCCACCTCGGTCACATTTGAAGATTGGAGTTGGTAGTTATGCCAACTGTTGGAGAAAAGGTAGTGTGCCCATCACGACGTCCTCTAATGACACATCTACCTTGCATTTCATGATCCGGTTTCTTGACTTCAAAGCTTGAACTTTGGGCGGACGGTAAGTGGTGATGACTTGGTTATAGATTTAGACTACCTGCTTGTTTCTTATTTTACACCAATTATATATCCCATGTCTTATCCTATCCTTTAGTCATGAAGCATGTCTAGGTGATGCAGCGAGCAATCTTTGGTGTCTTGGCCATGGATTTGGTCATGTATCATTGATTTTGTCCACTTCGCCGTGACATGTTAGTAATGACGAGTCACCCCTTAACCTTTGTCGTGTCTACCCATATTGCCTTCGAGAATTGTTTAGCCCTTAACTCTAGTGGTGGAGATTTGTGTAACCGCCAAGCTTATGATAGAATACATGCTATGACTGTGCGATTGAGTGATCACCCCGAAATTGACACTTAGAATAGTTGAGAGATTTGAGTGTTTTGTTCCCCTTTCGTGAAGTGTTCGGCTTTGTTTTATTCTAGCATAAGGGATTTGTAAACTCATATTTTCCAGGTTATGGGAGATATCTTTTTAGGAATCTTTCTAATAAGGTCTACTTGAGGGCAAGTAGAGTTCAAGTGAGGGGATATTTGATAACATCAAATAGTCCTGAATATTTAGTGTCAATTTCCCCCGATAATGCTTGTAATTTATATCATTTATATGGATTTACGCTTGTTTTCCATTGTTTTCCACTTTCAGGTAAATTACGAGCGTTGAAGCTAAAGAGACGCGGAACTGGAGAATTATCTAAAGATTTATCACAGTATGCTATTTTGAAGAAGTTACGGCGTAACTCGTCTCTCACATTACGCCGTAACTATTGCGTGACTCAGAAAGCCAACTTATCATAAGGTTACGGCGTAACTCTTCCCAAAGGTTACGACGTAACTACATTAGGTCAAATGAGGTTCCACGCCACTGATACTTACGCCGTAACTACTGCATCAACTATGACGTAACCGAGTTTATTGAAGACTACGGCGTAACCACTCATAAGGTTACGCCGTAACCATCAGACCTAGTGCATTATTCGAAGAAATAGAAGGTTACGGCGTAACTCCTATATTGGTTACGCCGTAACCCAGATCTGGCCTATAAATACCCCACGAATTCCAGCATTTCTATTCATTCCATTCCACACACAACACTCTGAGAACGTGGGAAAAAGCTCAAGGCAGGTCTAGAGGAGCATGCGGAGCTGTCTCAAAGGGAGAAATCACTCCCCTACGATAAGCATTAGCGTTTTATATTTCTTTTACTTTCAATTCATGTATTTCGTACCTTTGAATATTGAATTGGTTTGCATGATTAATATGAGCGGCTAAGCACCTTTTGGTGCTAACCTAGTTATGATTCCTTAATTGTTTTGTTTGCGTTTACTTTACTTCTGTACAATTATTTCTAAGTGTATGCATGCATAGTTTATTGGTAGCCACCCTTGGTTCGGTAGTTTTGAATGCGATAGAGGCCAATTGCCTAGGAGATATGATCAACTGACCCTAGGTGAGCGGACTGAGACGGGAAGGGTAAGATATGACCAACTGACGACCCTTTCTACTTGTGCGATTTGACCAACTGATCACCTATCGTTTGGATGAACTTAAGAATTAGGGGGTGAGTGTCTAAGTTCCTAACGGTCGGGCACTCACTATTATAAATCTAGCATGTAGCGGTACTTAATGACTCGGCTTAGGGGACCAGGAACAACAGGACTTATGACGGTGCGCCTGACTTCTCCTGTGGTGGCATCTTTGCTGATAGGTTAGGGCGAATTGACCAAATGTTGTCCTCTCGAATTTGACCCCACCTGAAGTAATTGGAAGTAAGTAGACGTAAACATAACTAGCTAGGAGGATTAATTAGGTTAGCACCACTCTCCTCTATTGATTTCCCTTTATCCTTTATTTGCTTTTATTTGCCTTATTTTGCATTAGTAGTTTAATTAATTAAATCCCTTTCGAAACCTTTATTAATCTGTGACACCTAGACTTAGTAATAATCCAACACACATAGCTCTTGGGACGACCTCGGCATTACCGATTACTACACTACACACGACCGGGTACACTGCCCGTTAGTGCACTAGGGTAGACCATAGGTATAACGAGACACTATAAATTTAAGACCTGGTCAGTAAAACCTGCATCAAACCTCAAGTCTTTCCTCCAAGATTTAGTTATCAAGTGTCTTATGCATTAAATTCATCAAGTCTTAAAGACTTGATGCATTGTAGATGCTCTAATACCAAATCCGATACCCATTGTTATTCATAGCAACAAACCAAAAGGCCCCTGAATGTTGTAGGTGTGAGGTATTACATCTCACCTTTCATCTTATTTTGCTCACCTCACCTCACGCGTGAGGCAAGAGAAAAAGTGGGACGAAAGGTGATTATCCTCACCTTTCACATTTGTGTGTTTTATTTATTGTTTATTTAGTGCGTGTGGGGTATTTTGTGAAGTATGTTTGAAAAGTGAAAAAATTGGTGACCATTGCACCTGAAAGGTGAGAGGAAAGAGATTGAGCGAGAAAACTGATGTGAAGATAAGATAAAAAGTAAGAGAATTGTGTTAAAAAATGACCATAGCTTGTATTCTAAAGGAGAAAAGAAAGAAGTGAGTATGAAAAGAAAGGATAGAATTTATAATGTGTTGTTGAATTCATTTCCCTCTTAATCGGTCTAAGGCGGGTTCGAGTAAGGGGATTCAATCCCCATCATTTTCACTGTCACGTCACCTTTCTATCTCCAGCGACCTCCAGGCGATTGGGTGCCCCAGTAAGACAACCTACACTACAAAAAACATACCCCACAAATATACTTTTTATATTCATTAAATATACACACAAACCACTTTCTCAATTCGAACGTGTATGGGATCACTTCCCTCCTGAAATTGAGCGATCGACTCATCCCACACAAGGATGATCGATTAGTAATCGATCACCTATATCGATCCCGAAGGCTTACTGGAACCAACCTAAAAGTGATTTCAAGTAAAAAAAAAAACCCACATCTTTTTTCTCGTTCTTTTCCTTTCTTCTTTAAATTAGTCTTTTCTTTTCTTTTTAAAAAAATTCTTGATAACACAAATTGTTAAATTTCTTTTCCTTTTTTCTCTCTTGTAAATTATATTTTTTTTTGTAAATTAAAAGAGATGATATTTTTAGTGATAAAAAAAAAAATGAAATCTTTACTAAAAGAGTGTTTGTTTAAGCTTATATGTTGGATTATGAGCTTATGATTTCTACTTATATTTCATAAGCTTTAACTTTTCAACTTATTTTGAGACTTGTGAGCTTATTTAAATTTATTATGATATACTCACAAGTAGTATGAAAATAGGCCATAAGCTTAAACAAACACCCTAAAAGGGTATAAATGTGAACCTAATTCAAACTTGTTTAGTGTAATGTCCGGCGAAACCAGCATCATCTCCGGTACCAGCGAGATGACCCGGATTCATTACTCACGCATTTGTTGTCTCATCACAGATTCCCTCCACTCAGTCACGGTAAACTCTCACTTTACGTCGTCGTTTCATTTAATTGTTTGTTTTATCATCATTTTCCATAAATTTGCCTAATGACTTTACAGGAAAAATCAATCACCAAACAACAACAACAATCATTCTTAGTCAACCTCTCGCAGGTCGAAATTCATTATTTTACAGTTTTACAGTTACGCTTACTTTAATTTATACTTATTTACTGAATTGTTTGTTTCATAAATTAGGTTTTCAATAAGATAAAGCTTTCCGTTTACGAATTCGATTCGGATAATGGTGATCTGGTTAGTAACTTTTCGTTGTTGTTGTATTTGAGTTACAGTTAGTTAGTTACATTGATGTATAGTTAAGGTTACGTTATTTCTATATATAGGGCGATTCGTTGGGCGATATTACAATGTGCCATTCTTCGGCATATGAATGTTTACAGACGATTATACACGACTTGGTACGATTTTCAAGACATTGGTTATGCAAGGCTATGGGGGTGTTTGGAATCGTTTTTTTTTCTGCTTAAAGCAAATAACATGTCTAAAATGTTTACATAATTATCTACTTATTCAGTTTTCAGTAAGCAAGCTAGCTGTTTAATTCGTTTTAAGGGGTGTTTGGGATTGCTTATTTTTTGTGCTTATCTTCAGGAGAATAAGCAGATTCTCATAAGTAGGTAGGGAGCTGCTAATTTGATTGTGTTTTTTTTTTTTTTTTTTTAATTTGAAATCAAAATTACTTTCTTACTGGCATAATTTACCTAATAAAAGTTTTTATAAGTGAATATTTGAGAAGTTTCAACAAATTGTTACGAGTAGTTTTTTTTAGTATTTTGCAATTTTTACAAAATAAGCAAATCCAAAAACTATTTTCAGAAGCGCGTATTTTTAAGCAGATTATAAGTTCTAATCTATAAGCAGAAAAATAAGCAATCCCAAACACCAGATTGAGATAAATGTGAAATTAGCAAATCCAAACACTATTTCCTGATGCGCACAACTTTAAGCTGCTTATCAGGTTAAGCAGAATAAATAAGCAAACCCAAATACCCTCTATGAACTCGAATTGGTAATGTATGAATGTTGATTGTTACAGGTGTTTTTGCTAGCAGTTGAGAATCCTTATGTTCGACATTTAGCTGGAAATGTTATTGTGTCGTTATCTGAGTTTGTGGTGGCATCTAGGAGATATTGGGAAGAATTTCTGCAATTGTTATGTTTTTACTTCGAGATAGTAATTTGTAAAGTAATTTCACCTTCTTCGGATCCACTACTTAGAGATATATATTTGGGTTGTGATTTGATCAATATGAAATTGGATTTGCGGTCGGTGTTGAGTAATGCTGGGTGGGGGTCAGTAGGTTCTATTGTTTTAGTACTACGCACGGTTTTGAAAACAGTGAAAGATGAAGATAATGATAAAATAGTGCAAGTTTATTTGGATGTACTCGGTTCTTGCCTTCAAAATATACCATGGGACTTATGTAACAGGATTTTGGTTGATGACATTGGTGTAGTTAATGATTTCTTCGAGTTTATCGGGTATCTTGTTCAGCTGTTCTGTTCCGTGGTTTCAGTAGTTGATCCTGAAGACGACAATCCAGCTCTTCATGAAATATTCAACATCTTTCCAAAAATCTTAGAATGGTGTTTCGGAAGGCAAGGTGTAAATCATCATTATACGTATATCTCTCAATATCTTCGTTACAAGATTCTGGTATGGTTTTTGTTTCGATGAATCGTATCATTGGAATATGCTTGATTTTTTGATTATTTATTGCTGTGAGATTCTGCGCAGGTACTAATGATCAGGCTTTGTCTTCGAGACGATCTAAAATGTACAACGGCTGTTTCATGGTTGCATCTTATAAGGAGATACTTTCAAGATTTGTTATCTGAATCTGTAAATCAACCAGACGCTGATCAAGATGATTGCCTGAAAGATTCTCCATTTAATGTAACTTCTCATCAACATTTACAAAGACGGGTTGTTTTTCTTTACTTGAGGTGTGCTTTTAGTTTGATCGGGTTACCAGAAAGTCGTAAGAAGCAAAATTTATGTGGGGATGTGATGTCTTGGTCAAACGAAGGTTTTACAGCACTTTATGAATGGCTCAGAAAACAGCTGCCTGAAAATATACTTGTGAACTCCGAGTTATATGATGAGAGCCGCAAGAGCTTCACCAAGTCTTTTATTCAGTTTTATATGCATGAGGATGATATACTATTTAAAGTCCTCTTGCAGTTGACATATACGCAACCGTGAGCAACTAAATAATATAGTTTAGTCCATTTTTTATAGATGATTATTCTGTATTTGTGTTATTTATTTTTGAGTATTTAACAGGATTAGCCAAGATTTGACATCCTCGGTCGTCCGAAAGGATATGGTTTACCTACTGTTGGATATCTTTGATCCTGTACACTTATTTCATATATTTCTTTCAGAGGTAATTGAGACTGATGCATCTTTACTGTTATTATACAGCAATGTTTTTATTACAAAGTATAAACCTTGTTATAATCTCTTTGTTTGCAGCTGCATTATGATCATCAGGTGCTTCTTGATTACCTGATCTCAAAAGACACGGGAGCCAGCTGTGCCGAGTATCTTTTAAGGTATTATATCATAATTTACATTTTAACGTAATTTATTATTTCTGTGTGAACTTTTTTCCAGATTTATATGGTTATTTTTTTGTGTTGTGGTTATTCTTTTGATAAAGGCAAGAATATTCACAGGTGCTTGCGTATCATATGTGATAACTGGAACTCTTTTCTTGGATTCCCGTTTCATGTAAAAGTTGGAAGAGAATCATTTCACAAGCGAAGAAAACTTAAGAGTAATTTAGAATCTGCAAGTGATGAGATGCCAGTTTCATTACAAACAGATGATAACAACAAACGAAATTGTAAACAACCATTTTATGATGCGCGTGACTGTTTGCTCCAGCTAAAGAAATCAGTTGCGAGTTTACACCAGAAAGACTTGTTTCCATATAATCCAGAAGTGCTACTGCGACGGTATGTTCATATCTTGATAATTTTCATTTAATAAAGATGTGGCAATTCAGGATCGATTAATAAGCTGAAGATAAGTGAGAATCTTGAGAACCAAATTAATTCGCTACTTTGTAACATTGATTCATGACTTTACATATTTGAGCAGTTTTACAGAAGTTGTGAATTAAAGTTACGGAAGTAGAGAATCAGTTTGTTTCTGAAGCTTATCACATATAGTTAGCTTCTTACTGGATCCTTACCATACATCTGTTTCATATGACGAAATGGTAAACTTTAACTGCAAAGTGTTGTCTTCTCAAATGAGTAAGTATTAAGGCTGTTGTGCTTGTCATTTTCAGTTTAACAAGATTTCGGGGACTTTGCTCAATGCCATAAGGTGCAAGAGAAGGGATGTCGGTAGTCAACTCACAAAAGCTTTGTGTTTTGATATAGTTAAAGGTCACTTAAACTTTTCTTTGTTGTATATATTTATAGCATATGTGTGGTCTTTTTAAGTTTTCGAAAGGACCCCTTTTTTGAGTAGTCCAGGTAAAGCATAGAATTTTTTAGCAACTCAAATATGTAAACATAATACAACAATACCAATCCTGTTGTGAGCGGGGTATCTGGGAGGTGGTATGTTGAAATATCATACTCCTATCCATGACAAACCCGAAAGTTTAATATCAAACGAAGCCCAAAATGACTTTCATTTCCCTTGTAACTTCTTGGTCCAGATGTTATAAAAAAAAAAAAAAAAATCAATTCTTGGTCCAGATAACGGTCTAACCCTAATAATGACTTTCATTTCCCTTTTAACTTTTATATCAAACGAAGCCCAAAATGATATTAAACCCAATATGAACCATCTTGGGCCAATGTATTGGGCCAATGATATTAAACCCAATTCGTAAACACTCGTACAAACCCAGGCAATATTGACAAAGAATTAAATGCTCGATAGTCATAAACACATAAACATGATATATTGGAATAAACGCGGAGACTTAATAGTACATACTATGATTCTGATGATTCCATAGATCCATATATACTTAAAAGTATAATGGATGAGAACTGTTTTTGCCTTGTTTGTTCAGGAACTTGCAAATGCCTACCTGGAAAATGTGAATGCTCATATTGCTCGCCTCCAACGCCATAATTAATGTTGAATTCCCAAAAAGAAAATAGTTGTGTTTAGCTTTTGAAAGCTATGTATGTTTATGATTATTATTCTGAATTAATTATGTATTTCATATCATAAATTGCTCGAAACATTTCGCTGTTTTTTTATGTTATTAGATCTATCAAGTGTCTTATAAAACACTCATAAATTATTGTCATTTTCTTATAATAGTTGTCTATGCAACTATGAATTATTGTCACTCATTTTTTTTAATTTTAAACAATCAAATCATTGTCTAAAAAAGACACACTTTAATGTGTATAAATCGTTTCTATAATTATAATAGTCGAATATGCTATAAATGATGTTCAACATCACATCTTCACCACATTATACACTACAATGCCTCTACGATTCAACAATGGTAATCGTAGGATTAGGGTTTACAAGTAAGTTATACAGTTTGCTTCTTAAACGTTTGTCGTAAATTTCATGTTATCTAATCGTTTAGTTTTTCATTATAACAGTGAATGGGGTGTCGCTCCTCCTACCATTGACATATGCATTCATCATGGTGGTAGAGTTGTAACTACAAATGTTTTTTACGATTATTGAGGCGGCGATGAACCTATGATATGCAATGTGTCAACACACAATTTAACCTACACCATCCTTAGACGATTAGTTGCCCAACATCTAAGTCAATACACTGATGTATTTGCTTACTACTTGCGTGTTCTGACTGTCCAAATGGAAGAAGAAGATAGTCTTCGTAAGATAGAACATGAATGGTATATTGACGCCTAGCTATCCGACATTCAACTTGGTCATGCATTCGATATATACTTGGCCCATTATCGTTATCTGACCCTTATTAACCCAAATCGTCAAAGATGGCTGCTAAGATTAGGAAACAAACGGCTGGATAAGTGGACATGTTGAGGCGAATCGAAGGGCTGCTCGGCTGTCAGCTCGGAGACGGGATTCATCACGTTAATTACCATTTCATTTGATCTTTTAACTACAATGTCCATTACAATATTATCATCATTCATGTTTACTTTTTGAATTTTTTTCAAACAAATAATAGTAACAATACCATGTATAATGGTACTTATTTGTTGCGAAATCGAATGTAACATTTAACGATTACTATTATCTTGAAAAAGTTACTATAACATAAAATCGAATGTAAGAAATACGTTTAATAATAAGTTTGACCCAATTAACATAAACTTGAAATCATATCGAATATATAGCTAAAATATATTATTTGTACTATCCTTTTCTAATAACTACTTTAAGTTTTAACTAAGATTCCCAAAAAATATTTTCACAAACCGTAAAATCAAAACAAATATAATCATATCACATATGTGTTTAAAATATATGATTTTACATATCCTTTCCTAATTTTTTAAAATCATCAAACTATATAAATCCCATACTCAATCACATAGTTCATCAACAAAAAACATATATACTTTCAAAGCATGTTCAATACTAAATCACCGAACGCAAGCAATGAAGAAAACACTAATCAATCATCCGACCCTCCCGTTATCGGGACAAAAAATATGTCAGTCATCGACATATCAGATGACGATGTTATATAAATTTCTTATTATATAATTTGTAACCTTTAACACGTTTACGTTTATAAACTAACTTTTTTTTGTGATCATTTCAGCCTGTTCCCGTCACAAGAAAAACGGCTAAGATTACTAAAGGATGGTAATTTTATAAACAACCCTGTTGTTGGTGGTGTGACTTCTGATCACGATTTAGAAGAAGGTGCACATGACTTAGACGAGGTATGAACATATTAAATACTACTGAATTGCGTGAAGATAGTACCAACTTTTGTGACTCATGTCTAAACATTTTGTTAGGAATCTGCTGATGACAAACCTCTGAGGATAAAGCGCACAACCAAGGATACACAAACTTCTCTTTCAAAGAAACATTTGTTTAAAATTATTGATGACTCTACTGATGAAGAGAAAGATGAAGCCAAGGATGATTCATCCGTATTCGACAATTCAGTTGATTATAAAGCAAAAGAAGTTGATCAAGAGGATGACAAACTAATTGATTATTCTAATGATCATGTCTACCATTTGGATGACTTTACTGATGACGAACATTTACTTGATCAACAATACACTTTGATGTTAAAAGATAAAAAGTTTGATCTCATTGATGAAGAATCCGATGCAAATATTCATAACAAGAACAACCAAGCGACGATGGTGTGTGGGTTAATATCAACGATATTCCACATGAACCTTTTCACGCTTTAGATATTCATAACAACTACATTCATGATGAAGCCAAAGAAACTTTACAAGGTACTTACGTGTCTGATGAAAATGATAAAGACAGTTTCATTGATGACGAGTCTCTGGGTTTTATTCTACCGATGATTAAGATAACGATGATGATTTTGGATGGTTGTGTTTGTGTTTAATATTTATTGATGTTTCAACCCGTTAATAAGTTGTGTTAGAATTAGAGGTGGCAAAATGTGCCAAAAAGCAAAAAGATGGGCTAAATGGGCAAATTTTTAAAAGATTTGGGTACATTTAGCCCCCTCCTTTTTTTGAAATGGGCACATATAGCCCATTGAAAACTTAAATGGGCACTAACGGGCACATTTTATTTTCTCAATTGTAGAACATTACGATCGTTTTAAAGAAATTTTTTTTATATAATATATTTAATTTTTTTAATATGAATAAGATATTACGTTTAAGGAATTTATTTCGTCGTTTTAGGTCTTTTATTAAGCGTTTTGTATAACATGTGCCCGTTTGGCTCGTGCCCGTTTAGCCCGTGCCCGTTTAAGCCCCCGTGCCCATTCTAGCCCGTGCCCGTTTTAGCCCGTGCCCGTGCCCGCCCGGCCCGCCCGTTTTGCCACCTCTAGTTAGAATAATCTATTCTATTCTGTTATTCAGTTTAAAATTCTTCAAGAGTAGCACATTCATTACCATGCTAAAGTTACGAAACATTTAGACAACGCCTTAAACAGTTTAGGATAGTTCATAGCATATACCGATTATCATGTATGAAGACATGATCATTTAGAGTATGCTTTTCTTATGTCATTCGAATAATTAAGTTTCAAGAATAAGATTCCACGTTGACAGTTATTTGCTTTCAATGAATGTTCATTTCCTTATCTTCTATGAATTTAGTTTTTGTATGGTACAATTAAGGCACGTATCAAGGCTTTTTGGTTTCAAAATATCATCATATTATGATATAATATTATTCAAATTAATGACATATATTTCAACTCAATGTAATCACCTATTTAATGATAATTAAGTTTTGTATTATTACAAAAATCAACTAAATCATTTATATTATTCGTAAAAGTTAACAATCAAAATACTTACTCTTCATATCATTACCTAATTTATCTCTTTTTCAAACTCTATATATGTACTTGAATTCAGTCTTTTCAACTCCATATCCATAAAATTGTCATACAATATTTTATGCAAAACCTATCAACAACATCATTTCTCTAATACACAAAATGTATTGTAAACCATTATCATCATGGATGATGAAAACACTCCACCAAACACCAGAAAACGTACATAAGATATACTTGTGAATAGGAAATCTAAAAATACACAAAATCCTTCCACGTCCGACAAGAATTTAAAATCGTCTAAAGATACAACTCAAAATTCAACTAAAAATTTTCCAGAACATATGTTGGTGGATTCCGGTGCAACTAAACGAAGAGTATCACTGACAGAATTATTTAATTGTAAGCTTTTATTTTACCTACTCGAGAGTTCGTAATCACTACACGACACCAACTCCTTATGGCGGAGAAGCCTTCACAACGTCGCCTACTCTTTTTCCGATACTAGGCTAACCACCGGGTTCTTTCACAAAGGAGAACCACACTTATCACAACGTTGCCTACCCTTTATCTGGTACTAGGCTAAGTACCGAGTTCCATTACGATGGAGGAACTACTACCCAACACTACACAACACCTAACTCCAAAGGAGACCCACTCCTTATTACAACACCATCAAGGATATCAATATCCTTGGAAACACACTATCACTATTTGTATAACGATGCACCTCATCGATTATACGACCTTGGCATCCTTCACTAATGCCACTTGATTTGACTCTTAGGCATCTTTCACTAGTGCCCTTGACACGAATGCTTGGCACCTTTCACTAATGTCTTCGTCTTGACTCCTTTAGCATTCTTCACTAATGCTTTTGACGCGGACGTTAAGCACCTTTCACTAATGCTTTCGTCTTGACTCTTTCGACATCCTTCACTAATGCCTTGGACACAACACTTCTATGGAGGAAGAAAGAAGTATCAACAAGAGAACCTCAGTAGTCTTGATGATGACGAAGCATGGCAACTCATGGACTTGAGCTTGCTCGACTTCAAGAAGTGGTGATCTCGCCTTTAAGAGGAACCTAGAGAATCACACAAAAACAAAAGACAAACTACAAAGAAAAGATCCTTAGGATCTGTGGTTAGAAGGTTACAATACTTGGGGAAAGTATGTGTGGGAGTGGCCACCCAAAAGGAAGAAATGACTCACTATTTATAGAAGTAAAACAACTACTGTTTCACGGATCCCTCACTTGAGGGATCCGTCCAGTGTATTACTGGGGATCCGTGGGACGCTTCCTTTTGCCCATGGGTTTTGGGTCATGGGTCATGGGTTATGGATCATGGGTATCCAAGTAGATACAATGTATTTATAAGATGCAATGCATCTAGTCCATGGTTCATGGATTAAAACTATGGGCCATGGATTAAAACCATGGGTCATGGATATTATCCATATATGACATAAGCATGAAGTCATGCAATGGGTTATGGGTCAAGCTCCATGGGTATGGGTCATGGACTTTGGGTTGTACCCAACTTGTTAGGAATTAGAAATTCCCGGTATTAAAGAGTCGGTCACCTCAAGTATATGTAATCGTTAGAAAGCTCGTAGTCGTAGTTCTTTTAAGTTAAGTAGTAATTTAGTTAAGTAACACCGTGGAGGACGGACGGGTCTTTACCCACTGTATGCCTGATCCACAGCCCAAAGTGTGGCGAGTTATGTAAGACTATAAATACTCTCTACCTTCCAAGGTAGAGAGTTGGAGCTCATAATAATATCTTTCACTTTCTCTCACTAAGTTCCCTAAACCTCTAACTTTCTCTCTCTAGAATTCCATCTATATGCTACTTTGTGTTATGGTTTGATGTGTATGTGAAAAGTTATATCTTACAATTGGTATCAAGAGCCATGGTTAGATCATATCTTGCACATCTTTGGATTTATAGTGGTTTTTAGGTGGTTTTTGAGTTTGAAAAAGTTTAGTGGTTTTTGCATCATTTGGTTGATCTCTTGTGTTAAAGTTTGAATTTTGTTGGTACTTTTATGTTTAGAATCATCAAAAGTGTTTAGGTTTTCATTTGGTAAGCTTGAATCATCTTGGTTGGGTTGTTTTTGGATTGAAAAGTGAAGTTTATTTGGTTTTTCAAGCTAGCGACTTAGCTCTCGGAATAGTTTCTTGGTAGCGACTTGCTTCACAGTTTTGTAGCGATTTACAGTGTTAAAGCTAGCGAGTTAGATCTAGCGAGTTAAAGGACAAGTAGTGGAATCTCCACTACGGGTAGCGACTTGTGGTAGCGACTTAGTCAGTAGCGAGTTGCTCTTTAGCGACTTGTGTTTCTAGCGACTTGTGTAGCGAATTGCTGCCAAAATTTGGTTAGCGACTTGGTCCTTAGCGAGTTACTACTTAGCGACTTGTTTTTCTGTTAGCGACTTGGGAGTCTAGCGACTTGGCTGTCTAGCGAATTAATTGGTAGCGACTTAGTGGATTTGTTTCTAGCGACTTAGAGCTTTATCATCTAGCGACTTGAGTGATTGTTTACGGTTTTCTATTGATTTAGTAAAATCCCGTGAAAGAATCTATTTCCCGGTTTAATCATTGAGTTATAAAATCCCGTATAATCTGTTAACATGTCTACCAACGTCCCTACTGTCATCTCCACTGTTGCCGAGGATGTTCAAGCAGCTGGCTCAGATACTCGTCCACCCATGCTTGACAGAACTGACTACGATTCTTGGGCTCAACGAATCAGATTGTATTGCCTTGGAAAGGAAAATGGTGTCAATATTCTCAAATCCATTGATGAAGGACCATATTGAGTTGAAACGACTAGAGACATACTTGATACTAATGAAGATGGTACTCCTATTTACGGAATGGACAGACCTAAGATGTATGATGAGCTTGATGATAAGGAGAAAAAGAGATTTGATGCAGATATCAGGGCTTCAAACATTGTTCTTCAAGGTCTTCCTAAAGACATCTACAAGCTGATCAATCATAACACTGAAGCAAAGGCAGTTTGGGATAATGTTAAGATGCTTCTCTCAGGTTCAGAACTAACTGTGGAAGATAGAGAATCCCAACTCTATGACGAATTTGAGCACTTCAAGATGAAACCAGATGAGAGTGTCTATGAGTACTATGTGAGATTTCATAAGTTAGTGAATGACATGAGGAACATCAGAATGACTATGCCTAACATTCAGTTGAACTCTAAATTTGTAAACAATATGAATCCCGAATGGCACAAGTTTGTCACCTCTGTGAAACTCACTAAAGGATTGAAGGATACAAACTATGAGCAACTCTATGCCTTCCTCCTTCAAAATGAGAGTCATGCCATGTTTGAAAAGAGAATTCTTGATCAGTTCAAAGGTCAGGGAGATACAAGGTCTACAAATGATTCAACTGCCTTCTTCACAAATGATGGGACTTCCAACAATGCTTCTCAAGTTGCACCCATGAATCATGATAATCACAAACCCATTTCTGATCCAAGGTTCAAGCAACCTGATGCAAATGCTGTCATGGAACATTTCATCACTCAACTAACACTCATGGTTAAAGAGAACAGGACACTTTCACCTCACACCAACAAACTCCACACCTGTAATGAGATCCGAACCGCCTCCAATCTTCACAATCATTCTTTGATAAGAGATGGGAAAATTATGGGGCAACCAGTTCAGGAAAGACAGTATGATCAGGGAAGAGGTGGAGCTGGGAGAGGTTATGTTGGAAACCAGAATCGAGGAAGAAATTGTAACCAAGGTCAACCTAAGCCTATCAAATGCTATAACTGTGGTGGTGAGGGACACATTGCAAGGAACTGCACATCTCCAAAGCGTCCACAGAATGCTGATTACTTCAGAGATAAGATGTTACTGGCACAAGCTCAGGACAATGGTGCTGCGTTGGATGAAGAGGAACTGCTGTTTCTTGCTGAGGGTAATGCCAAGACCTATGATGCAGATGTGGATGAGCAGCCTATTCAGGAGATAGGTCACAATCATCAGAACGCCTTTCAAGTCGCTGACTGTGATGCATACGACTCTGATGTAGATGATGGACCTACTGCACACACAATCTTTATGGCTAGCATCTCTCCAATGGTTTCTCCCAAGATCTCTTCTTCACCACAAGCTGGCCCATCCAAGGACAAACTCATCTCAGAGGTATTAAAGCTATACGATGATGCTGATGTGCAACAGATGCATGACATAGTACAACCAACTGAAACTATTGAATCAAATATTGAAAATATGGGTAATATCAATATTGTCCCATATGATCAATACGTGAAACAAAGTGAAAGTGAAGTTGTACCAAGTGATGCATCTTCTGCAGTCAACAATGACCATGTCTTTGATGAATACACTGCATGCCCCTGATGATTCCATAATTTCTGAACTAAATGCTTATAAAGAACGTGTTGCTATTTATGAACAACGCGCTAAATTTGAGTTGACCACTCGTGAGCAGGAAATGGATGACCAAGTGCGTACAGTAATTAGAAAAAGTAATTTTAGAGAAGAAGTATTGAAACAAGAATTAAATTCTTTGCAAGAAAAACTTTCTAAAACAGCTAAGCAAAAACAAGAACTTCAAGAAAATGTGAAAATGCTTAAGCAAGAATTTAATGCAAAAGAATCAAAGCTCTTGAGAGATTTTTCTAATCTGAAAACTTTGAAAAACAAACTTGAAAACAAGTTGTACATGCAAGGAAACACCATTCAGACTGCTCACATGATCACTAAGCATAGAGTTCTAAGCGATAAGCATAGTGTTCCCATTATAGATAAACCCAACCCTGAGTATGGAAAGATAGCAAAAGCAGCTCAAAGTGTTATCTATGATGGTAATGAGATTCTTAAACCTAGACAAAAACCTAGTTGCATTGAGTGCACTGAGGATGACAAGAAAATAGATGAAGTCACTAGGGAGAAGATGAATAAGAAACTAAATGACCCTAAGTGCAAAGAGAAGAAAGTAATTATCACTCCCCATGACTACAAGAAGGAAAACTGGATTTCCTTGAACAAGTTTAAGACTCAGACATTGTTGACTCCCGAACAAGTCTTCTGGAAAATGGATTTAGATAAGCTGAAAGCTGAAAATATTGCTGTAACAAACCCTCCCCTTTGGAAAATGCCTAGAGCAACTGTGTATCCTCCTAACACACCAATGCATCTTGTTCCTAGAACAATTGCCACTAAAAGCAAGACCTTAATTAGCCAATACGTTATTTTTCAACTATTTGTTGATTTTGAGAAAACTTGCAAGAAAAGGATCACACCCACTGGCATAACTGAAGGAGAAAGAGGTTTTGAACAAATGAAAGAATGTTATTTAACTGAGGTCATGCCTTTCTTTAAACTTCTAAAAGATCACTTTGAGAGTCTTAAAAAGGGGATAGAAACAGACATCAAGGGAATGGAAAAGGAATTTGATGCAATAATAGTTGAAATTAGTGACTATGAGCGTGCACTAAAATATAATGAGATTGAGAGAAAGAACCTGCATACATTAAATGAGAATCTTATTACTGAATGTGTTGCTCAAGATGTCTTTTTCACTGCTTCAAATTGTTCTATTAATGCTTCCAAATTTCATGAATTATCTGTGGCCCTGAAAGTCTCCCATGATCGTGTCATTGAGCTTGAAAAAACTAATTCTAAACTAAACGAGAAAATTGAACTGGATGATCACGACACGTTGGTTAAACATTTTTCTAAACTAGAAGTTGAGTATTTTAATTTACAACTAAAATATCAACATCTCAAAGAAAATGTCAAAACTTCAAATATCAAGACATCTTCAGATGCTCCAGAGTTTGATGCAGTTTTTCAAATTAACAAACGTGATGAACAGATTCAAGCTCAGTGCAACACGATCAGAAAGTTGAAAGCCCAAATCTCTCAATTAAAGGGCCAAACGAACAATATGACAGGCTCCCAAATGCCTCCTTCTTTAGATTCTCAGAATTCTCAAACGTTTCATCTTCAAAACCTAGTAAATGCTTTACAAAAGGAAAACGAAAGTTTTCTAGAAGAAAATGAAAAGGTTAAACGTCATTTCAATGAGTTGTTTGAATCAATTAAAGTCACTCGTAACAAAAACAACGAACAAATAACTTCATTGCAAAAGGAAATCGAGAATCTGAAGAGTCAGGTAAAAGGGAAAATGCCAATGATCAATGAGGAGAATGTTGTATCTAAGGTTCGCTCTAGTAATAAATATGCTTTATCTGTGACATATGTCCCCCCTCATCTAAGGAATAACAAACTTGCCATTCAAACATATTTCTCATCCCTTAAGGATTGCTTAGAATGCCTGCGTGAGATTGTTGAAGAGGATAAGCTAGAGAAACCTCATGATAATGCAATTGGACATGCATGCTCATATGCCAAACGATCTCAAGAAATCTTAGAATGTTTGATCACAATATGCCCAAAGACATTAGGTGAGAGAGTTAACCCTTTGATTCCATGCTCGATGCCTGAGGCCAAACATGACATGCACTCGATTCCCAATGGCTTGAATGTGAGAAGTAGTGTACCATTGAGTAGTTCAGATTCTAGATCTGTCAATGCTAGGAAAGTGAACTCAAGTGTGCCTTCTAGAAGTACTTGTCTCAGTACCTCTAGCGTTAAGAATGTGAACCTTAGTGCACCTGCATGTAGTTCAGATCCCAGCACATCTAAACAGGTGATGCAAAGAGTAGTAAAACAAACTAATGTTCCCATTCCCTCTACAGGAGTAATCAATGACAATAAAGGGAGCAGGTCAAAATCTCAAGACAATACAAGGAATGATAGGACCTCTCAAGCTAAGAATGTGCACTGGAAGAAAGTAGAAGAACAATCTTGGAACCTTAAGCTTGAATCGAATAAAACGAATCGTGTTGATTCTAGTATTAGCCATAAGCGTACTGTAATTAATTCGAATTCTGATACTATTTGCAAAACTTGTACTGATGTTTGCTTGAATTCTGTTTCTAATCATGGATGTGATGTCAATGCTTTGCCTAATGATGTTAATTGTCCAGTTAATATTGTTAATGCTAAAATTCATATTAAAAAGGCTAAAAGGCAAAAGCAAAAGAGAGTTAGAAAACAATGGAAACCCACAGGAAGAACATTCAGCAGAATAGGCTTTTATTGGATACCTGTTGGTCATAAGACTAATCAGATAATGCCCACTAGAAAATGGATGCCTACTGGTAGAACTATTCCCTTAAGAAGTGGTCACACTGTAAATAGGGTTAATACAGACACTAGTATTGCATCTATTCACAATGATTCCATTACCTCACTGTCTGATATGAATGCTTCTATTTCTGATGTGGGTGGTCCAACTGTTGCTACTAACCAAATGGAACCCATTCTTGCATGGGGATCCCAATTATCCAGTTATCCATTCTTGTCTGTGTTCAACTGCAGATCGTTCAAATCGTTCTGTGGTACCTGGACTCAGGCTGTTCCAAGCATATGACTGGAGACCGGTCACGGCTCATGAACTTCGTGAGCAAATTCATCGGGACTGTTAGATTTGGTAATGATCATTTCGGTGCTATTATGGGTTATGGAGATTATGTTGTTGGTGATAGTGTCATCTCCAGAGTGTATTATGTGGAAGGTTTAGGTCATAATCTGTTCTCTGTTGGTCAATTCTGTGATTCTGATCTAGAAGTAGCCTTCAGAAAACATACCTGCTTCGTTAGAGATCTTAATGGTAAGGAACTGTTGAAAGGAACTCGTGGCTCAAACCTTTACACTATCTCTATCGATGACATGATGAGAGCTTCACCAATCTGCTTGTTATCAAAGGCTTCAAAGACAAAGTCATGGTTATGGCATCGTCGTCTCAATCACTTGAACTTCGGCACCATCAACGATCTTTCCAGAAAGGACTTAGTTGTAGGTTTACCTAGACTAAAGTATGAAAAGGATCATCTTTGTTCAGCATGTCAATTGGGAAAAAGCAAGAAGTATGCCCATAAACCCAAACCTTCTAACTCTGTCACAGAAGTTCTTCATATGATTCATATGGATTTATGTGGACCAATGAGGGTGCAGAATATCTTTGGGAAGAAATATGTGTTAGTTGTGGTTGATGATTATTCTAGATTCACCTGGGTCAAGTTCTTAAGGACAAAGGATGAAACTCCTGATATCATCATCAAACTCATCAAACAGCTGCAGGTTAGACTAAACAAAACTGTCAGAATTATCAGAACAGACAATGGAACTGAGTTTGTCAACAAACAACTTAGTGAATTCTATGAAAGCGTTGGAATCAGCCATCAAAGAAGTGTTCCACGAACCCCTCAACAGAACGGTGTAGTTGAAAGACGAAATCGTACTCTTGTTGAAGCTGCTAGAACAATGCTGATCTACTCAAAGGTTCCAATGTTTCTCTGGGCTGAAGCAATTGCCACTGCATGCTACACACAAAATCGTTCCCTGATTCACACCATTCATGGAAAAACTCCATATGAACTTGTCCACAACAGAAAACCTAATCTATCTTTCCTTCGTGTGTTTGGTGCCTTGTGCTATCCAACTAATGAGGGTCAAGACTTGGGCAAACTTAGAGCTAAAGCTGACATTGGAGTATTTGTAGGATATGCACCAAACAAAAAGGGATACCGAATCTACAACAAAAGAACCCGAAATATCATGGAAACAATTCACGTTACGTTTGATGAGCTGACCGGTCAAATGGCTCCTGGACACTCCAGCTCAGGACCCGCACTTCAAAACAGTCCTTGATGAGTGTGTAAATACTCATCATTTTTGTACCATTTAAACTGCAAATTCATCTGAAAACACTCAGAAACACATCAAAATGATCAAAATATCACAAATTAGTGTTTTATGTGCTTTAAATGCAAAAATATCAAAATCAGATGAAAAACATATCAAATTTGCAAAAATTGCAGTTTTAGTCCCCCAAGTTTCAAAAATTGTCAAAAATAGTCCCTGAGCCCGAATTTCAAAAGTAAAGTCACCAAAGGTCCTTTTAAAATCAAAACTTGTCAAATTTAGTCCTTTGGTGAAAAATGTAAAAAGTTTTGAGAAAATTACAGTTTGGTCCCTGAGCTTTTAAATTGGTCAAAATTAGTCCTTGGGAATTTCAAAAATGTCAAAAACTAACCCTTGGATTATTAAAGTTGGCAAGACCAACCCCTTGACTACTTTTCATAATTTACATGATTGGTCCTTGGATTTCCCAATATTACAATTTTGGTCCTTAGTGTTATTATTCTACAAACCATCCGGACCTTAAATTATTACCCAAGCCCAACAATAAACACCCTTGGCCCAACTGTTTTACCCAATCCAACCCTTTAACCCGGTTTAAACCCGAAACAAAACCAACCCACCCTTTTAATATCTCGGTCAAATGGGTTTGACCACCTTTTTCCCTCCCTCTTCACGTGATAACCACCATCATCACCCTTCCTGCTTACCACCTGCAAACACTCCACCATTTCCATCATCACCCCTATTTTCCTCCCCCCTCCAAACAGAAGAAGCCAAGGGAACATTTAATGCATCTAACCCAATCCCACTCAACCTCACAAATGGTTAAAAAAGTTTTGGCGCCAAAATGTGCTAAATGGCCAGGATCAATTTCAGTGATCCTAGGGTCATTATTGTTGCTGGGATTTGTCAAAGAGAGAGAGAAAAGCAGGATTAAGCATATAAAAAGGCCAAGAGAAGTATGAAAGAGGATGCAAGCTTTTAATTATTTTTCATATATGTCGAATTGTAGCTAAAATTGTCTTAAGTAACTTTCATTTGTATTTTTAAGCTTATTGTGTATCAATCAACAGTTTTTAAGTGTTTACTACTCATTTCTAGTTTGAATTGCAAGTAATTATCAATTTCTATAATTCAAGTCTACTGTTGAGATTTTGCATTTCAAACTCCCTTGTTTAAGTATTTAGCAACTCATTTTCACATTCAAATAAGTTCATACAAGCTCATAAAAGCTTTGTATAAGCTTAAACCTCAGTTTCATTCACTTTTGACATTTGGTCAACAAAAGTCAACACGGGTGCAAAGTTGAAGCAGAATGGATTTGGGTGGATGCAGGCTTGGAATTGGGTTAAATAGGAGCTATTTGGATTGGGTTTGATAGGTTAAAGGTTCTTGTTTCTCATTTGGCTAGCCATTGTGGCTTGGATATTTGTAAGTCAAAATTAAGGCTTATTGCATAATTTGTATTTGTAGAGTAAATTTGTTTAAATCTGTTCTAATAGCAGTAAATCAGTGATAATAAGTTAATGTGATCACAAAATAAGTTGGTTCTGTGTTGGATTTATCTCAAGTTGCAAAATCAAGTCATAAAGGAGTGTTTGGCTTGACTATTTTTTCTGTCATATTGGTAAATTCAGTAGTTAAGTTTCATTGCTTCATGTTTATTAAGTGTAAGTGAGCTCAACTGAGTCAAAGATTTGGTGTTTGCATGGCCAAAAGTCAATACATCACTTAAATCATTCTCCACTGTTAACTGTTATGAATGTGGGATAGCAGACCATTACTTTGTGTTTAGAAAGCCATAATTTTGTTTGCTACAAGTTTATTACAACAGATTACACCAACATCACTAATAAAATTGGATCCAAAGTCCAGTTTAGTCAACATTCTCAATTTCTTCAAAAAGTCAAAATAGCTAAAAAGTGGTTTTAGGCTCAGATAGATGGATTTTTCTTGAGTTCATTTCTGGAACTCACTCAATGAATCTTGGTATTTTAGAAAGCTCAGCAGGTCCTCTTTCTTATAAGCATTTTTGTAGAATTTTGTGATTTCTTTAAAAGCTCTAAATAAGCTGTTCTTTTAGGTCAAAAGTCCCCTGCACTAAAAGTCAGTGAATACTGACTTTTTCACTGAATTGGTAGCTTGTGTACAGGGCTTAATAGAGCTTGTCATAAGCTGATTTTTGGAACATTTAATCTCACCCAGGTCTTCTTTGATTCCCAATTTGTAGTTTTCCATTTGAGCTTATTCTTGAGCTTGTGCATGTGCTCAAACTAGCACTCAGAATCTGTTTTAGTTAATTGGTAAAATCATCTAGATCAAAGCAGTTTGTAATATAAAGGTCCAAAGCAGTGAAGAATAGTTGCATTTAAGTAGTTTTTAGTATATTTCAGCTTCTGTAGAAAGTAGGTGGCTTGTTGTGACTTCTAGCTTATTGTGGAGTGCTTATTTATAAGCTATTTCACTGCAGTTTTAGTTCTTTGCACACAAGTGCCTGTTTTTCTAATTTTCTCATATTCCTAGCATCATTTTAAAGTTTTCCTGAAAATTTCAGATTTTTCCAAGTTGTTTAGCTATTTTTCCTAATTTAAATTAGTTTTTAATCATTTTTAATTAGCTTTTAATATAAAAAATTCAGAAAAAGTTCAAAAAAATAGTTTTTCAATTTTATTAAGTTTAGATAAATATAAGAAGTTAAAAAAGTAATTTTCCATATTTTTCCTAGTTTATTTTGTAATTTTTAGTAATTTAAATAGTTTTTAATAGTTTAAAATTCATAGAAAATAGAAAAATAATCAGAAAAATACAAAAATAGTTTTGAAAATTCTAGTTTGATATTTTAGACTTTTCCATTTCATAATTTCATTTTTCTAGCTTTGTTTCCTAATTTCTTGCATTTTGGTTAATTATTAAATAGTTAAAATTAGTTTTTAATTAATAGTAATTAAGTAATTAGTTATAAAAATAGTTTTCTTTTTCTAATAAGTTTCTTTTATCATTAGGATTGTAAAAATACAATTTTCATATTTTTAGGGATAATATTGCTTTAGTTTCATTTTTTATTTTGTACGTCGCGTAGATTTTAATTTCAGTTTTATAAAAACATAAAAACAAAAACATCATTGTAAAAATAGTGATAGCGTTTATTTAATAGATTTTATCTTTTTAATCTTCTTTAATTTGCATTTAAGCCGTTTTAATTTGTTGGCTTATTCCGTAGTTATAATCATAATCTGATCCTTTTTCCGTTCAAACTCCTCGATCACTGTACGTTTGATAAATCATTGCATAGCTCGCTGGGACATAACGACCCGGGGAAACACTATACTCCCCAGATCTTCATTGATTTCGTGCTTAAGCTGTTTTAGGTTTTCTTACGCTTGCGTGAGAGAACTTGACGGTTTTGCGCGCATCAGTCCTATTGGTTCATCCCTTGTTCCAAACTTCTCTCAAGAAACACCATATGTACCTCCATCTGAAGATGATGTAAAGAAATTGTTTGATCCAATGTTTGATGAACTGTATGAGTCTACTACTAATGAGGTGCTGATCCCTACAACAGAGGATGCTCATATTCCAGTGAATGAAGTCAATCCATCAGTTTCAACATCTGTAAGTCAAGAAGCACCTGCTGCTGATCCTTCAGTCTCATCAACAAATCATCATTCTTCAAATGTACATCATGGAAATGTTTCTGGCATCAATGATGAAGTTAATCCCTTTGCGACTCCTGAAGATGCTCCATTTGAAAACATATTTGCTACTCCTGAATCATCATCAGAACCATCTTCTTCAGGAGACATCGACTCAGCTACCTCAGTTCCTCAACAAATGCCACATGAACACCTCAGAAAATGGACTCACGATCATCCATTAGACAACATCATTGGAAATCCCTCTCGTCCTGTATCAACCCGGAAGCAACTCGCAACCGATGCCTTATGGTGCTTCTTCAACTCCGTACTATCTAAGATCGAACCAAAAGATGTTAAAACTGCTATGAATGAAGATAGCTGGTTCAATGCTATGCAAGATGAAATTCATGAGTTTGATCGTCTTGATGTATGGGAGTTAGTTATCGTAACTTGGTCGATAGAAGTAAGTATCGTCAAA